>CM065698.1:14358110-14430610 GCA_017654935.2 Phymorhynchus buccinoides | reverse complement strand
GAAACAGTGTCAACTGTCGCTCCATCGCAGTCATTGTCATAAGTGGCGCCTGTGACGTGCCCAGTCAGATCCAGTCCAAAACCAACCCCGCCCCCTCCCCTCTGTGCAAGATAAAAGATTAAGCGGGGAGAAATGAGTGAACACTCTTTTCCTGTCCTGTCAGCATTCACAGGGAAGAGGAAGGGATAAGGAGATAAAGCCTAGCCTTGGATGCTCATAATTGACAGCAAACTGTCTGAGGGATTGAAGAAGAAGAAGAAGAAGAAGACGACGCATTACTGTCTCTCTGTCACTGTCGAGATGATCAGAAAAGGAGAGGGATTATAACAGATTTGGGGATGGTGATCTTCGCATGTCAAACATAATCAGGAAGCTTGTATGTCTGGGAGAAAAAAAAGATGTGGATGGTGTGTGTGTGTGTGCGTGTGCGTGTGCGTGTGCGTGTGCGCGTGCGTGTGTGTGTTCTTCAATTTTACGTCCTTTCACTAAAAGTGATTAAGACAATATTAATATGCTGAGGTGTGATTTTGGTGTGGGTAAGTGAGAAAGGTGTGTCTATGAGATGTGTATGTATGTGTGTGCGTGCGTGCGTGTGTGTGTGTTTGTGTGTGTGTGTGTATATATGCGGGTGCGTGTATGTGTATATATCTGTGCGTGCATGTGTGTGTGTGTGTTGTACGTGTTGTGTGTGTGTGTGTGTTCTTAGGCCAAGTCACAGTGGTTTTTTGGTAGTAGCCACAAGGTGTACCATATTTCACGGACAATAAGGCGCACCTGATTATAAGGCGCACCCTGCCAAATTTGACTCAAAATTCAAATTTTGGGTGTAGGTGAAGATGTGCCACACCCCCTACATTTCTCGGTTAATTCCATTTTTCAGTTTTTGCCTTACCAAACATGAAGCTGTATTTTATGAACATTTTCAGCTAATTATCTTTCTTCAATAATTAATTGCAGTCATGATAAAGGCCATTATCTAATAGGACCCCCCCCCCTATGTACTGCAGTACACCGCAGCATTTGTCACAGTCGTGGTTCATTGCGTTTTTCCCGTCTTATAGGGGGGGGGTAGGGTTAGGGTTAGCGTTAGTATTCCAAAAAGATAATTAGCTGAAAAAGGTTCATAAAATACAGCTCTGTGTTTGGTAAGAAAGGCAAAAACGGAAAAATGGATTTGTTACACTATTTCCTTACTATATTATCAGTCACGTTGTAAGGTGCAGAAGTCTCAGTCTGGGAACAAAGTATCACGGTATAGTCCGTAAAATCCATGAGAAGAGGGATCAAGGGAATACAGTGGAACGTCCTTTATAAGACCTTCAAAAATCATCCAAAATGAGGTCTTATAAGGGAGGGGTCTTATAAGGGAGGTAATTTTGAATACTTACAAAGAAGGGCAATGTCTCAGAGAAGTAGGTCTTATATGGGAGGGAGGTCTTGTAAGGGAGGTGTCTTATAAGGGAGGTAATTTGAATACTTACAAAGAAGGGCAATGTCTCAGAGAAGTAGGTCTTATATGGGAGGGAGGTCTTGTAAGGGAGGGGTCTTATAAGGGAGGTAATTTGAATACTTACAAAGAAGGGCAATGTCTCAGAGAAGTAGGTCTTATATGGGAGGGAGGTCTTATAAGGGAGGGGTCTTATAAGGGAGGTAATTTGAATACTTACAAAGAAGGGCAATGTCTCAGAGAAGTAGGTCTTATATGGGAGGGAGGTCTTATAAGGGAGGGGTCTTATAAGGGAGGTAATTTGAATACTTACAAAGAAGGGCAATGTCTCAGAGAAGTAGGTCTTATATGGGAGGGAGGTCTTATAAGGGAGGGGTCTTATAAGGGAGGTAATTTTAATACTTACAAAGAAGGGCAATGTCTCAGAGAAGTAGGTCTTATATAAGGGAGGGAGGTCTTGTAAGGGAGGGGGGAAGGGGGAGGGTCTTAAATGGGTCTTATAAGGGAGGGGTCTTATAAGAGAGGTAATTTGAATACTTACAAAGAAGGGCAATGTCTCAGAGAAGTAGGTCTTATATGGGAGGGAGGAGGGTCTTGTAAGGGAGGGGTCTTATAAGAGAGGTAATTTGAATAATACTTACAAAGAAGGGCAATGTCTCAGAGAAGTAGGTCTTATATGGGAGGGGAGGGAGGGTCTTATAAGGGAGGGGTCTTATAAGGGAGGTAATTTGAATACTTACAAAGAAGGGGCAATGTCTCAGAGAAGTAGGTCTTATATGGGAGGGAGGTCTTGTAATCTTGTAAGGAGGGGTCTTATAAGGGAGGTAATTTTAATACTTACAAAGAAGGGCAATGTCTCAGAGAAGTAGGTCTTATATGGGAGGGAGGTCTTATAATGGGAGGGGTCTTATAAGGGAGGTAATTTGAATACTTACAAAGAAGGGCAATGTCTCAGAGAAGTAGGTCTTATATGGGAGGGAGGTCTTGTCTAAGGGAGTAGGGTCTTATAAGGGAGGTAATTTTAATACTTACAAAGAAGGGCAATGTCTCAGAGAAGTAGGTCTTATATGGGAGGGAGGTCTTGTAAGGGAGGGGTCTTATAAGAGAGGTAATTTGAATACTTACAAAGAAGGGCAATGTCTCAGAGAAGTAGGTCTTATATGGGAGGGAGGTCTTGTAAGGGAGGGGGTCTTATAAGGGAGGTAATTTGAATACTTACAAAGAAGGGCAATGTCTCAGAGAAGTAGGTCTTATATGGGAGGGAGTCTTGTAAGGGAGGGGTCTTATAAGGGAGGTAATTTTAATACTTACAAAGGGATGTCTCAGGGTCTTATATAAGGGAGGTAATTACAAGGGAGGTAATTTTACTTACAAAGAAGGGCAATGTCTCAGAGAAGTAGGTCTTATATGGGAGGGAGGTCTTATTTGGAGGGGTCTTATAAGGGAGGTAATTTTAATACTTACAAAGAAGGGCAATGTCTCAGAGAAGTAGGTCTTATATGGAGGGGTCTTATAAGGGAGGTATTGTATATGGGAGGGGTCTTATAAGGGAGGTAATGTTAATACTTACAAAGAAGGGCAATGTCTCAGAGAAGTAGGTCTTATATGGGAGGGAGGTCTTGTAAGGGAGGGGTCTTATAAGGGAGGTAATTTGAATACTTACAAAGAAGGGCAATGTCTCAGAGAAGTAGGTCTTATATGGGAGGGAGGTCTTGTAAGGGAGGGGTCTTATAAAGGAGGTAATTTTTATAAAGAAGGGCAATGTCTCAGAGAAGTAGGTCTTATATGGGAGGGAGGTCTTGTAAGGGAGGGGTCTTATAAGGGAGGTAATTTGAATACTTACAAAGAAGGGCAATGTCTCAGAGAAGTAGGTCTTATATGGGAGGGAGGTCTTGTAAGGGAGGGGTCTTATAAGGGAGGTAATTTTGAATACTTACAAAGAAGGGCAATGTCTCAGAGAAGTAGGTCTTATATGGGAGGGAGGTCTTGTAAGGGAGGGGTCTTATAAGGGAGGTAATTTTAATACTTACAAAGAAGGGCAATGTCTCAGAGAAGTAGGTCTTATATGGGAGGGAGGTCTGTTAAGGGAGGGGTCTTATAAGGGAGGTAATTTGAATACTTACAAAGAAGGGCAATGTCTCAGAGAAGTAGGTCTTATATGGGAGGGAGGTCTTATAAGGGAGGGGTCTTATAAGGGAGGTAATTTGAATACTTACAAAGAAGGGCAATGTCTCAGAGAAGTAGGTCTTATATGGGAGGGAGGTCTTATAAGGGAGGGGTCTTTATAGGGAATACTTACAAAGAAGGGCAATGTCTCAGAGAAGTAGGTCTTATGTGGGAGGGAGGTCTTAATAGGGAGGGGTCTTATAAGGGAGGTAATTTGAATACTTACAAAGAAGGGCAATGTCTCAGAGAAGTAGGTCTTATATGGGAGGGAGGTCTTGTAAGGGAGGGAGTCTTATAATGGAAGGTTCCACTGTAGTAGGTTCTTAAGTGGGAGAGTCTTACAAAGAACATGGATGGTCAATTTGAGGAGGAACAGGGCAATGTCTGGTCAATTAGAGGGAGTGAAGGGGAGGGGGGGGGGGGCTGGAGGTCAAAGGGGGGAAGGGGGTTGGGGGGGGGGGGGGGGGGGGCGTCAATACCAGACTTGACCTCATCAGCAGTTGGTGTAGACTGGAGATTGGAACAGGTGGAAGAGGGTGAGACTGGAAGTTGGGAATGAGGGAGGGGGTGGGGAAGAATCCAATCATTTAACAGAGATTGAGGTAGACTGGAGGAAAATCGCAATCAACAAACAAACAAACAAACAAACAAACAGACCCTTTAACTTATAGTCAAAAGAAGAAGGCAGTGGGGTACATCTCTCATACACATATCTGTCTTCCTGTCTGTCTGTCGTTTGCCTGCCTGTCTGTCAGTATATCTGTCTCTGTCTGTCTGTCTCTCTGTCTCTGTCTCTCTGTCTCTGTCTCTCTCTCTCTCTCTCTCCTCTCCTCTCTCCTCTCTCTCTCTCTCTCTCTGATGTGTCCATTATGTAAATCTGCTAAAGAGGATGAAAAACACTTTTTGCTTTGTTGTCCAGCTTATAAAGACATCCAAGATAATTTGTTGCCAAGAAAATATTCTAGAAACCCTTGCTTGTTTAATGTTACATTGTTATTAGCGAATCAGAATGAAATGTTGCTTAAGAAAATTTGATTATACGTTTATAAAGCCTTCAAGCTACGTAGTATATTACTTAGCTAAATTCACATCGCCATTATTTTTCTGACAATCATGCAATATTTGTTGTTCCCGACCCCAAGTCCCCTGCACCCTACGAAATGACTAAATAATGCTGTAGGGAACTATATATAACAGAAAGCTGAATTTGGTGTAAACTTTGGGGAATGCGCTTTAAGATAAGGTGTGCCCTTATTGTTAAAACAAATGCAGTGTTCTTTTCTTTCTCTCTCTCTCTTATTATTGTTATGTTTTTGTTTTGTTCTCTCTCACGCATGCATGCGCGTGACGCATGGTGCGCGCTAATCGCACGCACGCACGCACGCACCGCACATGCACGCACACACACACTCACGCACACACACACACACACCACACACACACACATGCACACACCCGCACACACACACACACACACACACATACACACATCTAACCCTATTTTTTTGTTTCTCTCTCATGCACACACACACACACACACACACACACACACACACACACACACACACACACACACACACACACACACACACACACACACACACACACACACACACACGCTTACTCACTTCATCCTCAATAAAGATCATTTTGACTTGACTTGACTTGACACACACACACACACACACACACACACACACACACACACACACTCACTCACTCACTCACTCACTCACTCACTCACTCACTCACTCACACACTCACTCACTCACTCACTCACTCACTCACTCACTCACTCACTCACTCACTCACTCACTCACTCACTCACTCTCACTCACACACTCACACACTCACACACTCATACACACATGTGCTGTTACATAATGCACACCCACACTCACACACACTCATACACACACGTGCTGTTACATAATGCACACCCACACTCACACATGCATGCAGGCATGCATACACAATCAGAAAACCTCACTTCATTTGTTCATTATTTTAAGTCTAATATCACACTGTGTGAACAGACTTTAAATAAAATCAATCTAATCAGGGTATAATGATGGAAGTGTCATGTTATGAATTGTACTACATTTTTTGTTTTCAGGTTTTGTACGTCGTTAAGATTCATGGATTTGTTTTGCTATACGTGGGTTGAACTTTACGCGGTGACAGCCCTGAGATAACCATAGCTGTTGACGGGACTATAATAGACTAACTAACTAAATATATATCTCTCTCTCTCACATTACTACATCACACTTATTTTTTCACATCTCTCATGTAATACTTCATTTCTTCCATCTTTTCTTTTATTTTGACCTCCCTCTCTCTGTCTGTATCTGTCTGTCTGTCTGTCTGTCTGCCTGTCTGTCTGCCTGTCTGTCTGCCTGTCTGTCTGTCCTTGTCTCAGTCTCTCTCTTTAATTGATGTAATTCATCTTATTTATATGTCCGTTTACGACCTTGATTTAACCCTTTGCACCACAATGATTTAACACCCATGTCACTAAAAGGCATCAAATCAGGGTCTGCTATTCAAAGACCCTATTCTCTTAATTTTGGGAGGTAAGGATAGGCCTTACTTTAAATATGTCACAGAGGAATCCCCAATATTACAACAGATTTTTTTCTTTACCCAGATAAACTTAATGGAAATTTTTTGCTGAAAAATGGCTGGCGGCGAAATAGTTAAGGTTGTTGTTTTTTCTTGTATTTTGTGATGTCTTTTTTTTCTATTTGTATTTTTAAAATTTCTTTTCTTTTTTGTTCGGAGGGCCGGATGAAAAAAAGCCGGTTATTGTGCTTATTCCGCTTTCCCTCAATAAAAAAACATTCATTCGTTCGTTCGCTCACAGGTGTGTGCCTGACCCCAGAGTGTGTGACCATAGCCAGCTCCCTGCTGACCACCATGGATCGTAACGTGAAGCCCTGCCAGGACTTCTACCAGTACGCCTGTGGGGGGTGGATCCAGTCCCACCCCATCCCCTCCGGCCACGCCCGCTGGGGCACCTTTGGCACCATGTGGCAGGAGAATCAGCTGGTCATGAAGAACGCTATTGGTGGGTTAGAGAGAGAGAAGGGGAGAGGGAGGGAGAGAGATAAGGAGGGAGAGAGAGAGAGAGAGGGGGATGTATCTTTGACACCGTGGCAGGAGAATCAGCTGGTTATGAAGAACGCTATTGATGGGTTAGAGAGAGAGAGAGGACAGAGAGAGAGAGGGAGAGAGAGAGGGAGAGAGAGAGGGAGAGAGAGAATGGGGTTTGATGCTACTTCCCAGCGACATGAAAGGGCGATCATATTAGGACTGAACTGACCATGCCACCTAGGGATGAGTCAGGGGCAGAGAACTTTCAGTGGCTCTGTGCTACTACTTCATGACAGGCAAGGGCGATAATCTTATGTAGATGGCGCGCACATCTCAGTGCACGAGACAGTGGCAGAGAGAATTGTCAGTATAAAACCTCAGACCTGTTTACTCTACTCTTTTCGAGTAGTATTCTACTCAATTTGGACCTCTACTACTCCTCAAAATTGAAACTAATGCTCTAATTACTCATTTTCAGTGAACATTGTTTGATGGTTTAATGAATAAAGCTACACATTTCACACCAAAACTACTCCTTTCAGCTATCCAGACTACTCAAGACTTGTGTAGGGGGTAAACAGGTCTGCCTCATTTTTCTAGTACAGTGGAACCTCCCTTATAAGACCTTAAAAAATCATCCAAAATGAGGTCTTATAAGGGAGGGGTCTTATAAGGGAGGGGTCTTATAAGGGAGGTAATTTTAATGCTTACAAAGAAGGGCAATATCTCAGAGAAGTAGGTCTTATATGGGAGTGAGTCTTATAATGGGAGGTCTTGTGAGGGAGGTTCCCCTGTAGTTCAAATATCTCCTCCGTATTATCGAACAGAGCAGCCAGAGTCGTCCTTCTCCAGCGAAGCGGAGCGCAAAGCCAAGCGCTACTACCTGTCCTGCATGGACACCAACAAGACGGTGGAGAAGCTGGGGGCACAGCCTCTCCTTGACCTCATGCAGCAGTTCAAGGCCAATGGGTCGCAGGGGTTGGAGGGCGTCCCGGACGAGGGCTGGGTGTTCCAGGACCTGTTGGAGAAAGTGCAGAGCTTTGACGTCAGCGCTCTCTTCTCTGTGTGGGTGGGCGAGGATGACAAGAACTCATCACAGAATGTCCTACAGGTCAGTGTAAGAGACAGACAGAGCGGGACAGACAGACAGAGAAACAGACAAGAGTTTTGACGTCAGCGCTCTGTTCTCTGTGTGGGTGGGCGAGGGAAGATGACAAGAATTCATCACGGAATGTCCTACAGGTCAGTGTAAGAGACAGACAAATGGACAGACAGAGCAGGACAGACAGACAAGAGTTTTGACATCAACGCTCTGTTCTCTGTGTGGGTGGGCGAGGGAAGATGACAAGAATTCATCACGGAATGTCCTACAGGTCAGTGTAAGAGACAGACAAATGGACAGACAGAGCAGGACAGACAGACAAGAGTTTTGACGTCAACGCTCTGTTCTCTGTGTGGGTGGGTGAGGACGACAAGAACTCATCACAGAATGTCCTACAGGTCAGTTATATCTGTGTGTTGTGGTGTTGAGTATGTGGTGTATTATATTGTGTTGGAGAAAGTGCAAGAGTTTTGACATCAGCGCTCTCTTCTCTGTGTGGGTGGGCGAGGACGTCAAAAATTCATCACGGAATGTCCTACAGGTCAGCGTAAGAGACAGACAAATGGACAGACAGAACGGGACAGACAGACAGAGAAACAGACAAGAGTTTTGACGTTAGCGTTCTGTTCTCTGTGTGGGTTGGCAAGAACGACAAGAATTCATCACGGAATATCCTACAGGTCAGAGAGATGGACAGACAGGATGATAGGAATTCATCACGGAATATCCTACAGGTCAGAGAGATGGACAGACAGGATGATAGGAATTCATCACGGAATATCCTACAAGGTCAGAGAGATGGACAGACAGGATGATAAGAATTCATCACGGAATATCCTACAGGTCAGAGAGATGGACAGACAGGATGATAGGAATTCATCACGGAATATCCTACAGGTCAGAGAGATGGACAGACAGGATGATAGGAATTCATCACGGAATATCCTACAAGGTCGGAGAGATGGACAGACAGGATGATAGGAATTCATCACGGAATATCCTACAAGGTCAGAGAGATGGACAGACAGGATGATAGGAATTCATCACGGAATATCCTACAAGGTCAGAGAGATGGACAGACAGGATGATAGGAATTCATCACGGAATATCCTACAAGGTCAGAGAGAGAGATGGACAGACAGGATGATAGGAATTCATCACGGAATATCCTACAAGGTCGGAGAGATGGACAGACAGGATGATAGGAATTCATCACGGAATATCCTACAGGTCAGAGAGATGGACAGACAGGATGATAGGAATTCATCACGGAATATCCTACAAGGTCGGAGAGATGGACAGACAGGATGATAGGAATTCATCACGGAATATCCTACAAGGTCGGAGAGATGGACAGACAGGATGATAGGAATTCATCACGGAATATCCTACAGGTCAGAAAGATGGACAGACAGGATGATAGGAATTCATCACGGAATATCCTACAGGTCAGAGAGATGGACAGACAGGATGATAAGAATTCATCACGGAATATCCTACAAGGTCAGAGAGATGGACAGACAGGATGATAAGAATTCATCACGGAATATCCTACAAGGTCGGAGAGATGGACAGACAGGATGATAAGAATTCATTACAGAATATTTTACAGGTCTGTTATTGCTTACTGTGTGTTGTGTTGTCGAGTATGTGTTGTATTATAATTATTGTGCTGGAGAAAGTGCAGAGGTTTGACGTCAGCGCTCTCTTCTCTGTGTGGGTGGGAGAGGACGACAAGAACTCAACACGGAATATCCTACAGGTCTATTGTGTAAGAGACAGACAAATGGACAGACAGACAGAACAGGACAGAGAGACAGAGAAACAGACAAGAGCTTTGACGTCAGCGCTCTGTTCTCTGTGTGGGTGGGCGAGGACGACAATTGATTGATTGATTGATTGATTTAATTTAAAGTCTGTTCACAGCAATGGTGATATTAGACTATAGAGGACGACAAATTTGTATCGCTAGATTTTAAAATTTGTATTGTTTGAAAAGTGCACAGTTTTAACATCAGAGCTCTGTCGGTCTGTCTGTCTGTGGCCGAAACTGTGTGTGCGCATGAGAAAGTGAGAGAGTGATTGAGTGAGTGGGTCTTGACATCAGCGCTTTGTTCCATGAGTTGGTGTGGGAGAATGACAAGAATTTGCATTCAAACAGGTGGTTTGAGAGAGTGAGAGAGAGACAGAGACAGACAGACAGACAGGCAGGAGAGACAGACAGAGACAGACAGACAGACAGGCAGTAGAGACAGACAGAGACAGAGAGAAGCAAAAACAAAAAGGGCAGAGGTTTGTTAGTAGTCTGATTAGTCAGCATTGAGTGGAGCAAGAACCGTTTCAGCACATTGTTATGAACATTGAACAGACTCTGCAAACATAGTTTGTGAATACTCGTGGATTCATAGTTCTTAGGATGTTTTTTCTTTCTGTCTTTTTTCTTCTACTTTTGTTTTAAGTAGGCCTATTGCTAAAATTCAGATTTAGACCTAATATAGTGTGCCTTATAGTCTGAAAATATGGTAAGAAGACTTAAGTCGGGAAATTATTTGTGGAATTCTGTTCAGAAAAAGAAAGTTTAATGCTTTATACTTGTGATGTGATTTGCATTTGTCATTGTTTTTGTGTTCATTATTTTCTGTAAATTATGTTTGCTTGTATGTGTGTGTGTGTGTGTGTGTGTGTGTGTGGTGTGTGTGTGTGCGTGTGCGTGTGCGTGTGTGTGTGCGTGTGTGTGTGTGTGTGTGTGTGTGTGTGTGTGCGTGTGCGTGTGTGTGTGTGTGTGTGTGTGTGTGTGTGTGTGTGTGTGTGTGTGTGTGTGCGTGCGTGTGTGTGTGTGTGTGTGTGTGTGTGTGTGTGTGTGTGTGTGTGTGTGTGCGTGTGCGTGTGTGTGTGTGTGTGTGTGTGTGTGTGTGTGTGTGTGTGTGTGTGTGCGTGCGTGTGTGTGTGTGTGCTTAGTGTGTGTGTGTGTGTGTGTGTGTGTGTGTGTGTGTGTGCGTGCGTGTGTGTGTGTGTGTGTGTGTGTGTGTGTGTGTGTGTGTTCATTGCAGATTGATCAAGATGGGCTGGGTTTGCCACAGAGGGACTACTACATAAATAAAACCATTGAGGATGACAAGGTAGGAGCTGTACAGCATGCGCTGAATGAAACCAGTTTGTTGAAAAAGCAGCACACACTTATTGTTTTCATTATTACCATCACACATTTGTTTTCTTTCTCAGAATTTCTCCTCTTTTTTTTCAAGTAATAAAAAAAATTAAACAATAGCTAAGCAACCAAACTCTGCCAAAAAGAAGGAGGGGGGGGGGGGGAATCGAAAATTTGTTTTCTAAATTGGGAAGGGGGAACGACTGATCCAGCAATGCACTTTCAAATTCTTGCCTAGAATATTTCTCCCCCCCCCCCCCCCCAGGTGGTCTTATGTATAAATAGTTCCCCCACCTTGTGGAAGTTCTGTGCTTGTACCTTTCTCTAATCTGTCGCTCTCTTTGGCTCTCCCTTTGCTTACTGTCATCTACTATCTTTCTGCCTTACTGGTCCATTCTCCTGCCTTTAAAGAAAGAAAAACGCTTTCAAAAAAGATTTCCTCCAGCTGAAGGAAGACGGACTTGCTGGGCCTAGCTATTTCTTAGTTAGGCGCATGGGTGCTCCTGCTTTCATATTGTCCTGAAATGCAGGATTTTTTAATTGCCTGGAGCTGGCGTCGCCGGATTATGAGATTTTCAAAAGCAACAAATTTCCTATTTATAAACATTTTGTCGGTTCGCATGTGTAGAATATAAAAGAAATGAATACAGATAAATATTTGCATGCCTTTACCAGGAACTTTATATTTTTAGGATTGTTTAAGTCAAGTTGTTGACTGGGCGGCCCCTGGACCCCTGCCTCGCAGGATTTTTGAAATTTCACTGGAGCACCCATGTAGGCGCATAACGGCAGCAAGACGCATCTGCGATCATAACTGACAGGAAGCTGGTCGAAGATTCTGCCAATGTTGGTTTTTAAAAAAATAAAATAAAAAAAATAAAAAAATGATGGTCATGGCACAGCAAGCCACAGCAAGAGTATAAGTTAAAGAGAAAAAAAATTGTGAGGATGAGACTGGTAGGACAGGGTTTAGTACCTATTGGTCACTGCAACTAGGGTTATTAACGCCCTTGACGCAAGATTTACACCCTTGTTGATCAGTATCCAAAAGGGCATTCACTCCAACAAAAGGCAGCCATTAAGTGGCCTCAAATAGGTTTACTGGCGAGAGTTATGCCCTTTTTGATCAGTATACTCAACCTACCCACCAAGGGCATTCACTCTTACAAAAGGCAGCCATTCAGTGGCCTCAAATAGGTTTACTGGTGAGAGTTATGCCCTTTTTGGTCAGTATACTCAACCCACCCACCAAGGGCATTCACTCTTGCAAAAGGTGTTCTTTGCAGTGGCCAATATGAAACTCGTGATGGCGAAGATATTGTTAGACTATGCATGGTGAATATTAATGAATTACTCTCCCCCCCCCCCCCTTAATCAAAGGGAGGTAATCTCCTGTTTTGTCTGTCAGGTGTTATCGGCCTACCTGCGCTACATGGTGAAGATCAATGAGTTACTCCCCCTTCCCCAATCAAAGGGAGGTAATCTCCTGTTTTGTCTGTCAGGTGTTATGGGCCTACCTGCGCTACATGGTGAAGATCAATGAGTTACTCCCCCTTCCCCAATCAAAGGGAGGTCATCTCCTGTTTTGTCTGTCAGGTGTTATCGGCCTACCTGCGCTACATGGTGAAGATCAATGAGTTACTCCCCCTTCCCCAATCAAAGGGAGGTCATCTCCTGTTTTGTCTGTCAGGTGTTATCGGCCTACCTGCGCTACATGGTGAAGATCAATGAGTTACTCCCCCTTCCCCAATCAAAGGGAGGTAATCTCCTGTTTTGTCTGTCAGGTGTTATGGGCCTACCTGCGCTACATGGTGAAGATCAATGAGTTACTCCCCCTTCCCCAATCAAAGGGAGGTCATCTCCTGTTTTGTCTGTCAGGTGTTATGGGCCTACCTGCGCTACATGGTGAAGATCAATGAGTTACTCCCCCTTCCCCAATCAAAGGGAGGTCATCTCCTGTTTTGTCTGTCAGGTGTTATGGGCCTACCTGCGCTACATGGTGAAGATCAATGAGTTACTCCCCCTTCCCCAATCAAAGGGAGGTCATCTCCTGTTTTGTCTGTCAGGTGTTATCGGCCTACCTGCGCTACATGGTGAAGATCAATGAGTTACTCCCCCTTCCCCAATCAAAGGGAGGTAATCTCCTCATACATGGTGAAGATCAATGAGTTACTCCCCCTTCCCCAATCAAAGGGAGGTCATCTCCTGTTTTGTCTGTCAGGTGTTATGGGCCTACCTGTGCTACATGGTGAAGATCAATGAGTTACTCCCCCTTCCCCAATCAAAGGGAGGTAATCTCCTGTTTTGTCTGTCAGGTGTTATCGGCCTACCTGCGCTACATGGTGAAGATCAATGAGTTACTCCCCCTTCCCCAATCAAAGGGAGGTAATCTCCTGTTTTGTCTGTCAGGTGTTATCGGCCTACCTGCGCTACATGGTGAAGATCAATGAGTTACTCCCCCTTCCCCAATCAAAGGGAGGTCATCTCCTGTTTTGTCTGTCAGGTGTTATCGGCCTACCTGCGCTACATGGTGAAGATCAATGAGTTACTCCCCCTTCCCCAATCAAAGGGAGGTCATCTCCTGTTTTGTCTGTCAGGTGTTATGGGCCTACCTGCGCTACATGGTGAAGATCAATGAGTTACTCCCCCTTCCCCAATCAAAGGGAGGTCATCTCCTGTTTTGTCTGTCAGGTGTTATCGGCCTACCTGCGCTACATGGTGAAGATCAATGAGTTACTCCCCCTTCCCCAATCAAAGGGAGGTCATCTCCTGTTTTGTCTGTCAGGTGTTATGGGCCTACCTGCGCTACATGGTGAAGATCAATGAGTTACTCCCCCTTCCCCAATCAAAGGGAGGTAATCTGTTTTGTCTGTCAGGTGTTATCGGCCTACCTGCGCTACATGGTGAAGATCAATGAGTTACTGGCCCCTGGTCGACACCCCAACTTAACGCAGCACATGACTGACGTCATCAACTTCGAAGCCAGTTTAGCCGAGGTAAGGGAGACTGCTTGTGTCGAGGGGGAGTATTTTGTTTCTTGTTTTCTGTGTTGTGTGTTTGACAAAGTCAAATTAGCTGATATAATATTGGTACAGAGGAACCTCCCTTATAAGACCTCCCATTATAAGACTCCCTCCCATATAAGACCTACGTCTCTGAGACATTGCCCTTCTTTGTAAGTATTATTAAAATTACCTCCCTTATAAGACCCCTCCCTTATAAGACCTCATTTTGGATGATTTTTGAAGGTCTTATAAGGGAGGTTCCACTGTATTACAACAACAAAATATATATATTTTTTATATTTTTTTGGATAATTCACGATAATTCTTTGGTCCTATTTTAACCCTTCTTATGGCAAAACTTTTATTTTTATCTCAAAATATCGGTTTATCTCAAGAATTAACTTTGAGTCCTTTCAATTCTCATTTACCACATCTCTTCTTTTCTTCTTCTTCTTCCTCCCGTTAGGCAGCTAACTTCAGCACGTTGAAGATTCTGCTGCACTTTAGGGGGTAGTACGAAAAAAGACAAGAAAAGAAGAATATCAGGGTAGGAAAACGGTAGGAGGTTTAGGGGGAGAAGATAAGAGTCTAAATAGTGTGAAGTAAATTACAATAAGTTATTTGAAAAGAAAATTTAATAAAGAAGGAAAGTGGCAGTTAGAAACTCTACGTATTTGGATGGAAGATTAAGATTTTAATTTGTAGGTGTTTTATATTAGCAGACATTGTTATGTTGAGAGAAAAAAGGATTGGGGTTGGGGGGGTGTTTGTTGGCAAGCTTGAAACCGTTGCCTGTCCTCTCCTAAAGGCCTTCGCACACTAGCATCAGGCGTCAATTGTTTCTCAGAGCAACGCCTTGACACGTTGACGCCTGCATCACAGCACACATTGTAGCGAGGCAGTGGTGTTCTCACACACGACTCTTGTCGCTTCGCCTCTTGTTGCGCGAACTTCCTTATTTGGAAAGCAAGGAAAGATTACTCTAGCGTCAAACCTCCTCCTAGGAACAACAGTATTTTTTTTCTTCAATCAGAGTTATGGTCCTTCCGTCCGTTGTGATTGGCTAGTTTCACGATCTCTGCGATCTTGAGCATCAAAATTAGAGCCGCTTCTATTCTCGAGCAACACAAAATCGCGCAGCTACGCATCAAAAATCCTGCCGCGCCGCGAATCTCTCACACGCAAACGGCGCATCAAACTGCACCTTGCAGCAAAAAATCGCCGCGATCTCGAGATCTTGACGCTAGTGTGCGAAGCCCTTAAGAGAGTGAGCCAACGCCCTTCCCAGCCTAGCACTGAGACAAGCCACCACAGATTGAGGCAGAGCCTGCGCCATATGCCCGGGAAAGGAAACGAGTATTATTATTGTCTAAACTTGAAAGGGGAGAAAGGTGGCAGAGTGGTTAAGACGTTCGCCTGCCAAATGTAATGCGTGACTGCAACGTGAGTGACCCGGGTTCTCGAATCCCGGCCTCGCCCTTTCTTTTTAGTTTGACAGGATAATCGAACTGAACGTCGAGGCCTTTGGATGGGGACTTAAAGCTAGTCTGACCCGTGCGCTTTACGCACACAAAAATCCCTTGGCAGTTGAAAGTCGGTAAGAGCAGGGAAAAATCCTGCTGCCTGGTATGACCAAATTGATAGCTGGGTTTTCCAAGTGTGCCCCCCCCCCGTCCTCACCATGTGCTCCCCCCAATTTTTTATAAAAAAAGTTGGGTAGGTGCTGCACTTGCGGCAACGTGTTCTCCGGGGGGAGAGCAGCCTGAATTTCACAGAGATAAGTCTCTGTGACTAGAATATACCAAATACTAGCTTGTCGTTGCATAATTGATTGTAAAGCGCTTTGGGCTCATTTGAGGTAAAGCGTTATATAAATGTACTACCATTATTATTATTATTATACCAAAAATATGGTGTTATTTTTCTGTGGTGCAGATCACCACCCCGGCAGAGGAGCGAAGAGACGAGGAGAAGATCTACCACAAGATGACCGTGGGCGATCTGCAGAGGAGGTTTCCTCTGGTGAGACCAGTAACCCTTTCATCGCCACTGTCGCCTCTTGGCACCACAATGATTTAACACCCATGTCACTAAAAGGCATTACATGAGGGCCTGGTATCCAGTGACCTTATGTTCTTAACTTTGGGAGGTAAGGATAGGCCCTATTGTATGCACTTCACAGAGGAATCCTCAATATTGCAGACGAAATATTTTCTCTAGCTTAATGGTAAATTTTGGCTGAGGAATGGCTAGCGTTGAAAGGGTTTTAACTCATTCGCATCGCAACGATTTTGAATTATTAAAAACCCTCACAAATCACTCCAGCCATACACACAAACAAAGCATACATAAACAGAAGGAGAAATGAAAGAAGATTACGGGTTTTTACTTCAGGTTTAGACATAGGGAAGTGGCAGATCAGACTTTTTTTTATATATATAGACTTTTCTGTCTGTCTCTCTCTCTCTCTCTCTCTCTCTCTCTCTCTCTCTCTCTCTCTCTCTCTCTCTCTCTCTCTCTCTCTCTCTCTCTCTCTCTCTCTCTCTCTCTCTCTCTCTCTCTCTCTCTCTCACACACACATACAGGGAAACCCATTTAGTACGAGTACGGTTTAAACGAGAGCCCGTGTTTAACGAGTGGTTTCAAAATTCCCGACCACAAGCCTTCTTTTTCCTTGTTAAATAATTCTGCATACAACGAGCTCGCTACAACGAGCAACTTGCATATAACGTACAATTTATTGACTCCCAAAGTCAAGCTTTTATGCAAAAACTACGCGGTTAGAACGAGAACGCACTTACAACCACACTGCCATCCCAAAGTCAAGCTTTCTTGCACAACTACCTGGCTAGAACGAGTACACACTGACAACAACATCGCCATCTTGACTGACCCCTCGATATGTAAGCGGCATTCTGATTGGCCGATATAACTACTTGGGTGTCTGCAGCGCAAGCAGACGACACTGGACTCACTCTTTGCGCACTGATCTTGTGACTTCCGGGAAATTTTAACTTTCTCTTAAAGCGCGTGTGTGGATTTTATGTTTTTGATGTTATCGTGTGTTAATAAACTGTTTTAAAGTGTATGTAATCGGCATTAAAAACCCTATGGATACAGGATACTGGGCTTATAACCATGCTTTGTTGGGTAAGTGTGTTGTTTCCGTTTTTCTGTCTTTTTCACACTTTACCAACACGCACATCACAGTAGATGTGAGGACCGATTGATAGGTTCGTCAGGGTTGCCAAAATCGATAAAATGGTTTGAACGAGCAATGCTTACAACGAGTAAATTGGCCCTCTCCCCTGGAATTCGTACTAAACGGGTTTCACTGTACACACACACACGCACACGCACGCACACACACACACACACACATAGAAAAACTCTCTACACCGATTGGTTACCCCACAACAAACCACTACAAAAGCAAAGTCAGAGGCAAAATTGTGGTCTAAGGGAGCGAAGCCGAATTTAGAAGTGATCAAGGTATGGTGTGCACACAGATTTACTTCCCTTGAAGCAAATGCATCAAACTGACAGCTATCTATTAATTCCGGACATATATGGCCGGAACGACTTGAATGACTGACCTGGGGGCTGCACTCCAAGCCTGACGATTCTGAGGGAGATGTGCTGAAGCTGCTAAATGCTTTAACCCCTTCGCTGCCAGAGGAAAACGGAGAAATTATCGATTTTCTTATTATGAAATTTAAAAGAGACCCGTTAGACTCAATCTGAGAAGATAGTCTGGAGATGTATATCTGTCCTTTTGCTGTCTCAGGACCGACCTCCAGGAACAAACTTCCTCTTTCCCTCCGTCAGCGACCGACCCTCTCTGCTTTCAAAGCTAACCTCAAAACCTACTTGTTCCCCCGTCATTAACCCTTTCAACGCTAGCCATACCTCAGCCAAAATGTACCATTAAACTTACCTGGGTAGAGAGAAGATACCAGACCCTGATTTGATGCCTTTTAGTAACATAGGTGTTAAATCATTGTGGTGCCAAGAGGCGACAGTGGCGATGAAAGGGTTAAAGCTCCGCTCTCTTTTCTCTTCTCTCTCTTGCCATTAGGTCTGTTTCTGCTGTATTCCATTTATGTCATACGTGTGTGTTCGCTTTGTATTGCGTTTTTGTTTGAATGCGTTATGAATGCTAACGTGTGTGTGCGCTTTGATTTGATTTCTATCAAGATTCAGCGCCGTATAAATACTGTATGTTGTTGTTGTTCTGACTTGTCTAAAACAAAAAAACATCATTAATAATAATAATAATTGGCACTTATATAGCGCACATATCTAGAAAATTCTATTCATGGCGCTTTACAAAGAAATAAAACTATAAACATTCACACACACACACACACACACACACACACACACACACACACACACACAAAGAAAGACAATGAAGGGGAGAGGGTGGGAAGGGGGGTGACACGGGGGGGGGGGGGGGGGGGGCGTCACACACACATACACACTGCATGCACACACACACATACACACACACACACGCACGCACGCATGCACGCACACACACACACACACACACACACACACACACACACACACACAAACACAAACACACACACACACACACACACACACCACTCAATTTCCATACGGCACAATCAACACACACACTGCATACACACACACACACACACATTGCACGCACACGCACGCGCACACGCACGCGCATGTTCTAGGACTTTGACATCAAAAGTTATGACATCATCAATGACATCACACACTATGACATCATCAATGACATCACGCACCACCTGGTTGGGCAGGGAAGGGGTTAAGATTTCACGAGTTCAGTGAATCATTCTGACGTTAATATCTTCAAAATAAGCTTCCTTTACTTATGAACAGTTTTTAGCTTCGTAGGGAAAATAGGGTAAATGGAGGTATGCGCCCAACTTGTATTTTGAAAAGCTGATGGAATTTTATTTTTTGTTATGCATGTCATTACTTAAACCTAACAACAAACTGCCAATTTAACATAATAAACGTGAATGTCGGTGATGGAAAACAAGCAGAAATACTCAGTTTATACTGACATGAGAACAACCAAAAGCACCAATTTTATGGTTGAATCCCACCTTTGTCAATCCATGAACTTATGACTTATGGAGGTTTACAAAAAAATTGGTATTGGTATTGGTATTGGTGTTATTATTAAGGGATAGAGAGACATGACAAATCTAGCTATCAAGTTGGTTCATACCAGGTAGCAGGAATCACCCTGCTCTTACCGACTTTTCACTACCATGGGTTGTTTTACGTGCGTAAAGCGCACAGGTCAAACTTGCTTTCAGTCCCCATCTGAAGGACTCTGTGTTCAGTTTTATTTTCCAGATTTATAGTCTCTTTTTTAGTGATCAGGGCCTGTATTCACATTGAGGTAGTATGAGACTTATCATCATGATATCTTAGAATTCCTTCTAAAGTAGTAGGATTTAACAGGACTTTAAAAGGACTTCAAAGATAATCATGATGATAAGTCTCATACTATCTCAACGTGAATACAGGCCAGGTGTATTTCTATTCTGTGTGATTCTTCTTCTTCGATCACTCAGACAGTTTCCTGTCAATTATGAGTGCAGATGCATCATGCTGCCGTTATGCGCCTAACTAAAGAATAGTTAGGCCCAACAAGTCCGACTTCGGCTGGAGGAAATGTTTTTGAAAGTGTTTTGTGAAAAAAGGCAGGAGAATGGACCAGTAAGGCAGAAAGATAGTAGATGACAGTAAGCAAAGGGAAAACATGAATTTATCTTTTGGAGATATTAAAGTATACTTGAACTTGAACTTGAACAGGCAGAGTCAAAGACATTAGAGGAAGTTACAAGCACAGAATTTCCAGAAGGTGGGGGAACTATTTATACAAAAGACCCCCCGGTATCCCCACAGGGGTAGGGGGGGGATATTCTGTGTGATGAAGTTTATAGTTTCTTGTCGGTGATCAGATGCGATTTCCTCCTGTTCCAGATTGACTGGGTGCACTTTATGAACAGTTTCCTGGCCGGCACCGGAGTGGAGGTCAACGGGACGGAGGCCGTGGTGCTGTACGCTCCAGAGTATCTGGAGAAACTGACCGCCATCTTGAACACCACGCTGTCCACGCTGGAGGGGCGCAGGTAAGGAACTCTGAACGGTTTCCATAGGTAAGGAACTCTGAGCGGTTTCCATAGGTAAGGAACTCTGAGCGGTTTCCATAGGTAAGGAACTCTGAACGGTTTCCATAGGTAAGGAACTCTGAACGGTTTCCATAGGTAAGGAACTCTGAGCGGTTTCCATAGGTAAGGAACTCTGAACGATTTCCATAGGTAAGGAACTCTGAACGGTTTCCATAGGTAAGGAACTCTGAACGGTTTCCATAGGTAAGGAACTCTGAGCGGTTTCCATAGGTAAGGAACTCTGAACGGTTTCCATAGGTAAGGAACTCTGAACGGTTTCCATAGGTAAGGAACTCTGAACGGTTTCCATAGGTAAGGAACTCTGAACGGTTTCCATAGGTAAGGAACTCTGAACGGTTTCCATAGGTAAGGAACTCTGAGCGGTTTCCATAGGTAAGGAACTCTGAACGGTTTCCATAGGTAAGGAACTCTGAACGGTTTCCATAGGTAAGGAACTCTGAGCGGTTTCCATAGGTAAGGTAAGGAACTCTGAGCGGTTTCCATAGGTAAGGAACTCTGAAGGAACTCTGAGCGGTTTCCATAGGTAAGGAACTCTGAACGATTTCCATAGGTAAGGAACTCTGAGCGGTTTCCATAGGTAAGGAACTCTGAGCGGTTTCCATAGGTAAGGAACTCTGAGCGGTTTCCATAGGTAAGGAACTCTGAGCGGTTTCCATAGGTAAGGAACTCTGAGCGGTTTCCATAGGTAAGGAACTCTGAACGGTTTCTATAGGTAAGGAACTCTGAACGGTTTCCATAGGTAAGGAACTCTGAGCGGTTTCCATAGGTAAGGAATTATGAACGGTTTCCATAGGTAAGGAACTCTGAGCGGTTTCCATAGGTAAGGAACTCTGAGCGGTTTCCATAGGTAAGGAACTCTGAACGATTTCTATAGGTAAGGAACTCTGAACGGTTTCCATAGGTAAGGAACTCTGAGCGGTTTCCATAGGTAAGGAACTCTGAACGATTTCTATAGGTAAGGAACTCTGAACGGTTTCCATAGGTAAGGAACTCTGAGCGGTTTCCATAGGTAAGGAACTCTGAACGGTTTCCATAGGTAAGGAACTCTGAACGGTTTCCATAGGTAAGGAACTCTGAGCGGTTTCCATAGGTAAGGAACTCTGAACGGTTTCCATAGGTAAGGAACTCTGAGCGGTTTCCATAGGTAAGGAACTCTGAGCGGTTTCCATAGGTAAGGAACTCTGAAGGAACTCTGAGCGGTTTCCATAGGTAAGGAACTCTGAACGGTTTCCATAGGTAAGGAACTCTGAGCGGTTTCCATAGGTAAGGAACTCTGAACGGTTTCTATAGGTAAGGAACTCTGAACGGTTTCTATAGGTAAGGAACTCTGAACGGTTTCCATAGGTAAGGAACTCTGAACGGTTTCCATAGGTAAGGAACTCTGAACGGTTTCCATAGGTAAGGAACTCTGAACGGTTTCCATAGGTAAGGAACTCTGAACGATTTCCAAATTTGAGGAACTCTGAACGATTTCCATATGTGAGGAACTCTGAAGGATTACCATATGTAAGGAACTCTGAATGATTTCCGTATGTAAGTAGCTCTGAATGATTTCCATATGTAAGGAACTCTGAACGATTTCCATATGTAAGGAAGTCTGAACGATTTCCATATTTTCTGGAAAATAAAGCGTGCACCCCCATATTTTACAGAAAGTTCAGATTTTGTTTCACAGTGGAACCTCCCTTATAAAACCTTAAAAAGGTCATCCAAAATGAGGTCTTATAAGGGAGGTAATTTTAATACTTTCAAATAAGGGCAATGCCTCAGAGAAGTAGGTCTTATGTGGGAGGGAGTCTTATAATGGGAGGTCTTATAAGGGAGGTTCCACTGTGCTTTGTTATAAATTTTAATTTAGGTTTTTGGTTTTGAGGAATTTCAGTTTTTGTTGTTGTTGGTGGTGGTGTTTTCAGGAATTCTAGTTGCAGGTTTCTGGAGCTCCGCGTGCGCTGTAAACAGTATGTACTAATGTTGTCATTGCGTTACATCTTCTACGCAGGGATATCAACCTCTACCTGGAGTGACACGTGCTACACTGTGTGTACTAATGTTGTCATCGTGTTACAATTACATCCTCTACGCAGGGCTATCAACCTCTACCTGGAGTGGCACGTGCTACACGCCCTGTGTGTACTAATGTTGTCTCGTGTTACATCCTCCACTCAGGGCTATCAACCTCTACCTGGAGTGACACGTGCTACACCTGTGTGTACTAATGTTGTCACTGTGTTACATCCTCCACTCAGGGCTATCAACCTCTACCTGGAGTGACACGTGCTACACTGTGTGTACTAATGTTGTCATCGTGTTGCATCCTCTACGCAGGGCTATCAACCTCTACCTGGAGTGACACGTGCTACACTGTGTGTACTAATGTTGTCACCGTGTTGCATCCTCTACGCAGGGCTATCAACCTCTACCTGGAGTGGCACGTGCTACACGCCCTGTGTGTACTAATGTTGTCTCGTGTTACATCCTCCTGCAGGGCTATCAACCTCTACCTGGAGTGACACGTGCTACACCTGTGTGTACTAATGTTGTCACTGTGTTACATCCTCCACTCAGGGCTATCAACCTCTACCTGGAGTGACACGTGCTACACTGTGTGTACTAATGTTGTCACCGTGTTGCATCCTCTACGCAGGGCTATCAACCTCTACCTGGAGTGACACGTGCTACTCGCCCTGTGTGTACTAATGTTGTCACCGTGTTGCATCCTCTACGCAGGGCTATCAACCTCTACCTGGAGTGGCACGTGCTACACGCCCTGTGTGTACTAATGTTGTCACCGTGTTGCATCCTCTACGCAGGGCTATCAACCTCTACCTGGAGTGGCACGTGCTACACGCCCTGCGTGTACTAATGTTGTCACCGTGTTGCATCCTCTACGCAGGGCTATCAACCTCTACCTGGAGTGACACGTGCTACACCTGTGTGTACTAATGTTGTCACCGTGTTGCATCCTCTACGCAGGGCTATCAACCTCTACCTGGAGTGACACGTGCTACACCTGTGTGTACTAATGTTGTCACTGTGTTGCATCCTCTACGCAGGGCTATCAACCTCTACCTGGAGTGGCACGTGCTACACGCGCTGTGTGTACTAATGTTGTCTCGTGTTACATCCTCCACTCAGGGCTATCAACCTCTACCTGGAGTGGCATGTGCTACACGCGCTGTGTGTACTAATGTTGTCTCGTGTTACATTCTCCACTCAGGGCTATCAACCTCTACCTGGAGTGGCACGTGCTACACGCGCTGTGTGTACTAATGTTGTCTCGTGTTACATCCTCCACTCAGGGCTATCAACCTCTATCTGGAGTGGCATGTGGTCAAGCAGCTCATCTCCTACCTGTCCAAGCCGTTCAGGGAGGCCAAGAAGGAGTTTGCAGAGGTGCTCTCTGGTGAGTCCCAGAGTCAGGGTCCCGTTATGCTTTGCTTTTGCAGTGTAGAGTGACAGAGAGGTAACGCGTTCGCCTTGTGTGCGATAAACTCGAGTTCGAACCTGGGTACAGGGGATTTTCCCTCCCACACAAAACACTCAATGAATTTGTCCTTGTCCTTTCCGTTAAATAAACAAAGCGTGGCACAGTGGTAGCGCGTTTGCCTCGTGTCAACTAAACCCGAGTTCGAACCTGGGTACAGGGGATTTTTCCTCTCACTCTGCACTAGACCTCATGGTCTGAACGTGGAGTCTTTCGGATGAGACGATAAACCGAGGTCTCGTGTGCCCATGCACTTAGCACACGTTAAACCCAGTGGCAACGAAAAAGTTGTCATTTGGTCAAAATTTACACACACACACACACACCCCTTTCCTTCCTCATCAGTCACACAAAAATCACATGTAAATATATTAAAAAATGGGTGGTGCACCTCTGGCTGCGACGTGCTCTCCAGGTGGGAGCAACCCGAATTTCACAGACAGTAAAGTACCAAATACCAATGATAGTATTTCCTTGTAAGCAAGGATCTGTATTTCCTTGAAAGCCAGGATCTGTGTATCCTATTACCCATGCAATCCCTCTGGTGTCTGGAGAGGCCAATACAGGAAGAGCACGCTCTGTTACAACTTGGGCAAAGTCTGGAGTGGCTGCAGCATAAGTCCTGGGGCTCTTTTCATATCGACTTGTACGTGTGTGCTCACATGTATGTATGTCTCTCTCTCTCTGTCTCTCTCTCTCTCCCTCTCTCTCTATGTGCATGTTGAAGATTCTGCTGCACTTTTGCTTGGTCACATCTTTCTGATTGTTTTTGTTGTTGTCTAAAGTTAACTTTGTAAGCGCTCTGAGCTCTTTGGAGTAAGAGCGCAACAAATATCCATTATGATTAGTAGTACAGTGGTCGCCGCTTTATAAAGCCATTTTGGGACCGACGAAAAATGGCTTTAATAAGCGGCGGATTTAATAACCGGCGGTCCAGGATTACGTCATTTTCTTTTGCTTCTCTTTTGTTTACGTCAGTCACACTTTCACACTTTCTTTCATCATTTACACTTGCTTGAATCTAAACAAAACTTCACAAGGCCTCTTAAATGATGTTGAACTTTTGTTTTGGTTTTTATTGACTGACATTCTTTTCTAAATTCAGTTACTTCGTGATACACGTGAGCGTGCACATAAATATGTCTTGAGTGACACAAGTGACATATTTTCACGCAAAAAGAAAAGAAAAGAAAAGAAAAAAGAACAAAATTGTGTGAGTTTTAGTCACAAACTATGTGATTTCTCTGAGAAAAGTGGCTTTAATAAGCAGCGGGGTGGTTTTATTAAGCGGCTTTTTATAATACATAACATATATTGAAAAATCCGGACCTTAAGAAATCGCCTTTAATAAGCGGCTGGCTCTATTAACCGCGGTTTTATAAAGCGGCGACCACTGTAGTAGTAGTAGTAGTAGTACGAAAAGGAAAAGAAAATGAGTATATCAATGTAGGAAAACAATAGGTTTAGGGGGAAAAGATAGAGACTAAATAGTCTGACAGTCTAACTTTGCTGACTGTTATTGAATCTCTAGTTCAATTGTCTGTTGTAGGTGTGAGAAAGAAAGAGGATGAGTCGCCTTTATCAATATGTATCGCAAGACACTGTGTCCCCGTTTGCTTTGTTTGTTGAGTACCTAAATTATTATTATTACTTTGTACTGACTAAGCAGCTGTGAAGCAAAAGCTGCTTAATGTTTACACCGCTGTCTGTTCCTGACTGAACGGAGGGACCTAGGACCCTCACATTTTGCATGCGGGTAGGTAGTTACTATATCTAGACCACGTTCTTCTTTTTCTGCGTTCCCAGGCCATATGGTCATAATGGGTATGGTACGTATGTGTCTGGTTTTCAGTTTTCACTGGTCTCCCCGCTGCGTACAGCCGACACATTCCAATTTTGGAGGAGCTCAAAGACTGGAAGATGCTTTGGGGAAAAAGGAAGGAGAATAGGCCAATAAGTCAGAAAGATAGTAGATGATAGAAAGCAAAGGGAAAAGGCAGAGTCAAAGAGAGTGAAAGACAAGTGGAAGTTACAAGCACAGAACTTCCAGAAGGTGGGGGAACTGTTTTTACGAAATACCCCCCGGTATCCCCACGGGGAGAGACTCGAGGAGTGGGCGGGGTCGTCCAGCTCCCCGTATGGAGGCATGAGGCATCCACCCACTGCCCCAGACCAAGTTCAAAGATGAAGGTTATTGTAGGGCTGCCTACCATCCCCCCTAAGGGGTATGTGTCCCTGAAAACAGTTAAAAATGACACCCTGTCCCTGGAATCCACTTTTCTGTCTGGTGTCCCTGGAAACTGAGCTGAATCAAAAGTTTGTGGAGCAGTGACTTGTCTTGCTAGCTGACCTTACTATTGAACGCAGGAACACCCTAAGCAACAGACACTGTTGACATGTTCTGAACAGACATGTTACATGGAGGTTACTGAACTCCGAAGGATCTTGAATGTTGAAGCGTATTGGCACCGAGAAGCATCTGGAAGACTTTTAGCAAATCCCGAGTCGCAGAAATGTTGCTACGTCCTGAAACAATCAAAAGTTAATGTTCGTCTTGACCCTGACGTATGACATCGCTATGTTTGTCCCTGGAAATAAGTCTCTTCCTGGTTTTTAAGCAGTTTTGTCCCTGAGAACGGCAAGAGGGGGTAGGTAGCCCTGTTACTGGTCAAAGGTCAAGGTCACTGGAACCCAAAATGCTGCCGCGCCGGCTGCTTGATCCTGCGTTTTCATGCTGGGATTGCAATAGACGATTTTCGGAGAAAAAAATAGGGGAGAGCACTTCGTGAAAATTAGAGTTGTTCACCTCCATTACTCGGTCAAATACCATAGCAACAATGGCGTCGAAGCTTGAAACCGCAGGATGCGAGTCAGCGACTTCCAAACATTTTTTTATAGAAAAATTAGGGGTGGCCAGTTGCTACAAAGTGATAGAACTTGCAAACTGTGACGTAAAATATAAATGACAATTTTTTAGAATAACGCACGGTGTTCTAAGTGCTGTATGTCTGCTCAAACACACGTGTCGATAGGCATTGAGAGCTGATGGTAGAGTCACTTCCCCTGTTTGACCGATTGAATTAGGCAAGATCACTCCCACACACCATGAAATTGCTCCCCTTAATTATTTCCGAACCCTTCCTATTGCGTGTTGCAGGCGTGAGTGGCAAGGAGGACGAGTGGCGATCGTGCATCACGGACACTGACAGCGTGCTGGGCTTCGCTCTGGGGGCGCTGTTTGTGAAGAACGCCTTCCACGGAGAGAGCAAGGAGAAGGTCAGTGGAGCTAGCAACAACACAGCTACAGGAACTGGGTGAAAAAACAAGAATATGCTATCAGAAAAGGGAATGCAGACCTGTTTACTCTTTTCGAGTTGTATTCTACTCAATTTGGACCTCTACTACTCTTCAAAATTGATCATAATGCTCTTTAATTCTTGATTACTACTCATTTTCAGTGAACATTGTTTGATGGTTTAATGAATAAAACTACACATTTTGCACCCAAACTTCTCATTTCAGCTATCCAGACTACTCAAGACTTGTGTACAGGGTAAACAGGTCTGGGAATGAGAAAGGTTGATTGTACAGTGGAACCTCGCTTATAAGACTCCCTCCCACATAAGACCTACTTCTCTGAGACATTGCCCTTTGTTAGTACAGACAAACCTCTATTTAAGACTTCCAAAATGTCCGGAAAAATCGGTCGTAAATTGGAGGGGTCGTATGACGGAGGTTTTCACTGGCAGCCGTAGAAAGAAAAAGTTCAGCACAGTTCATACTCTCTTCTTCATGCACACATACAATAACATATTAAAACTGGATTTGGGTCTTTCCAACTCCATAGGATTGTGCAATCGATGTATTACAGTTTCACTTCGCCGACTTCTGTTAATCACCTCCACTCTCGTCCAAAGTCAGTGGTTTTCTTTTTCAAAGTCAGTGGTTTTCGTGCTTTTCCTACGCTTTCCGCCATCTTTTCTACAACAAGGGAAGCGACTCCGCTTTCAGGCCCTTGACCGTGGTTGTTTCCCTTTGCTCGAAGTCTATGCAGACGACAACAACGGTCGTAAAAACCAACAAAATGGCGGTCGTAAGTCGCGTTTTAGAGGAAGTCGTTTAAGAGAGGTCGTTTACATAGTAAAATGCATCCGTGCCAACAAATCCGGTCTCAAATGAGAGGTGGTCGCTTAACAGAGGGTCGTAAAATAGGGGTTTGTCTGTATTAAGATTACCTCCCTTATAAGACCCCTCCCTTATAAGCCCTCATTTTGGATGATTATTGAAGGTCTTATAAGGGAGGTTCCTGTATGCTCGGCACTGCTTTAACCCTGTCACCGCCAATGTCGCATGTATGCTCCGCAATGGTTTAACCCTGTCACCACCCATGTCGCATGTATGCTTCGCAATGGTTTAACACCCACGTCACTAAGTAAAAGGCATCACATCAGCGCCTGTTATCCGAAGACCCTGTTTTCTTAATTTTGGGAGGTGAGGATAGGCCTAATGTTATGCATGTCACAGAGGAATTCACAATATTGCAGGGTTTTTTCTCTACCCAGTTAAGTTTAATGGTAGTTTTTGCCTGAAAAATGGCTGGCGGCGAAAGGGTTAATCCGGCGAATTATAGTCAGGTTCATCTCAGTTTTTGAAGTCTTAAGAAACAAAAAAAAAGATAAATACTTCACGGCCTTCAAGAACAATCTGCCTAATTTAGACTGGATAGGTGGGCAGTAAGCAAACGATTTGATCAATTATTGTTGGTGTTTTTATATTGCAGCCTGCAGCATTCGTTCTACATGAAGAAACTGTGATGAACAAGGTGAATGAGGCCTTCAAAAACAACGAGTCCAATAGACGATTTTCGGAAAAAAAACTAGGGGAGACCACTTCGTGAAAATTAGAGTTGTTTACCTCCATTACTCGGTCAAATGCCATGGCAACAATGCAACAATGGCGTCGAAGCTTGAAACCACAGGATGCGAGTCAGCGACTTGTAAACATTTTTTTTTTAAATTAGCGGTGGCCAGTAGCCACAAACTGATAAAACTTGCAAAATGTGACGTAAAAATATAAATGACATAAGTGTTTAGAATGACGCACGGTGTTCTAAGTGCTGTATGTCTGCTCAAACACACGAGTCGATAGGCTACGAGAGCTGACGGTAATAACTTCCCCTGTTTGACCGATTGAATTAGGCAAGATCACTCCCACACACCATGAAATTACTCCCCTTAATTATTTCCGAACAATAACAATCAGTACCTTTAATCACGATCTTTCACTTTACAGCCCGCAGTGCGTACAGACAGACAAAAAAACTAAATAATGTTTTGGTCAGTACTCAAGCATCTTCACCCACCCACCAAGGGCATCCACTCTTGCAAAAGGTGGTCGTTGCAGTGGCCAATAGCATATGTTGTTTTGCTGTTGTTTAGGCTAAGAAAGTGATGGACGAGGTGAAAGCAAAAAGCCTGAATATACTAAGAGTGAAAACTCCGCAGCTGACTGATCCTTTTTTTTTTACTCCCAGCCTTTCACCTACACTACAGGTGTGGGTCATTATGAACTTACTCACTGCCCACTGTTACCATACTTAACACTTCCCACCTTAAAGGTAGTGAAGCTTTTCACCCCCCCCCCCCCCTCCTCCCGTGAGAAAGTTGGCTTCATTCTTTGCAAGGTTGGTAGGCTGCAAAGAAATGACTCTTGATATTTAGGCTTTTTGGTGTAATGGTGAAAGCGGCCTTCAAAAACAATTCCCAATCTGGAGTGGATGGACCGACAAACAAACAAAAATGGCATATTTTGTGACATTTAAAATTAATAAAATTATTGTTCAGGCAGAGAAACTGATCGATGAGGTGAAAATGACCTTCATCTGAACTTAACTGGATGGACCGACACACGAACAAATTCAGAAACAAGGAAAATCAGTTACGATCATTTCTTTTCACAAACTGCTATGACCTGAAGCAAAATATTGTTTCTTGTTGCTGCTGGCCAAGAAAATGATGGACAAAGTGAAAGCGGCAGGGCTGCCAGCCGTCACCCCTAAGGGGTATTTGTCCCTGGAAACAGTCAAAAATGACACCCTGTCCCTGGAATCCACTTTTCTGTCTGGCGTCCCTGGAAACTGAGTAGAATAAAAAAAGAATTGTAGAACAATCACTTGTCTTGTTTGCTGGCCTTGCTATTGAACACAGGAACACCCAACACAACACTTAAAATGTCTTGTTTGCTGGCCTTGCTATTGAACACAGGAACACCCAACACAGCACTTAAAATGTTTCCTAACATGCATGTTACACATAGGTTACTAAGCAGCAAGGGACCTTGAATATTGAAGCACATTGGCACCAAAAAAACATCAAGAATACAGAAAAAAACAGTCACAGAAATGTTGCTAGATCATGAAATAATTGGAAGTTAATGCTCGTTTTGACCCTGATGCATGACATTGCGATGTTTGTTCCTGGAAATAAGTCTGTGTCCCTGGTTTTTCTGTAGTTTGTCCCTGGAAATTGCAACAGAGGGTTGGCAGCCCTGATTAGCGGCCTTCAAGAACAACCTTCCCCACTTGGACTGGATGGACCGGCAGACAGACAGACAAAAAAATGGCTTTGCATGCCCTGCTCTCATGGTGACCTCAGTTTCGTTTTCCAATCTAGTCTATGCCTTTGTACGTTCGGGTCAAAGTCATGGGGATCAGTGTGTTCTGGGGAGCTGTCGGTGGATGGTCATGGTGGCGCCCTCGGAGGAGGACCTCACTCACGCTGGCTCCGCGACTAAATAGTGTCGTCAGTAGGGGGCTTAGTAGGTGGTGTCCTGGACAGGCTCCACTGAACTCCACCGAAGTGACTCAGCAGAAGTGCAGTGTCTCCTCGGTTGGTTGCCTCCTGATGGCCTAACATAGATTCGCTCCCCTTGGACTGCTGGTCTCGGATTCTGCGACTTGAAGAAGCTGGGGTGTAGCTGCGAATTGGGATTCAGAATGAGCGGCGTGGGAGCAACGCCACTGTACGGCCCAGAAGATGGGACAGCAACAAAAAAAAGGAGCATATTTTGTGACATTTGTTTTGCTGTTCAGGCCGAGAAAATGGACGAAGTGAAAGAGGCCTTCAAGAGCAACTTTCCCAATCTGAACTGGATTGATCGACACACGAACAAATTCAGAAACGAGGAAATTCAGTTACGATCTTGGACTGGACAGACGGACAGACAAAAAACTGCATATTTTGTGACATTGTTTTTTATTGTTCAGGCCGAGAAGATGATTGACGAAGTGAAAGCGGCCTTCAAGAACAACCTCCCCAACTTGGTCTGGATGGACCGTCAGACGCGCAAGGCGGCCATTGAGAAGGCCAACGCTGTGGTGGACATGATCGGTTTCCCCAAGTACATCCTGAATGTGACACAGCTGGACAAGGAGTATGGCAGGGTGAGGCGATGATGATGGAGATGAGGATGGTGATGAGGATGAGGATAATGATGGTGATGATGACAGAGCTGATTCTAGGGCGCGGAATTGGTACAATACCTCCAAAATCTGTTCCCGCATTAATCGGGTCTAAGCACAGGCTGACACCCACATAATTGCAGAACTGCCCGCACTTTTTACCGATTGCTGCGGGAATTCCTTTGTTGTCTGCTAAGTCCGTCGTCTGCACAAACCGAAAGCATCGAGCAGGAATAAATGATTTCTCAACATTTCATTGGTTCCTTTACAATGTTAGTGTAAATCAACCAATCGCGTTCATCTCGAGTCCTACCTGCCATGTTGAATTTTCTTCAAAATGAAGCAGACAACGATGCTCTTCGACTTTGATTTTTGTGGCGGCAAAGTAAAAAAAAAAGAAATCCTCTGCCAAACGAGTGTGCAGAAGATGTTGCAGAAACAGCTACTGCATCAACAGTCTCGGAGAAGCAGCCCGTAGATAACGGCACTAGTGCGAGGGAACACCGGTTCCAAGACGAGTGGCTGAAGAAGTGGCCATGGCTAGCGAATGATGATGATGATGGTGATGATTAGAATGATAATGGTGATGATAATGATTGTGGTGGTTGTGATGATGATGATGATGATGATTGAAAAAAAGGCGAATGTATTGTCGACTTGATTGGATTCCCTAAATATATCATAAATGTTACTCCTTCTGAAGAGGAATTTGGCAAGGTGAGATGATGGAGATGATGATGATGATGATGACGATGATGGTTGAAAAAGATAAAGGCAAATGTATTGTCAACTTGATTTGCTTCCCTTACTGCATCATGACTGTCATTCATGTTGATGAGGAATGAGGATAGTGAGGATGATGATGATGAATAGTGGTGGTGATGATTATAATGATGACAGCGATGATGATGATGATGATAATAATAATGATGATGGTGATGACGATAATAATGATGACAGCGATGATGATGATCATAATGATGATAATGATGATGATGATGATCAACGTATTTATTTCTTCAATATTATATGTGCCTTCCTTTCACCCACGTACACCTCATCTCTCTCAAGCTTAATATTCCAATGTCCCAAATTGGAGAAAATGCTGTTGGTTAATAGAAATTCACATAAAATATAGTATTTGAAATGTGACACTGCATTGGTTCCAGCTGCACATCAACGCGACAGAGTATTTCCAGAACAACATCAGGAACTTGAAGTTTGTGCTCCGCAAGAATGCTGAGAAACTCAGAAAACCACCAAAAGCAAACTTGTGAGATTATTTTACTCTGTCTTTTGTGTCTGTCTGTCTGTCTGTCTGTCTGTCTGTTTTTCTCATTGTGTGTGTGTGTGTCTTTCATTTATCGTCTATCCACTTCTTTTTTGTGTGTGTGTGTGTGTGTTCATTTATCGTCTATCCACTTCTCATGATTTTAGACGTGATTTAGTGTGTGTGTGTGTGTGTGTGTGCATGTCAAGTGTCAAGTCAAAATGTCTTATGACGATGTAAGTTAAACGTGCATCCTGTCGTCATAAATAAATAAGTACAACTGCGTGCGTGCATGTGTGTGTGTCTATGTACAATGAAATATATGGAAAAAATGTGTGTGTGTGTTCCGCAAGCACAATAATTTGAGAATGTGGTGTCAACACATTTTTTAATGGTTGTGTGTGTGCAGAGAATTTGAGAAAAGCGTCAAAAGAAATTTTGTAATGATTGGAAAACTGTGTGTGCTTTGTATTCTCTAATATGTATTCACTTTCATAGAGATGTATGGTGAGGATGCGTGGGCCAGTTTGTTAGAAATGTTTGTACGAATGGTGAGTGAAAAGCGCATTGAGTTGCTTTGCAAGATTATGCGCTATATAAGCATTATTAATTATTATTATTACTGTTAAATGCTAAAAAACAAAAAAGCTGACCAAACCCCCAAAGAAAACCCAGTGAGAATTAACACTCTGTGTGTGTGTGTCCAAAGGACATTGCGTTGAAACTCATGTATGTGTTTTAGTTCTAGTTTGTCTATAGTTTTTCTTATTTGTTTTCATTTTCTTTTCTTTTCTTCTTCTTTTTCTTTCTTTTTTCTTCTTCTTTTTACGTTTCTTCTCCTCTTTCTTCTTCTTCTCTTCTTTTTCTTCTTCTACTTATCTTTTTTTCTTCTTTTTCTTCGTCTACTTTTTTTCTCTCTTTTTTTTCTTCTTCTTCTTCTTCTTCTTCTTCTCCTCCTCCTCCTCCTCCTCCTTTTTCTTCTTCTACTTCTTTTTTTTTTTTTTTTTTTTCTTCTTCTTCTTCTTCATCTTTGTCTTCATCTTCTCCTCCTCCTCCTCCTTCATCTTCCTTCTCCTCCTCTTCCTTCTTCTTCTTCTTCTCCTCCTCCTCTTCCTTATTCTTCTTCATCTTCTCCTCCTCCTCCTCCTTTTTCTTCTTCTTCTCCTCCTCCTCTTCCTTCTTCTCCTCCTCCTCCTCCTCCTTTTTATTCTCCTCCTCCTTCTTTTTCTTCTTCTCCTCCTCCTCCTTCTTCTCCTCCTCCTCCTCCTTCTCCTCCTCCTCCTCCTCCTCCTCCTCCTCCTTCTCCTCCTCCTCCTCCTCCTCCTTCTTCTTCTTCTTTTCTTCTGTTTTTCTTTCCTTCCCTTTGTTCTGAACAGGTGGGGCATGACGCCGCCCACCGTCAACGCCTACTACACGCCGACAAAGAACGAAATTGTCTTCCCTGCCGGAATCCTACAGGCCCCTTTCTACGACAAGAACTTCCCCAAGTAGGAGCTCACGCCTTGTTGCCATGGCTTGCAATGCTGCTTGTTTTAATTGCAGCCAAAAAAAGCAGCAAAAATGATATGATTTTTCATGTAATTCAAACAAAAAATTCAAAAGTTGGAATAAAAAGCAACAAAATCAAGGAAAACAAAAAAGGAAAAAAATAATTTTTATTCCAACTTTTGAATTTTTAGTTTGAATTACATGAAAAATCATATCATTTTTGCTGCTTTTCTTTTGTTTTCTTCCTTTTCTTGCCTTTTCCCCTACTTTTTTCAAATTTGAATATTTTGATTAACATGGCTAACTTTTTTCTTTGTTTTAGAATTAACTGACATTTTTCTTGCTTAGAAATGAGAATGTATTCATCAAAATACTTCTTTAAAAACATTTTTTTGTTTTTTTAATTTCTATCATTTTCTTGCTTGTTTGAAAGTTTTTGTTTTTCTAGGTTTCCTTGTTTCCTTATTACAAAGTAATGCTTTCAAATTCAACTTATTGATTACTAACAAAACAAAAAAGCAGAAATAATAGTTGTTTTTTAAAATTTCCTATCATCGCATGATGCGTTTGTTAACATTTTTGTTTCTTTTGATTTTGCTTTGGGTTTTTTCCTCCATAATTTTGCTTCTTAGTTTTGAAAATCAAAGTTAGGTATGTATAGTATATCAAAGAATTCATGCACTTTAATTATTGCCATTATTAGTACTAGTAATTGAAGACATGGCTATGATACAATCACATTTTCATACATCTGTATGTGTGTGTGAACACTACACTCTTTTTAGATCCCTGAGCCAGACCTGTTTACTCTACTCTTTTCGAGTAGTATTCTACTCAATTTGGACCTCTACTACTCTTCAAAATTGAAAATAATGCTCTAATTACTCATTTTCAGTGAACATTGATTGATGGTTTAATGAATAAAGCTACACATTATGCACCAAAGCTGCTCATTTCAGCTATCCAGACTACTCAAGACTTGTGTAGGGGGTAAACAGGTCTGCTGAGCTTTGAAATTGAAGACATATAGTTATGATAAAATTAAAATCCAAATCATCTGTTTGTGTGATGTTGCAATCTTTTTAGATCTCTGAGACATAGCTATGATATGATTAACTCACTCGGCACTGGCCAGTTGCTTCCCCTTACAACCGTAATGGATGGGCCATTGGACTAGTTTCTAAAACACATCACCACAAAAAAAGATGTACAAAGTTTTGGACCAATATTTTCAGAGAAGATTACCAACACTGTGCACTAAACAATCGTAAAATATCAAATTCCGTACCTTCGTCGTTTGTCTCCTATTGACAAAAACGGCTAACACATAGAAAGAAGGTTAAGGAAATGTTCCCATTCCGATCTCTGCCCCCCCCCCCCCCCCCCCCCCAAAACTGAAAGTAAAGTCTGCAATGATTGGTTGATTTCAAGAGACCGAAAGATCAAAGCAAACTTAAACGCACAGCCGGCATATATAAAGCTTTCACGCGAGGCGCGCGTCATCATTTCAATCGCTGCTCGCGACAGAGACGGTTCAACCGTTCTTTTTTCCCTGTTGGCCGAGCCACTGCGAGGCAGAACTTCGCAGCGACTAGCCTAGCAGTCTAGACCCGATCCCTGGGATCGGTTGTTATGCCTTTAAAATAGATTACAACGTGGCTCTTGAAAGCTGGTTACACACCATAAATCAAAACCTCTTGAAGACTCGCATGAGCCGGATCTGGCTCGTTCATCCTAAATGGTTGTGCAGGCTCATTCGTCCCGAGTGAGTTAAAAGTCCAATCAGTTGTATGTGTGCGTGAGACGCTGTACTGGTGTTGTAGATCTCTGAACTTCGGCGCCATGGGGGTGGTCATGGGACATGAGTTGACCCACGGCTTTGACGATCAAGGTGACCGCCGCTTGACCTTTGAGTCAAATTCACCTCGTGTTGTTTGTCGTGATTGATGGTTTGATGTGTCCACGTCTGTGCATTGATGTTGTGATTGTTTCATTTGTAGTGTTCTTGTCATGGATGTTTTTTTTATCAATTGAGTTTGTAAAGGTTCAAAAACATCCCTGAATATATTATGTGTGCATGTATGTATGTATGTATGTATGTATGTATGTATGTATGTATGTATGTATGTATGTATGTATGTATGTGTGTGTGCTTTTTACTTTGTAAAGATTGGTATTCAATGCTTTCACAGACAGTTGCGTAAAATGCATGCTGACATGAAAAGGTTTTTTATACATGTGCACATGCACCATTGCTAGAGAAGCTTTGTTTCACAAATTCAATTCAATAAGAAATCATTCTCAGGTGTTTTGAAATCACCGCACTTGAAGCAGTGTCTGTGTGTATTGTGAACATCCACTGCACAAATCTGTACGCTGCAGTCTAGTGTTGTGCAATGAAATATGTACTGTGACCTTGCTCTCTTCTTCAACGTCACCCCACGTCAATATCCCTCTGCACAAATCTGTAGGCCTATGCTGTAGACTAGTGTTGTGCAATGAAATATGTACTGTTAGTTTTGCTCTCTTATTCAGTCTCACCCCATGTCAATCCCTCTGCACCAGTTTTTTGCACACACCATTTGGATCGCTTTAATTTGTGTGTCCAGCATGGAAAAGTCTTCATTATCAAAATTGTGACAATTTTTGCACATTCCTCTCTCTCTCTAATCTTCTGTGTCCAGCATCTCTTCATGATCAAAATTCTCTCTTTGACATTCCTCTCTCTCTCTCTCTCTCTCTCTCTCTCTCTCTCTCTCTCTCTCTCTCTCTCTCTCTCTCTCTCTCTCTCTCTCTCTCTGGAATAATATTAAGGAAACGGCCCCTACATTGAAAATGTTTGTCCTTTGCTATAAAGTTGTTGGCAGTTTGTGTAGTCTGTGTTTTCTACACCCCTTTGCTCTCCTTCCTCTTGTTTTTCATGTGTGTGTGCATGCTGTTTGCTTTTTTTCTGGGGTGGTGGATGTATGTGTGTGTAGGCTATGTGTGTGTGCTCAAATTTTGCCAGTTTGCTTAGGAACTGATAATACGCACTCAAGTCTGGTCAGCTTACAAAGTATGATTTTTAGTCATGCTTACCTGAAATACAGCAGAGCTGTGTGTGTGTGTGTGTGTCTCTCTCTCTCTCTGTCTCTCTGTGTCTGTGTCTCTGTGTGTGTGTGTGTGTGTGCTTGTGTGGTGTCTAAGCTCTGGATTATGGGTTCTTTGTAATGATTTGCCGTGCAGATTTCATTCTTTAGAAATGATGGAAGTTACTCAAGAGTTTTCTGCAGTTTGATTTTCCTATTAATCACTTGACCCTATCGAAATGTCATATGCTTGTACTTTTATGCAGCATTTTACATTTTGTGTTGCCTCACTAACCCTTTCGCTGCTCTCACTTTTTTGCTATTGACAAGATTTACTATTTAAAAAAAAGAGAGAACTATGACATTATATTTTTTTTAAATATTTTTTAAGTAATCAAGAAATCTTATTAACCCTTTCGTTGCCTGCTCCATACGGGAAGTGTGAAGTCATTGATAATGATAAGTGTGAAGTCATTGATAATGATAAGTGTGAAGTCATTGATAATGATAAGTGTGAAGTCATTGATAATGATAAGTGTGAAGTCATTGATAATGTCATAACCTTCGATGCCATAGTCCTGGAATGCTAGTTATTGTTTTAGACAAGTCAGGAAAGATATATCTCTTGGTTGTTTTCTCAGATTGAGTCTAACAGGTCTCTCTTCAATTTTGAATGAAGAAATTTTTTTTGCATTTCTACATCCGTCTCTCACAAACATGCCTGCATACACGTATAGAGACACAGACATGCATGCACTCATATGTATGCATGCACAAGCATGTGTGCATGCATGCATACACATACACACACACACACACATACATGCATGTATAAATGCGCAGACATACATACCACACACTGTACACACTCCCTGCATACTTGCGTACACACACCATACAAACATGCATGCATACACACACACACACACACACACACACACATGCATGCACGTACATGAACTCATTTAAGCATCATTTTCATTTGACAGAAACTATCAATCTTTTTACTTACTTTTTACCACAACTGTTTCTTGAAAGCTATAATAATTGCATTATGATAACGCATAGAATACATGATTTAATAATGCATTGTGTTGATATCCTTAATAGTACACAATTTAATAGTTGAAGGCTGGATCGAGATCCAGAATTGCATTGTTGCACCTGTTCTGTGATGGACAATTGAATTCCATTGTCGCACCTGTTCTGTGATGGACAATTGAATTCCATTGTCGCACCTGTTCGGTGATGGACAATTGAATTCCATTGTCGCACCTGTTCTGTGATGGACAATTGAATTCCATTGTCGCACCTGTTCTGTGATGGACAATTGAATTCCATTGTCGCACCTGTTCTGTGATGGACAATTGAATTCCATTGTCGCACCTGTTCTGTGATGGACAATTGAATTCCATTGTCGCACCTGTTCGGTGATGGACAATTGAATTCCATTGTCGCACCTGTTCTGTGATGAACAATTGAATTCCATTGTCGCACCTGTTCTGTGATGGACAATTGAATTCCATTGTCGCACCTGTTCTGTGATGGACAATTGAATTCCATTGTCGCACCTGTTCTGTGATGGACAATTGAATTCCATTGTCGCACCTGTTCTGTGATGGACAATTGAATTCCATTGTCGCACCTGTTCTGTGATGGACAATTGAATTCCATTGTCGCACCTGTTCGGTGATGGACAATTGAATTCCATTGTCGCACCTGTTCTGTGATGAACAATTGAATTCCATTGTCGCACCTGTTCGGTGATGGACAATTGAATTCCATTGTCGCACCTGTTCTGTGATGAACAATTGAATTCCATTGTCGCACCTGTTCTGTGATGGACAATTGAATTCCATTGTCGCACCTGTTCTGTGATGGACAATTGAATTCCATTGTCGCACCTGTTCGGTGATGGACAATTGAATTCCATTGTCGCACCTGTTCTGTGATGGACAATTGAATTCCATTGTCGCACCTGTTCTGTGATGGACAATTGAATTCCATTGTCGCACCTGTTCTGTGATGGACAATTGAATTCCATTGTCGCACCTGTTCGGTGATGAACAATTGAATTCCATTGTCGCACCTGTTCTGTGATGGACAATTGAATTCCATTGTCGCACCTGTTCTGTGATGGACAATTGAATTCCATTGTCGCACCTGTTCGGTGATGAACAATTGAATTCCATTGTCGCACCTGTTCGGTGATGGACAATTGAATTCCATTGTCGCACCTGTTCTGTGATGGACAATTGAATTCAATTGTCGCACCTGTTCTGTGATGGACAATTGAATTCCATTGTCGCACCTGTTCGGTGATGAACAATTGAATTCCATTGTCGCACCTGTTCGGTGATGAACAATTGAATTCCATTGTCGCACCTGTTCTGTGATGAACAATTGAATTCCATTGTCGCACCTGTTCGGTGATGAACAATTGAATTCCATTGTCGCACCTGTTCGGTGATGGACAATTGAATTCCATTGTTGCACCTGTTCTGTGATGGACAATCAAGCTGCATGGGTGCTACTCTTTCAGTTTTACACTGATTTCAGGTTTTTTTAATTTGACCAGAAACTGAACTTCTTTTTTTTTTTTTTAATTCATCCCCCCAAAAAATTGACCACTGGCGATTTGGCGCGTTTTGATCTTGATTTTTCTATCCTGTAAGTCTCTCTCAGGGGAATCTTGAACACAGCATGGTGACGCCATATTGTTTTCAAAGGCAATGTCATTATTTTACAAGGCTTATCGGACTCAAACTGTCTCTGTCCATCATTGTGACTGTCTGTCTCGTTATCTCTCTCTCTCTCTCTCTCTCTCTCTCTCTCTCTCTCTCTCTCTCTCTCTCTTTCTTGCGTTGTCCTCCTGAATCGTCCAACGGGGCCCTGTACCTCGCCGGGGCACTGTGCGGCCCCTGGACCCCTGCCTTTCAGTATTTTTCATTTTGGGGGAGTTGCACCCATGACGTTGTCTGAATCGCATTGGTGCCCCCGGTCAGGTCGTGAGTTTGACAAGAACGGCAACCTTCGGCCCTGGTGGAACAGCCAGGTGATCCAGCGGTTCCAGCAGAGGGCGCAGTGCATGGTGGACCAGTATTCACGGTACCAGCTGAACGGGGAAAACGTGAGTCCAATCCAAATCCAAATCCAAATCATCTTTATTATCTCATAACAGAGAAATTGCAGCCAGGTGCACATAAGAAAAACAACAATAAACACATTTATCAACAACAAAGAATATGAACTAACAACTAATAACACTGCAATGTTGCAATTAACAAACTGGACAAATATGTCATTGAGCGTTCTGATCAGATCAGTGATTTCTTGCTTGTAACCACACCATTAGGGTACGTTCACATACATAATAATAATGACCATTTTTATAGTGCTTATTCTCCTTATGGGGCTCTAAGAGCTTCACAAAGAAGTTAAACATCTGAGCAAAATTAAAAAATACTACGCACTAATCATAAGGAACAACACAAAACGAAATCACAATAAATACATTTACGTCGCATCCCAATTTCACACTCCACTAGAATCCAAACCATTACAAAAAGCGTTTCCCACGCAAAAGGCATTTTCTCACACTACCCCCGCCTGCATTCACCATCCCCCCTTCATAGACCTCAAGCTGACCTACTTTCAATAGATCTCCCAGCATGCACGCATGCATACACACACACACGCACACACGCACACACACACACATGTGTGTACAGAGGGACAAATACCCCCTAACACGGACGCACGCACACACACGCACGCACGCACGCAGCTCGTCCTGAATAAACATACCAAATGGAGTGTTTCCAGCATAATATAACGACAGGGGAGATTCCGTGCGGAAACCTGTGTGCAATCCGTAAATAGGTAAAAGAAAGAAGGAAAATGATTTGTGCACATGTCCAAATTTCCCCTAACCCGTAAATGTTTACCCTTCTTTCTTTTACTTATTTACGGATTGCGCGTGGGATTTCCGCATGAAGTGTGTACCCAATCCTTCTTCTTCTTCTTCTTCTTCTTCTTCGATCGATCAGACAGTTTCCTGTCAATTATGAGCGCAGATGCATCATGCTGCCATTATGCGCCTAACTAAGAAATAGGCCCAGCAAGTCCGACTTCGGCTGAAGAAAATCTTTTTGAAAGTGTTTCGTGAAAAAAGGCAGGAGAATGGACCGGTAAGTCAGAAAGATTGTTAGGTGACAGTAAGCAAAGAGAAAAGACATAGTCAAAGAGAGTGACAGATTAGAGGAAGTGACAAGCACATAGCTTCCAGAAGGTGGGGGAACTATTTATACAAAAGATCCCCCGGTATCCCCACGGGGGTGTACCCAATCCATAACAGGGGTCATGGAAAACTTTAAGAAGTAGAATAAACAAAGGGCGTGGTGGACCAGTACTCAGTAGCTGAACAGGAAAACTGTCAGTCACTGAGCATTCTTCTTTCTTCCTCTGCGTTCCCAGGCCATATGACCATAATGGAAAAGGTACGCATGTGTCCGGTTTTCAGTTTTCACTGGTCTCCCCGCTGCGTACAGCCGACACATTCTGATTTTGGAGGAGCTCAAAGGGAGAAATATTATTGGGGAAGATTTTTTTTTGTTAAAGGCAGGAGAATGGGCCAATAAGTCAGAAAGATAGATGATAGAAAGCAAAGGGAAAAGGCAAAGTCAAAATAGAGTGGCAGATTAGAGGACGTTACAAGCACAGAACTTTCAGAAGGTGGGGGAACTATTCTTTTTTTTTGTTCTTTTTTTTTGTATTCAACAATTTTTATTCCTTTTCTTCATTCATTCCACAATTCCTGCTTTCACTCACTCTTTCATCCCAATGTTCTTACAAAAGACCCCCCGGCATCCCCACGGGGAGTTGAGCATTCAGATCAGATCAATCATGATTTACCCTATTGTATGGACTACGGTGTAAGGGTGCATCGTACTACAAGGCGATGGTGTAAGGGTGCATCGTACTACAAGGCGATGGTGTAAGGGTGCATCGTACTACAAGGCGATGGTGTAAGGGTGCATCGTACTACAAGGCGATGGTGTAAGGGTGCATCGTACTACAAGGCGATGGTGTAAGGGTGCATCGTACTACAAGGCGATGGTGTAAGGGTGCATCGTACTACAAGGCGATGGTGTAAGGGTGCATCGTACTATAAGGCGATGGTGTAAGGGTGCATCGTACTACAAGGCGATGGTGTAAGGGTGCATCGTACTACAAGGCGATGGTGTAAGGGTGCATCGTACTACAAGGCGATGGTGTAAGGGTGCATCGTACTACAAGGCGATGGTGTAAGGGTGCATCGTACTACAAGGCGATGGTGTAAGGGTGCATCGTACTACAAGGCGATGGTGTAAGGGTGCATCGTACTACAAGGCGCACCCATCAAATTATATGATGTTGTTTTTTAACCCTTTCGACCACCACCAGCCATATTTAAGCCAAATATTTCCATTAAGTTTACCTGGGTAGAGAACAAAATCCATTTGCAGTATTGGGGATTCTTCTGTGACATATATAAAATAAGGTCTATCCATACTTCCCAAAACTAAGACTTTGGATAATAGACCCCAATGTGATGCCTTTTAGTCACATAGGTATTATAATCACTGTGGTGCTAAAATGCGACTTTGGCAGTGAAAGGGTTAATGCATAATACGTCATGATTTCGGCACTCAAATGGCCTTTACCCCTGGGTTGACTTCAGCCTGATGTTAGGTCCAACAGTAAAGAGAGAGATACGCCTAAGAATGATTTTCTTATGACGTGCCGCTCGAGTCGTTTGTGGATGACAGTTTCCCTCCATCCGGAAGACATTGGACTGGCTCTGAGTGCCGCATCTTAGGGTAGGCTTTTGGGTGGCCCTCTGCTAACACCAGACCTGTGTACTCTACTCTTTTCGAGTAGCATTCTACTCAATTTGGACCTCTACTACTCTTCAAAATTGAAAATAATGCTCTTTAATTCTTGATTCCTACTCATTTTCAGTGAACATTGTTTGATGGTTTGATGAATAAAACTGCACATTTTGCACCAAAGCTACTCATTTCAGCTATCCAGACTACCCAGGACTTGTGTAGTGGGTAAACAGGTATGTAACACCAATGTCCTAAGCTCCTCTTGGCCCGAGAGAGTGGGGATGTATCCTGGGCAAGGCATCTCCACTGTAAACAAAATGGGGTTTGATGCCACTTCTTGGCGACACAAAAGGGTTGTAACTGTTTTACTGAATCGACCGTGGCCAATTGTGACGAGACAGTGGGCAGGGAATTTTCTGTGGCTGTGCACTGTAGGTGGCGCATGCGTTTCAGTGTACAAGACTGGGGTGGGGGGTGGGGGGCAGAGAATGTTCAGTATAAAGCCTCATCCCAGCCCAGCCAGCAAGAATAGCAGCTGCCCCTTCTGCTATCCGGCAGGCACCTTCATGAACTGTGGTTTCTCTGCACTGTGTTGTTCAGGTGCGGGGGAAACAGACGCTGGGTGAGAACATAGCCGACAACGGAGGACTCAAGTCGGCCTATTATGTGAGTACGGACAAATATAACACAGTGTAATACATATTTACAGTGCATCGGTGATTTTAATTTTCTAATGATACCGTATTTTTCGGACTTTAATGTTCTCGTTATTTTTTAAAGCAGACTGAGACCCCTGCGCCTTATAATGTGACTACTTTTGAAAGGGGAGCCTACTCTTATTTTATTGACTGCAGTAATGCCGATCTTGAGGCATTTACTGGACGTGTATGGGCTTCAAATTTTGATTTCTTTTGCCTTATAAACGAGGGAGCCTTTTTCAAGACAGGGGGGGAGATTTTTCTTGGCTGGGGCTTGATTTGCCTTATACAATGGAACCTCCCTGGGGGACCTCCCATTATAAGAATCCCTCCAGTATAAAGCCTCATCTCTGAGACATTGCCCTTCCAGCAAGAATAGCAGCTACCTCCCTTATAAGACCCCTCCCAGGTAATCTTCATTTTGGATGGTTTTCTGCAAGGTGTTCAGGGGAGGTTCCATTGTAAACAAGCGCTGGGTGATCTGAACAATATGGTACAGTTATCTGGTATCTGTTCATGCCTATCATCATGTGAGTGCAGATGCACTCAGTAGCTACGTCTTTAGAATACAGCATTTTGAAATGCATTGGTAAGGTTTCCGTGTAGATCATCCGCATATGTGTGTGTGACACACTTTGCTATAAATCTATTCATAAAGCTGCTCCATCTTTTGAAAGGGGAGCAATATTTCCTGGTATACGCCACTCGCAGTAATTCAGTTTCTGACCCTCTTTCTCTCCAGATCCCTGTACGGGCTTCAACTGTTGGTCGGCGCTCTTTTGCTGTATCAGGAACGAGGGAACCTTCCGCTCTTCTCCGTCAGCGGGAGATCTCTTGCTTTCAAAGCTTGCTTGACCCACCTGTTCCCCCGTCATGGAAGCTCCCTCTCTCTTTATCTTCTCTCTCTTGCCATTAGGTCTGTTTCTGCTATATTCCATTTATGTTATCTGTGTGTGTTCGCGTTGTATTGCGTTTGTGTTTGAATGCGCTTTGAATGCTAACGTGTGTGTGCGCTTTGATTTGATTTCTATCAAGATTCAGCGCCGTATAAATACTGTATGTTGTTGTTGTTGTTGTGTACGTGCGCTAATTTAACGGAACCAAAGACTGTACAGGGGAAGATAAGCATCCGGTCTCTTTTCCCTATATGAATAGTGAGGACAGAAACACTGGTTATCTGTTGAAACGTGACACATTTTATCGATAGGCCAGTTGAGTGCAGTTCAAGTTCCAGTGGCTACGTTTTTGGATAGCCTCCACTGTGAATAGTGTACACGTCCCCACTAACGATAACTCTATCAGCCCGGTTCACCGAGCTTTTAAGTGTCCATCTTACCCTTTGAGAATATAGTTGACGGAACATCATGTTCACACAGGTTGCCGATATATGTGTTGAGTTAGATTTCAGGCTTATTGAGTGACGTTTTTGTGCCAAATTGAGCGACGTTTTTGTGCCAAATTGAGCTGTTTTTGTGCCAAATTGAGTGACGTTTTTGTGCCAAATTGAGTGACGTTTTTGTGCCAAATTGAGCGACAGTTTGTGCCAAATTGAACGACGTTTTTGTGCCAAATTGAGTGACGTTTTGGTGCCAAATTGAGTGACGTTTTGGTGCCAAATTGAGCGACCCGTTTGTGCCAAATTGAGCGACGTTTTTGTGCCAAATTGAGCGACGTTTTTGTGCCAAATTGAGCGACGTTTTGGTGCCAAATTGAGCGACGTTTTGGTGCCAAATTGAGCGACGTTTTGGTGCCAAATTGAGTGACGTTTTTGTGCCAAATTGAGCGACGTTTTTGTGCGTCTGTATGTGTGTGGTGTCTCTGTATGTGGTTCTGTATCTGTGTCTTGGTTTGATTTAATGTCTTATCCACTATGCACGATATTAGACATACAATGTCTGTGTGTGTGTGTGTATGTGCATGCTAGCATGTGCGTGTGTGTGTGCACACGCATATGCGTTTTTGTATGTGCACGTGTGTGTGTGTTGTGTGTGTGTTGTGTGTGTGTGTGTGAATTCATGTTTTCCTGCTGCACCCTACATATTTGATCAGTTGTCTATGTTGAGTGCACATGAGATTGAATATAAGAATCTGTGCTGCCAAAGTGTGTGTGTGTGTGTTGTGCATTGTGTAGCATTCATGTGTGCCTACTTTTGCAGACTTGTGTGAATTTTTAAGACGACTGATGTGTGTATGTGTGTGTCAAAATCATGTGTTCACTTTGTCTTTCTGCGTACGTTGTGTGTATAATTTGTATGTGTATCCACAAAAAAAGTGTATGTGTTTGGTCATGTGGCTGTCAGCACTCAGTTGCTATGCTTACTGAAGCGATGAATAATCGGGTCGAAATGTGTGTGTGTGTGTGTGTGATGTGTGTGTGAGAGAGAGAGAGAGAGAGAGAGAGATCGAGAGAAGAAGAGAGAGAGAGCTCGCTGCCGAAAGAGGAGAGAGAGACAGTTGCTTTGTATCATGCACTTTGCTGGATCGTCATTCTTAAGTCCCATTTTTCATCTAAAATATGACTATTCATTGTATTCGCTTTGGGCTCATTGATAAAGCGCTATAAAATCGTGGAAAATGCCTTAAAGACCTCGGTCACTAACTCCCTCCCACATAAGACATACTTTTCAAACCAATTGGCCTTCTTAGAAGCCATTGCAAGCTTACAAGACGGAAGTTTGGATCTTTTGAAGGCTTAAAGGGAGGCTGTAAGCGCTCATGATGATTGCCATGTTGAGTATGGAAACATCATCTGGTACCCGCTAAAACGTCAATCCGTACTTTATTGAAAGGGTACAGAGGTTTCCGATCCGATGGTTAAAAGTTGTAAAGATTTCAATTACCAAGATAGATTCATTTTTTAAACCAAGTTCATTAAAAGGAAGACGTGTTAGGGGAGACCTTATACAGATGTACATTTTTTTTTAACAACTTAGACAACATTAGCATTGATTCTCTTTTTACACTGTCCATTTATAACAGCACTAGAAATCAAGAGGGAAAATTACATATACAGCGTTGTAATAATAACAAGCGTAAACATTGTTCTAGTAATCGAGTTGCTAACCTCTAGAATTTACTAACACCTAACCTAAAAAGAGCACCAACACTAAATGCCTTCACAAATCTCCTTAACAAAGATGAAAATGTTAGTCAACTATTTTTTGAACATGATGATTGAATTACAATCATAATTTTAAAAGGCATGCTTTAAGCGAACAAAACGGTGTCAATGAAGGGACGTTTATAAGCAGCGAGGCTTAGACTTGAGCCAGTCCCACACTATACTGTACTATACTATGTTTCCAGGCTTACCAGGATTGGGTGAAGGGCAACGGAGAAGAACAGCCACTGCCTGCCCTCAACCTGACCCACCCACAGATCTTCTTTCTAGGATTTGCCCAGGTAACAGGCTGTCTCTTACTGATTACTGAGTGGTAAACCACACTAGTTAACCTGACCCACCCACAGATCTTCTTTCTAGGATTTGCCCAGGTAACAGGCTGTCTCTTACTGATTACTGAGTGGTAAACCACACTAGTCAACCTGACCCACCCACAGATCTTCTTTCTAGGATTTGCCCAGGTAACAGTGGGCTGTCTCTTACTGATTACTGAGTGGTAAATCACACTAGTTAACCTGACCCACCCACAGATCTTCTTTCTAGGATTTGCCCAGGTAACAGGCTGTCTCTTACTGATTACTGAGTGGTAAACCACACTAGTTAACCTGACCCACCCACAGATCTTCTTTCTAGGATTTGCCCAGGTAACAGTGGGCTGTCTCTTACTGATTACTGAGTGGTAAACCACACTAGTCAACCTGACCCACCCACAGATCTTCTTTCTAGGATTTGCCCAGGTAACAGGCTGTCTCTTACTGATTACTGAGTGGTAAACCACACTAGTTAATCTGACCCACCCACAGATCTTCTTTCTAGGATTTGCCCAGGTAACAGTGGGCTGTCTCTTACTGATTACTGAGTGGTAAACCACACTAGTCAACCTGACCCACCCACAGATCTTCTTTCTAGGATTTGCCCAGGTAACAGGCTTGTCTCTTACTGATTACTGAGTGGTAAATCACACTATTTAGTAGTAACTCAGACTGAGATCACTGTCCGTTGTCCTGAATAATCCCTTTCACCGCCAGTGTCACATTTTAGCATCACACTGGTTTAACTCCCATGTCACTAAAAGGCATCAAATCAGGGCCTGTTATCTGAAGACCCTATTTTCCTAATTTTGGGAGGTAAGGATAGGCCTAATGTTATGCATGTCACAGAGAAATTCGCAATATTACAGATATTTTATTTTCTCTACCCAGTTAAGTTTAATGGTATTTTTTGGCTGAAAAATGGCTGGCGGCGAAAGGAATAACAGGGTGGTCGCCATACCGGAGACACCCATAGTAATTAATAAGAAGGAAGAAATTACAGACTGACAGAAACTGTCCGGTGTTCTGAGGTGCCCGCGATACTGAGGTGCCCGTTAAGTGAGGTTCGACTGTACTAAGTTAAGTGCTCATCAAGTTAATTACTCATGAATCTTATGCAGAAAATACACATAGAAAAAGGAGGAAGAGAGAGACGGACAGATCGGCATAGACAGAGTGAATGGGAGGGAGTGTGTGTGTGTGTGTGTGTGTGTGTGTGTGCGTGCATGCTCATGCGTGCGTGTGTGTGTGTACTTGCATAATTTTTGAAGGGGTAACATTTTGACAGAGTGAAGGGGAGGGAGTGCGTGTGTGTGTGTGTGTGCGCGCGCGTGCATGGTGTGCTTGCATGCCTGTAAACTGGCGTAATGTGGATGCGTTTGAAAGTAACAGATTGAATAATGAATCCCCCTGTGGGGATACCGGGGGGCCTTTTGTACAAATAGTTCCCCCACCTTCTGGAAGTTCTGTGCTTGTAGCTTCCTCTAATTCTGTCATTCTCTTTGACTCTGCCTTTTCCCTTTGCTTACTGTCATCTGCTATCTTTCTATCTCACTGGTCCATTCTCCTGCCTTTTTTTCTATAAATTCTTACAAAGATTTCTTCAGGCGAAGTCGAACATGCTGGGCCTAACTATTTGTTAGTTAGGCGCATAACGGCAGCATGGCGCATCTACGCTCATATGACAGGAAACTGTCTGAGCGAACGAAGAAGAAGAAGATGAATGATGACTCCCATACAACTGGCTGTGTGCCTGCAGGTGTGGTGCTCCTCCAGCACCAAACAGGCAAACCATCTGCAGCTGGTCAGTGACCCCCACAGCCCCGCCAAGTTCAGGTAAAGTGAATACGTGTCTGTCAGTCTGTCTGTCTGTCTGTCTGTCAGTCTGTATGCACCCAAGTCAGAACATATTCTGTTCTTCAGTGACCCCCACATCCCAGCCAAGTTCAGGTGAAATACATGTCAGTCCGTGTGTCTGTCTGTCTGTCTGTCCGTCAGTCTGTCTGTGTGTACCCACTAAAACCAAGTCAGAACGTATTCTGTTCTTCAGTGACCCCCACATCCCAGCCAACTTCAAGTGAAATACATGTCAGTCCATGTGTGTGTGTGTGTGTCTGTCTGTCTGTCTGTCTGTCCGTCAGTCTGTCTGTCTGTCTGTGTGTCTGTCTGTGTGTACCCACTAAAACCAAGTCAGAACGTATTCTGTTCTTCAGTGACCCCCACATCCCAGCCAAGTTCAGGTGAAATACATGTCTGTCCATCTGTGTTTCTGTCTGTCTGTCTGTCTGTCCATCTGTCTGTCTGTCTGTACCCACTAAAACCAAGTCAGAACATAGTTTGATCTTCAGTGACCCGGCCCTCAGCCCTGGCCAAGTTCAGGTGAAATACATGTCTCTTTATTTGTACCATAACTTTCTGCCGGTAACATGCAACATTTTGTTTTTAACTACACTTTGCATACTGCACCTGATCTGTTGACAACTCAGGCCAGTAGTGTGGAAATGTTTGTGATTCTTGAATGGGGAACAGGCATCAATTGATGCCTCAATCACGCACTTCAACTTCAACTTCAATAGGAGACAAAGAATGGTTTTTTTTTATAATTTAACAAACTTTTTTTAACCCCTTGACAGTCGGAGAAAATTACAGACAAAATCATTGGGCAAACCATGCCACGAAAAAGACAACTGATAGAGCCAATCTGGCAAAATGGTCTGGGGATATTACTCTCTTGACTGTGTTGGAGCGAAAGCCAGCATTTCAGAGTTATTCCTCTTCATCTGATGACATCATCAGTCAAAGGGTTAATTGCCAATTTTACACAAAATTCAGATTTTATTATATCATCTACTTACTATTGTGTTTTTACCATAGGCATGGCCGGACCTGCGGGAGGTGGGGGGGCTGCAGCCCCCACCCTTTTTCCTCAAAAAAAAAAAAAATCATGTCGCCAAGCGGCAGCTAAATTTCCTTACAGGCTAATAGCATTAGTCCTTTATTTCATGCCCAGATTGCACTACAGTGGAACCTCCCTTATAAGACCTCCCATTATAAGACTCCCTCCCATATAAGACCTACTTCTCTGAGACATTGCCCTTCTTTGTAAGTATTAAAATTACCTCCCTTATTCTTCTTCTTCTTCTGTGTTCCCAGGCCACAACCATGCCTTCAAGACCTTCAAAATTCATCCAAAATGAGGTCTTATAAGGGAGGTTCCACTGTATTTTGCTTCTCGGATTTAAGCATTTTCAGGGGGAGCATGCCCCCGGACCCCCCTAGGGGTCTTGGTGCTTCGCACCTTCGATGAATTAGCCCCCACCCCTTAAAAACTTAGGTCCGGCACTGATAGTCGTATTACAAGGGCTCTCAGTCTGAGGAAAAACGCATCGCCTTATACAGACCTGTTTTCACTACGGATTTGTCCGTAATTATTACGTTTTGAGACCTCCGATTACGCTATCACGGTCAGCAACAACAAAATTACGCATTTCCACTGAACGTGTGCGGAAAAAAAGATCGAAGAAGAAATCGATAGAAAGCATAGTGTTTGAACCGTACTTGGCACCGTCGTCAGCTATCAAAGCTAGTGATGTCCCTTGACTCATTACTTCCGGTCAGTCTGCTTCCTGTTTACAGACCCAGACCGCCATTTTCGTAGGTGTCATCACAATTATGGCGAAAAAACACACATGTAAGCATCGATGTGTGAATATTGACACCCCACCCCCACCACACAAAAATTCGACATATGTTGAAGTTGGGTTTGGACGGGAAGTTGCAGCCTACATATATGGTGCTGCCTCCGCACACACACACACACCCCGCTCAACAAAAGTTCCAACGGTAGCTGAAACTCGTGGTGGAAGGATTTCTCAGCCGGCAGAATCACTGACAGATGCCTGAAATTACTGATTTTAGAGCTAGGATTACTGACAGTGAAAATTTGGGGCAAACAGTTCACTGCAAAGAACACCTTTTGCAAGAGTGAATGCCCTTGGTGGGTGGGGGAAGATGGTTGAGTACTGACCAAACAAGGGAATAACTCTCGCCAATAACCCTATTTGAGGCCACTTAATGGCTGCCTTTTGCATGAGTGAATGCCCTTTTGGATACTGATCAACAAGGGCTTAACTCTTGCCATCAAGGGCGTTAATAACCCTAGTTGCAGTCACCAATAGTCTGAAAAGTATGGCTTGTGTTTTCACGCATGTGCAATGTTGTTTTCCAGGGTGATTGGCACACTGTCTAACTCCAAGGCGTTTGCCAAGGAGTGGGGGTGTCCCTTAGGCACTCCCATGAACCCCAGAGACAAGTGTGAAGTCTGGTGAACGAACACCACGGATCCAGTGGCACCGCAGATGACGATGATGATGATGATGACGACGACAACGGTGATGTCGGTGATGATGATGTCAGTGATGATGATGATAATGTTGATGATGATGATGATGATAACACAAATAATAACACCGATAAATAATGATTGATGATTTATGTGAGAGAGAGGTGGGTTGGGTTTTATGTGTGTGTGATTTACCTGCCAGTCATGATAATGCCATAACATTCATCTTTTTTTTTTACAATTATGTGATACGTTTTTAATGAAATCCAAAGTTTGTTGGTGTTTTTTCTGTAATCCATGATAAATAAATAATGTAGTGTAAATCATAATAAAATCCAAATGTTGTTATATTAGAAAAAAAGTGCATCGATCAATGTAAGTCTGGCTAAAAAAAAGTGTCAAGGTGTGTGTGTGTGTGCGTGTGTGTGTGTGTGTGCATGCGTGCGTGTGTGTGTGTGTGTGTTTGTGCAGACAATTGCCATCATGTATATTTTTTTACATCTGTAGAGTCACCCCTTTCCAATAATGCATGATAAGCAATCTGAAAGTGGTAACTTTCTGTCCGTTAACATGTGATTTATAATGGTACCCCTTATTGTGAAGCATTTTTGGTAAGGGGGACCCTACAGATGTCAAGACTGTATGATAGCAATTGCCCCCTCAGATGGTAGCAATCACCCTCCAAACATGCTGCGTTTGAGTAGATCTAGGTCTAGACACACTCGGCTTGTGCTTCTCGCATCTGTTCTCTATCAAGCCATCTGGGTCAATCTCAATGTTTATTTCTTTGCGAGTTCTTGACGTTTTGCAAGTTAGATCAGACTCCTCTTTCTATTTAAAATGTTTGCAAATCGTTCACTCTTCGACGCCATTGTTGCTATGGTATTTGACCGAGTAAGTCGAGGTAAACAACTCTAATTTTCACGAAGTGCTCTCTCCTAGTTTTTTTCAGAAAATCGTCTATTCTGTGGAATGGTAATCTCATCGCGCCAACGCATGTTTTTGCTGAAAGGAAGGAATCAGCTGTTTCACAAAATGAATCTCTCTTCATTTTGTTTTCTTCCATTTTTTTACGGAGGTAAATAAATTGAATCGTTTCACTCCTCACAGTTCCATTATTGTCTTCAACAGGTGAATATTGACGTTCAGCATGCACATAAGATAATAAAATTGAGAAAGATGATTTTAAATAAATAGGTTAAAACATCAGTGTACCGTATTTTACAGACTACAAGGCGCACCTGATTATAAGGCGCACCCCCAAAAGTTTACACAAAATTCAGATTTTGTTATTATAGTTTCTCACTATATTATCAGTCACATTATGAGGCGCAGGGGTCTCAAGCCAGAATTCCATATGCGCGATTTTAAAGGCGAAAATCGACAGCGATAATCGCCCACGGTTAAAATTTATCGCCACCAACAATCACTCATTCTGCACACCCATAAGCGCAATAATCGCGACCAGTCAGTCGAAAATCGCTCGCGATTTTATTTTATCGCTTGGTGAAGCGAAAAAATATTTTTGTCGCCGTCGAAAATAGTCTGAAAGTGGATGGAGCAAAATCATCACGCGATTGTTCAGCCAGCGTGGCTTCCAAAACCGTGGAGAAACATTTGGTACTCGTGAAAAACGTTGCTTGCAGTTCCGAAGGCGCGATCGGGATTTTTAGCGCGATGTTTGAATAGCGCCATCGAAAATCGCCGGCGATTGTAGCTTCAATGGAATTGCAAGCAACATTTTTCGTCGCTGTCGAAAGTAGCGGGCGATTTAAGCCAGCGAAAATAGCGCATATGGAATTCCAGCTTAAGTCTGAGAAAAAAGTATCGCCTTATAGTCCGTAAAATACTGTATGTAAAACATAAACAAGCATCTTCTTATCTTTTAAACTTGCTTAGATTTGTCTATTTAGCTCTTCCACAAATGTAATCATTTTTGAAAACATTGTAGCATGCTGGTTTACCAGAAATGCAACAACAGCAAAAGCTTAGAATTAGTGTATATTAGGTACCTCTCAAAACTTATGTTTGTGTGGTTTTTTTGTGGTCTTTTATTTTACTGAAAGTAAAACCAATTGTCGTATGTTGCCTTGCGGTTGTACACCCAATCAGGATAGGGTTAGGGATAGGCTTAGGGTCAGTTAAGTGTCAATCTCATAACATACCATCATTTATTTCTTTTTGTGTGTGAATTAGATGGTTTCAGGTTAGGGTTAGGTGTAGGTTTAGGGTGAGTTTAGTGTCAAATACACACAAAAATAAAAGTTGATGACTAATCTGACCCTAAACCTATCCCTAACCCTAACCTGAAACCGTCTGAAATGAATGGAGGGGCCTAGGGAGGGGGCTATTTTTAACATTTGCCCCCAACAATATCACCTTAAGTTTCACGCCACTTGTTTGCGATGCTACTGAGTGTCATTTATTGCATACACTCCCTCTATGATGCTTTAACTTAAAGTGTATTCACAGCTTTATATGATTCCATTTTACATAATTGTTTGTCGGGTCTAAAGTATAGCAAGTTCCATTGTTATTTAGCTTTATGTGTATGAGGGAATTCTACAGGACTTTTAGTTATGTGAAATGTTGTCTCATTGATCCATGGATTGGTTAATCCTAGTCCTGTTTGATGTATTTTATACAGAAAGTGTTGTATTATAGCTTATAGTGTTCACGTTTTCATCCATTTTGTCAGCTTCTCATCATTCATGTGGCCGCCTGGAAATTAAACTATTCAAACTCAAAGTTGGTCAACTACAATGTTTTGGACCTACTAGTTAATTGAGACAAGATGCATCATCTAATAAAGCTGTAACAAAAAACCAATTGGCAAAGATAAAATACTGACAGTGACGCCAAATGAACGAAAAATGACGTAAGTTGACCTGAAATGACTGATGTTTTTATACCCAAGTGAAGTGACGTCTTATGACTTATGAAACTATGTCTTCCAATCTAAAGATATGACTGTCCATCAGAGTACTGGGGATAATTTGTTCAGTGTCATTTTCAGAAGACAAACAAGCAACAGAGCCCTAACTATTATTTCCAGATAGGGTATATATTAACCTTTTATGTATTCATGTATTCTACTCATACCCAGCTAAGACAAATTTGCAAGCAGTGAAGTCTATGTTTATCTAATGTTTCAATACAATTGTGTAAGAGAAAGAGTCCCAATTTTTCACCAGTGTTCTGCGTAGCAACATACGTCGAGTGTCCCAGTTCAAATGGCTCATAAAATCACAACCAGCAATTGAAGACGTTCAAATTCTGTTTTCCATACATCCCTACGTTATCTTAGCCACACCTCACGCAATGTGCCTCATCACACAGTTATTCATCCTCGCACTTGGGGACAAAAAGTCTCAATAATGATTAGTGTTCTCGTTAAAAATAATGTCAAAGATTTGTTAAGAAAAATTATGATTTTCATCAGAGGTCTTTTTAGTTAGGAAAAAAAAGTCATACAAAATGAGTTGCGTTTTTCCTCTTGTTGACAATGAGATGCTGTATAATAGAAATTCGAGTTCATCCTCCAAAGTCGGAGTGTGGCTGCCCACATGGCGGGGTAATCAAAAACGGTCACACACGTAATGTTCTCATCCCTAGCTGGTGCATTTGTACCGTAGTGTTCAAGTGCTTCGGTTGTTGGGTTGATCCCTGGAGTCTTTTAGCCAGGGTATGACAACAGCAATAGAAATTCAAAATGAGTGTGTGTGTTTGTGTGTGCCTGCGTGTCTGTGGGTTTGCGCACATAATCGTTTGCATCCATTCATCCGCTGCAAATTTCCAGTCCAAAAGTTTTGTGATCCTTATCCCTGTGATTGTAAAATATCTTGAAAATTGACCGATTGAATTACTTTCGTTTTGCATGGTGTGCATTTTGAGCATTGGCTTATAGAATTCCAGCGCAGATTTTAGTCAGTTAAATTCATGTTTGATCAGTAAAATCCTGTGGTTCTGTGTGGTTACGTACAGCTATTATTACGTGTGAAATAACAAAATATGGACGATGTAGGGTTGTCAGAAAATCTGCGAAACAGAGTACTGGCATCATTTTCATATAATATTGAAGGGTGAGTGAGTAAGGGCTTAACTCTACCATATTCTTGTGTGGGAGATAACGCACTTACGCATCTATCCCTCCGTAAAATTGGCCATGTATGCGTATGACATATTGTCATCTATGTTTTATCGTGAAATTTGTACGTTTGGGCCTGGCACGCTCCGTTTACACGATTTAAGGTAGTGTCTTATACTTGTATTTACAGTGGAACCTCCCTTATAAGACCTCCCATTATAAGACTCACTCCCACATAAGACCTACTTCTCTGAGACATTGCCCTTCTTTGTAAGTATTAAAATTACCTCCCTTATAAGACCGCTTCCTTATAAGACCTCATTTTGAATGATTTTTTAAGATCTTATAAGGGAGGTTCTGTTGTAATTGTTACAAGTTAATTCTGATCGCTTCTCGGCCTTTTGGCTAAGACAGTGATTCAGGAACATAAATTTTTGTTTATACCCTGGTTGGTTTGTTTAGCCCGTCGTACATGGCGAAAGCCGATACGCGACGTTAAACTGAACTTCCATCCAATTGTTACAAGTTGGATTTTTTTGGGGGTGGATTTGGTAGTCAGAATTGTGAGCTCTTGTGAGTTCTGGCTTTGTTTTGCCCACGCCTGAGTGCTTTATGTCCACTTAGCGTTCAGTGTTGAGCACTTACATGAGTACTTTGTTAAGTACAGCTAGAAAAGGTTAAAATGTAGCAAAGGAGATGCATTGAGTATTGTGGGTGTTTTATTTATTTTATCTACGATCATTGTCCCTTTTGCCCCTACTCTACTATCTTGACCTTGAAACACATGTGTTCAGTTTATTATTGTATATTTTTATACTCTATTTATAATGTGTTATATAGTCATCGCAGTTTGATAGTAGCTCTGTTGGCATGTCTATATTTCTTGTTCCTTTTCATATTCTTTCATTTCATACTTAGTTTAAGTTATGTCTGCAACTGAATAAGCTTCTTTTTTTCAAGTATATGTCATAGAAATATATGCAAAGTCCCATTCTTGTATGAGAAATCCTTTTTTTATGTTCATTCTTTAAGTTTCTTTTGAACTGTTGAAGTCTCCCTCTACCTCTAGTCTATAGCACTATATGTTTTTGAGGACAACTTCTACTTGGATTTGGATTTGTGTTTTCTTTCTTTGTACATTGTTCATGCAAACTTACTTTTGTAGATAGTGTCATTGACTGTCGATTGATTTATGAAAAATGGACTGATGACAATTATGTCATTGAATAATGGTAGCAGTGTGTGTGTGTGTGTGTGTGTGTGTGTGTGTGTGTGTGTGTGTGACAACCAAAAATTACCCATAAATAGATTATTATCACTAACTGGGAAAAAAAATATCAATAAAGTGTGTGTGTGTGTACATGTGTGTTGTGTGTGCGTGTGCGTTTTCTTCTTGGTGAAATATTCTTACCATTAATTGCTGTGGTTTGATGAATTGTATGTGTTTCATTGCTAGATGTGTTAGCGTTTGTATTTTGTCGAAGTATGGATCATGCAGTGGCTGTTGTTTATCCGAAGTATGTTTTGAAGGAATAGTCTATGTTTTGCAATAATTTGAAAATTGAGTCTGTGTGTGCGCGCACACGCGCGTGTGTGTGTGTGTGTGTGTTTTGTGTGTGTGTGTGTGTGTGATATCAATTTTGATCACATGGGTGTGTTCATTTTGTGTACAGCGCTCATATGCATATGCATGCCATGTGTGTGTATAGTTATGCATGTGTGTGTGCATTACTTAAAATTACACATCAGTTTTTGCTTCATGGGTGGTTTCTTAGGCAGGAAAAAAAGATGGAAAATGTAAAAAAAAAAATACTTAATTTTTTTGCATTAGTAAAATTTTGTAAGAATGTTTTATTTTAGTTGTATAATTGTAAGTTAAAAATGTGAAACTATTTTGTAGTTGTCATTGCCGTGATTAGTGAGATATGAAGAACAAATTGTAAATCAAGATTGTGAGTGTGGTTGTGTTAACATTGAGATCAATGACAACTTTTTCTCCTTTGTTGACATAAATAATAATAATAATAATAATAGCTAACATTTATAGAGCGCTCTTTCTCTTTTGAGATCAGGGCACTTCACAAATTATTTAAATGAATAAATAGATAGATCATAAATATTAAAGTAAAGGTAAAGATGTGCCCCCCCCCCTCCTCTATTTCTCGGTTGTTTCCATTTTTCCGTTCTTGCCTTTCTTACTGCAGATTGAGTACTTCATCCTCTATCGTTTGCTATGTTTCACACTAATTTTCATCCATTTACATAATTAAACACATGCATTCAATAATAGTAGAAGATAAAGGCAAGACGGGAAAAACGCAATGAACCAGGACTGTGACAAATCAGAGGTATTGCCGGAAGAGGTGAGTTTTAAGAGCGGGTTTGAAAGATTTAGCAGAACGAAGTTCATAGGTAAATATCTAAGCGAAATCCATTCTTATATATAAGCAGAACAATGCATGGAGACTTGTATCTGTAGAAAGAGAATGTGTGAGTTGAGGGGTTTTTTTGTTGTTGTTTTTTTCTCTCAAGAAATTCTAAATAAAATTGTATGATTACTGAAGAATTTGAGTTTGTAGATAATGTGTAGATTTTGACAGAACGTTGTGGTTTTGAATCGTTTTAGAGGCATGTATAAATGGTGCTCAATTTCTGTTTCCGGCTTTAGCGGATAAATGGTAGTGTGCGATTTGTGGACATATTTCATGAAAGTTGGTCATTTCTTTTTTTTTTTAAATGTGATTAGCGAAATTTTTGACATGCCCTCATGTGATTTGTCAATATTCATTGGCAACCATGCATTTGAACGCGAGTAGTGTGGTGTACCAACAAAAGTCCACTTCAATATATTTTGTGTGTTGTATGCGCTTGAGAAATTTTGATAAAATGAGATTTTATGCAGTATGCTGAAAACAATTGATGTCAATTTGTTTAAATCCCAAACAAAATAATTGTGATAAATATTTGAGGTTTTTTTTTATTTTGTAAAGGTCCAAAATTATATGAAATTCTCTGATACTGTTTTGCCAATATCAGATTAATATTTAATTATGATTTCGATTTTTCCAATGTTCAAAACAGTTGTTGAAGGTTTTATCTTTTTAAAAAAAAGAAGGTGAAAATGAGGTAGAATAGAAAATAAGAAACCATAAGCATAAATGTTCCTCATTATTATTATTATTATTAGAAGTTTAAAAAAAAATAAGGATGTTATAAAAGTCATTTAACTCATTCCATGCTGGCCAGTTGCTTCCCTTTGCAAGCGTTCTGTACTGGCCGATTTGCATAGGTTGCAAAATAATTATTTTCTAAATAATGGTAAGAGATACAAACGTGACATTTAGGCAATGTGTACACAATATACAGTACTAACACCTGCAACAGTTTCAAAGCATCCACTTGATTAGTTTTTATTTGTGATATTTTAAAATAAATGCATGTTTTGTCAAGCCAGGCACACTCATAATAGCGAAAATATAATTTTATGGTCCCAAAATAACCGGCAGCCAGCCAATCAGTGTTAGAGGCATGAATGAAACGTAGTAGTAGCCCTCCGAGCCAATTTGAAGCACGCATGACTGTTAACCTATGAACTATGAATTTTTAAAGTTCACATGCGATATCCCGTTACCTTAGTAACGAGGCGTTGTGCGCATGCCCTGCGACAAGAGCGCAGGTTAGTATAGAAAGAGTTAAAGTTGTTTTCTTATTCATTCTTGTTTTATTCATTCATTTATTTAATTATTTATGTGACTAATTTTAACTATATTTTATTGCATTTTATATGGTGGCATATTTTCCACTTAATTAAATTGACTTTTTTCTTTCGTTGCTGAAGGAAGCAAAGTAGAATCATTAAAATATCTAAGCAAAATATGTCTTCATCTATTTTTTTTTCCAATATAGTAACTGAATAATGGTTTAATTAAAAAAAATAGGATAATTGATGGTGATTTTTTTTTATCTTTTTTGGGGGGGTTAAGAATAAAGCTGACATGAAAACTAAAGATCACAGTGTTGGATTAAAACTTTTGTTTGCTTTATACTACTTATTGCCGACACGAAAGGGCGATAATTTTAGGCCAGAAATTAGGCCAGATGCCCCCTGGTGATGAGTCAGGAGCAGATAATTTTCTGTGGCTATATATACTACTAGTTACTGACAGGCAAGGGCGATAATCTTAAGTAGGGGGCGTTCGCATCTCAGGTCAAGAGACAGGGGCAGAGAATTTTCGGTATTAAGGCCTTATTAGGATGTGCATATCGTCGGTGAAATAAAAAAACCTCATATCTCAATTTTGGTAGTTTTGAGAAAAATGAAAAAAACTTTTAAAAATTAACTGTGTTGACCACAATTGATTAACTATGATGAATATATTGTTCAAGACATTGCGAGTTTAGTCCTGCATTTTGTTAAAATTCTTTAAAAAAAATAATTTTAGACTTGAAAAGAACGAAGATACGAGGTTATTGTCCTTAACCTTTAGCACACTGCAGGCGCACTGTGTTGCCGAGCCGATAATCTCCCCTGTAACTGCAGGCGCACTGTGTCGCCCTGAGAGGGTACCCCCAAACCAATGCTTCGCTGACCTTATTTTTGTTACTAATAATAGAAACTACCTCACCATAGCTTCAGAATGAGGCTCGGCTCCTTGCTTCTCTTCCAGCAAGCCGCCATTTGCTTTTTTAGTAGTTGTATGAATTTTTCAAAGTTTCAATCGGTCAGAAAGTAAAGTTCACTATCAAATATGGCGGATTTTCCGTGTTGGCGAAGCTTCCTACTGGAAATTAGCGTCGATATTTGTTTAAATCATGAATTCTTAGGCTTTGTTAGGTCGGATATCGACAGTGAAAGGGTGATAGAAGATCGTTATGCAGTAGAAGGGGGGGTAGCCGATGTCGGTGTGACTCGATGAAGACGATCCAATATCGATTCGAGCCGCGATTGTGATTCGGTTCCGATTTTGACTACTAGGTTGAATTCAAAGAAAATGATGCCTTTCATATATATTCTTAATATTTCCGTGAGTTATTTCGTTAAAGGGATCTTAGACATGAGTTAGTTAGTCAGTGGGCGAACTTTGAAGCAGACGGCACTCATTCCGACCGTGCCGAAACAGTAAGTCAACACTTTCGCTTTGTTGATTTCGCTTCTTCTTCTTTTTTTCAACAACAAAACATACACGGACAGCAAAATACATCATATCAAAACTTTCCTCAATCATCTCTTTATTATTATTCCAATAATCAAGTCTGCACACAACACACAGAGAAAATTATAACATTTTTAATCAAGTGGGGTGTAAGCATTTTTCACCGCCTCAAAAAGAATGCAGTGGCAGAGAACGGAACGTCAGAAAAAATGCAGGGTGCTAAAGGTTAACTAGATCTGAATTTGGGACTTACGAGTTTTTCTACTATTTTCACAACCCCATTTACCCCAGATAGAAAGTCGTTAGAGATACGAGCTTTTGGTGGAAGGTGGCGGGAAAAAGTAGCGAGCTGACTCAAAATCCCCCAAAATTGAGATACAAGTTTTTTTAATTTCACTGACGATATATTAGATGTGGAAACCTCATGCGCTTATCAGCAAGTAAGTAAAAGAAAGAAAGATGGAAAAACAAGTGCATCCACTTATTTTCTTCCTTTCGTCTACTTATTTGTGGATGAGCGCATGAGGTTTCAGCGCCTAATGTGTGCACGGCCTTAGGCTTACAAATCTGGAGAGGTAGGTAAAATAAATGTTAACTCAAATTGTCTTGTTCATGGTGCATGATCTTTTAAAAAAAAGTATGCATTCGTGTTTAGCATTGCCCATTAGGCCGGGTTCACATTGGACGCGTACATTCCGTACGGAAAACCCTAAATAAGTGGAAGAAAGAAGGATAAAAGTTTACGTGTAATGGGGAAATTCGGACACGTGCGCAAATCTTTTCCCTTCTTTGTTCCACTTATTTATGGATTGCGCAGCACGGGTTTCCGCATGGAATATCCGCTATTGTGTGCACACAGCCTAACTCATCTTACATTACTTGGTTTGTGATTTTCTGAAAGTCTACGTTTGTGAAATGTGTAGTAATCCATCATAAATGCTTCAAAAGGAATGCTTATGTCCAATCAGAATTAGATGTTTTTAAATGAAAGTATGTTTATGAAATGTGAACTTATAATGCTTTTCATCTGGAAGGGATCTTCTTCTTCCTATTGGGGATGTTCATCCTGCCCCATGCCCAAAGTCTCCATTTAGACTACAGTTGACGCACAGGATGGAGTTAGGATGCTATTTTTAGTAACACCACCGGATAGTTTTTCATTCAGTGTTAAATATTTTGTTGAGATCTATATCATTTTCAACCATTAATAAGTTCATGTATGTTTTTTAGACTGTGCTTTACTTCAGGCTTAATTTGGGATAATTTTATGGAAATTATTTATTTTTATGACTAAAAGAATTTAGTGACCCCCCATAGGGTCACTACGAGGGTCACTAGCCCCTTAAGTACTGTAACTGATTTCTGTTTTCATGATATTAGGTAGGGAGAGGGGTGGGGGATAAAAGTATATAACTGATTTTTGTTTTCATGATACTAGGTAGGGAGAGGGGTGGGCGTGGGGGATATAAGTATGTTGTTTTTGATTGCTTTATTCTAATAATTGTGTATGTGGAAGTTGAGTTCCTCACAATTCTGGATGTGGTCTGTCTTGAGACATGCCGTATAGAATGTGACTTTGTTGGTAATATTGGTGGCTTCAGTCCATCGTGTCCATAAGAACATTATTCCAGTTTGATGTCTTTGTAGCATTGTGTGTGTGTGTAGATTTACTCCTGTGATTTTACCATTTAAAGAAAGCGTGGACTGGTTACTGTTTTTGTTTTCTATGTTAGTTAAATGATACGCTTGTCACAAAAAGTTAATTATCTCTCCTTTTGTGTGTGATCATCACATTCAGTCCTGTTTCAAAATTTAGGTAATATTGTTGGCCTTTCAATTTGCTGATTTTATTAGTCTAATGGTAATAACTTCTCAGAAAACTTCACTATTACGAGGGCGTCTTTTTTTTCTCTTCTTTTAATCAGTCTCCCACTTTGCAATGGAAATGACCAAACTGTTTCTGCGAAAGGCTTTACATTCAATGGAAGGCAAATCCTAAAGTTTTTTGAAATGGTTTTTTTTTTTTAAGCCTAACAGATTTGTCTATAATTGCCAAGGATGAACTTGAGTCTGTATTGTTGTGGCAACTACTTTCACTTTGCAGGCGAATCGGTGCCATAAATAACTTTGGTAAAAAAGGGAGTTAATTTGAAAAGTTATTAAAAGAAAAAACAACAAACAAACAAAACCAATAACAAATAACGATAAGAACTACAACAAAAATTCATGATGATGTTTAATTCTTTGTGACGGGTGTATCCTATTTCTTGTTTTGTGATTCCCTCATGTTGACAGACTGGAACAGTGGCAAAAACGACGATGTGTTGACAAAGACGATGATGAAGGTGATGATTACGATGACGTGTTTGAAGCTATGGTTACATTTAGAGATAATGAGATAAAAGGAGATTAAGAAGTAGCTCGTTGTGGATAATGATATGAAGATGATGAATTATTACGATGATTGTCACAGGATAGTAGTGTTGACCAATGAAATAATAATGTTATAATAGTAGAAAGAAAAGATGTAAATTCTTCGGAATTAATTATCATCAATATTGTAGCGGTACCATAGCCGATGAGGTTTTACCGAGGCGTGGTTACCGCTACACATATCTGTATTAACCAAAAAAATCGGGACTTTGCTGGTGTGGCACTGCCTCTGGGCATTGTCCCCAGTAATGTTCCCACCATCTTTGTATTTACAAATGTCCCATATGTGTCTATGACCGAGAGGACGTAAAACACCATATTTCATTCATTCGGAATAAATACTTGACGTTGTACTTAACCCTGCTCTGTATGTACTTAAAATCTACAACATAGTTACTCAGACATGTTTGTTTTAGCCTAACGAATGAAAATTATTATAATTACCTCATTTTTTACAGGTTATTTAATAACAAAAATGGTCAGTTGGAATCGATCTGCTTTTAAAAAAAGTTTTGGACTACAATCAATCAATCTTTTAAGCAAAGTCACTTAACTGTAACTGCCTTGGCTTAAGGCTGTGTCAGATCAATAATTGACATAAGCTAGAACACCAAAGCTACATCAAAATGTTGCTATGGGTTCCATAGTTATGCGGGGATTGTCTCTAGCCACGACAAGCTCCTAGCATAACATCAGTTTCAAAAATCCCCCGAAGTCAAAATGTGGCTGCCCATGTGGTGGGGTAATAAAAAATGGTTACACACGTAATGTTCTCATCCGTAGCTGGTGCACTTGTACCATAGTGTTCAAGTGCTTTGGCTGTCGGGATGATCCCTGGAGTCTTTTAGCCAGGGTACGCACACAGCAACAACTTAACTGTAATATTTGTGAATTGATTTAATTTTCCGATTTGAGGCACAGAGCCAGCTTTACTTTCAGTCCATGGTTGATTTTTGTCGCAAAAAGAATACATTCGAAATATTATTGCTACTACGTATAGAGCGTTGTGGGTGTGGTTGGTTTTTCAAGAATTAACTGTAATATTTTTGGCATAATTAATAAAGTATTGGTGAATGGAATGGTATTTGAAAGAAGCTCAAGATTGATTGTGACGGAAAGCAATTTACAGACATTAATTTAGAAAGAAAAACAACCCTGAATTGCTCAGCTGGATTTGTGCTGAAACCTGTTTGCTCCGAGTTTTGGGGAGACTTGGTCGAATGCAAGGTGCGTCTTTGTTTGCCATGTTGCTGTTGTGTTTGCTAATAAAACCAAATAAGTATCGTTCAAGCCTGTTGTGTTATTTGTTATTGTCAATCTCTTCTTTTTTTGTGTGTGTGTGCGTGTGTGTGTGCTTAACATATTTTTGACATTCATTAGTTTCTATTGATGTTTTTAAATTTTTATTAATAACCTATTTATTATTGTAAGCGTTTAAGGCTTATTTAAGATTAAGCGCTAGAAATGCCCATTATTATTATTTTTTTATTTTTTAAATATCCTTTTTGCATTTTTAAAATATTATGTGCATGTATGTCTGTGAATGCGTGGGTGCGCCCGTGTCTGTGTCTGTGTCTGTCTGTGTGTGTATGAGTGTATAAGAAACTCTGCACTTAGAACTATCAACCCGTGATTGTGGCATGGCAGTATGGATGACCAGCGGTTATGGCAGGCAGTCTCCAAAGGAAAATGCCATCCAAGGAATTATCTCTGTGTGTGTGTGTGTGTGCGCACGCGCGCGCGCGTGTGTGCGTGTGCGTGTGCGTGTGTGTGTGTGTGTGTGTGTGTGTGCAAGTGCGCGCACGCGTGTATGTGTGTGTGTGTGCGTGTGTGTGTGTGTGTGTGTGTGTGTGCAAGTGTGTGTGTGTGTGCGTGCAAGTGTGTGTGTGTCATTGACACAGCTTGGTCCAGCTTAGTTTGTTTCTACATTTGTGGAAGACTATGGATCTTGAAGTTGGAACTTGGAAGCCTTAGCCCTGGTAGCTCTAGTCTTGGTGCTTCGCCCAAAAGGGTTAGTTGGCTTTTGAAGACAATCCCCAATGCCAGTACGTTGTCCTGGAGTCACTTTGGTCAAGGGAGTGGGGATGTTCCCTGGGCAAGGCTTATACACTTCTAAGCATACTCCTTCCCAGCCCTCCGGAATAGGGCCTAAAAATAGTCCTTTTTTCTTTTCTTTTTTGTGTGTGCACTCTTGGAGTGGTGACCGGGCACTACTGATTTATTGGCCACTGCAACGACCACCCTTTGGGGGAAGATGGTTGAGTACTGACCAAGCAAGGGATAACCTCTCACCAATAACCCTATTTGAGGCCACTGAATGGCTGCCTTTTGCAAGAGTGAACGCCCTTTTGGATACTTACCAACAAGGGTTTAACGCTTGCCGTCAAAGGCGTTAATAACCCTAGTTGCAGTGGTCAATAGTGACTAGTGCACATGCGCACGCACACGCACACGCACGCACACATCACATAGACTAACAAACGCCAACACATACACACAGTGGGCGTAGGCCTACCATCTTTACAGATAATTCATTTTGTCCTAGGCAGTGGCTATTCTCCCTCTAGTGGGCAAATACAACTCGGGCTATTTTCCATTGCATGGTTTTGTAGCACTGAGTCTATCCTATTTAGCTAAAGTGTTGCCGAAGTCACTTCCGTGACTGCGTCTGATGTGTCCGAGTGTCGCTGTGTCCACATGTCGCTGTGTCTACGTGTCGTTGTGCCTGTAATGATGTGTCCGAGTGTCGCTGTGTCCACATGTCGCTGTGTCTACGTGTCGTTGTGCCTGTAATGATGTGTCCGAGTGTCGCTGTGTCCACATGTCGCTGTGTCTACGTGTCGTTGTGCCTGTAATGATGTGTCCGAGTGTCGCTGTGTCCACATGTCGCTGTGTCTACGTGTCGTTGTGCCTGTAATGATGTGTCCGAGTGTCGCTGTGTCCACATGTCGCTGTGTCTACGTGTCGTTGTGCCTGTAATGATGTGTCCGAGTGTCGCTGTGTCCACATGTCGCTGTGTCTACGTGTCGTTGTGCCTGTAATGATGTGTCCGAGTGTCGCTGTGTCCACATGTCGCTGTGTCTACGTGTCGTTGTGCCTGTAATGATGTGTCCGAGTGTCGCTGTGTCCACATGTCGCTGTGTCTACGTGTCGTTGTGCCTGTAATGATGTGTCCGAGTGTCGCTGTGTCCACATGTCGCTGTGTCTACGTGTCGTTGTGCCTGTAATGATGTGTCCGAGTGTCGCTGTGTCCACATGTCGCTGTGTCTACGTGTCGTTGTGCCTGTAATGATGTGTCCGAGTGTCGATGTGTTCATGCCGATGTGTCCGAGTGTCGATGTGTTCAAGTGTCAATGTGTCCACTTTTTGATGTGTCTGAGTGTCAATGTGTCCACGTATCGATGCGCCCATGTGTTGATGCATTCATATGTCAATGGGTACACGTGTTGATGTGCCCACGTTTCGTTTTTTCTCCGTGTCGTGTCCAATGTGATGGCTTAGAGTCAATACGGACTATCTTTGGATAGCCCATTGACTTATTATTGATGTTATTGCAAAAAACAAGAACTTGTTTTAAAAAAGACTGTAAATAATGTAAAATGGGGATTATGCTTTTTATATTTCTGCAGTCTTTTTTTGAAACAATTTATTCGTTTTCACAATATGTTCAATAATATGTCAATGGGCTATCTAAAGATAGTCCGTTTTGACTCCAAGCCATCGAATGTCATTGTGCCCATGAGTTGTCATGCGCACATGTCTATGTGAGCCCATGTCCTTATGACTCTGTGCATTGTAACTCTGCGTTGGTATGACCTTTTGTTCAGTCAGTTGTGACCCCAGGGGCACTACGACACGGGGGCACAATGACAAGGGGGCACAGCATGGTGCCATAATGACATAGGGGCACAATGACAAGGGGGCACAGCATGGTGCCATAATGACATAGGGGCACAATGACAAGGGGGCACAACATGGTGCCATAATGACATAGGGGCACAATGACAAGGGGGCACAGCATGGTGCCATAATGACATAGGGGCACAATGACAAGGGGGCACAACATGGTGCCATAATGACATAGGGGCACAATGACAAGGGGGCACAGCATGGTGCCATAATGACATAGGGGCACAATGACAAGGGGGCACAGCATGGTGCCATAATGACATAGGGGCACAATGACAAGGGGGCACAGCATGGTGCCATAATGACATAGGGGCACAATGACAAGGGGGCACAACATGGTGCCATAACGACATAGGGGCACAATGACAAGGGGGCACAGCATGGTGCCATAATGACATAGGGGCACAATGACAAGGGGGCACAACATGGTGCCATAATGACATAGGGGCACAATGACAAGGGGGCACAACATGGTGCCATAATGACATAGGGGCACAATGACAAGGGGGCACAACATGGTGCCATAATGACATAGGGGCACAATGACAAGGGGGCACAGCATGGTGCCATAATGACATAGGGGCACAATGACAAGGGGGCACAACATGGTGCCATAACGACATAGGGGCACAATGACAAGGGGGCACAGCATGGTGCCATAATGACATAGGGGCACAATGACAAGGGGGCACAGCATGGTGCCATAACGACATAGGGGCACAATGACAAGGGGGCACAACATGGTGCCATAATGACATAGGGGCACAATGACAAGGGGGCACAACATGGTGCCATAATGACATAGGGGCACAATGACAAGGGGGCACAGCATGGTGCCATAATGACATAGGGGCACAATGACAAGGGGGCACAGCATGGTGCCATAATGACATAGGGGCACAATGACAAGGGGGCACAGCATGGTGCCATAAAGACATAGGGGCACAATGACAAGGGGGCACAGCATGGTGCCATAATGACATAGGGGCACAATGACAAGGGGGCACAGCATGGTGCCATAAAGACATAGGGGCACAATGACAAGGGGGCACAGCATGGTGCCATAATGACATAGGGGCACAATGACAAGGGGGCACAGCATGGTGCCATAATGACATAGGGGCACAATGACAAGGGGGCACAGCATGGTGCCATAATGACATAGGGGCACAATGACAAGGGGGCACAGCATGGTGCCATAATGACATAGGGGCACAATGACAAGGGGGCACAGCATGGTGCCATAATGACATAGGGGCACAATGACAAGGGGGCACAGCATGGTGCCATAATGACATAGGGGCACAATGACAAGGGGGCACAGCATGGTGCCATAATGACATAGGGGCACAATGACAAGGGGGCACAACATGGTGCCATAATGACATAGGGGCACAATGACAAGGGGGCACAGCATGGTGCCATAATGACATAGGGGCACAATGACAAGGGGGCACAACATGGTGCCATAATGACATAGGGGCACAATGACAAGGGGGCACAACATGGTGCCATAATGACATAGGGGCACAACATGGTGCCATAATGACATAGGGGCACACACGGACACGACGACATGTGGATACAGGACACATCAGCTCTCGGACAGTCATCGACACGTCATTACAAGCACAACGACACGTGAACACTAAGACACATGGACATAACCACACTCGGACACAAAGCCAAATTAGCAGAGGCGTAGGAACATGGGGGGCTGCCCCCCTGGCTCAGAGGAGGGGGGGGGGCAGACATGTCTTCCTGCCCCCCAAACATTCGAGCTAGCCAGCAAGTGAAAAGGAGAGAGAGAGAGTTATTTTATACCCCACGTTAGCTTGTATTAGTTGCATTGTTTTCAAATTGTTTTATTAACCCTCTACTTCATTCTAGAATGGTGAGGTATTGCGATTTTTGTAGCTTCTTTGCTGTTGCTTTGTTTCTGTCATCACAGTACCCTGAAAGTTACTGCAGAAAATCTCCTCAAAAGTTGTAGGTAGTCTTATACATAGAAAGATAGAAACATGGGGAGGGGAGGTTGCCCCATTCTCCCGGCACATAGGAGGGGGGAGGGTGCAGTCATGCTCTGAAGTGTTTTTGTAGCATTTACTATGACGTGTAGCTTAAACCTATCCATCCACTTTGTTCGTGCGCTTTGCGTGCCCCCGCGTGCCACCCTCCGGTTTGTTGGCAACCCTGCCGCCCCTCCTATTATGAGCATCTCCCGGCGACAGCCAAAAAACTGCGGTGATCTGATCGACACTCCCCTTTCTCCCGCTCCCTCGTTCCCTCAGACCAGGGTTCAAACAAAGATTAAAGCTACACACACACACGCACGCGCGCACACGCACACACGCGCACGCACGCACACACACACACACACGCGCACGCACGCACACACACACACACACACACACAGTGACACACACACACACACACACACACACACACACACACACACACACACACACACACACACACACACACACACAGTGACACACACACACACACAGTGACACACACACACACACACACACTCACAAGGTGATCTGATTGACACTTCCTCTCACCGAGTCAAAGCCAGACGACACACAGTGACATACATGTGCGCGAGCGTAAGATTTTAGACAAGCCTGAGAAGAAATTGAAGTAAAAGTATGTTGACTTGAAATTAGGCGAGCAAAAAAATTGAATTTAGCCGATCTCCTCCTCTTGAAAAATGTGTTGACTTGAAATTAACCTTGAAAGGTTTTGCTTCAGTTGGGACCGAGATTTTACTTGAAAGTAACCGATAATTGAAATTAACCGAATTGAAATTATCCGGGGTTTTGTAACAGTTAGAAAGAAGGCCTCTGGACGGGACTTTAGAATGACTTGAAATTATCCCGAATTTGAAAATAACCGAGTTGAAATAAAGCGGGTTTCACTGTATTAGCAGTATTAGGTGCAGTGGGGGGTAATGGGATGCCTTACCTAAAAACAGATTGTCCCGAATCTTGCAAATGTTCATACTGCTATGCCATTTTGCACAGTTAAAGAGGCATGTCTGATCATTCAAAAACTACCCTTGGACAACCTGTACATGATCTGTGACTGAAGTATTGTCTGTTTCTTAACGGTACCTTAAAAGTAGTTTTTTGCTACTGTGTGTGTTTAAATCTGTTCAAAATCCGTAAGCCGTAGTTCTAAAACCGTTTACCATAGACCCCAATAACTATACATATATTCTTGATCAGCATCGACCAAGGAATGAAGTCAAAGTCAAAAATATTTTATTATCACGTTAGGTGAAATTACAGTTTGGTCTCGTACAAGCACAATACAAGCAAGGAAACGCATTTGCGTGCATTAAAAGTGGAAACAAAACTAATGAAAAATGGATAACAAATCATGCGTCGCAAGAAGATGGACATAGGGTCGATACAAAGGACTATCAAAACATTAAGAACTGCCCTCTTTCTCACCATTTTGAGAGAGAGAGAAAAATAGAAGTTTAAAGGTGGACTCGGACGGATGAGTTTTTGCAAGAAAGACGTCGAGATCACCAGAAAGACATCCTTTTCAAGGATCGGAACACTCCCTTTGCTCTGGTTTCTTATCAATTAAACCGTGAAAACGGCGAGTTTTCCTTGGCGGAGATGCCGGAGAGAGTAGCCATTTTGGATGGGGTGGGTGGAGGTCACTCATTGTGGTTGAAGCGTTTTCTTTTTTTGTAGTGCAGTAAAAAAAAAAAAAAAAAAAAAAAAAAAGGAGCTATTTCCTTTGTTGTGAGCGAAACTCTTTTAGATAAACTGTATACAAAAAAAAAAAAAAAAAAAAAAAAAAAGGCTTGTATCGCGAAACGTTCGTGCAAACGATTTGGTCTAAACACAGGCGGCCATTCAAAAAGAGACGACAAACGCCTTCTCTTTGGGTGAAAGAATTTGACTTCCAGCACCTCCGCCAAGGAGGAATCGCCTTTTTGACGGCTTGATTTCTGGGAAACCAGAGCAAAGTGAGTGTTGCGATCTCTGTAAAGGGTGTTTTCCTGCTGATCTGGACGTGTTTCTTGCAAAAACTCATCCGTCAGGGTGCCCCTTTAGCGCCCTCTGGACCAAAGGGCCATAGGCATTTATGATTATACAGATCTTAACAGAAGGGAAGACTTTAGTAGAGATACAGATGTTGTAGCTCGTATTTGGGTTTTTTTAAAAAGAGATCGAAGAATAAGCAGAGTTTTAAAAGTCTGGAATGTTTAGAGATAAAAGTATTTATTAAAATATATTTGAGCAGTTTGCTTTGACTTATTGGCAGATAGAGGAAATCCGAGATTAAAAATTTCAGGACTACTGTTTAAACTTTATAATTTGCTCAAAGGTTTTATTTGTAAAATGTTTTAAAAGAGGCAAAAGCCTTTATATAATTTAATACAATATTAGCGGCAAGTTAATGCCTTAGGTCCCTAAAACAATTGGGTGACCAAAAGGGGTCACAGGGCCTATCTGCTAAAAACAGCTTCGCTGTGATAACTTTATTGTTCAAAATTGTTTTAACTTAATACATAGCAGTACAGGGCTGCTGTAGGGTTACTCTATAACATGATCATTTGATCACGGAGTGCCCTAGGTTAAAAGGTATATTAGAAATGTGCCACCCCCCCCCCCCCCCCCCCCCCTACCTATCTCGGTTAATTGTATTTTTCCGTTATTGCCTTTCTTACCATACATAAAGCTGTATTTTAGGAACATTTTTAGCTAATAACCTTTTTGGAAATACTAACCCTAACCCTAACCCTAGCCCTAACCCTAACCCTACCCCCCACCGTATAAGACGAAAAACGCAACGAACCACAACTGTGACAAATCGCGGTGTACTGCAGTACATAGTGGGGGGTAGGGTTAGGTTTAGGGGTAGGGTTAGGGTTAGTATTCCAAAAAGGTAATTAGCTAAAAATGTTCCTAAAATACAGCTTTATGTATGGTAAGAAAGGCAAAAACGGAAAAATACAATTAACCGAGAAATGCATGGGGGGTGGCACATCTTTACCTTTACCAAAATATTAATTGAAACTTTCTGGAAGCGGTTGTAATGAAAACACATGAACTCGCACTTGACCGGAGACAAGGCGAATCCATTGTTTTGTCTCACCATTGAAGACTGAATGGATGAAAAATGGTGCTTTACGTCCTCTCGGTCTGGAACAGACACATAGGGGAAGACGGGGTAAAAAGCGCATGGGCGGGTAAGAAGCCCACCCCAATTATCTCATGAAATGAAGCAAATTTCAGTCTCATTTTGCCCATGAGACGAGCGTTAATGTCTAGCATTCGTCTCATGGGCAAATTTGACTGAAATTTTCTTTATTTCATGAGATAATTGGGGTGGGCTTCTTACCCGCCCATGCGCTTTTTACCCCGTCTTCCCCTAAGGGACATTTGTAAATACTAAGATGGTGGGAACAATACTGGAGGCAATGCCCGGAGGCAGTACAACTCCAGTAAAGTCCCGATTTTTTTAACAATACAGATAGGTGAAGTGAATTTGTCTCACCGTTTTTATCCTCGCATTCATTTATACACCCCACCCTACCCCCAAACCCCCACCCTCTCCAAGTCACCCCAAGCTTTCACATATTTTGGGTCCCTTCCCGTTCCC
>CM065698.1:14345610-14355610 GCA_017654935.2 Phymorhynchus buccinoides | reverse complement strand
CGAGGGCATTGTGTAAAGAAGCTTATGTTTATCTATTAACCCTCAATAAACATTCGTATTCGTATTCGTATTCTCTCTCTCTCTCTCTCTCTCTCTCTCTCTCTCTCTCTCTCTCTCTCTCTCTCTCTCTACGCACACACACACATACACACACACACACACACATACATAGAGACACACACACACACACACACACACACACACACACACACACACACACACACACATACATACGCGCGCGCGCAAGAGAGAGAGAGAGAGAGAGAGAGAGAGAGAGAGAGAGAGAGAGAGAGAGAGAGAGAGTTACCTTGCCTGGCTAACCGGTGAGACGTTTACTCGACAGCTGTGACCAATGTTATTTGTTTTGTCAGCTAAAATCGACTACAATGCTTGCTGAAGCTCTTCCATCTTCTTTTGTAAACGTATTGGATTCGCTACTTCAAGAAATGACCCGGTCTTCGTACAGAATCGACGGCAGAGACAAACAAACAACTGTTATTCTCAGGCTGACACCCATGGAAGGCTGACCTACTTCCTCGCAAACTGCAAGTCACGTGCTGTTCAGTTTCGCCGCAAATGTTCGTCACAACTGGCCCGTGATAGAAAGCGTGCAGAGATGCATCGAAATCGTCAGCGTTGTCAGACAAGAGAAGATTTGTCGTCATCATCAGGTTTGTTCTTGCCAACACCACCAAGTGTTATTTACTGTAAACATGACAGTGTTGATGACTCGGGTATTATCCATACAACTAACTCTTTACCTGTGTTTTCGAATGACATTAACAGTTGTGACAGCCAGCAAATTGACATGCGTGAGCCTGTCAATAAACAGTCAGTGACTTTGCAGTTTAACCCTTTCACCGCCAAAGTCGCATTTTAGCACCACAGTGATTTAACACCTATGTCACTAAAAGGCATCACATTGGGGTCTATTATCCAAAGACCCTGTTGTCTTAGTTTTGGGAAGTAAGGATAGACCTTATTTTATACATGTCACATAAGAATCCCCAATACTGCAGATGGATTTTGTTCTCTACCCAGATAAATTTAATGGACATTTTTGGCTGAAATATGGCTGGCAGTGAAAGGGTTAAGGGAGATCTGGTGAATGGTACTGAGCCAAATCATTTAGGCCTAAGTGACGACGAATCGTGTGAAATGGACCGTGAGGCAGAAACAGTGACTGTGAAGGCAGAACACGAGGGGCGAACGGCAAGTGGAACTGAACAAAGCGACGACGAGCTGCATACGACTGCATCAAATGAATCGGTGGGGGCACAGTCGGAAAGCGATATCCGAACCATCATGGAGTGCCTGAATAACCTGAACAGGGCAATGGATCACTTCAGCCAGAACGTGGAGAACTGTCGTGACCGGTTGATGAGGGCAGAACCCGGCGACGACCACAATCATGAGACACTACCATGATAATGAACATTACTAATGTTCGGTGTTATTCTATGTAAAAACATTGCAGATCAGAGTGACTGTAAAATCAGTATGACACTGAACTTTCCGCGAACTGGTTTCCTTTCGCGATGGGAATTTATTTATGTCAAGTTTGGGTTTTTCCTTCCGTCGATTTTTGAGCAATTTTTTCTTTTTCTTTTATTTTTCGATTGCACACGTCTGTATCGTTTACTCCATGTGTCCCTATGGGCCAAAAGGCCTTAAAAAGACTGAAAATAAAATATTGTTATTGTCATACACACACACACACACACACACACACACACACACACACACACACACACACACACACACACACACACACTACTGTACAGGTTTTTAACCCTTTCACTGCCAATGTTGCATTTTAGCACCAAAATGGTTTACCACCCATGTCACTGAAAGGCATCAAATCAGGAGCCTGTTACCCAAAGACCCTATTTTCTTAATTTTGGGAGGTAAGGATAGGCCTAATGTTATATATGTCACAGAGGAATTAGCAATATTGCAGCTTTTGTTTTCTGTACCCAGTTAAGTTTAATGGTATTTTTTGGCTGAAAAATGGCTGGCGGCGAAAGGGTTAACATGACCAGATATACCTCTAGGCCTAAGCTAATGTATAATTCCTCGTTATTTGGTCTTAACAGAGATCTTGTTCAGAAGTTCGACTGACTTAATAGGGACAAAACTCGCTGAATTTCTAATTGTTCTACAGCGAATAATGCGGAACCGTCTATCAGATGGCAATAGTGGGTATGTTTTGAAGTTCCAAAGTAAACCTCCGCTAAGGACGTACTCGATCGCTGACTTAGAACTGTTTTGTAATTATAAGACATTAAAAATGGCAAGCAAAATAAGTTTGGAAAGTATCATGTTTGGGGTCAAGACAGGTTGTTCTTTGGTAAGTTTAACAACAACAACATACAGTATTTATACGGCGCTGAATCTTGATAGAAATCAAATCGAAGCGCACACACACGTTAGCATTCAAAGCGCATTCAAACACACACGCAATACAAAGCGAGCACACACGGATAACATAAATGGAATATAGCAGAAACAGACCTAATGGCAAGAGAGAGAAGAGAAAGAGAGAGGAGCTTTAATGACGGGGGAACAGGTGGGTTTTGAGGTTAGCTTTGAAAGCAGAGAGAGTCGGTCGCTGACGGAGGGAGAGAGGAAGTTTGTTCCAGGAGGTCGGTCCTGAGACAGCAAGTTTAACAGCCAGTAACGCTTCCCAGATTTATACAGGTGGAGTAGGGTTGAAGTCAGCATTCTTCTTCTGCTTTTCTTTTTCTTCTTCTTTTATTTTATTCTTTCGATCTCGCTGAAATGTTCAACGGGGGTGAAAATAGGAAAGGTGGAATAACATCCGGATTGTAGCCCCTGTGGGCCAGCCTTCACGTGGCGGGGGTGTTCTTGACCAAGCTGTGCCCACCCCTTTTTCTTACCTTTCCTATTTTTTGCCTACCATGTCTTTTACTATCTCTTTTCCCCCCATGGAATCTCCCAACAAGATCTGCAGTTTTCCATTTCGTCTGATTTCTGTCTCCCCGGATCTTCAATCTGTTCTTTCACTTTTCCTTACAAATCTATCTTTTGAATGTTCCTTTTTTTCTCTGACCTATCGGACAATTTATGACATGCCATTTTTGTTTGTGGCACAAGCCACAAACATATATAACTCACTTTGTCGGTCTGTTGGTCGGTCGGTCTGTCGGTCTGTCGGTCTGTCGGTCGGTTGGTCGGTCCAAAATTGTCGCACATATTGTAAAAGAGAAAGAAAAGCACAGACAGAACAAATACTTGGGCATAAAGTAACATTTCAGTTGTCATATCTACAGTCCTTAGGTATGGAAATAATTGTATTCTGAACAGAGCACACGAATCTTCATTTTAAAGCGTACAAAATAATAAACATACGTAATACAGACACTGCAACAGACACGACGAGTATGCGGTGCTTCTTTCGATGAGCATAAGTAGGATAAATAGTTTTAAATGTTTTCCAAAAGATATAAAAAGTTACGAAATGGTGCAGAGATAACATTCTGGTTTACAGATTAAAATTATTGAAAAGCCAGGGGAGGCGACTCAGTGTATGTAATGATTGGAGTGGTAAAAATAGACCGCTGGGCTGCAGTCTTGTGGAGTGAAAGTGTTTGATCAAAAATTGTGTGTGTGACGAGCATAATGTAAATGGGCAACATTTCTCTTTCAAATTATATTTAAGAATTCTGCCGCTCGGTGATGCCCTTGTTTGTAGTTGAAATAGCCGCGTGCCACAAACGATTGCGAATCCGCGCTTGTTTTTGCATTGTTCACTGGCGTCCACACGTGAGACCTTGCGCACTTGAGTGGACGCCTGTTGTCCATTCTGCAGTGTATATATTTGCCTATATGACAATTTTTATATATCGTTTTCTTTACTACAGTACTCCCCGTTTATAGTAAACTCGGTTATAAGAAATTTCGGTTACAGTAAAGGAAAGCACTGGTTCCCGGCCAAAGGTCTACTGTTTTATTACTAAATAGTCCTCGGATAGTAGCAACTCGGTTATAATAATTTAAAAAAACTGCTATAGTAAAGTCACTTTTGGTTCCCCACAAGACTGGCTCCTCGGTTACAATAAAAAAAATTGTCCTCTTCGTGACCTTTGTAAATACGTCACCAATGTATGGGTCACAGTCTCACCACTCCCTCCACCCACCCATAGTAGCAACTGGGTTAAAATTAAAAAAATTAAAAAAACTCCTATAGTAAAGTAATTTGTGGTTCCTCCTGGGTTACAATACAAAAAAATGTCCTCTTCATGACCTTTGTAAATACGTCATCAATGTATAGTCAGTTTCACTACTCTCTCTCCCACTCTCTCTCTCTCTCTCTCTCTCTCTCTCTCTCTCTCTCTCTCTCACCCTCTCTCTCTCTCTCTCTGTGTCTGTCTCTCTTTCTCTCTCTTTCTCTCTCTCTCTCTCTCTCTCTCTCTCTCTCTCTCTCTCTCTCTCTCTCTCTCTCTCTCTCTCTCTCTCCTCCCTCCCTCTCTCTCTTTCTCTCTCTCTGTGTTTTTTTACAATTTTTTGTTTAAAGTGAAATTTATTACAGTACACCCCGCTTATAGTAAAGTCCAGCGGAGCAAGGATTTTTCTTTACTATAACAGGTTTTTCTTATAAATGATGTTCGGATATAGTAAAGTTTTGATGATATTTTTTATTTTATCCGAGGACGTTTTTCAAAGTCAAAGTGAAGTGTCCATAGGCGAAATGTCCACTGGCAAACTGTTCGGTCACAGTGTGTGCGTGTGGGTGTGTGCACGCATGCACGTGCGTGTGCATGCATGAATAGATTCAAAGGCCATTCTGGAAGTTAGAGGTTATACACTATAATGCTTTTACAGCTAGTTTTGTTTTGTGCACAGGGAAATATACCATGTATAAACCCAATCACCTTTTTGGACCTCAAACCATACGAGGAAGGGGTGGGATGGGTTTATATTCAGTATTTTACGTTAGTTTTGACTTTGAAAAACGTCCTCGGATAAGATAAAAAATATCATAAAAACTTTACTATATCCGAACATCGTTTATAAGAAAAACCTGTTATAGTAAAGGAAAATCCTTCCTCCCCTGGACTTTACTATAAGCGGGGTGTACTGTAGCATGCGTTTGTTATCCTTTTTGACTGTTTTGTGTAGGGCTTATATGTGTGCGTGGGTGAATGCGAGTAAACGTGCGTGCCACCCATCCAGTTAGGTGTCAACTGACCACCATAATGAATGCAAGGGACAGGCGAGAACACTTAATCCTTAATCCTAGCAGACGTGGGCCATCATTATTGTTAAGTTATTGACCCGTAACGTGGTCGATACTTCACTAATCAGGTTCTTCTTTTGTCGTTTTCTAATTTACCACCACCTACTCTTCCCACTGCTGCCCCTCCTCCCACCTTCCCATCGTCTTTATTCTTCTCTCTTGAAGGTCGTGTGCTTTGTCAACATGTTTTTTTACACAATATGATACGTTTCCCTGTGACCGCTCTGTTCGAGCAAACAGCAAATGTTTCCCTGTGACCGCTCTGTTCGAGCGGCAAACAGCAAACGTTTCCCTGTGACCGCTCTGTTCGAGCAAACAGCAAATGTTTCCCTGTGACCGCTCTGTTCGAGCAAACCGCAAACGTTTCCCTGTGACCGCTCTGTTCGAGAAAACAGCAAATGTTTCCCTGTGACCGCTCTGTTCGAGCGGCAAACAGCAAACGTTTCCCTGTGACCGCTCTGTTCGAGCAAACAGCAAATGTTTCCCTGTGACCGCTCTGTTCGAGCAAACCGCAAACGTTTCCCTGTGACCGCTCTGTTCGAGCAAACAGCAAACGTTTCACTGTGACCGCTCTGTTCGAGCAAACAGAAAACGTTTCCCTGTGACCGCTCTGTTCGAGCAAACAGCAAACGTTTCCCTGTGACCGCTCTGTTCGAGCAAACAGCAAATGTTTCCCTGTGACCGCTCTGTTCGAGCAAACAGCAAATGTTTCCCTGTGACCGCTCTGTTCGAGCAAACAGCAAACGTTTCCCTGTGACCGCTCTGTTCGAGCAAACAGCAAACGTTTCCCTGTGACCGCTCTGTTCGAGCAAACAGCAAACGTTTCCCTGTGACCGCTCTGTTCGAGCAAACAGCAAATGTTTCCCTGTGACCGCTCTGTTCGAGCAAACAGCAAACGTTTCACTGTGACCGCTCTGTTCGAGCAAACAGCAAATGTTTCCCTGTGACCGCTCTGTTCGAGCAAACAGCAAATGTTTCCCTGTGACCGCTCTGTTCGAGCAAACAGCAAACGTTTCCCTGTGACCGCTCTGTTCGAGCAAACAGCAAACGTTTCCCTGTGACCGCTCTGTTCGAGCAAACAGCAAATGTTTCCCTGTGACCGCTCTGTTCGAGCAAACAGCAAACGTTTCCCTGTGACCGCTCTGTTCGAGAAAACAGCAAATGTTTCCCTGTGACCGCTCTGTTCGAGAAAACAGCAAACGTTTCCCTGTGACCGCTCTGTTCGAGCAAACAGCAAATGTTTCCCTGTGACCGCTCTGTTCGAGCAAACAGCAAACGTTTCCCTGTGACCGCTCTGTTCGAGCGGCAAACAGCAAACGTTTCCCTGTGACCGCTCTGTTCGAGCAAACAGCAAACGTTTCCCTGTGACCGCTCTGTTCGAGCAAACAGCAAACGTTTCCCTGTGACCGCTCTGTTCGAGCAAACAGAAAACTGTTAGCACTGGTGTAGGGAACCAATTTACGCCTTCATAAAAGAGATAACGTTTCATCAGATGCAACTATTAATTATTGACCCTTTCCACTAGTCATCAGAATCGGAGAAATCATATGCTTCGCTTTGGAAACGGAGAGCAATCTTATCAGCCACTTTTTAGCTTTAGATCAGTTGGCTTTCATTTCATATAGGGGAAGACGGGGTAAAAAGCGCATGGGCGGGTAAGAAGCCCACCCCAATTATCTCATGAAATAAAGAAAATTTCAGTCAAATTTGCCCATGAGACGAATGCTAGACATTAACGCTCGTCTCATGGGTAAAATGAGACTGAAATTTGCTTCATTTCATGAGATAAGTGGGGTGGGCTTCTTACCCGCCCATGCGCTTTTTACCCCGTCTTCCCCTAATGCAGAAAATAAGTAACTTTTTTTTTTTTTAAATCATTATAATATCATATAACTAGATGACAGAACACCCCAAAACACTTGAGCGAACTAACTCGAGTGTGACAAAACACCCATAAACACTTGCATGAATTTAATCAGCAAAAAAACATCTAGATAATGGTCGCAAAGGAAGAAACAATGTTCTTAGACAACTTAAACTATGACTTAATTGTACGCTGCCATCTTGACTATCGGTCTCGCGAGACTTCAAGTGGGTTTGTCACGTGGTTGCCCGCGTCGAACGCGCTTTTGAGGGTGCTCATTGCTCATTGAATCAACGCTAGCAAAGCATAATGTTCAACAATCATAATAACCGTGGCACAACATTTTCGTTACCAATTGCTGCAAAACATTTTTGAACTTTGGGTACAAAGAAAACAACAGCCAGGATATTGACACCCCCCCCCCCCTCTCCCCCCCCCTAGAGGCAATTATTCTACCCCGGCCGACTTTGTTTTTGTTAGCAAAGCATGCCATCAGGTGGGGGGCTGTCGCATGAAAATAGGTAGCTCGTAAAAATAAGTAGCTCGCTACTATGAGAGTCTGTATTTGCGACAACCACAAATTTCACTTTTTCTGTACTTTAAACCATTTACCTAACCCTAACCCTAACCCTATCCCTAACCCTAGAAAAAAGTGAAATTTGTGGTTCATGCTCAATGTCGCAAATACACACTGTCATAGGTAGCGAGCTACTTATTTTTACGAGCTACCTATTTTCATGCGACACCTACTCCTTGTTCAGTTTTCCAATTCAACGAGGCTCATGTATCATTCTGACACCACACTCCCCCAATCAAAAAAACAAAAATGGTCTGAGCTTGTCATCTACATGAAAGACAAGAAAGGTCTTCATGTAATCTGCTACCCTGTCTGATCGGGGACTAGAGAGTCAGGGGAAAAGAAGTTATTATGGAGAAAATGTTGTCGACATGGTTGTCCTTCTATCGATCTCTCTCTTGTGTTACTACGTGGTTATAATACTGGTGTGTAAGTTAGCGTGGTGTAAAGTGGATCTCTGCATACGTGTATTAGGCCTATTAAAAGTAGGGGAAGACGGGGTAAAAAGCGCATGGGCGGGTAAGAAGCCCACCCCAATTATCTCATGAAATGAAGCAAATTTCAGTCTCATTTTGCCCATGAGACGAGCGTTAATGTCTAGCATTCGTCTCATGGGCAAATTTGACTGAAATTTTCTTTATTTCATGAGATAATTGGGGTGGGCTTCTTACCCGCCCATGCGCTTTTTACCCCGTCTTCCCATAGTAGTGGTAGTAGTAGTAGCAGCAGTAGTAGTAGTAGTAGTCACAGCAGTTGTTGCTGATTGATATGTGTATTTTTACCAGCCAAACGAAGTCTGACCGGTATTGTTTTGTCTGCTCATGTTATTGAATTTTTGTTTCATGTTTTTTTTATATTCCATTTAAATTTTGTGTAAAGCGCCCTGTAGCCTACATAGTAGGATGGGCGCTGTATACATTTTCCTCGTTTGGATACGCGTTTCGCGCATTGCCAAACCGCGCAAATGACACGGCCGCCTCGGTTGCCGTTGCCATCGCCACGTTAGGGCTGATAGCAAATTTGAAGCGATTCGGTCGAAAAACGGCGGAGTTATAAGACCCGTTCTGTATTTCACACACGCACACGGACGGACGGACGGACAAGCGGACAGTTGCCTTTTAATAATATGACTAGCGCAACGCCGAGTACCGTTCACGCCTAGTACCGTTCACGCCTAGTACCGGTATCGCCAAGAACCGGTAATGCTGAGTACCGGTTTTGGCCGGGTCCGCAAAATATTATATTATTACTTTTGTCTGTGTCCCTCCTTCCACCTTCTTTTCTCATCCCGTTAACCCCCCCCCCAATCCCCCCCCCCCCCCCAACCCCCCCCCCCCCCCCCCCCCCCCCCACCCCCCCCCCCCCCCCCACCCCCCCCCCCCCCACCCCCACCCCACCCATCCCCGTCCCCCGCCCCCCTACTCCCCACACCCACCCTATACACACACGATGATAATAGGGTTTTTCGGCCTTTCGGCCATGTGGGGCATTTGTATATACAAAGATGGTGGGAACAATACTGGAGGCAATGCCCGGAGGCAGTGCTAAACCAGTAAAGTCCCGATTTTTTTAATAATACAGATATGTGTAGCAGTAACCACACTTCTTCTCTCATCCCGTTGTACTCCCCACTGCCCCCCCACCCAACCATCCCCCCCCCCCCCCCCCCCCCCACCCCCATCCCCACCCCCGCCCCCTACTCCCCACCCCCACCCCACACACACACACGCGCGCACGCGGTAACCTCATACTGACACGCAAATAGGTGGAAGACAATAGCCGTGAATAGCGGGCTGTTGGTACCTCCGCATAGTAATCTCCGCTCTTTAACAGTCTCGTTGGACGCTATAGAGCAGCAGCGAGCGGTTTGTGGGTAAAGTGTTGATTGAAATTAGCGTCCGTTTTGGGTGCGCGCAAAATGTAAATCGGGTCATAGCGCGCGCGTTTATGAACGGATGCTGTTGAAATTTTGCACCATGATAGTCACTATCCCTGGTCATGAACGTTCGAAATTTCGAGTCAACGTCCGGTCTCGTTGCGCCGCGGTTTGTGAAAAGGTGAAGCGGCGCATATCGGGCGCGTTTATTAATCGATGCGCTTCCAGTTTGGCACACAGATAGTCACTGTCCCTGGTCATCTACCTGCCACAAGTGAAGGCAATCGGTCCAGAAATACCGGAGATACTGGCGCCGAGAGGCCGGTGGATACGCGTTTCGCGCATTTGCCAAACAGCGCAAATGACACGGCCGCCTCGGTTGCCGTTGCCATCGCCCCGTTAGGGCTCACAGCAAATTTGAAG
>CM065698.1:14302594-14340110 GCA_017654935.2 Phymorhynchus buccinoides | reverse complement strand
TTTTGGGCGAAGCACTAAGACTAGAGCTACCAGGGCTAAGGCTTCCAAGTTCCAACTTCAAGATCCATAGTCTTCCACAAATGTAGAAACAAACTAAGCTGGACCAAGCTGTGTCAATGACACACACACACTTGCACGCACACACACACACACTTGCACACACACACACACACACACACACACGCACACACACACACATACACGCGTGCGCGCGGCACTTGCACACACACACACACACACGCACACACACACACGCACACGCACACGCACACACACACACGCGCGCGCGCGCGCGGACACACACACACACACAGAGATAATTCCTTGGATGGCATTTTCCTTTGGAGACTGCCTGCCATAACCGCTGGTCATCCATACTGCCATGCCACAATCACGGGTTGATAGTTCTAAGTGCAGAGTTTCTTATACACTCATACACACACAGACAGACACAGACACAGACACGGGCGCACCCACGCATTCACAGACATACATGCACATAATATTTTAAAAATGCAAAAAGGATATTTAAAAAATAAAAAAATAATAATAATGGGCATTTCTAGCGCTTAATCTTAAATAAGCCTTAAACGCTTACAATAATAAATAGGTTATTAATAAAATTTTAAAAACATCAATAGAAACTAATGAATGTCAAAAATATGTTAAGCACACACACACGCACACACACACAAAAAAAGAAGAGATTGACAATAACAAATAACACAACAGGCTTGAACGATACTTATTTGGTTTTATTAGCAAACACAACAGCAACATGGCAAACAAAGACGCACCACCTTGCATTCGACCAAGTCTCCCCAAAACTCGGAGCAAACAGGTTTCAGCACAAATCCAGCTGAGCAATTCAGGGTTGTTTTTCTTTCTAAATTAATGTCTGTAAATTGCTTTCCGTCACAATCAATCTTGAGCTTCTTTCAAATACCATTCCATTCACCAATACTTTATTAATTATGCCAAAAATATTACAGTTAATTCTTGAAAAACCAACCACACCCACAACGCTCTATACGTAGTAGCAATAATATTTCGAATGTATTCTTTTTGCGACAAAAATCAACCATGGACTGAAAGTAAAGCTGGCTCTGTGCCTCAAATCGGAAAATTAAATCAATTCACAAATATTACAGTTAAGTTGTTGCTGTGTGCGTACCCTGGCTAAAAGACTCCAGGGATCATCCCGACAGCCAAAGCACTTGAACACTATGGTACAAGTGCACCAGCTAGGGATGAGAACATTACGTGTGTAACCATTTTTTATTACCCCACCACATGGGCAGCCACATTTTGACTTCGGGGGATTTTTGAAACTGATGTTATGCTAGGAGCTTGTCGTGGCTAAAGACAATCCCCGCATAACTATGCATAGCATAACAACATTTTGATGTAGCTTTGGTGTTCTAGCTTATGTCAATTTTGATCTGACACAGCCTTAAGCCAAGGCAGTTACAGTTAAGTGACTTTGCTTAAAAGATTGATTGATTGTAGTCCAAAACTTTTTTTAAAAGCAGATCGATTCCAACTGACCATTTTTGTTATTAAATAACCTGTAAAAAATGAGGTAATTATAATAATTTTCATTCGTTAGGCTAAAACAAACATGTCTGAGTAACTATGTTGTAGATTTTAAGTACATACAGAGCAGGGTTAAGTACAACGTCAAGTATTTATTCCGAATGAATGAAATATGGTGTTTTACGTCCTCTCGGTCATAGACACATATGGGACATTTGTAAATACAAAGATGGTGGGAACATTACTGGGGGCAATGCCCAGAGGCAGTGCCACACCAGCAAAGTCCCGATTTTTTTTGTTAAATACAGATATGTGTAGCGGTAACCACGCCTCGGTAAAAACCTCATCGGCTATGGTACCGCTACAATATTGATGATAATTAATTCCGAAGAATTTACATCTTTTCTTTCTACTATTATAACATTATTATTTCATTGGTCAACACTACTATCCTGTGACAATCATCGTAATAATTCATCATCTTCATATCATTATCCACAACGAGCTACTTCTTAATTTATCTCATTATCTCTAAATGTAACCATAGCTTCAAACACGTCATCGTAATCATCACCTTCATCATCGTCTTTGTCAACACATCGTCGTTTTTGCCACTGTTCCAGTCTGTCAACATGAGGGAATCACAAAACAAGAAATAGGATACACCCGTCACAAAGAATTAAACATCATCATGAATTTTTGTTGTAGTTCTTATCATTATTTGTTATTGGTTTTTGCTTGTTTGTTTGTTGTTTTTTCTTTTAATAACTTTTCAAATGGCTCAGCCTTGAAAATGAAACAAAGACAATAATAGTGAAATGAATAAGGGGGATGAACTTCTCGTAAATTAACTCCCTTTTTTACCAAAGTTATTTATGGCACCGATTCGCCTGCAAAGTGAAAATTTATGTTCAAATTCTGATCGCTTCTCGGCCTTTTGGCTGGGACAGTGATTCAGGAACATACATTTTTGTTTATATCCTGGTTGGTTTGTTCAGCCCGTCGTACATGGCGAAAGCCGATACGCGACGTTAAACTGAACTTCCATGCAAAGTGAAAGTAGTTGCCACAACAATACAGACTCAAGTTCATCCTTGGCAATTATAGACTGAAATCTGTTAGGCTTTAAAAAAAAAAAACATTAAAAAAAACTTTAGGATTTGCCTTCCATTGAATGTAAAGCCTTTCGCAGAAACAGTTTGGTCATTTCCATTGCAAAGTGGGAGACTGATTAAAGGAAGAGAAAAAAAAGACGCCCTCGTAATAGTGAAGTTTTCTGAGAAGTTATTACCATTAGACTAATAAAATCAGCAAATTGAAAGGCCAACAATATTACCTAAATTTTGAAACAGGACTGAATGTGATGATCACACACAAAAGGAGAGATAATTAACTTTTTGTGACAAGCGTATCATTTAACTAACATAGAAAACAAAAACAGTAACCAGTCCACGCTTTCTTTAAATGGTAAAATCACAGGAGTAAATCTACACACACACAATGCTACAAAGACATCAAACTGGAATAATGTTCTTATGGACACGATGGACTGAAGCCACCAATATTACCAACAAAGTCACATTCTATACGGCATGTCTCAAGACAGACCACATCCAGAATTGTGAGGAACTCAACTTCCACATACACAATTATTAGAATAAAGCAATCAAAAACAACATACTTATATCCCCCACCCCCACCCCTCTCCCTACCTAGTATCATGAAAACAAAAATCAGTTATATACTTTTATCCCCCACCCCTCTCCCTACCTAATATCATGAAAACAGAAATCAGTTACAGTACTTAAGGGGCTAGTGACCCTCGTAGTGACCCTATGGGGGGTCACTAAATTCTTTTAGTCATAAAAATAAATAATTTCCATGAAATTATCCCAAAATAAGCCTGAAGTAAAGCACAGTCTAAAAAACATACATGAACTTATTAATGGTTGAAAATGATATAGATCTCAACAAAATATTTAACACTGAATGAAAAACTATCCGGTGGTGTTACTAAAAATAGCATCCTAACTCCATCCTGTGCGTCAACTGTAGTCTAAATGGAGACTTTGGGCATGGGGCAGGATGAACATCCCCAATAGGAAGAAGAAGATCCCTTCCAGATGAAAAGCATTATAAGTTCACATTTCATAAACATACTTTCATTTAAAAACATCTAATTCTGATTGGACATAAGCATTCCTTTTGAAGCATTTATGATGGATTACTACACATTTCACAAACGTAGACTTTCAGAAAATCACAAACCAAGTAATGTAAGATGAGTTAGGCTGTGTGCACACAATAGCGGATATTCCATGCGGAAACCCGTGCTGCGCAATCCATAAATAAGTGGAACAAAGAAGGGAAAAGATTTGCGCACAGGTCCGAATTTCCCCATTACACGTAAACTTTTATCTTCCACTTATTTAGGGTTTTCCGTACGGAATGTACGCGTCCAATGTGAACCCGGCCTAATGGGCAATGCTAAACACGAATGCATACTTTTTTTTAAAAAGATCATGCACCATGAACAAGACAATTTGAGTTAACATTTATTTTACCTACCTCTCCAGATTTGTAAGCCTAAGGCCGTGCACACAGTAGGCGCTGAAACCTCATGCGCTCATCCACACATCTAATATATCGTCAGTGAAATTAAAAAACCTTGTATCTCAATTTTGGGGGATTTTGAGTCAGCTCGCTACTTTTTCCCGCCACCTTCCACCTAAAGCTCGTATCTCTAACGACTTTCTATCTGGGGTAAATGGGGTTGTGAAAATAGTAGAAAAACTCGTAAGTCCCAAATTCAGATCTAGTTAAGGACAATAACCTCGTATCTTCGTTCTTTTCAAGTCTAAAATTATTTTTTTTAAAGAATTTTAACAAAATGCAGGACTAAACTCGCAATGTCTTGAACAATATATTCATCATAGTTAATCAATTGTGGTCAACACAGTTAATTTTTAAAAGTTTTTTTCATTTTTCTCAAAACTACCAAAATTGAGATATGAGTTTTTTTAATTTCACCGATGATATGCACATCCTAATAAGGCCTTAATACCGAAAATTCTCTGCCCCTGTCTCTTGACCTGAGATGCGAACGCCCCCTACTTAAGATTATCGCCCTTGCCTGTCAGGAACTAGTAGTATATATAGCCACAGAAAATTATCTGCTCCTGACTCATCACCAGGGGGCATCTGGCCTAATTTCTGGCCTAAAATTATCGCTCTTTCGTGTTGGCAATAAGTAGTATAAAGCAAACAAAAGTTTTAATCCAACACTGTGATCTTTAGTTTTCATGTCAGCTTTATTCTTAACCCCCCAAAAAAAGATTTTTAAAAATCACCATCAATTATCCAATTTTTTTTTTATTAAGCCATTATTCAGTGACTATATTTGAAAAAAAAATAGATGAAGAGAAATATTTTGTTTAGATATTTTAATGATTCTACTTTGCTTCCTTCAGCAACGAAAGAAAAAAGTCAATTTAATTAAGTGGAAAATATGCCACCATATAAAATGCAATAAAATATAGTTAAAATTAGTCACATAAATAATTAAATAAATGAATGAATAAAACAAGAATGAATAAGAAAACAACTTTAAATGACTTTTATAACATCCTTATTTTTTTAAAACTTCTAATAATAATAATAATAATAATGAGGAACATTTATGCTTATGGTTTCTTATTTTCTGTTCTACCTCATTTTCACCTTCTTTTTTTTTTAAAGATGAAACCTTCAACAACTGTTTTGAACATTGGAAAAATCGAAATCTTAATTAAATATCAATCTGATATTGGCAAAACAGTATCAGAGAATTTCATTTAATTTTGGACCTTTACAAAATAAAAAAAACCTCAAATATTTATCACAATTATTTTGTTTGGGATTTAAACAAATTGACATCAATTGTTTTCAGCATACTGCATAAAATCTCATTTTATCAAAATTTCTCAAGCGCATACAACACACAAAACATATTGAAGTGGACTTTTGTTGGTACACCACACTACTCACATTCAAATGCATGGTTGCCAATGAATATTGACAAATCACATGAGGGCATGTCAAAAATTTCGCTAATCACATTTTAAAAAAAAATGAAATGACCGACTTTCATGAAATATGTCCACAAATCGCACACTACCATTTATCCGCTAAAGCCGGAAACAGAAATTGAGCACCATTTATACATGCCTCTAAAACGATTCAAAACCACAAAGTTCTGTCAAAATCTACACATTATCTACAAACTCAAATTCTTCAGTAATCATACAATTTTATTTAGAATTTCTTGAGAGAAAAAAACAACAAAAAAAACCCTCAACTCACACATTCTCTTTCTACAGATAAAAGTCTCCATGCATTGTTCTGCTTATATATAAGAATGGATTTCGCTTAGATATTTACCTATGAACTTCGTTCTGCTAAATCTTTCAAACCCGCTCTTAAAACTCACCTCTTCCGGCAATACCTCTGATTTGTCACAGTCCTGGTTCATTGCGTTTTTCCGTCTTGCCTTTATCTTCTACTATTATTGAATGCATGTGTTTAATTATGTAAATGGATGAAAATTAGTGTTAAATATAGCAAACGATAGAGGATGAAGTACTCAATCTGCAGTAAGAAAGGCAAGAACGGAAAAATGGAAACAACCAAGAAATAGAGGGGGGGGGCACATCTTTACCTTTACTTTAATATTTATGATCTATCTATTTATTCATTTAAATAATTTGTGAAGTGCCCTGATCTCAAAAGAGAAAGAGCGCTCTATAAATGTTAGCTATTATTATTATTATTATTTATGTCAACAAAGGAGAAAAAGTTGTCATTGATCTCAATGTTAACACAACCACACTCACAATCTTGATTTACAATTTGTTCTTCATATCTCACTAATCACGGCAATGACAACTACAAAATAGTTTCACATTTTTAACATACAACTAAAATAAAACATTCTTACAAAATTTTACTGATACAAAAAAATTAAGTTTTTTTTTTTTACACTTTCCATCTTTTTTTCCTGCCTAAAAAACACACAGACTCAATTTTCAAATTATTGCAAAACATAGACTATTCCTTCAAAACATACTTCGGATAAACAACAGCCACTGCATGATCCATACTTCGACAAAATACAAACGCTAACACATCTAGCAATGAAACAGATACAATTCATCAAACCACAGCAATTAATGGTAAGAATATTTCACCAAGAAGAAAACGCACACGCACACACAACACACATGTACACACACACACACGCACACACAACACACATGTACACACACACACACGCACACACAACACACATGTACACACACACACACACACACGCACACACAACACACATGTACACACACACACACGCACACACAACACACATGTACACACACACACACGCACACACAACACACATGTACACACACACACACGCACACACAACACACATGTACACACACACACACACACACACAACACACATGAAGCAAAAACTGATGAGTAATTTTAAGTAATGCACACACACATGCATAACTATACACACACATGGCATGCATATGCATATGAGCGCTGTACACAAAATGAACACACCCATGTGATCAAAATTGATATCACACACACACACACAAAACACACACACACACACACACACACACGCGCGTGTGCGCGCACACACAGACTCAATTTTCAAATTATTGCAAAACATAGACTATTCCTCCAAAACATACTTCGGATAAACAACAGCCACTGCATGATCCATACTTCGACAAAATACAAACGCTAACACATCTAGCAATGAAACGCATACAATTCATCAAACCACAGCAATTAATGGTAAGAATATTTCACCAAGAAGAAAACGCACACGCACACACAACACACATGTACACACACACACACACACACTTTATTGATATTTTTTTCCCAGTTAGTGATAATAATCTATTTATGGGTAATTTTTTGTTTTCACACACACACACACACTGCTACCATTATTCAATGACATAATTGTCATCAGTCCACTTTTCATAAATCAATCGACAATCAATGACACTATCTACAAAAGTAAGTTTGCATGAACAATGTACAAAGAAAGAAAACACAAATCCAAATCCAAGTAGAAGTTGTCCTCAAAAACATATAGTGCTATAGACTAGAGGTAGAGGGAGACTTCAACAGTTCAAAAGAAACTTAAAGAATGAACATAAAAAAAGGATTTCTCATACAAGAATGGGACTTTGCATATATTTCTATGACATATACTTGAAAAAAAGAAGCTTATTCAGTTGCAGACATAACTTAAGCTAAGTATGAAATGAAAGAATATGAAAAGGAACAAGAAATATGCACATGCCAATAGAGCTACTATCAAACTGCGATTACTATATAACACATTATAAATAGAGTATAAAAATATACAATAATAAACTGAACACATGTGTTTCAAGGTCAAGATAGTAGAGTAGGGGCAAAAGGGACAATGATCGTAGATAAAATAAATAAAACACCCACAATTGCTACATTTTAACCTTTTCTAGCTGTACTTAACAAAGTACTCATGTAAGTGCTCAACACTGAACGCTAAGTGGACATAAAGCACTCGGGCGTGGGCAAAACAAAGCCAGAACTCACAAGGACTCACAATTCTGACTACCAAATCCACCCCCCAAAAAATCCAACTTGTAACAATTGGATGGAAGTTCAGTTTAACGTCGCGTATCGGCTTTCGCCATGTACGACGGGCTGAACAAACCAACCAGGGTATAAACAAAAATTTATGTTCCTGAATCACTGTCTTAGCCAAAAGGCCGAGAAGCGATCAGAATTAACTTGTAACAATTACAACAGAACCTCCCTTATAAGATCTTCAAAAATCATTCAAAATGAGGTCTTATAAGGAAGCGGTCTTTAAGGGAGGTAATTTTAATACTTACAAAGAAGGGCAATGTCTCAGAGAAGTAGGTCTTATGTGGGAGTGAGTCTTATAATGGGAGGTCTTATAAGGGAGGTTCCACTGTAAATACAAGTACAAGACACTACCTTAAATCGTGTAAACGGAGCGTACCAGGCCCAAACGTACAAATTTCACGATAAAACATAGATGACAATATGTCATACGCATACATGGCCAATTTTACGGAGGGATAGATGCGTAAGTGTGTTATCTCCCACACAAGAATATGGTAGAGTTAAGCCCTTACTCACTCACCCTTCAATATTATATGAAAATGATGCCAGTACTCTGTTTCGCAGATTTTCTGACAACCCTACATCGTCCATATTTTGTTTATTTCACACGTAATAATAGCTGTACGTAACCACACAGAACCACAGGATTTTTCTGATCAAACATGAATTTAACTGACTAAAATCTGCGCTGGAATTCTATAAGCCAATGTTCAAAATGCACACCATGCAAAACGAAAGTAATTCAATCAGTCAATTTTCAAGATATTTTACAATCACAGGGATAAGGATCACAAAACTTTTGGACTGGAAATTTGCAGCGGATGAATGGATGCAAGCGATTATGTGCGCAAACCCACAGACACGCAGGCACACACAAATACACACACTCATTTTTGAATTTCTATTGCTGTTGTCAAACCCTGGCTAAAAGACTCCAGGGATCAACCCAACAACCGAAGCACTTGAACACTACGGTACAAATGCACCAGCTAGGGATGAGAACTTTACGTGTGTGACCGTTTTTTGATTACCCCCGCCATGTGGGCAGCCACACTCCGACTTTGGAGGATGAACTCGAATTTCTATTATACAGCATGTCATTGTCAACAAGAGGAAAAACGCAACTCATTTTGTATGACTTTTTTTTCCTAACTAAACAAAACTGATGAAAATCATAATTTTTCTTAAAAAATCTTTGACATTATTTTTAACGAGAACACTAATCATTATTGAGACTTTTTGTCCCCAAGTGCGAGGATGAATAACTGTGTGATGAGGCAAATTGCGTGAGGTGTGGCTAAGATAACGTAGAGATGTATGGAAAACAGAATTTGAACGTCTTCAATTGCTGGTTGTGATTTTATGAGCCATTTGAACTGGGACACTCGACGTATGTTGCTACGTAGAACACTGGTGAAAAATTGGGACTCTTTCTCTTACACAATTGTATTGAAACATTAGATAAACATAGACTTCACTGTTTGCAAATTTGTCTTAGCTGGGTATGAGTAGAATACATGAATACATAAAAGGTTAATATATACCCTATCTGGAAATAATAGTTAGGGCTCTGTTGCTTGTTTGTCTTCTGAAAATGACACTGAACAAATTATCCCCAGTATTCTGATGGACAGTCATATCTTTAGATTGGAAGACATAGTTTCATAAGTCATAAGACGTCACTTCACTTGGGTATAAAAACATCAGTCATTTCAGGTCAACTTACGTCATTTTTCGTTCATTTGGCGTCACTGTCAGTATTTTATCTTTGCCAATTGGTTTTTTGTTACAGCTTTATTAGATGATGCATCTTGTCTCAATCAACTAGTAGGTCCAAAACATTGTAGTTGACCAACTTTGAGTTTGAATAGTTTAATTTCCAGGCGGCCACATGAATGATGAGAAGCTGACAAAATGGATGAAAACGTGAACACTATAAGCTATAATACAACACTTTCTGTATAAAATACATCAAACAGGACTAGGATTAACCAATCCATGGATCAATGAGACAACATTTCACATAACTAAAAGTCCTGTAGAATTCCCTCATACACATAAAGCTAAATAACAATGGAACTTGCTATACTTTAGACCCGACAAACAATTATGTAAAATGGAATCATATAAAGCTGTGAATACACTTTAAGTTAAAGCATCATAGAGGGAGTGTATGCAATAAAGCACACTCAGTAGCATCGCAAACAAGTGGCGTGAAACTTAAGGTGATATTGTTGGGGGCAAATGTTGAAAATAGCCCCCTCCCTGGCCCTTCCATTCATTTCAGACGGTTTCAGGTTAGGGATAGGTTTAGGGTCAGATTAGTCATCAACTTTTATTTTTGTGTGTATTTGACACTAAACTCACCCTAAGCCTACACCAAATCTTACTCCTAACCCTAACCTGAAACCATCTCATTCACAAACAAAAAGAAAGAAATGATGGTATGTTATGAGATTGACACTTAACTGACCCTAAGCCTATCCCTAACCCTATCCTGATTGGGTGTACAACCGCAAGGCAACATACGACCATTGGTTTTAGTTTCACAAAACCCACACAAACATTAAGTTTTGAGAGGTACCTAATATACACTAATTCTAAGCTTTTGCTGTTGTTGCATTTCTGGTAAACCAGCATGCTACAATGTTTTAAAAAATGATTACATTTGTGGAAGAGCTAAAAAGAAAAATCTAAGCAACTTTAAAAGATAAGAAGATGCTTGTTGATGTTTTACATACAGTATTTTACGGACTATAAGGCGATACTTTTTTCTTAGACTGGGACCCCTGCGCCTTATAATGTGACTGGTAATATAGTAAGAAACTATAACAACAAAATCTGAATTTTGTGTAAAATGTGGGGGTGCGCCTTATAATCAGCTGTGCCTTGTAGTCCGTGAAATACGGTACACTGATGTTTTAACCTATTTATTTAAAATCATCTTTCTCAATTTTATTATCTTATGTGCATGCTGAACGTCAATATTCACCTGCTGAAGACAATAAAGGAACTGTGAGGAGTGAAACGATTCAATTTATTTACCTCCGTAAAAAAATGGAAGAAAACAAAATGAAGAGAGATTCATTTTGTGAAACAGCTGATTCCTTCCTTTCAGCAAAAACATGCGTTGGCGCGATGAGATTACCATTCCACAGAATAGACGATTTTCTGAAAAAAAACTAGGAGAGAGCACTTCGTGAAAATTAGAGTTGTTTACCTCGACTTACTCGGTCAAATACCATAGCAACAATGGCGTCGAAGAGTGAACGATTTGCAAACATTTTAAATAGAAAGAGGGGTTACAAACTGATCTAACTTGCAAAACGTCGAGAACTCGCAAAGAAATAAACATTGAGATTGACCCAGATGGCTTGATAGAGAACAGATGCGAGAAACACAAACCGAGTGTGTCTAGACCTAGATCTACTCAAACGCAGCATGTTTGGAGGGTGATTGCTACCATCTGAGGGGGACAATTGCTATCATAGTCTTGATATCTGTAGGGTCCCCCTTACCAAAAATGCTTCACAATAAGGGGTACCATTATAAATAACATGTTAATGGACAGAAAGTTACCACTTTCAGATTGCTACCATGCATTATTGGAAAGGGGTGACTACAGATGTACAAAAATATACATGATGGCAATTGTCTGCACAAACACACACACACACGCACGCATGCACACACACACACACGCGCACACACACACACACCTTGACACTTTTTTTTAGCCAGACTTACATTGATCGATGCACTTTTTTTCTAATATAACAACATTTGGATTTTATTATGATTTACACTACATTATTTATTTATCATGGATTACAGAAAAAACACCAACAAACTTTGGATTTCATTAAAAACGTATCACATAATTGTAAAAAAAAAAGATGAATGTTATGGCATTATCATGACTGGCAGGTAAATCACACACACAAAAAACCCAACCCACCTCTCTCTCACATAAATCATCAATCATTATTTATCGGTGTTATTATTTGTGTTATCATCATCATCATCATCAACATTATCATCATCACTGACATCATCATCACCGACATCACCGTTGTCGTCGTCATCATCATCATCATCGTCATCTGCGGTGCCACTGGATCCGTGGTGTTCGTTCACCAGACTTCACACTTGTCTCTGGGGTTCATGGGAGTGCCTAAGGGACACCCCCACTCCTTGGCAAACGCCTTGGAGTTAGACAGTGTGCCAATCACCCTGGAAAACAACATTGCACATGCGTGAAAACACAAGCCATACTTTTCAGACTATTGGTGACTGCAACTAGGGTTATTAACGCCCTTGATGGCAAGAGTTAAGCCCTTGTTGATCAGTATCCAAAAGGGCATTCACTGATTGCAAAAGGCAGCCATTAAGTGGCCTCAAATAGGGTTATTGGCGAGAGTTATTCCCTTGTTTGGTCAGTACTCAACCATCTTCCCCCACCCACCAAGGGCATTCACTCTTGCAAAAGGTGTTCTTTGCAGTGAACTGTTTGCCCCAAATTTTCACTGTCAGTAATCCTAGCTCTAAAATCAGTAATTTCAGGCATCTGTCAGTGATTCTGCCGGCTGAGAAATCCTTCCACCATGAGTTTCAGCTACCGTTGGAACTTTTGTTGAGCGGGGTGGGTGTGTGTGTGCGGAGGCAGCACCATATATGTAGGCTGCAACTTCCCGTCCAAACCCAACTTCAACATATGACGAATTTTTGTGTGGTGGGGGTGGGGTGTCAATATTCACACATCGATGCTTACATGTGTGTTTTTTCGCCATAATTGTGATGACACCTACGAAAATGGCGGTCTGGGTCTGTAAACAGGAAGCAGACTGACCGGAAGTAATGAGTCAAGGGACATCACTAGCTTTGATAGCTGACGACGGTGCCAAGTACGGTTCAAACACTATGCTTTCTATCGATTTCTTCTTCGATCTTTTTTTCCGCACACGTTCAGTGGAAATGCGTAATTTTGTTGTTGCTGACCGTGATAGCGTAATCGGAGGTCTCAAAACGTGATGATTCCGGACAAATCCGTAGTGAAAACAGGTCTGTATAAGGCGATGCGTTTTTCCTCAGACTGAGAGCCCTTGTAATACGACTATCAGTGCCGGACCTAAGTTTTTAAGGGGTGGGGGCTAATTCATTGAAGGTGCAAAGCACCAAGACCCCTAGGGGGGTCCGGGGGCATGCTCCCCCTGAAAATGCTTAAATCCGAGAAGCAAAATACAGTGGAACCTCCCTTATAAGACCTCATTTTGGATGAATTTTGAAGGTCTTGAAGGCATGGTTGTGGCCTGGGAACACAGAAGAAGAAGAAGAATAAGGGAGGTAATTTTAATACTTACAAAGAAGGGCAATGTCTCAGAGAAGTAGGTCTTATATGGGAGGGAGTCTTATAATGGGAGGTCTTATAAGGGAGGTTCCACTGTAGTGCAATCTGGGCATGAAATAAAGGACTAATGCTATTAGCCTGTAAGGAAATTTAGCTGCCGCTTGGCGACATGATTTTTTTTTTTTGAGGAAAAAGGGTGGGGGCTGCAGCCCCCCCACCTCCCGCAGGTCCGGCCATGCCTATGGTAAAAACACAATAGTAAGTAGATGATATAATAAAATCTGAATTTTGTGTAAAATTGGCAATTAACCCTTTGACTGATGATGTCATCAGATGAAGAGGAATAACTCTGAAATGCTGGCTTTCGCTCCAACACAGTCAAGAGAGTAATATCCCCAGACCATTTTGCCAGATTGGCTCTATCAGTTGTCTTTTTCGTGGCATGGTTTGCTCAATGATTTTGTCTGTAATTTTCTCCGACTGTCAAGGGGTTAAAAAAAGTTTGTTAAATTATAAACCAAAAACATTCTTTGTCTCCTATTGAAGTTGAAGTTGAAGTTGAAGTGCGTGATTGAGGCATCAATTGATGCCTGTTCCCCATTCAAAAATCACAAACATTTCCACACTACTGGCCTGAGTTGTCAACAGATCAGGTGCAGTATGCAAAGTGTAGTTAAAAACAAAATGTTGCATGTTACCGGCAGAAAGTTATGGTACAAATAAAGAGACATGTATTTCACCTGAACTTGGCCAGGGCTGAGGGCCGGGTCACTGAAGATCAAACTATGTTTTGACTTGGTTTTAGTGGGTACAGACAGACAGACAGATGGACAGATGGACAGACAGACAGAAACACAGATGGACAGACATGTATTTCACCTGAACTTGGCTGGGATGTGGAGGTCACTGAAGAACAGAATACGTTCTGACTTGGTTTTAGTGGGTACACACAGACAGACACACAGACAGACAGACAGACTGACGGACAGACAGACAGACAGACAGACACACACACACACATGGACTGACATGTATTTCACTTGAAGTTGGCTGGGATGTGGGGGTCACTGAAGAACAGAATACGTTCTGACTTGGTTTTAGTGGGTACACACAGACAGACAGACTGACGGACAGACAGACAGACAGACACACGGACTGACATGTATTTCACCTGAACTTGGCTGGGATGTGGGGGTCACTGAAGAACAGAATATGTTCTGACTTGGGTGCATACAGACTGACAGACAGACAGACAGACAGACTGACAGACACGTATTCACTTTACCTGAACTTGGCGGGGCTGTGGGGGTCACTGACCAGCTGCAGATGGTCTGCCTGTTTGGTGCTGGAGGAGCACCACACCTGCAGGCACACAGCCAGTTGTATGGGAGTCATCATTCATCTTCTTCTTCTTCGTTCGCTCAGACAGTTTCCTGTCATATGAGCGTAGATGCGCCATGCTGCCGTTATGCGCCTAACTAACAAATAGTTAGGCCCAGCATGTCCGACTTCGCCTGAAGAAATCTTTGTAAGAATTTATAGAAAAAAAAGGCAGGAGAATGGACCAGTGAGATAGAAAGATAGCAGATGACAGTAAGCAAAGGGAAAAGGCAGAGTCAAAGAGAATGACAGAATTAGAGGAAGCTACAAGCACAGAACTTCCAGAAGGTGGGGGAACTATTTGTACAAAAGGCCCCCCGGTATCCCCACAGGGGGATTCATTATTCAATCTGTTACTTTCAAACGCATCCACATTACGCCAGTTTACAGGCATGCAAGCACACCATGCACGCGCGCGCACACACACACACACACACGCACTCCCTCCCCTTCACTCTGTCAAAATGTTACCCCTTCAAAAATTATGCAAGTACACACACACACGCACGCATGAGCACGCACGCACACACACACACACACACACACTCCCTCCCATTCACTCTGTCTATGCCGATCTGTCCGTCTCTCTCTTCCTCCTTTTTCTATGTGTATTTTCTGCATAAGATGCATGAGTAATTAACTTGATGAGCACTTAACTTAGTACAGTCGAACCTCACTTAACGGGCACCTCAGTATCGCGGGCACCTCAGAACACCGGACAGTTTCTGTCAGTCTGTAATTTCTTCCTTCTTATTAATTACTATGGGTGTCTCCGGTATGGCGACCACCCTGTTATTCCTTTCGCCGCCAGCCATTTTTCAGCCAAAAAATACCATTAAACTTAACTGGGTAGAGAAAAAAAATATCTGCAATATTGGGAATTCCTCTGTGACATGCATAACATTAGGCCTATCCTTACCTCCCAAAATTAGGAAAATAGGGTCTTCAGATAACAGGCCCTGATTTGATGCCTTTTAGTGACATGGGAGTTAAACCAGTGTGATGCTAAAATGTGACACTGGCGGTGAAAGGGATTATTCAGGACAACGGACAGTGATCTCAGTCTGAGTTACTACTAAATAGTGTGATTTACCACTCAGTAATCAGTAAGAGACAAGCCTGTTACCTGGGCAAATCCTAGAAAGAAGATCTGTGGGTGGGTCAGGTTGACTAGTGTGGTTTACCACTCAGTAATCAGTAAGAGACAGCCTGTTACCTGGGCAAATCCTAGAAAGAAGATCTGTGGGTGGGTCAGATTAACTAGTGTGATTTACCACTCAGTAATCAGTAAGAGACAGCCTGTTACCTGGGCAAATCCTAGAAAGAAGATCTGTGGGTGGGTCAGGTTAACTAGTGTGGTTTACCACTCAGTAATCAGTAAGAGACAGCCTGTTACCTGGGCAAATCCTAGAAAGAAGATCTGTGGGTGGGTCAGGTTAACTAGTGTGGTTTACCACTCAGTAATCAGTAAGAGACAGCCTGTTACCTGGGCAAATCCTAGAAAGAAGATCTGTGGGTGGGTCAGGTTAACTAGTGTGGTTTACCACTCAGTAATCAGTAAGAGACAGCCTGTTACCTGGGCAAATCCTAGAAAGAAGATCTGTGGGTGGGTCAGGTTGAGGGCAGGCAGTGGCTGTTCTTCTCCGTTGCCCTTCACCCAATCCTGGTAAGCCTGGAAACATAGTATAGTATAGTATAGTGTGGGACTGGCTCAAGCCTAAGCCTCGCGGCTTATAAACGTCCCTTCATTGACACTGTTTTGTTTGCTTAAAGCATGCCTTTTAAAATTATGATTGTAATTCAATCATCATGTTCAAAAAATAGTTGACTAAAATTTTCATCTTTGTCAAGGAGATTTTTGAAGGTATTTAGTGTTGGTGCTCTTTTTAGGTTAGGTGTTAGTAAATTCCAGAGGTTAGCAACTCGATTACTAAAACAATGTTTACGCTTGTTAGTATTACAACGCTGTATATGTAATTTTCCCTCTTGATTTCTAGTGCTGCTATAAATGGACAGTGTAAAAAGAGAATCAATGCTAATGTCATCAAAGTTGCTAAAAAAAAATGTACATCTGTATAAGGTCTCCCCTAACACGTCTTCCTTTTAACTCTCTTGTGCGGTGAATGGTCGGGAACGTTAAAACAAAAATCGGATCGGAAACGTCTAGAACGTTCGGGAACGTACGGATTCCACGTGGCCGGTAAGGGCGCTTCCATTTTGTTTCTATCACATGGCAGTCACGTGAGCGCTTCAGCCTCACTTTCGCAATAGATTACACTTCCGTCCTGTCGCTTGCAATGGCTTCTAGGCCGATTGGTTTGAAATATATGAATTTTTGAAAATTAGTGACCGACTTCGGCATTTTCACGATTTTTCCAATATGGATGACTGAGGAATGCGATGAATAGTGGTATTTTTGTGAAAGATGGGACTTATGAGATCGCAAAGTGATGAGTAAGGAGTGTCTTCTGACCTATTTCGGCAGCGAGCTTGTTTTTGTTCGATCGATGCGAATTTTTGAAGTCGTGTTACTGACATCGGCATTTTCCCGACATGAGTCGTTATTGCATCCACTGAGTGATGACAGCGATGAAAATTCCTTTGTTTGTGAAAGATAGGAATTATAAGATTGTGAAGTGAAAGGGTAAGTGAATGATTTTGATCTACATTTCCATTTCAGTCGTCTTAGGCTTCCACAGTCTGCAAAAGTAGGCAGTGAATGACTAGTGAATGCAGTTTGCGACTACACTTTGGCATTTTGATTTTTTTTTGTGGAGCCATGCATCCCCATAACATCTTGAAATTCATTTTGCAAATCAGACAGACATCTCGGCAACACATTCAAAACAAAAAAAACCACAAAATCTGGTAGGGTATATTTTATTTTATTATTTTTCTGACGCTACCCCCCCTTTTGTACGGAGTGACGTCCCTTGGGCTAGGATTTCAGAGGTGTTTGAGAGCACAGAGCGTCAGGCACAAGAGGGTTAATGAACAAAGGTTTAAAAAATGTAATCTATCTTGGTAATTGAAATCTTTACAACTTTTAACCATTTTGGTTGCTCTCCTCTGTACCCTTTCAATAGAAGTTGATTGACGTTTTAGATACGGGTACCAGATGATGTTACCATACTCTAACATAATAATAATCATAATAATAATAGTACAGTGGAACCTCCCTTATAAGACCTTCAAAAAGCATCCAAAATGAGGTACACATACAGACACACAAAAACGTCACTCAATTTGGCACAAAAACGTCACTCAATAAGCCTGAAATCTAACTCAACACATATATCGGCAACCTGTGTGAACATGATGTTCCGTTAACTTAGCGCACGTACACACACATATGCGGATAATCTACACGGAAACCTTACCAATGCATTTCAAAATGCTGTATTCTAAAGACGTAGCCACTGAGTGCATCTGCACTCACCTGATGATAGGCATGAACAGATACCAGATAACTGTACCATATTGTTCAGATCATAAAGCGCTTGTGTGTACAGTGGAACCTCCCTTATAAGACCTTAAAAAATCATCCAAAATGAGGTCTTATAAGGGAGGGGTCTTATAAGGGAGGTAATTTTAATACTCACAAAGAAGGGCAATGTCTCAGAGAAGTAGGTCTTATATGGGAGTCTTATAATGGGAGGTCTTATAAGGGAGGTTCCATTGTATAAGGCAAATCAAGCAATTTCCAAGAAAAATCTCCCCAAAAAAGAAGAAAAAGGCTCCCTCGTTTATAAGGCAAAAGAAAATCAAAATTTGAAGCCCGTACACGTCCGGTAAATGCCTGCTGATCGGCATTACTGCAGTCATAAACCAGAGTAGGCTCCCCTTTCAAAAGTAGTCACATTATAAGGCGCAGGGGTCTCAGTCTGTGGAAAAAAAACTTGAAAATTAAATTCACCGAACGCACTGTAAATATGTATTACACTGTGTTATATTTGTCCGTACTCACATAATAGGCCGACTTGAGTCCTCCGTTGTCGGCTATGTTCTCACCCAGCGTCTGTTTCCCCCGCACCTGAACACAGTGCAGAGAAACCACAGTTCATGAAGATGCCTGCCGGGGCAGCAGAAGGGGCAGCTGCTATTCTTGCTGGCTGGGCTGGGATGAGGCTTTATACTGAACATTCTCTGCCCCCCACCCCCCCAGTCTTGTACACTGAAACGTATGCACCACCTACAGTGCCCAGCCACAGAAAATGCCCTGCCCCTGTCTTGTCACAAGGTGGCACGGTCGATTCAGTCCCAACATTACCGCCCTTTTGTGTCGCCATGAAGTGGCATCAAGCCCCATTTTGTTAATAATAATAATAATAATGGGAATTTATATAGCGCTCTTTCACCCATGAGCTCAGTGCGCTTTACATTGATAACGAGAACATTAAAGGCAAACAAATAATGAATCATTAGAAAGTAAAATAAGCACGATGCTTACACACAACGTTCTCTTACTTCCTTACTCACACACACACACACACACACACACACACACACACACACGCACGCACACACGCACACGCACACACACGCACACATACACACACACACACACGCACACACACACACACACGCACACGCACACACGCACACACGCACACACACACACACACACACACATGCACACATACACACACACACACACACACACACACACGCACACACACACACACGCACACATACACACACATGCATGCACACACACACACTCACACACAATTTATTATACAAGAGTAAAATAGTTACAACATGAACATTCTAAGAAGAAACACAGAGTTTACAGTGGAGATGCCTTGCCCAGGATACACCCCCACTCTCTCGGGCCAAGAGGAGCTTAGGACATTGGTGTTACAGACCTGTTTACCCACTACACAAGTCCTGGGTAGTCTGGATAGCTGAAATGAGTAGCTTTGGTGCAAATTGTGCAGTTTTATTCATCAAACCATCAAAACAATGTTCACTGAAAATGAGTAGTAATCAAGAATTAAAGAGCATTATTTTCAATTTTGAAGAGTAGTAGAGGTCCAAATTGAGTAGAATACTACTCGAAAAGAGTAGAGTACACAGGTCTGGTGTTAGCAGAGGGTCCCCCAAAAGCCAGCTAATCCCCTAAGATGCAGCACTCAGAGCCAGTCCAATGCCTTCCGGATGGAGGGAAACTGTCATCCACAAACGACTCGAGCGGCAGGTCATAAGAAAATCATTCTTTGGCGTAGCTCTCTCTTTACTGTTGGACCTAACATCAGGCTGAAGTCAACCCAGGGGTAAAGGCCATTTGAGTGCCGAAATCATGACGTATTATGCATTAACCCTTTCACTGCCAAAGTCGCATTTTAGCACCACAGTGATTATAACACCTATGTGACTAAAAGGCATCAAATTGGGGTCTATTATCCAAAGTCTTAGTTTTGGGAAGTATGGATAGACCTGGTTTTATATATGTCACAGAAGAATCCCCAATACTGCAAATGGATTTTGTTCTCTACCCAGGTAAATTTAATGGAAATTTTTGGCTTAAATATGGCTGGTGGTGGTCGAAAGGGTTAAAAAACATCATCATATAATTTGATGGGTGCGCCTTGTAGTACGATGCACCCTTACACCATCGCCTTGTAGTACGATGCACCCTTACACCATCGCCTTATAGTACGATGCACCCTTACACCATCGCCTTGTAGTACGATGCACCCTTACACCATCGCCTTGTAGTACGATGCACCCTTACACCATCGCCTTGTAGTACGATGCACCCTTACACCATCGCCTTGTAGTACGATGCACCCTTACACCATCGCCTTATAGTACGATGCACCCTTACACCATCGCCTTGTAGTACGATGCACCCTTACACCATCGCCTTATAGTACGATGCACCCTTACACCATCGCCTTGTAGTACGATGCACCCTTACACCATCGCCTTGTAGTACGATGCACCCTTACACCATCGCCTTGTAGTACGATGCACCCTTACACCATCGCCTTGTAGTACGATGCACCCTTACACCATCGCCTTGTAGTACGATGCACCCTTACACCGTAGTCCATACAATAGGGTAAATCATGATTGATCTGATCTGAATGCTCAACTCCCCGTGGGGATGCCGGGGGGTCTTTTGTAAGAACATTGGGATGAAAGAGTGAGTGAAAGCAGGAATTGTGGAATGAATGAAGAAAAGGAATAAAAATTGTTGAATACAAAAAAAAAAGAACAAAAAAAAAGAATAGTTCTCCCACCTTCTGAAAGTTCTGTGCTTGTAACGTCCTCTAATCTGCCACTCTCTTTGACTTTGCCTTTTCCCTTTGCTTTCTATCATCTATCTTTTCTGACTTATTGGCCCATTCTCCTGCCTTTAAAAAAAAAATCTTCCAAATAATATTTCTCCTTTGAGCTCCTCCAAAATCAGAATGTGTCGGCTGTACGCAGCGGGGAGAGACCAGTGAAAACTGAAAACCGGACACATGCGTACCTTTTCCATTATGGTCATATGGCCTGGGAACGCAGAGGAAGAAAGAAGAATGCTCAGTGACTGACAGTTTTCCTGTTCAGCTACTGAGTACTGGTCCACCACGCCCTTTGTTTATTCTACTTCTTAAAGTTTTCCATGACCCCTGTTATGGATTGGGTACACCCCCGTGGGGATACCGGGGGATCTTTTGTATAAATAGTTCCCCCATCTTCTGGAAGCTATGTGCTTGTAACTTCCTCTAATCTGTCACTCTCTTTGACTCTGCCTTTTCCCTTTGCTTACTGTCATCTAACAATCTTTCTGACTTACCGGTCCATTCTCCTGCCTTTTTTCATGAAACACTTTCAAAAAGATTTTCTTCAGCCGAAGTCGGACTTGCTGGGCCTAACTATTTCTTAGTTAGGCGCATAACGGCAGCATGATGCATCTGCGCTCATAATTGACAGGAAACTGTCTGATCGATCGAAGAAGAAGAAGAAGAAGAAGAAGAAGGATTGGGTACACACTTCATGTGGAAATCCTGTGCGCAATCCGTAAATAAGTAAAAGAAAGAAGGGTAAACATTTACGGATTAGGGGAAATACGGACACGTGCGCAAATCTTTTCCTTTCTTTCTTTCACTTATTTACGGATTGCACACAGGTTTCCGCACGGAATCTCCCCTGTCGTTATATTATGCTGGAAACACTCCATTTGGTATGTTTATTCAGGACGAGCTGCGTGCGTGCGTGTGTGTGTGCGTGCGTCCGTGTTAGGGGGTATTTGTCCCTCTGTACACACATGTGTGTGTGTGTGCGTGTGTGCGTGTGTGTGTATGCATGCGTGCATGCTGGGAGATCTATTGAAAGTAGGTCAGCTTGAGGTCTATGAAGGGGGATGGTGAATGCAGGCGGGGGTAGTGTGAGAAAATGCCTTTTGCGTGGAAAACGCTTTTTGTAATGGTTTGGATTCTAGTGGAGTGTGAAATTGGGATGCGACGTAAATGTAGTTATTGTGATTTCGTTTTGTGTTGTTCCTTATGATTAGTGCGTAGTATTTTTTAATTTTGCTCAGATGTTTAACTTCTTTGTGAAGCTCTTAGAGCCCCATAAGGAGAATAAGCACTATAAAAATGGTCATTATTATTATGTATGTGAACGTACCCTAATGGTGTGGTTACAAGCAAGAAATCACTGATCTGATCAGAACGCTCAATGACATATTTGTCCAGTTTGTTAATTGCAACATTGCAGTGTTATTAGTTGTTAGTTCATATTCTTTGTTGCTGATAAATGTGTTTATTGTTGTTTTTCTTATGTGCACCTGGCTGCAATTTCTCTGTTATGAGATAATAAAGATGATTTGGATTTGGATTTGGATTGGACTCACGTTTTCCCCGTTCAGCTGGTACCGTGAATACTGGTCCACCATGCACTGCGCCCTCTGCTGGAACCGCTGGATCACCTGGCTGTTCCACCAGGGCCGAAGGTTGCCGTTCTTGTCAAACTCACGACCTGACCGGGGGCACCAATGCGATTCAGACAACGTCATGGGTGCAACTCCCCCAAAATGAAAAAAACTGAAAGGCAGGGGTCCAGGGGCCGCACAGTGCCCCGGCGAGGTACAGGGCCCCGTTGGACGATTCAGGAGGACAACGCAAGAGAGAGAGAGAGAGAGAGAGAGAGAGAGAGAGAGAGAGAGAGAGAGAGATAACGAGACAGACAGTCACAATGATGGACAGAGACAGTTTGCAGTCCGATAAGCCTTGTAAAATAATGACATTGCCTTTGAAAACAATATGGCGTCACCATGCTGTGTTCAAGATTCCCCTGAGAGAGACTTACAGGATAGAAAAATCAAGATCAAAACGCCCCAAATCGCCTGTGGTCAATTTTTTGGGGGGATGAATTAAAAAAAAAAAAAAGAAGTTCAGTTTCTGGTCAAATTAAAAAACAGGTGCCTGAAATCAGTGTAAAACTGAAAGAGTAGCACCCATGCAGCTTGATTGTCCATCACAGAACAGGTGCAACAATGGAATTCAATTGTCCATCACCGAACAGGTGCGACAATGGAATTCAATTGTTCATCACCGAACAGGTGCGACAATGGAATTCAATTGTTCATCACAGAACAGGTGCGACAATGGAATTCAATTGTTCATCACCGAACAGGTGATGAACAATTGAATTCCATTGTCGCACCTGTTCTGTGATGAACAATTGAATTCCATTGTCGCACCTGTTCGGTGATGAACAATTGAATTCCATTGTCGCACCTGTTCGGTGATGGACAATTGAATTCCATTGTTGCACCTGTTCTGTGATGGACAATCAAGCTGCATGGGTGCTACTCTTTCAGTTTTACACTGATTTCAGGTTTTTTTAATTTGACCAGAAACTGAACTTCTTTTTTTTTTTTTTAATTCATCCCCCCAAAAAATTGACCACTGGCGATTTGGCGCGTTTTGATCTTGATTTTTCTATCCTGTAAGTCTCTCTCAGGGGAATCTTGAACACAGCATGGTGACGCCATATTGTTTTCAAAGGCAATGTCATTATTTTACAAGGCTTATCGGACTGCAAACTGTCTCTGTCCATCATTGTGACTGTCTGTCTCGTTATCTCTCTCTCTCTCTCTCTCTCTCTCTCTCTCTCTCTCTCTTTCTTGCGTTGTCCTCCTGAATCGTCCAACGGGGCCCTGTACCTCGCCGGGGCACTGTGCGGCCCCTGGACCCCTGCCTTTCAGTATTTTTCATTTTGGGGGAGTTGCACCCATGACGTTGTCTGAATCGCATTGGTGCCCCCGGTCAGGTCGTGAGTTTGACAAGAACGGCAACCTTCGGCCCTGGTGGAACAGCCAGGTGATCCAGCGGTTCCAGCAGAGGGCGCAGTGCATGGTGGACCAGTATTCACGGTACCAGCTGAACGGGGAAAACGTGAGTCCAATCCAAATCCAAATCCAAATCATCTTTATTATCTCATACCAGAGAAATTGCAGCCAGGTGCACATAAGAAAAACAACAATAAACACATTTATCAGCAACAAAGAATATGAACTAACAACTAATAACACTGCAATGTTGCAATTAACAAACTGGACAAATATGTCATTGAGCGTTCTGATCAGATCAGTGATTTCTTGCTTGTAACCACACCATTAGGGTACGTTCACATACATAATAATAATGACCATTTTTATAGTGCTTATTCTCCTTATGGGGCTCTAAGAGCTTCACAAAGAAGTTAAACATCTGAGCAAAATTAAAAAATACTACGCACTAATCATAAGGAACAACACAAAACGAAATCACAATAAATACATTTACGTCGCATCCCAATTTCACACTCCACTAGAATCCAAACCATTACAAAAAGCGTTTCCCACGCAAAAGGCATTTTCTCACACTACCCCCGCCTGCATTCACCATCCCCCCTTCATAGACCTCAAGCTGACCTACTTTCAATAGATCTCCCAGCATGCACGCATGCATACACACACACGCACACACGCACACACACACACATGTGTGTACAGAGGGACAAATACCCCCTAACACGGACGCACGCACACACACGCACGCACGCAGCTCGTCCTGAATAAACATACCAAATGGAGTGTTTCCAGCATAATATAACGACAGGGGAGATTCCGTGCGGAAACCTGTGTGCAATCCGTAAATAGGTCAAAGAAAGAAGGAAAATGATTTGCGCACGTGTCCGTATTTCCCCTAATCTGTACATGTTTACCCTTCTTTCTTTTACTTATTTACGGATTGCGCACAGGATTTCCACATGAAGTGTGTACCCAATCCTTCTTCTTCTTCTTCTTCTTCTTCTTCGATCGATCAGACAGTTTCCTGTCAATTATGAGCGCAGATGCATCATGCTGCCATTATGCGCCTAACTAAGAAATAGGCCCAGCAAGTCCGACTTCGGCTGAAGAAAATCTTTTTGAAAGTGTTTCATGAAAAAAGGCAGGAGAATGGACCGGTAAGTCAGAAAGATTGTTAGATGACAGTAAGCAAAGGGAAAAGGCAGAGTCAAAGAGAGTGACAGATTAGAGGAAGTTACAAGCACATAGCTTCCAGAAGATGGGGGAACTATTTATACAAAAGATCCCCCGGTATCCCCACGGGGGTGTACCCAATCCATAACAGGGGTCATGGAAAACTTTAAGAAGTAGAATAAACAAAGGGCGTGGTGGACCAGTACTCAGTAGCTGAACAGGAAAACTGTCAGTCACTGAGCATTCTTCTTTCTTCCTCTGCGTTCCCAGGCCATATGACCATAATGGAAAAGGTACGCATGTGTCCGGTTTTCAGTTTTCACTGGTCTCCCCGCTGCGTACAGCCGACACATTCTGATTTTGGAGGAGCTCAAAGGGAGAAATATTATTGGGGAGATTTTTTTTTTTAAAGGCAGGAGAATGGGCCAATAAGTCAGAAAGATAGATGATAGAAAGCAAAGGGAAAAGGCAAAGTCAAAAAAGGGTAGAGTGGCAGATTAGAGGACGTTACAAGCACAGAACTTTCAGAAGGTGGGAGAACTATTCTTTTTTTTTGTTCTTTTTTTTTTGTATTCAACAATTTTTATTCCTTTTCTTCATTCATTCCACAATTCCTGCTTTCACTCACTCTTTCATCCCAATGTTCTTACAAAAGACCCCCCGGCATCCCCACGGGGAGTTGAGCATTCAGATCAGATCAATCATGATTTACCCTATTGTATGGACTACGGTGTAAGGGTGCATCGTACTACAAGGCGATGGTGTAAGGGTGCATCGTACTACAAGGCGATGGTGTAAGGGTGCATCGTACTACAAGGCGATGGTGTAAGGGTGCATCGTACTACAAGGCGATGGTGTAAGGGTGCATCGTACTACAAGGCGATGGTGTAAGGGTGCATCGTACTACAAGGCGATGGTGTAAGGGTGCATCGTACTACAAGGCGATGGTGTAAGGGTGCATCGTACTATAAGGCGATGGTGTAAGGGTGCATCGTACTACAAGGCGATGGTGTAAGGGTGCATCGTACTACAAGGCGATGGTGTAAGGGTGCATCGTACTACAAGGCGATGGTGTAAGGGTGCATCGTACTACAAGGCGATGGTGTAAGGGTGCATCGTACTATAAGGCGATGGTGTAAGGGTGCATCGTACTACAAGGCGATGGTGTAAGGGTGCATCGTACTACAAGGCGCACCCATCAAATTATATGATGATGTTTTTTAACCCTTTCGACCACCACCAGCCATATTTAAGCCAAATATTTCCATTAAGTTTACCTGGGTAGAGAACAAAATCCATTTGCAGTATTGGGGATTCTTCTGTGAGATATATAAAACCAGGTCTATCCATACTTCCCAAAACTAAGACTTTGGATAATAGACCCCAATGTGATGCCTTTTAGTCACATAGGTATTATAATCACTGTGGTGCTAAAATGCGACTTTGGCAGTGAAAGGGTTAATGCATAATACGTCATGATTTCGGCACTCAAATGGCCTTTACCCCTGGGTTGACTTCAGCCTGATGTTAGGTCCAACAGTAAAGAGAGAGATACGCCTAAGAATGATTTTCTTATGACGTGCCGCTCGAGTCGTTTGTGGATGACAGTTTCCCTCCATCCGGAAGACATTGGACTGGCTCTGAGTGCCGCATCTTAGGGGATTAGCTGGCTTTTGGGGGACCCTCTGCTAACACCAGACCTGTGTACTCTACTCTTTTCGAGTAGTATTCTACTCAATTTGGACCTCTACTACTCTTCAAAATTGAAAATAATGCTCTTTAATTCTTGATTACTACTCATTTTCAGTGAACATTGTTTTGATGGTTTAATGAATAAAACTACACATTTTGCACCAAAGCTACTCATTTCAGCTATCCAGACTACTCAAGACTTGTGTAGTGGGTAAACAGGTCTGTAACACCAATGTCCTAAGCTCCTCTTGGCCCGAGAGAGTGGGGGTGTATCCTGGGCAAGGCATCTCCACTGTAAACTCTGTGTTTCTTCTTAGAATGTTCATGTTGTAACTATTTTACTCTTGTATAATAAATTGTGTGTGAGTGTGTGTGTGTGTGTGCATGTGTGTGTATGTGTGCGTGTGTGTGTGTGTGCGTGTGTGTGTGTGTGTGTGTGTGTGTGTATGTGTGCATGTGTGTGTGTGTGTGTGTGCGTGTGTGCGTGTGTGCGTGTGCGTGTGTGTGTGTGTGTGTGTGTGTGTGTGTGTGTGTGTGTGTGTATGTGTGCGTGTGTGTGCGTGTGCGTGTGTGCGTGTGTGTGTGTGTGTGTGTGTGTGTGTGTGTGTGTGTGTGAGTAAGGAAGTAAGAGAACGTTGTGTGTAAGCATCGTGCTTATTTTACTTTCTAATGATTCATTATTTGTTTGCCTTTAATGTTCTTGTTATCAATGTAAAGCGCACTGAGCTCATGGGTGAAAGAGCGCTATATAAATTCCCATTATTATTATTATTATTAAACAAAATGGGGCTTGATGCCACTTCATGGCGACACAAAAGGGCGGTAATGTTGGGACTGAATCGACCGTGCCACCTTGTGACAAGACAGGGGCAGGGCATTTTCTGTGGCTGGGCACTGTAGGTGGTGCATGCGTTTCAGTGTACAAGACTGGGGGGGTGGGGGGGGGCAGAGAATGTTCAGTATAAAGCCTCATCCCAGCCCAGCCAGCAAGAATAGCAGCTGCCCCTTCTGCTGCCCCGGCAGGCATCTTCATGAACTGTGGTTTCTCTGCACTGTGTTCAGGTGCGGGGGAAACAGACGCTGGGTGAGAACATAGCCGACAACGGAGGACTCAAGTCGGCCTATTATGTGAGTACGGACAAATATAACACAGTGTAATACATATTTACAGTGCGTTCGGTGAATTTAATTTTCAAGTTTTTTTTCCACAGACTGAGACCCCTGCGCCTTATAATGTGACTACTTTTGAAAGGGGAGCCTACTCTGGTTTATGACTGCAGTAATGCCGATCAGCAGGCATTTACTGGACGTGTACGGGCTTCAAATTTTGATTTTCTTTTGCCTTATAAACGAGGGAGCCTTTTTCTTCTTTTTTGGGGAGATTTTTCTTGGAAATTGCTTGATTTGCCTTATACAATGGAACCTCCCTTATAAGACCTCCCATTATAAGACTCCCTCCCATATAAGGCCTACTTCTCTGAGACATTGCCCTTCTTTGTGAGTATTAAAATTACCTCCCTTATAAGACCCCTCCCTAGTTATAAGACCTCATTTTGGATGATTTTTTAAGGTCTTATAAGGGAGGTTCCACTGTACACACAAGCGCTTTATGATCTGAACAATATGGTACAGTTATCTGGTATCTGTTCATGCCTATCATCAGGTGAGTGCAGATGCACTCAGTGGCTACGTCTTTAGAATACAGCATTTTGAAATGCATTGGTAAGGTTTCCGTGTAGATTATCCGCATATGTGTGTGTACGTGCGCTAAGTTAACGGAACATCATGTTCACACAGGTTGCCGATATATGTGTTGAGTTAGATTTCAGGCTTATTGAGTGACGTTTTTGTGCCAAATTGAGTGACGTTTTTGTGTGTCTGTATGTGTACCTCATTTTGGATGCTTTTTGAAGGTCTTATAAGGGAGGTTCCACTGTACTATTATTATTATGATTATTATTGTGTTAGAGTATGGTAACATCATCTGGTACCCGTATCTAAAACGTCAATCAACTTCTATTGAAAGGGTACAGAGGAGAGCAACCAAAATGGTTAAAAGTTGTAAAGATTTCAATTACCAAGATAGATTACATTTTTTAAACCTTTGTTCATTAACCCTCTTGTGCCTGACGCTCTGTGCTCTCAAACACCTCTGAAATCCTAGCCCAAGGGACGTCACTCCGTACAAAAGGGGGGGTAGCGTCAGAAAAATAATAAAATAAAATATACCCTACCAGATTTTGTGGTTTTTTTGTTTTGAATGTGTTGCCGAGATGTCTGTCTGATTTGCAAAATGAATTTCAAGATGTTATGGGGATGCATGGCTCCACACAAAAAAATCAAAATGCCAAAGTGTAGTCGCAAACTGCATTCACTAGTCATTCACTGCCTACTTTTGCAGACTGTGGAAGCCTAAGACGACTGAAATGGAAATGTAGATCAAAATCATTCACTTACCCTTTCACTTCACAATCTTATAATTCCTATCTTTCACAAACAAAGGAATTTTCATCGCTGTCATCACTCAGTGGATGCATAGCGACTCATGTCGGGAAAATGCCGATGTCAGTAACACGACTTCAAAAATTCGCATCGATCGAACAAAAACAAGCTCGCTGCCGAAATAGGTCAGAAGACACTCCTTACTCATCACTTTGCGATCTCATAAGTCCCATCTTTCACAAAAATACCACTATTCATCGCATTCCTCAGTCATCCATATTGGAAAAATCGTGAAAATGCCGAAGTCGGTCACTAATTTTCAAAAATTCATATATTTCAAACCAATCGGCCTAGAAGCCATTGCAAGCGACAGGACGGAAGTGTAATCTATTGCGAAAGCGAGGCTGAAGCGCTCACGTGACTGCCATGTGATAGAAACAAAATGGAAGCGCCCAAACCGGCCACGTGGAATCCGTACGTTCCCGAACGTTCTAGACGTTTCCGATCCGATTTTTGTGTTAACATTCCCAACCATTCACCGCACAAGAGAGTTAAAAGGAAGACGTGTTAGGGGAGACCTTGTACAGATGTACATTTTTTTTTAGCAACTTTGACAACATTAGCATTGATTCTCTTTTTACACTGTCCATTTATAGCAGCACTAGAAATCAAGAGGGAAAATTACATATACAGCGTTGTAATACTAACAAGCGTAAACATTGTTTTAGTAATCGAGTTGCTAACCTCTAGAATTTACTAACACCTAACCTAAAAAGAGCACCAACACTAAACACCTTCAAAAATCTCCTTGACAAAGATGAAAATGTTAGTCAACTATTTTTGGAACATGATGATTGAATTACAATCATAATTTTAAAAGGCATGCTTTAAGCGAACAAAACAGTGTCAATGAAGGGACGTTTATAAGCCGCGAGGCTTAGGCTTGAGCCAGTCCCACACTATACTATACTATACTATGTTTCCAGGCTTACCAGGATTGGGTGAAGGGCAACGGAGAAGAACAGCCACTGCCTGCCCTCAACCTGACCCACCCACAGATCTTCTTTCTAGGATTTGCCCAGGTAACAGGCTGTCTCTTACTGATTACTGAGTGGTAAACCACACTAGTTAACCTGACCCACCCACAGATCTTCTTTCTAGGATTTGCCCAGGTAACAGGCTGTCTCTTACTGATTACTGAGTGGTAAACCACACTAGTTAACCTGACCCACCCACAGATCTTCTTTCTAGGATTTGCCCAGGTAACAGGCTGTCTCTTACTGATTACTGAGTGGTAAACCACACTAGTTAACCTGACCCACCCACAGATCTTCTTTCTAGGATTTGCCCAGGTAACAGGCTGTCTCTTACTGATTACTGAGTGGTAAATCACACTAGTTAATCTGACCCACCCACAGATCTTCTTTCTAGGATTTGCCCAGGTAACAGGCTGTCTCTTACTGATTACTGAGTGGTAAACCACACTAGTCAACCTGACCCACCCACAGATCTTCTTTCTAGGATTTGCCCAGGTAACAGGCTTGTCTCTTACTGATTACTGAGTGGTAAATCACACTATTTAGTAGTAACTCAGACTGAGATCACTGTCCGTTGTCCTGAATAATCCCTTTCACCGCCAGTGTCACATTTTAGCACCACAATGGTTTAACTCCCATGTCACTAAAAGGCATCAAATCAGGGCCTGTTATCTGAAGACCCTATTTTCCTAATTTTGGGAGGTAAGGATAGGCCTAATGTTATGCATGTCACAGATAAATTCGCAATATTACAGGTATTTTATTTTCTCTACCCAGTTAAGTTTAATGGTATTTTTTGGCTGAAAAATGGCTGGCGGCGAAAGGAATAACAGGGTGGTCGCCATACCGGAGACACCCATAGTAATTAATAAGAAGGAAGAAATTACAGACTGACAGAAACTGTCCGGTGTTCTGAGGTGCCCGCGATACTGAGGTGCCCGTTAAGTGAGGTTCGACTGTACTAAGTTAAGTGCTCATCAAGTTAATTACTCATGCATCTTATGCAGAAAATACACATAGAAAAAGGAGGAAGAGAGAGACGGACAGATCGGCATAGACAGAGTGAATGGGAGGGAGTGTGTGTGTGTGTGTGTGTGTGTGCGTGCGTGCTCATGCGTGCGTGTGTGTGTGTACTTGCATAATTTTTGAAGGGGTAACATTTTGACAGAGTGAAGGGGAGGGAGTGCGTGTGTGTGTGTGTGTGTGCGCGCGCGTGCATGGTGTGCTTGCATGCCTGTAAACTGGCGTAATGTGGATGCGTTTGAAAGTAACAGATTGAATAATGAATCCCCCTGTGGGGATACCGGGGGGCCTTTTGTACAAATAGTTCCCCCACCTTCTGGAAGTTCTGTGCTTGTAGCTTCCTCTAATTCTGTCATTCTCTTTGACTCTGCCTTTTCCCTTTGCTTACTGTCATCTGCTATCTTTCTATCTCACTGGTCCATTCTCCTGCCTTTTTTTTCTATAAATTCTTACAAAGATTTCTTCAGGCGAAGTCGAACATGCTGGGCCTAACTATTTGTTAGTTAGGCGCATAACGGCAGCATGGCGCATCTACGCTCATATGACAGGAAACTGTCTGAGCGAACGAAGAAGAAGAAGATGAATGATGACTCCCATACAACTGGCTGTGTGCCTGCAGGTGTGGTGCTCCTCCAGCACCAAACAGGCAGACCATCTGCAGCTGGTCAGTGACCCCCACAGCCCCGCCAAGTTCAGGTAAAGTGAATACGTGTCTGTCAGTCTGTCTGTCTGTCTGTCTGTCAGTCTGTATGCACCCAAGTCAGAACATATTCTGTTCTTCAGTGACCCCCACATCCCAGCCAAGTTCAGGTGAAATACATGTCAGTCCGTGTGTCTGTCTGTCTGTCTGTCCGTCAGTCTGTCTGTCTGTGTGTACCCACTAAAACCAAGTCAGAACGTATTCTGTTCTTCAGTGACCCCCACATCCCAGCCAACTTCAAGTGAAATACATGTCAGTCCATGTGTGTGTGTGTCTGTCTGTCTGTCTGTCTGTCCGTCAGTCTGTCTGTCTGTCTGTGTGTCTGTCTGTGTGTACCCACTAAAACCAAGTCAGAACGTATTCTGTTCTTCAGTGACCTCCACATCCCAGCCAAGTTCAGGTGAAATACATGTCTGTCCATCTGTGTTTCTGTCTGTCTGTCCATCTGTCCATCTGTCTGTCTGTCTGTACCCACTAAAACCAAGTCAAAACATAGTTTGATCTTCAGTGACCCGGCCCTCAGCCCTGGCCAAGTTCAGGTGAAATACATGTCTCTTTATTTGTACCATAACTTTCTGCCGGTAACATGCAACATTTTGTTTTTAACTACACTTTGCATACTGCACCTGATCTGTTGACAACTCAGGCCAGTAGTGTGGAAATGTTTGTGATTTTTGAATGGGGAACAGGCATCAATTGATGCCTCAATCACGCACTTCAACTTCAACTTCAACTTCAATAGGAGACAAAGAATGTTTTTGGTTTATAATTTAACAAACTTTTTTTAACCCCTTGACAGTCGGAGAAAATTACAGACAAAATCATTGAGCAAATCATGCCACGAAAAAGACAACTGATAGAGCCAATCTGGCAAAATGGTCTGGGGATATTACTCTCTTGACTGTGTTGGAGCGAAAGCCAGCATTTCAGAGTTATTCCTCTTCATCTGATGACATCATCAGTCAAAGGGTTAATTGCCAATTTTACACAAAATTCAGATTTTATTATATCATCTACTTACTATTGTGTTTTTACCATAGGCATGGCCGGACCTGCGGGAGGTGGGGGGGCTGCAGCCCCCACCCTTTTTCCTCAAAAAAAAAAAATCATGTCGCCAAGCGGCAGCTAAATTTCCTTACAGGCTAATAGCATTAGTCCTTTATTTCATGCCCAGATTGCACTACAGTGGAACCTCCCTTATAAGACCTCCCATTATAAGACTCCCTCCCATATAAGACCTACTTCTCTGAGACATTGCCCTTCTTTGTAAGTATTAAAATTACCTCCCTTATTCTTCTTCTTCTTCTGTGTTCCCAGGCCACAACCATGCCTTCAAGACCTTCAAAATTCATCCAAAATGAGGTCTTATAAGGGAGGTTCCACTGTATTTTGCTTCTCGGATTTAAGCATTTTCAGGGGGAGCATGCCCCCGGACCCCCTAGGGGTCTTGGTGCTTTGCACCTTCAATGAATTAACCCCCACCCCTTAAAAACTTAGGTCCGGCACTGATAGTCGTATTACAAGGGCTCTCAGTCTGAGGAAAAACGCATCGCCTTATACAGACCTGTTTTCACTACGGATTTGTCCGGAATCATCACGTTTTGAGACCTCCGATTACGCTATCACGGTCAGCAACAACAAAATTACGCATTTCCACTGAACGTGTGCGGAAAAAAAGATCGAAGAAGAAATCGATAGAAAGCATAGTGTTTGAACCGTACTTGGCACCGTCGTCAGCTATCAAAGCTAGTGATGTCCCTTGACTCATTACTTCCGGTCAGTCTGCTTCCTGTTTACAGACCCAGACCGCCATTTTCGTAGGTGTCATCACAATTATGGCGAAAAAACACACATGTAAGCATCGATGTGTGAATATTGACACCCCACCCCCACCACACAAAAATTCGTCATATGTTGAAGTTGGGTTTGGACGGGAAGTTGCAGCCTACATATATGGTGCTGCCTCCGCACACACACACCCACCCCGCTCAACAAAAGTTCCAACGGTAGCTGAAACTCATGGTGGAAGGATTTCTCAGCCGGCAGAATCACTGACAGATGCCTGAAATTACTGATTTTAGAGCTAGGATTACTGACAGTGAAAATTTGGGGCAAACAGTTCACTGCAAAGAACACCTTTTGCAAGAGTGAATGCCCTTGGTGGGTGGGGGAAGATGGTTGAGTACTGACCAAACAAGGGAATAACTCTAGCCAATAACCCTATTTGAGGCCACTTAATGGCTGCCTTTTGCATCAGTGAATGCCCTTTTGGATACTGATCAACAAGGGCTTAACTCTTGCCATCAAGGGCGTTAATAACCCTAGTTGCAGTCACCAATAGTCTGAAAAGTATGGCTTGTGTTTTCACGCATGTGCAATGTTGTTTTCCAGGGTGATTGGCACACTGTCTAACTCCAAGGCGTTTGCCAAGGAGTGGGGGTGTCCCTTAGGCACTCCCATGAACCCCAGAGACAAGTGTGAAGTCTGGTGAACGAACACCACGGATCCAGTGGCACCGCAGATGACGATGATGATGATGATGACGACGACAACGGTGATGTCGGTGATGATGATGTCAGTGATGATGATAATGTTGATGATGATGATGATGATAACACAAATAATAACACCGATAAATAATGATTGATGATTTATGTGAGAGAGAGGTGGGTTGGGTTTTTTGTGTGTGTGATTTACCTGCCAGTCATGATAATGCCATAACATTCATCTTTTTTTTTTACAATTATGTGATACGTTTTTAATGAAATCCAAAGTTTGTTGGTGTTTTTTCTGTAATCCATGATAAATAAATAATGTAGTGTAAATCATAATAAAATCCAAATGTTGTTATATTAGAAAAAAAGTGCATCGATCAATGTAAGTCTGGCTAAAAAAAAGTGTCAAGGTGTGTGTGTGTGTGCGCGTGTGTGTGTGTGTGCATGCGTGCGTGTGTGTGTGTGTTTGTGCAGACAATTGCCATCATGTATATTTTTTTACATCTGTAGAGTCACCCCTTTCCAAAAATGCATGATAGCAATCTGAAAGTGGTAACTTTCTGTCCATTAACATGTTATTTATAAGGGTACCCCTTATTGTGAAGCATTTTTGGTAAGGGGGACCCTACAGATATCAAGACTATGATAGCAATTGCCCCCCTCAGATGGTAGCAATCACCCTCCAAACATGCTGCGTTTGAGTAGATCTAGGTCTAGACACACTCGGCTTGTGCTTCTCGCATCTGTTCTCTATCAAGCCATCTGGGTCAATCTCAATGTTTATTTCTTTGCGAGTTCTCGACGTTTTGCAAGTTAGATCAGTTTGTAACCCCTCTTTCTATTTAAAATGTTTGCAAATCGTTCACTCTTCGACGCCATTGTTGCTATGGTATTTGACCGAGTAAGTCGAGGTAAACAACTCTAATTTTCACGAAGTGCTCTCCCCTAGTTTTTTTTCAGAAAATCGTCTATTCTGTGGAATGGTAATCTCATCGCGCCAACGCATGTTTTTGCTGAAAGGAAGGAATCAGCTGTTTCACAAAATGAATCTCTCTTCATTTTGTTTTCTTCCATTTTTTTACGGAGGTAAATAAATTGAATCGTTTCACTCCTCACAGTTCCTTTATTGTCTTCAGCAGGTGAATATTGACGTTCAGCATGCACATAAGATAATAAAATTGAGAAAGATGATTTTAAATAAATAGGTTAAAACATCAGTGTACCGTATTTCACGGACTACAAGGCACAGCTGATTATAAGGCGCACCCCCCACATTTTACACAAAATTCAGATTTTGTTGTTATAGTTTCTTACTATATTACCAGTCACATTATAAGGCGCAGGGGTCCCAGTCTAAGAAAAAAGTATCGCCTTATAGTCCGTAAAATACTGTATGTAAAACATCAACAAGCATCTTCTTATCTTTTAAAGTTGCTTAGATTTTTCTTTTTAGCTCTTCCACAAATGTAATCATTTTTTAAAACATTGTAGCATGCTGGTTTACCAGAAATGCAACAACAGCAAAAGCTTAGAATTAGTGTATATTAGGTACCTCTCAAAACTTAATGTTTGTGTGGGTTTTGTGAAACTAAAACCAATGGTCGTATGTTGCCTTGCGGTTGTACACCCAATCAGGATAGGGTTAGGGATAGGCTTTAGGGTCAGTTAAGTGTCAATCTCATAACATACCATCATTTCTTTCTTTTTGTTTGTGAATGAGATGGTTTCAGGTTAGGGTTAGGAGTAAGATTTGGTGTAGGCTTAGGGTGAGTTTAGTGTCAAATACACACAAAAATAAAAGTTGATGACTAATCTGACCCTAAACCTATCCCTAACTGAAACCGTCTGAAATGAATGGAAGGGCCAGGGAGGGGGCTATTTTCAACATTTGCCCCCAACAATATCACCTTAAGTTTCACGCCACTTGTTTGCGATGCTACTGAGTGTGCTTTATTGCATACACTCCCTCTATGATGCTTTAACTTAAAGTGTATTCACAGCTTTATATGATTCCATTTTACATAATTGTTTGTCGGGTCTAAAGTATAGCAAGTTCCATTGTTATTTAGCTTTATGTGTATGAGGGAATTCTACAGGACTTTTAGTTATGTGAAATGTTGTCTCATTGATCCATGGATTGGTTAATCCTAGTCCTGTTTGATGTATTTTATACAGAAAGTGTTGTATTATAGCTTATAGTGTTCACGTTTTCATCCATTTTGTCAGCTTCTCATCATTCATGTGGCCGCCTGGAAATTAAACTATTCAAACTCAAAGTTGGTCAACTACAATGTTTTGGACCTACTAGTTGATTGAGACAAGATGCATCATCTAATAAAGCTGTAACAAAAAACCAATTGGCAAAGATAAAATACTGACAGTGACGCCAAATGAACGAAAAATGACGTAAGTTGACCTGAAATGACTGATGTTTTTATACCCAAGTGAAGTGACGTCTTATGACTTATGAAACTATGTCTTCCAATCTAAAGATATGACTGTCCATCAGAATACTGGGGATAATTTGTTCAGTGTCATTTTCAGAAGACAAACAAGCAACAGAGCCCTAACTATTATTTCCAGATAGGGTATATATTAACCTTTTATGTATTCATGTATTCTACTCATACCCAGCTAAGACAAATTTGCAAACAGTGAAGTCTATGTTTATCTAATGTTTCAATACAATTGTGTAAG
>CM065698.1:14265512-14298012 GCA_017654935.2 Phymorhynchus buccinoides | reverse complement strand
GCCACTTTTTAGCTTTAGATCAGTTGGCTTTCATTTCATTTAAAAAGCGCATCAGTTGCCCACCCCAATTATCTCATGAAATAAAGAAATTTCAGTCATGAGACGAAATGCTATAATGTCTCATGGGAAAATGAACTGTAATTTGCTTCATTTCATTTTTTTTTTTAAAATAAGTCTTTTTTTTATAATATCATTATAATATCAGATAACTAGACACAGAACACCCCAAAACACTTGAGCGAACTAACTCGAGTGTGACAAAACACCCATAAACACTTGCATGAATTTAATCAGCAAATCAACATCTAGATAATGGTCGCAAAGGAAGAAACAATGTTCTTAGACAACTTAAACTATGACTTAATTGTACGCTGCCATCTTGACTATCGGTCTCGCGAGACTTCAAGTGGGTTTGTCACGTGGTTGCCCGCGTCGAACGCGCTTTTGAGGGTGCTCATTGCTCATTGAATCAACGCTAGCAAAGCATAATGTTCAACAATCATAATAACCGTGGCACAACATTTTCGTTACCAATTGCTGCAAAACATTTTTGAACTCTGGGTACAAAGAAAACAACAGCCAGGATATTGACACCCCCCCCCCCCCTCCCCCCCCTAGAAAATACCCCGGCCCCCCGACTTTGTTTTTTTGTTAGCAAAGCCAATCAGGTGGGGGCTTGTCGCATAAAAATAGGTAGCTTGTAAAAATAAGTAGCTCGCTCTATGAGTCTGTATTTGCGACAACCACAAATTTCACTTTTTCTGTACTTTAACCATTTACATAACCCTAACCCTAACCCTATCCCTAACCCTAGAAAAAAGTGAAATTTGTGGTTCATGCTCAATGTCGCAAATACACACGGTCATAGGTAGCGAGCTACTTAATTTTACGAGCTACCTATTTTCATGCGACACCTACTCCTTGTTCAGTTTTCCAGTTCAACGAGGCTCATGTATCATTCTGACACCACACTCCCCCAATCAAAAAAACAAAAATGGTCTGAGCTTGTCATCTACATGAAAGACAAGAAAGGTCTTCCTGTAGTCTGCTACCCTGTCTGATCGGGGACTAGAGGGTCAGGGGAAAATAAGTTATTATGGAGAAAATGTTGTCGACATGGTTGTTCTTCTATCGATCTCTCTCTTGTGTTACTACGTGGTTATAATACTGGGACGGTATTCATGTCGAGATAGCATGAGACTTAGCATGATGCTAACTTAGAAGCTCTTCCAAAAGTCCTATTAAATCCTATAGGACATTGGAAGAGCTTCTAAGTTAGATCATGCTAAGCATGCTATCTCGACATGAATATTAAGTTAGCGTGGTGTAAAGTGGATATGCATACGTGTATTAGGCCTATTAAAAGTAGGGGAAGACGGGGTAAAAAGCGCATGGGCGGGTAAGAAGCCCACCCCAATTATCTCATGAAATGAAGCAAATTTCAGTCTCATTTTGCCCATGAGACGAGCGTTAATGTCTAGCATTCGTCTCATGGGCAAATTTGACTGAAATTTTCTTTATTTCATGAGATAATTGGGGTGGGCTTCTTACCCGCCCATGCGCTTTTTACCCCGTCTTCCCCTAGTAGTGGTAGTAGTAGTAGCAGTAGTAGTAGTAGTAGTAGTAGTAGTAGTAGTAGTAGTAGTAGTCACAGCAGTTGTTGTTGCTGATTGTTATGTGTATTTTTACCGGCCAAACGAAGTCTGACCGGTATTGTTTTGTCTGCTCATGTTATTGGAATTTTGTTTCATGTTTTTTTTTTATTCCATTTCAATTCTGTGTAAAGCGCCCTGTAGCCTACATAGTAGGATGGGCGCTGTATACATTTTCCTCGTTTGGATACGCGTTTCGCGCATTGCCAAACCGCGCAAATGACACGGCCGCCTCGGTTGCCGTTGCCATCGCCACGTTAGGGCTGATAGCAAATTTGAAGCGATTCGGTCGAAAAACGGCGGAGTTATAAGACCCGTTCTGTATTTCACACACGCACACGGACGGACGGACGGACACGCGGACAGTTGCCTTTTAATAATATGACTAGCGCAACGCCGAGTACCGTTCACGCCTAGTACCGTTCACGCCTAGTACCGGTACCGCCAAGAACCGGTAATGCTGAGTACCGGTTTGGCCGGGTCCGCAAAATATTATATTATTACTTTTGTCTGTGTCCCTCCTTCCACCTTCTTTTCTCATCCCGTTAACCCCCCCCCCCCCCCCCCAAACCCCCACCAACCCCAACCATCCCCCACCCCCCCACTCCCCCCCCCCCCCCCCCCCCCCCCCCCCTACTCCCCACTCCCCCCCCCACCCTATACACACACGATGATAATAGGGTTTTTCGGCCTTTCGGCCATGTGGGGCATTTGTAAATACAAAGATGGTGGGAACAATACTGGAGGCAATGCCCGGAGGCAGTGCTAAACCAGTAAAGTCCCGATTTTTTTAATAATACAGATATGTGTAGCAGTAACCACACTTCTTCTCTCATCCCGTTGTACTCCCCACTGCCCCCCACCCCCACCATCCCCCGCCCCCCCCCCCACCCCCACCCCCCCGCCCCCCTACTCCCCACCCCACCCCACACACACACGCGCACGCGGTAACCTCATACTGACACGCAAATAGGTGGAAGACAATAGCCGTGAATAGCGGGATGTTGGTACCTCCGTATAGTAATCTCCGCTCTTTAACAGTCTCGTTGGACGCTATAGAGCAGCAGCGAGCGGTTTGTGGGTAAAGTGTTGATTGAAATTAGCGTCCGTTTTGGGTGCGCGCAAAATGTAAATCGGGTCATAGCGCGCGCGTTTATGAACGGATGCTATTGAAATTTTGCACCATGATAGTCACTATCCCTGGTCATGAACGTTCGAAATTTCGAGTCAATGTCCGGTCTCGTTGCGCCGCGGTTTGTGAAAATGTGAAGCGGCGCATATCGGGCGCGTTTATTAATCGATTGCGCTTCCAGTTTGGCACACAGATAGTCACTGTCCCCGGTCATCTACCTTCCAAATTGAAGGCAATCGGTCCAGAAATACCGGAGATACTGGCGCCGAGAGGCCGGTGGATACGCGTTTCGCGCATTTGCCAAACCGCGCAAATGACACGGCCGCCTCGGTTGCCGTTGCCATCGCCCCGTTAGGGCTCATAGTAAATGTGAAGCGATTCGGTGGAAAAACGGCGGAGTTATAAGGCCCGTTCTGTGTTCCACACACACGGACACACACACAGTTGGCGTTTCATATGATTATCTCTCTCTCTCTCTCTCTCTTCTCTCTCTCTCTCTCTCTCTCTCTCTCTCTCTCTCTCTCTCTCTCTCTCTCTCTCTCTCTCTCTCTCTAATGTCTGTATTTCTAATCGCTTAGGATTATCAATGAGATTTTGAGGATTTGGGACTGATGCTTTGTCTATTTTTTTCATTAAGTTCTATGTTTTCGTTTTATTGTTATGTTTACACTTCGTTGTTGTTTGTTGTGATATTAAAACTCTTCTTCGTTTTATACTTATTCCCTTGCAAACTGGTATCATTCCGCCACTATTTGTGCCGTGTAATTATTATCAGCTGAGCACGCCATCAGCTTTGCTTCTTGTTGCTTCAGTTATGTCGTTGTTATATATGTGTTACGCATAATGTGAACATAGGCAAGCAAAATTGTCTAATGTGAACATTAGGCAAAACTTTCACATTATGCAAGTGCATTTTGCCTGATGTGAATAGAATGAAGTGTAACATATCTTGAGGACTGAGTCTTCCTTCACTTCTCTTCTCACATTTTCCCTTTATATAATGAAGTGTAACATATCTTGAGGACTGAGTCTTCCTTCACTTCTCTTCTCACATTTTCCCTTTATATAATGAAGTGTAACATATCTTGAGGACTGAGTCTTCCTTCACTTCTCTTCTCACATTTTCCCTTTATATAATGAAGTGTAACATATCTTGAGGACTGAGTCTTCCTTCACTTCTCTTCTCACATTTTCCCTTTATATAATGAAGTTTAACATATCTTGAGGACTGAGTCTTCCTTCACTTCTCTTCTCACATTTTCCCTTTATATAATGAAGTTTAACATATCTTGAGGACTGAGTCTTCCTTCACTTCTCTTCTCACATTTTCCCTTTATATAATGAAGTGTAACATATCTTGAGGACTGAGTCTTCATTCACTTCTCTTCTCACATTTTCCCTTTATATAATGAAGTGTAACATATCTTGAGGACTGAGTCTTCCTTCACTTCTCTTCTCACATATCTTCCCTTTATATAATGAAGTTTAACATATCTTGAGGACTGAGTCTTCCTTCACTTCTCTTCTCACATTTTCCCTTTATATAATGAAGTGTAACATATCTTGAGGACTGAGTCTTCCTTCACTTCTCTTCTCACATTTTCCCTTTATATAATGAAGTGTAACATATCTTGAGGACTGAGTCTTCCTTCACTTCTCTTCTCACATGTTCCCTTTATATAATGAAGTGTAGCATATCTTGAGGACTGAGTCTTCCTTCACTTCTCTGAGGACTGAGTCTTCATTCACTTCTCTTCTCACATTTTCCCTTTATATAATGAAGTTTAACATATCTTGAGGACTGAGTCTTCCTTCACTTCTCTTCTCACATGTTCCCTTTATATAATGAAGTGTAACATATCTTGAGGACTGAGTCTTCCTTCACTTCTCTTCTCACATTTTCCCTTTATATAATGAAGTGTAACATATCTTGAGGACTGAGTCTTCCTTCACTTCTCTTCTCACATTTTCCCTTTATATAATGAAGTGTAACATATCTTGAGGACTGAGTCTTCCTTCACTTCTCTTCTCACATTTTCCCTTTATATAATGAAGTGTAGCATATCTTGAGGACTGAGTCTTCCTTCACTTCTCTTCTCACATTTTCCCTTTATATAATGAAGTGTAGCATATCTTGAGGACTGAGTCTTCCTTCACTTCTCTTCTCACATTTTCCCTTTATATAATGAATCTTAACATATCTAATGAAGTGTAAAATATCTTGAGGACTGAGTCTTCCTTCACTTCTCTTCTCACATTTTCCCTTTATATAATGAAGTTTAACATATCTTGAGGACTGAGTCTTCCTTCACTTCTCTTCTCACGTTTTCCCTTTATATAATGAAGTTTAACATATCTTGAGGACTGAGTCTTCCTTCACTTCTCTTCTCACATTTTCCCTTTATATTTTCAGTACTGTTCACTGTTTTTATTTGTAACTTCTTTCTTGGAGGACCTTTGCACTTGAGCTTTCCGCATTCAGATTCAGAACATCAGGCTGGATTTCCTTTTGAAAGTAAAATACTCTCTCTCTCTCTCTCTCTCTCTCTCTCTCTCTCTCTCTCTCTCTCTCTCTCTCTCTCTCTCTCTCTCTCTGTATGAATTATGTTGTCATAATCATTCTTCGCTATAATCACCTGTTTTCTCGAGTAGCCACATTTTACAGTATCACTTTTTCAAAATCCCCATTCCCCATCTCCCCTTTGCTGGTTATGTATATAATATGTAAATAATGTCTTGATTATTTTTGATTTTTTTAATTTTTATTATTATTTATGATTATTACTTTTCTTAGTAGGCCCCTATGCTCCTCCCCACCTTCTTGTTCTTAAATGTATTTGTTTGTTGCTTTCTTGTTGTTTGCCTCAGGGCTGAGTGAAAAAAAGCTGTAATTAATTAGCTTATCTCATTACCCTGAATAAATAACATTTCGTTCGTTCGTTCGTTCTCTCTCTCTCTCTCTCTCTCTCTCTCTCTCTCTCTCTCTCTCTCTCTCTCTCTCTCTCTCTCTCTCTCTCTCTCTCTCTCTCTGAGGGGCAAAGGCCTAAATGAATAAATCATTGTCATTGTCTCTCTCTCTCTCTCTCTTTTTTTTTCTTTTCTTTCTTCTTCTTCTCACTTCTCTCTCTCTCTTCTCTCTCTCTCTCTCTCTCTCTCTCTCTCTCTCTCTCTCTCTCTCTCTCTCTCTCTCTCTCTCAGCCTCTCTCTCTCTTTCTCCTGAAAAGGAGAAGAAAGACTAGCCTTACAATCAGGACCCGGGTTAAAGACCCACCACGTCACGTGTCAAAATCGCGGTTTTCACGTGTTTTCCCTCTTATAGCTGGTAAGAAATTTAAAAAAAAAGCTTCCTATCATAAGAGGGACGTGGGGGGTCTTTAAAAAAAGCTGATAATAATCACAAGGACAAAGAACAACACCTATGGTGGCTTTTCTTTGGAAGCTTAGCACCTCGGAAGGGGTCAATGATTTTGTTCGTCCTTGAGAGACAGAGAGAGAGAGAGAGAGAGAGAGAGAGAGAGAGAGAGAGAGAGAGAGAGAGAGAGAGAGAGAGAGAGAGAGAGAGAGAGAAATACGAAATACGAATGTTTTATTGAGGGTAAAAAGGATAAGCTAAAATAGCTTCTTTACACCTTGCCCTCTCACTCACACATTCATACCATGCATCGTGCAAAGACAATTTGACATAAAACAATCAAGTCAAGAAAATGGAACAAAAATTGGCACATGAAATAATTGAAAAAGATATCAAAAATGGGAATTAAAGCAAACATGGATAATACTTAACAATGGTGAACTTGAATTGGTAGTTTAAATTGAGTACGAAAAAAGGGAAACAATTTTGAGACAATGACAATTTTTCAGAATAAAACCACTTTTAACCCTTTCACCGCCAATGTCGCATTTATGCACACAATGGTTTAACACCTATGTCACTAAAAGGCATCAAATCAGGACCTGTTATCCGAAGACCTTATTTTCTTTACTTTTGGGAGGTAAGGATAGGCCTAATGTTATGCATTTCACAGATAAATTCCTAATACTTCAGATACAGTTTTATTTCTAACCTGTTCAGTTTAATGGCATTTTTTGGGCTAACAATTGGCAGGCGGTGAAAGGGTTAAGGAAGAAAAAAAAACAAAAAAACAACAACAACATTATAAGATAACATGGGAATATGAGAGAGGGACGGAGAGAGAGAGAGAGAGAGAGAGAGAGAGAGAGAGAGAGAGAGAGAGAGAGAGAGAGAGAGAGAGAGAGAGAGAGAGAGAGAGAGACAGACAGACAGACAGACGACAGACAGACAGAGAGAGAGAGAGAGAGAGAGAGAGAGAGAGAGAGAGAGAGAGAGAGAGAGAGAGAGAGAGAGAGAGATTTATAAGAATCTAGGCATAAGCTGATGGCATTGGTAACGTTTGAAGTAAAACTCATCAATTAGCATTACTAATAAACAAGATTGTCCATTAGGAGCTTGTGATAAGATTTCCGAAAGGAAGATACGCTAGTTATATTTTCTAGATAATCAGGGAGGTCGTTCCACAGTTTACCAACAGAGAATGTAAGGGGTGATTTATATAGATATGTTCTGGGGCGGGGCATTGTTAATTTGGTTTTGCTTCTAATTGTATGGACTTTCAATTTAGTAATAAGATATTTTGGTGCTAACTTATTTATGATCTTGTACATAAGGGTACCTTTGTTTAGTAGGCATTTCAAATCAAATGGTAGAATGTTAAGTTCTTTATAGTCATTGGTTTCTAGGGATGACGATTTAAGGAGTATTAGTTTAAGAGAGCGTTTATATAGTCTTTCAACATGTTTGAGTGTGTTTTTACTAGCTGAATCCCAACATGTTGATGCATAATCAATATCAGGTTGGATATAGGCATGGAAAAAAAGTCTACGAGGATGTTGATCTAAAAAGTGTTTAATTCTATTGAGCTGAAATACTTTTTTTGAAATTTTCTTGGACAGAATGTCTATGTGTTTTGACCAGGATAAGTTGTTGTCAATGTATACGCCGAGTAGTTTGTGTGAAGTAACTTCTTCACAGAGAGAAGAGAGAGAGAGAGAGAGAGAGGAGAGAGAGGAGAGAGAGAGAGAGAGAGAGAGAGAGAGAGAGAGAGAGAGAGAGAGAGAGAGAGAGAGAGAGAGAGAGAGAGAGAGAGAGAGAGAGAGAGAGAGAGAGAGAGAGAGAGAGAGAGAGAGAGAGAGAGAGAGAGAGAGAGAGAGAGAGAGAGAGAGAGAGAGAGAGAGAGAGATGACACCTCTTCATAGCCAGTTCAAATCGATTTTAAATTTGTGCAATGTTATTTTTTATTATTAAAAAAAAATTCTAAAAATTGTATTTCTATAAAAAATGCGCAGACTCACTTAAAAATGTTCCTATTTTATTGCTAGGCATATAGTACTTATGAATGTGTGGTATGCAAGCCTGTAAAGACTTGGCAAATGTTAATTCGATTTATTATAAATTGTTGATCCTCTCGTCTCTCATTATTATTATTATTATTATTATTATTATTATTATTATTATTATTCATGTGATAATGTTGTTCATCCCTTTTCTTTTTCTTTTTTGAAACTCCTAACTTGCTCAACTCATTTATTGGTGTACCTAAATGCTGATTGAAAATGTTTGGAAAATGTTTATGTGCTGTTTATGTTCCGTCACATAAATTTTAAATAGTGTATTTGCACGATATAAGCCGAAGGCTTGTTGCTGCCCTTTATTCTCATATTTATTATTTTGTTACGTTATAAGGAAGAAATAAAGAAGTTTAAACCAGACGTCAGACTTCAGACACTTTCTTTTACAAGGATAAGAATTTAGGCTGGGCCTAGTCTTTCATTCTGTCCTTGATTCTAAGCATACAACATAATACTATAAACCAACATTAAGACACAGATAAATCGTCAACAGAAACAGCAAACAGTAGCAGAAATGCAAACAGTGACATTGTTGGCAGAGCATCAACATCAGTAATAAGAACAAGAAAAACAGAAAACCAACCGACCAAATGAACAAACATAACAAAAGAACAAAAAGGAAAAAACCAACACTACTTCCACCACAAATTACTTCTTCTACTACTATTACCACTCCTACCTACTACTAGTACTACTACTGCCACCACACTACTACTACTACTACTACTACTACTACTACTACTACTACTACTACTACTACTACTACTACTACTACTACTACTACTACTACTACTACTACTACTACTACTACAACATAATAGTACTATAAACGAATATTGAAACATAGAACAATCATCAGCAGAAACAACATACAGTAGCAGAGATACAACAGTGATATGGCAGGCAGAGCATCAACATCAGTAATAAGAACAAGCAAAACAGAAAACCAAACGATCAAATAAACAAACATAAACATTATTTTAAGAAAACTACACTAGAACACAACACTATTTCAACCATAATTTACATCTGCTACTATCATCACTTCTACTACTATTACTGCTACTACCACCATCGCCACCACCACTACTATTATTACTACTATTACTACTACTACTACTACTACTACTACTACTACTACTACTACTACTACTACTACTACTACTACTGTCACCATTTCTAATAATCATAGCATGATACAAGTAGTTTAATGTCAATGAAATATTAAAAAAAGCAAAATAATCAGAAAAGAACAATTACATAAGCAGCTTAACATCAATCACATTTTAAAGAAAAATCAGAAAAAACAAAGTTACACAATCAGTCTAAACCTACACAGATTGTTCTTGTGTGGTGCATTGAATGATCATAGTTTTATTGAATGGAGTTAAGGAGATGCCCACGCAGGTTAGATCTGAAATTTGATACTGAAAAACTTGCTTTTACAACTGAAGAAAGTGAATTCCAAACGTGTGGCCCTGAGAAAGTAAAACTTGCTTTGAAAAGGTCAATTCGGGTGCGTGGCAGAACATAACTAAGAACGGTGAACTTTATACATTAAGACAGCTGTGTTGTAATACAACTGATGTTCAAGCGGTAAAATGTCAAGCTTATGAGACTTATCTGAAGTTGACAGACGGGTCTGGTAGGATTAGGTTGACCGCTCTCCTGTGGAGCAATGCTAATTTTTTAAGGTGGTTTTTTTAGCAGCGCAGGACCATACAGGGGATGCATAGTTGATGTGCGAGAGGCAGTGGCCATAGAAAAACATTTTACGAGCATCTAGGTCCAGATATGGTTTCTAAGCAATCAAGTGGTCAAAAATGAACAAGATCTGCCAAAAAGACGTTTTTAAGGATTCTGAGCGATATTCCAGTTTTAGGGGTAGGGATGATCTTTTTGCAACTGTGACATACCTAATCGGCCCAGAACATTCACACTTGGCCTGAATGACCCTAATACATTGTCGTTTGTGAATATATATGCCAAGTGAGGGATTTGGCGATTATTTCTTAAGTGTGAGAGATGACATCCTCTTTTAATTGTGAAAATGACAGTATGCGAAGAACACGTGTCACGGAAGCCAAGTTATAGCCTTATTATTATTATTTGTAATGCTCTTTTTATGATACCTACTCATTGCTTTTACTAAACTAGGAAGCATATTATAGCTTTCTTAGTTTTAATACCACTTGATTATATATTGAAAATGCGATTGCCGAAATGAGGCTTAGGGGGGTACCCTTGCAGCAAGGGCAATAACTCTAAGACCAACCCAAATTTGTTGCTGTTAACATGCATAAATGGATTCAACACACTCTGGAGCATATTTTAGATCTAGTCTGGTTTAGTCCGGGGGGGGGGGGGGGGGGGGGGGGGGGGGGAGGTGTGCAAGGTACCTCACCGAGTATAAGAAAATACAAGAATGCAACGTCCTCTTGGTAACGTCATGCATTAGTCTGCTTAATGCGTACCTCCATGGATGCTATATTGGTACATGCATGCTATACTGGTACATGGATGCTATATTGATACATGGATGCTATATTGATACATGGATGCTATATTGATACATGGATGCTATATTGATACATGGATGCTATATTGATACATGGATGCTATATTGGTACATGGATGCTATATTATTGGATGCTATATTGACATGGATGCTATATTGATACATGGATGCTATATTGATACATGGATGCTATATTGATACATGGATGCTATATTGATACATGGATGCTATATTGATACATGGATGCTATATTGATACATGGATGCTATATTGATACATGGATGCTATATTGATACATGGATGCTATATTGATACATGGATGCTATATTACATGGATGCTATATTGATACATGGATGCTATATTGGTACATGGATGCTATATTGATACATGGATGCTATATTGGTACATGGATGCTATATTGATACATGGATGCTATATTGATACATGGATGCTATATTGATACATGGATGCTATATTGATACATGGATGCTATATTGATACATGGATGCTATATTGATACATGGATGCTATATTGATACATGGATGCTATATTATACATGGATGCTATATTGATACATGGATGCTATATTGATACATGGATGCTATATTGATACATGGATGCTATATTGATACATGGATGCTATATTGATACATGGATGCTATATTGATACATGGATGCTATATTGATACATGGATGCTATATTGATACATGGATGCTATATTGATACATGGATGCTATATTGATACATGGATGCTATATTGATACATGGATGCTATATTGATACATGGATGCTATATTGATACATGGATGCTATATTGATACATGGATGCTATATTGATACATGGATGCTATATTGGTACATGGATGCTATATTGATACATGGATGCTATATTGATACATGGATGCTATATTGATACATGGATGCTATATTGATACATGGATGCTATATTGATACATGGATGCTATATTGATACATGGATGCTATATTGATACATGGATGCTATATTGATACATGGATGCTATATTGATACATGGATGCTATATTGATACATGGATGCTATATTGATACATGGATGCTATATTGATACATGGATGCTATATTGATACATGGATGCTATATTGATACATGGATGCTATATTGATACATGGATGCTATATTGATACATGGATGCTATATTGATACATGGATGCTATATTGATACATGGATGCTATATTGATACATGGATGCTATATTGATACATGGATGCTATATTGATACATGGATGCTATATTGATACATGGATGCTATATTGATACATGGATGCTATATTGATACATGGATGCTATATTGATACATGGATGCTATATTGATACATGGATGCTATATTGATACATGGATGCTATATTGATACATGGATGCTATATTGATACATGGATGCTATATTGATACATGGATGCTATATTGATACATGGATGCTATATTGATACATGGATGCTATATTGATACATGGATGCTATATTGATACATGGATGCTATATTGATACATGGATGCTATATTGATACATGGATGCTATATTGATACATGGATGCTACATTGATACATGGATGCTATATTGATACATGGATGCTATATTGATACATGGATGCTATATTGATACATGGATGCTATATTGATACATGGATGCTATATATTGATACATGGATGCTATATTGATACATGGATGCTATATTGATACATGGATGCTATATTGATACATGGATGCTATATTGATACGTGGATGCTATATTGATACATGGATGCTATATTGATACATGGATGCTATATTGATACGTGGATGCTATATTGGCACATGGATGCTATATTGATACATGGATGCTATATTGATACATGGATGCTATATTGATACATGGATGCTATATTGATACATGGATGCTATATATTGATACATGGATGCTATATTGATACATGGATGCTATATTGATACATGGATGCTATATTGATACATGGATGCTATATTGATACATGGATGCTATATTGATACATGGATGCTATATTGATACATGGATGCTATATTGATACATGGATGCTATATTGATACATGGATGCTATATTGGTACATGGATGCTATATTGATACATGGATGCTATATTGATACATGGATGCTATATTGATACATGGATGCTATATTGATACATGGATGCTATATTGATACATGGATGCTATATTGCTATATTGATACATGGATGCTATGGATATATTGATACATGGATGCTATATTGATACATGGATGCTATATTGATACATGGATGCTATATTGATACATGGATGCTATATTGATACATGGATGCTATATATATTGATACATGGATGCTATATTGATACATGGATGCTATATTGATACATGGATGCTATATTGATACATGGATGCTATATTGATACATGGATGCTATATTGATACATGGATGCTATATATATTGATACATGGATGCTATATATATTGATACATGGATGCTATATTGGTGGATGCTATATGGATGACATGGATGCTATATTGGTACATGGATGCTATATGGATATTGATACATGGATGCTATATTGATACATGGATGATGATACATGGATATATTGATACATGGATGCTATATTGATACATGGATGCTATATTATACATGGATGCTATATTGATACATGGATGCTATATTGATACATGGATGCTATATTGATACATGGATGCTATATTGATACATGGATGCTATATTGGTACATGGATGCTATATTGATACATGGATGCTATATTGATACATGGATGCTATATTGGTACATGGATGCTATATTGATACATGGATGCTATATTGATACATGGATGCTATATTGATACATGGATGCTATATTGATACATGGATGCTATATTGATACATGGATGCTATATTGGTACATGGATGCTATATTGATACATGGATGCTATATTGATACATGGATGCTATATTGGTACATGGATGCTACATGGATATATTGATACATGGATGCTATATTGATACATGGATGCTATATTGATACATGGATGCTATATTGGATGCTATATTGGTACATGGATGCTATATTGATACATGGATGCTATATGGATGATTGATACATGGATGCTATATTGATACATGGATGCTATATTGATACATGGATGCTATATTGATACATGGATGCTATATTGATACATGGATGCTATATTGATACATGGATGCTATATTGATACATGGATGCTATATTGATACATGGATGCTATATTGATACATGGATGCTATATATATTGATACATGGATTCTATATTGCATGGATGCTATATTGATACATGGATGCTATATATATTGCTATATTGATACATGGATGCATGGATATATATTGATACATGGATGCTATATATATTGATACATGGATGCTATATTATATGGATATTGATACATGGATGCTATATATATTGATACATGGATGCTATATTGATACATGGATGCTATATTGGTACATGGATGCTATATATATTGATACATGGATGCTATATTGATACATGGATGCTATATTGGTACATGGATGCTATATTGATACATGGATGCTATATTGATACATGGATGCTATATTGATACATGGATGCTATATTGATACATGGATGCTATATTGATACATGGATGCTATATTGATACATGGATGCTATATTGATACATGGATGCTATATTGATACATGGATGCTATATTGATACATGGATGCTATATTGATACATGGATGCTATATTGATACATGGATGCTATATTGATACATGGATGCTATATTGATACATGGATGCTATATTGATACATGGATGCTATATACATGGATGCTATATTGATACATGGATGCTATATTGATACATGGATGCTATATTGATACATGGATGCTATATTGATACATGGATGCTATATTGATACATGGATGCTATATTGATACATGGATGCTATATTGATACATGGATGCTATATTGATACATGGATGCTATATTGATACATGGATGCTATATATTGGATGTACATGGATGCTATATTGGTACATGGATGCTATATTGATACATGGATGCTATATTGGTACATGGATGCTATATTGGTATATGGATGCTATATTGATACATGGATGCTATATTGGTACATGGATGCTATATTGGTACATGGATGCTATATTGATACATGGATGCTATATATATTGATACATGGATGCTATATTGGTACATGGATGCTATATTGATACATGGATGCTATATATATTGATACATGGATGCTATATTGATACATGGATGCTATATTGGTACATGGATGCTATATATATTGATACATGGATGCTATATATATTGATACATGGATGCTATATTGGTACATGGATGCTATATTGATACATGGATGCTATATATATTGATACATGGATGCTATATTGATACATGGATGCTATATTGATACATGGATGCTATATATATTGATACATGGATGCTATATTGGTACATGGATGCTATATATATTGGTACATGGATGCTATATTGGTGCTATATATACACATACTGTAGAGTCAATGGTACCTCCCACTGCCGAATTAGGTTGATCAAAATGCCCCTGTGAGCTTCACTCGGCCAATCTTTCCTGTGCAAATAATTCTACCGTAAATGTTCAGGGGGCCGTTTGACAAGGGCTAACGTTACGTTGCGCTCGCTCAAATCGGCAAAAAACGGTCTAAGAAACACCCTTCGTTTGCCGATAGTTTCGCGTGGCGTTTTGTTCTTGCCAAACACCGAGCAAGCGGCGAACTATCCGGAACTAGTAGGGGGGTGAACGTATTTATTGCTGTTGATTGGTCAATTAAAGTTTGGTTAAAATAATACTTTGTTTTGACCAATCAGACAAGAGCTTGTAATATTCTTCCGCAAACGTTTTCTAAAGTGTTTCTTATACCCCTTTTGGCGTAACAGTTATGCGCGTGGCGACCGTCGTCTAGAGAAACTCGACCCAGCATTATAATGAAGTTTGCAAACTAACCTTATAAGTGTGTAGGGAGCTAGTAATACGCAATGCCCATCTACAGACAAAATACGAGAATGAACATGATCATATAGCTATCATTTGGTGATTTTTTAATTATTTTTATGAAATGTCGGTAGGCCTATCAGTGCAATTACTTAGCTTAGCTAGACTTGCAAATTGTAGCTATATAGATATCATTTGGTGATTTTTATTTTATTTTATAAAATGTCGGTATTAGTGCAATTACTTGGCTAGACTTGCAAATTGCAGCTACACTGGAGAAAATCCACACATTCGGCTGCTATCACTTACCATCTATAATAAATATGTAGAAAAAGAAGGCAAATTTGCATTCGTTGCAGTGCTGTCGTTAGGGTGATTGCCCGGTAGTACTTCTGTTCGAAAGAGGTTGTTGACATAAGGACATCAGTATCTTTTAAAACTTTAACCCTTTCGCCGCCAGCCATTTTTCTAAAAAAAAAGTTCCATTAAACTTACATGGGTAGAGAAAAATAATCATCTGTAATATTGGGGATTCCTCTGTGACGTGTGTAACTTAAGGCCTGTCCTTAACTCCCAAAGTTAAGAAAACATGGTCTTTGGATAACACCCTGATTTGATGCCTTTTAGTGACATGAAAGTTAAATCATTGTGGTGCAAAAATGTGACATTGGCTGTGAAAGAGTTAATGAAGTAGGTAGCCGGTGAAACATGGTGATGGGGGAGGGGGTGTAGGGAGGGGGAGAGTGAGTTGAGATGATATGGTATGGTAAGAAAGTTGCTACCCCCCAAAAAAACAAAAAAAAACCAACCCTCTTCTGGTTCTCTAATCCATGTAATTATTTTCCGTTGATAAAAATACATTAGTCCCACGTCCCTTTAAACACAGGAAGAACCATTGCGGCTGTGTGTGTCTCTTAGCTTTAGGGCATGTACACATTACATCCGCAATACGCAAGTGTTAGGCACGGAAACCCCATACACTCCCCATAAGAAATAAGCGTAGACTGAAACCCAAACCCATCCGCAATCCCATCCGCTTATTTCTTACATAAGTGAATGGGTTTTTCGTGCGGAACTTGCGGATCTAATGTTCACAGACCCTTATGATGTGTTTGACTATGCGTGCAATATCCTGCAAACCACTGTGCAGAATCACTTAAAAAATGTATACATTGGTAAATGGTAAATTTTCTGAAGTCATGTGTCCCTTCGAATAACCAAATTTGCCTTCTTTTTCTACATAGGCCGCGTACACAGTAGACGCGGAAATGCCATGCACAATCCGTAAATAAGTAAAAGTAATAAGGAAAAAAATAAGCGCACTTCATTGGCTGGTTTTGATGACATGGTGATCGAATGGGTTCCAATCCAATGGTTCTGGATGTTTCCTCCTTTGTGTGAGAAAACCATAAAGATGGGTTTTTTTTAGGTGACAGTTGGAAGCCATTGGTATCCATGTATACTTTGATTTCATCGATGCATGTCTGGAAGGATTTCGTTCTTTCTGTATTGCTTTATTAAGCTGTGTCTAACCATATTGCTAGGTCGTCTGCGTACATGGCGATGTTGAGTTTATATCCTTTGCCATTTGCCGGTTTGTCTTCCATTACTTTGACAAGATCGTGTAGCATAATGCTAAAAAGTGTCGGGGCTATGACACTGCCTTGTGGGGCACCCCCATGTCAATGGTGTGAGTTTCTGAGATGGCAGAGCCAACTTTCTCTTCAGAAAAGTCTTGACAAACTGATAGAGTCGACCGTTGATGCCCAGTGATTGCATCTTATCAAGTAGCTTTGCATGCTACACTGTGACAAATGCCCTTTTGATGTCAAAGAAGGCAGCGAAGGTCTTTGGGGATGTTGGTTGTCTGTATCCCTTTTTGATCTGTTTCATAAGGTTGACAACATGCTCTGTGCAGTTACGTCCTTTGCGGAAGCCTGCCTGACATACTGGGAGGATGTCGTGTTTTGTTAAGTGGTGCTCGAGCCGCTCTTTCACAACTCGCTCGTACACTTTGCCAAAGTGAGGAGTCAGAGCAATGGGCATGTAGCTAGTAGGAAGTTTGGGTGGTTTGCCCTCCTTGGGGATGGCGCACACTTGGGCTTCTTTCCAGGCTGCAGGGATCATGCCAGCTGACCAGCATGTTTGGTAGAACACGTGGAGTACCTTTAGCATCGTGCTGGGGAATCAGCGAATCATGTGATAGGAGATAGGGTCGGCACCAGAAGCTTTACTGGCTGATCGTAGATTCTCGACTGCCGTTTTTACTTCCCTAAGTGTGAGATCACCGTTGAACGGAGCCGAATTGTCATCCAACACAGGCTCAACAAAGGTAGCTTCCACCTCCTGTCTGGTTTCCGCGTCTAATGTGTCCGCAGCCTTATACTCTGAAACGTCAAGTGGGGGCGTCTCTGCCCCAGCTCTTTTTCTATACAGCCTTAAAAGTTCGGCTCACAATATACTACTCAACAAAAGTTAAGTACCACTTTTTCACAAGCACACAAAAGAAAGATGGCGTAATCAAATCATCACACATTTTGCAGTGAAGTAATTCGATAACGGGTGTACTCAAATCTCAAATTTCATTGCATACGCGTTATTACGTTAGATACACAGTGGCTCAACAAACCACGCCACCCCCAAGTTTGAAAGTCACAAAAGTATGGTACTCAAAACGGGTCACAATTGGGTGTGTCCACTGTTTTTGGCAAGGCAAACAATTTACACGATGTTTCATGAACCCCCTAAGTTGTCAAGGAAGCCCGGAGTAACTGCGCCTACATGACTACTGTTTATTGCTGTTTGGGTGGACAAACCGATTTTGATGAAAGTTTAGTATTTGGTGAACAAATAACCGATGTAAATTTGCATAAAAAATAAAATGATTTGGATCAGCCATTTTGGTTTTGCGGTCTTATGAAGAAGAGTTACTTTACAATACTAAACTTTTGTTGATCTCTGCATGCGTATCATAATTAGACACGAAAATGAGCACAGAGTGTAAACAAATGTGCTGTGTTTTACATGCACATATATTTTCCTCTGTAGACATCTCAAGGCTTGTTCATAACTTTAGAAATAAGTAATGTCCCATATCTGTCCTTGTGACTGGGAGGACGTTAAACATTAACTTTAATTATTTCTCATCTATTTCTCGTCCAGAGAAATTACGCGAGATGCGGGAGCAGATCACCTGACGGCAAGAGTCAGTCGGCGCGAGCACGTCGGCGGCAGAGCCATGGTCTTTTAGCACAGGAAAATAATTTTCAATTTTAGTTATAATTTTCCCTTTCCCTTCACGCCCCAATATAGTGTGTTGTATATTAGTATTAGTGTGTGTGTTTTGTGGTATATTTCGACAGGTAAGGTCGTTTTTAACCGGAATATAACCCGTACGCCTAGGCCTAACCGACAGGCACTAGACTCGTGTGTGCGCGCGCGCTCGAATGTGTCTGGCACCGAGCGGGAAGGTGGCGTTCTTTGTTCTCTCCCAACCCAAGTCTATACTGTGCCGTTTGTGCATTTTCTCAGCTTATGCTGTTTCAATTGTTTTGCCACTGAGTCTGGTCTTGTTCCACTGATCAGCTTACGCTGATCTATACATTTGCCACTTGTGTTTGGTTTTACCTTGACATCTTACGATGTCGGACTTGGACCACAGGCCTGACGGCCCGGTGCCAGTGAATGAGCAAACTGCAACAGGATCGCGGGAAACACCGGCTTTAGAGAGCCTGGATGCAAAATGGAATCGAAAATTCCATGACCTGGATGCCAAGCTAGACCGATTGATTGCAGGCTTGGCATCTCAGCCTCAAACGGAACTATCGAATCGTGACGCCGGACCCTCTCGATCGCAAACAGGGTCAAGCGGATTGCGCGCGGAAGACAAAAGAAAATCGAAAAAACGTTAACGGGAAACTTCGAGGGAGGAAAGTTCAGACTCCGAGTCTGAAACTGAAGGCGATACTGAAGCAAACGACGATGTAGTGTCGATCAATTGCGATGAGGAAGATGAACTGATAAAGGAACTTGACGACGAGCTTGATGATGACGAAGAGACCGGCATTAGAGTTTCAACATCGATCGCGAAACTCGCCAATAAGCGGTTCTCCAAACAACTGTCCGATAAGAAAGTGCAAAAACTGACCGACAAATATGTCCGACCTACCAACTGCGAAAAGCTCTGCGTTCCCACGGTCAACAAAGAAATTTGGAAAGCGATTCCATCAAGAGTGAGAAAGAATGACCTTCACACAGTGCACATGCAGCGCCTCGTAGTGCGTGCCGCGAGCGCGTCAGTGAGAGCCATGCAAGCAATCAGAGAGGCGCAGAGAACCGAAAAGGCCGATCTACTTGAAGCGGCAGTCAGCAACCTAACGGATTCCATTGCTCTGCTTGGGCATGCGTCACAAGAGCTCTCGATCAAACGACGCGTAGGAATAAAGCCCTACCTAAACCAAAACATCGCGGCTGGCATCTGTGCAGAGAGTGTGCCGGTTACTGACAAACTGTTTGGGGATAACTTGTCTGCCTCTGTGAAGGAGGCAAAGGATCTGGACAACATTGGAGCCAAACTCTCTGGCCCCAGACCTGGGGGAGCCAGATACCATGACAAGCGCCCCAAACATTTTTCTGGCCAACCATCTTTTTTAGGTCGGAAAAATCAGTTTCAGAGTCAGTGGCACAGGAACAAGAAGCACTTTCCTGCCTACCACAAGAGGCAGAACAACAAACAGCAGGCTTGAGTGGCCAGAGACCCTCCCACTGGGAGTCACAATCACACAATGAGGTGAGTGAATTTTATGCGACACTCCCAAGGCTGATTGAGGAACTAAAAGAAGAAGCTGATGTGTTTACTGCTGGGAGGTTGCAGCACTATGTTGTTCCATGGAAAGATTTGACCTCTGACCCCGAGATTCTTGAGTTAATCACTGGGGCCAAAATAGATCTGGTTTCGGATATTGAGGATTTACCACATTTCTCTCCCACTCAACCAAGCTTGACTAGCCCAGAAATTTGCGCAATTGATAAGGAGATAGAGAAACTATCCCAGAAAGGTGTTATTTCAGAGTGCGTGCCTGAGACAGGTCAATTTGTGTCACCTATTTTCACTCGTCCTAAAAAGGATGGCACACACAGAATGATTTTGAATTTGAAGCATTTGAATAGGGAAATCACATACCATCATTTTAAGATGGATACGTTGCAGTCAGCACTTAGATTGATTACAAAAGACTGTTTCATGGCCTCAATAGACTTAAAGGATGCTTATTATTCAGTACCTATATGGCAGGCCCACAGAAAGCTGTTGAGATTCAGTTGGAAGGGTCAGTTGTGGGAATTTAATTGTTTACCGAATGGAATAGCAATGGCACCTAGAAAGTTCACAAAGCTGTTGAAACCTGTTTTTGCTTGGTTGAGGGAGAGAGGTCATGTTTCATCCTCTTATCTTGATGACTCTTTGTTGGTTGCGAGAAGTGAAATTGATTGTCAATGTAACATCACTGAGACTGTAAAGCTGTTTAGAGCATTGGGGTTTGTTATTCACCCAGATAAATCTGCCCTATGTCCCTCTCAGACCATTCAGTACCTTGGGGTAATCAGTGACTCAAGAAGCATGACAGTTGAGTTGACTAAAGAGCGTAAGGAGAAAATTAAAGTGGGCTGCACACAGTTGCTGCAGAAAAATCAACCCAAAATCAGAGAGGTCGCTCAAGTAGTGGGCATGCTGGTATTACACGGGCATTACACTATCGCCACTTGGAAGAAGATAAGAAAATGGCACTCAAATGCTCCAGAGGCGATTTTGATGGTATTATGTGCCTCTCTCCCCTTGCAAGAAATGAAATTTTGTGGTGGCTTGATAACATTGACTGTGCCAAAAATTATATTTGTGACAGACAGCCTGAAATCACCATTGCTTCAGATGCAAGTAAAGCTGGTTGGGGGTGTTCCCTTGCAGACTGGCGGTCTGGTGGTGCCTGGCTTCCGGCAGAAGCTGAGTTCCACATCAACTATTTGGAGCTGAAAGCTATCCTTTTTGCTTTGCAATGTTTTGAGAACGAAATTTCAGGGAAAGCAGTGCGTGTGTTGGCGGATAACACTACAGCTGTTGCATGTATCAATCATTTTGGCACTAGCCACTCAGATTCATGTAATGACATCACTTTCACTATTTGGCAGTGGTGTGTTGCCCGTGACATATGGCTCTCAGCAGCGTACTTACCAGGCAAGGAGAACACTGCAGCAGACACGGAGTCCAGGAAAATAAACCTGGATGCAGAATGGCAGCTCAACCCTGACATGCTGCAGAAAGCTTTGGCTTGCCTGAACATCAAGCCCTCAGTAGATTTGTTTGCTTCTCGCATTAACAAACAGTATCCATGCTATGTTTCCTACAGACCAGATCCTGAGGCGTATGCAGTGGACGCTTTTTCCATTTCTTGGAAACTCACTGAATTTTATGCTTTTCCCCCTTTCAGTGTAATTCTGCAAGTCTTGCAGAAGGTGCTGCAGGAGCAGAGTACGGGGGTGCTGGTGGTCCCCAGGTGGCCGACACAAACCTGGTGGCCGCTCCGCTCCAGGATGCTGACTACAGAGCCTGTCCCCATACCGGCGACCAAGGACTCCCTGATACTGCCCAGCCACCCGGACAAAACACACCGACTTGTGGAAAAGGGCAAGCTTCGCCTGCTGCTATGCAGGATATCAGGGAAAGATTCACTGTTAAAGGGTTGACAGCTACTGCAGCAGACCTGATGTTAGCATCTTGGAGACCAGCGACCAAAAATGCGTATGACTGCTATATTAAAAAATGGCAACAGTATGCAGATGATAATTCTCTGGATAAATTGTCACCTACTCCTATACAAGTAGGCAATTTCCTAGCTTTGCTTTACTCTAAAGGTGCTAGCTATAGTGCGATTAACACTGCCAGGAGTGCTTTGAGTGCCTATTTAGCTCCAGAGAATGACACAGGACCTTCTATAGGGAGTCACCCAGATATATGCAGACTTTTAAAAGGCGTGTTTGAAATGAGACCTGCTTTACCAAAATATCAGGAAGTGTGGAGTGTGGATGTTGTTTTGGACCATTTATTGCAATGGCCACATGTGCAGGAACTGTCCTTAAAGCAATTAACTCTTAGAACAGTAATTTTGTTGACTCTGTTGACAGGGCAAAGAGGTCATGCTCTGTATGCACTAAATGTCATTGATGTTAAATTACACCTGCAGAAATGCACCATATTTTTCTCTGACAAGCAAAAGCACACTCGACCAGGAACGCATACAGAGCCAGCAACAATATTAGCTTTTCCAAAAAATTCTAAGTTGTGTTTGGTGAAGCATTTAGAGAGATATTTGGAAATGACACAGAAGCTTAGACAAGGGGAAAAACTCTTCATTAGTTTCATAAGGCCACACAGCCCTATCTCTAGGGAAACTTTTTCTCGCTGGGTGAAACATGTGTTGGGAGAGGCTGGCATTGACACGGACAAATATGGTAGCCATAGCACGCGGGCTGCGAGTACTAGTGCAGCTGCCAGTCAAGGGGCTTCCATTGTTTCCATCATGAAGGCTGCTGGATGGAGTAACCAAAAGACTCTCTAAGTTCTACAATAAAGCTAGCGCCCCAAATTTTGGGCAATCAGTCATGGACACTTTTGTGACAAAGCACCGACTTTTTTCTTGCATGTTGCTTGCTTTGATTTCATTTAATCATTTTGTACATATAATGATATATGCACTGTATCAGCGTATGTGTTGGTGTGCCTATGCACAGAACTTTGATTGGATGATGACTAAACTGTGCTGTGGGGGCTGCTTCATGGCAAATTCATAATTTTCAATTAATCTGTCATTAATGCTGGTACCCAGTCATTTTTTAATGACTTCTTGTTTCAAGCTTTGGTTTTTGTGCAACTGCGGATATATACCTATATACATAGAATATAATTTGGATGCTGATGATCCATTACTCTGTTCAGTGTATATAATCTGGTATGTTTGGTGTTTTATGTTGAAGCCTACGCTTCATTTGTTTTGGGCATGTTGTTTTTGTCCACTAGGTTCTCTAAAGTCTCGCGTAATTTCTCTGGACGAGAAATAGATGAGAAATAATTATAAAATTAAACTAGGCTTACGTTACGCGCCCTCCCTTCTTTGGATTTGAAATGGTTCAGTTAGACATGCCCTCCCTATCGTAGGCCTAGTGGACACAACAACGCTAAAGCCTGACTCTTGCCGTCACGTGATCTGCTCCCGCATCTCGCATAATTTCTCTTCCCTTCAATAGATTCAAAATAATTCAAATTAAACTTCAGCTTCCTATCGTAAGCCTAGTTTAATTTTATAATTCATCTCAAGGCTTGTGTATGGAGCAATAAAATATAAGGACAATTTTGTAAAAGCATGGACTTTTAAACTGCATTCAAAACACTGTTCATTGGTAACACACGGTTAATGCATAAACAATGTTACAGCATTCACCAAATGTCCTCAATAAACAGTACAGTGGAATCCGTTTAATTGGCCATCGGATAATTGGCCAAAGCCGCTTAATCGGCCAATTTCCTCTGGAACTGATTTTTTTCTTCTTAAGCATGTGTTATTTTGTTCGTTTTTATGGCCAAAGCTGAAATCTTCAATTTCGCTTTATTGGCCACTTTTTCTCTCTAATTTTTCCTCTTTACCCCAACAGAGGCAGACAAACTGACAACACGCTTTTGACGTTTACATGGTTGAGTGTGAAGTTGGAAGGTGAGCTGTTGTCAATTGAAAGACCCTGCATGGCGTTAAAATCACTCAAGAAAACAAAATCATTGTCTTTTACTCGTGCTTCTGTCAAGTTGTAGGATTAATAAACACACACACACACACATCACAAAAAGGGAAAGAATTCGAATTTGAACTGCAACATTTAATTTGGACGTCATTGCTTTTGACTTGCATAATTGCGTCATACAGTATCTCGATGTTCGTTTTATCGGCCGATTCGCTTTATCGGCCATATTTTTCCTGGTCCCAAAAGTGTCCGATTAAGCGGATTCCACTGCATGTTGAATCCCTAATTATGATACGCATACAGAGATCAACTAATAGTCAAGTACCTCTTTTTTACAATGTTTAATGCGCTTGTGAAAAAGTGGTACTTAACTTTTGTTGAGTAGTAAATATACAAGTAACCTCAAACCATTGTCGTTGAATGGGCTGTTTAGATGGAGTTATCGTCCTTATCCCTGAAGCGCTCATTAGAGTTACAATGGACACGTTGCACACTATCAGTATCATCCCTAACTGAACATGGCCCGCCAGGGTGGTGATTAATTCCGTCTGCTCACGTCAATGAGCAATTAGTACCTCGGACAACCCTCTTTTACCTTTGTCTTCGTGTCCTATTGCTGATAATAAAAGATCAGTACATATACAAGGACGGTGTCATTATAATGATATATTACATATAGGCCTAATAATAAGCAGGCAAGAGAACAGATCTTGTCTGTGTCGGATTCGAGGGAGAAAATGACATAATAATAATAATAATAATAATAATAATAGTGAATCATTTATATAGCACATTCCTCCACCAATGTGGAGCTCTATGCGCTTAACAACAACAAAAATTAAGAAGCAACAAATTCAACAACAACACGAAATAATCGCTCACGCACATGCAAATAGGCATACACATACACACCCCACCCACACATACACGCACGTACCGGCACATACACACACACACACACACACACACACACACACACACACACACACACACACACACACACACACACACACACACACACACACACACACACACACACACACACACACACACACACACACACACACACACACCGTTACCATCACCACCACTCACCCCACCCCCAAAAAACACAATACAAAATACAATCAGTTGAACAAAGCATCAACACACACACACACACTCTCTCTCTCTCTCTCTCTCTCTCTCTCTCTCTCTCTCTCTCTCTCTCTCTCTCTCTCTCTCTCTCTCTCTCTCTCTCTCTCTCTCTCTCTCTCTCGCGCGCGCGCGCGCGCGCGCGCGCAACAAAGCTGACGTAGACATTGCAGTCAACACACAGTGAAACTAATATGGGGGGAGGGGAGTGTGTGTGTGAGAATAGAGTCCAGAAGTAATGTGGCCTAAAGGTTGTGATGTAGCTTGAACAGGTGGGTCTTGAGAGCTGATTTGAAACATTGCAAGGACTGGATATGGCGGATTTCGCGTGGTAAGGAGTTCCAAACTGATGGGGCCGAAAAGGAAAAGGAGCGCTCACCAAACATTTTTGTTCGTGTACTAGGAACACAGAGAATTTTGGAATCTGAAGATGACCGCAATTGCCTTGATGGAGTATAGACAGAAAGCATGTCAGAAATGTAGCTAGGGGCATTTCCAGAGAAATAAGAATGACATAGAGTGGAAATTTTGTAGTCAATACGTGCTTTGATGGAAAGCCAATGAAGGGATATCAGGAGTGGTTGAACATGATGATACTTAGAGACCTTGAGGACAAGTCTGGCAGCAGAGTTCTGGACTTTTTTAAGCTTGTCAATGAGGTGTTGGGGGCAGCCATACAAGAGTGAATTACAATAATCTAGTTTAGAGAGAACAAAAGCACAGACTAGTATTTTAGTAGTATCCATAGACAGGAGATGGCGAATCGTACCAATGCGACGCAGCTCACAGTATGCTGACCGACAGATAGTTTGAACTTGTGAGTCAACACTCATATCTTGAGAGATGTGGAAGCCAAGATTTCTAGCAGAAGGAGAAAAAGGTATTTGAGTGTCACAGACAGAGATGGAATCAGGCTTTGGGTACGAAAGTTTTCTAGATGGAGAGTGGATGAACAAGGCCTCCGTTTTGTCGTCATTCAGCTTCAGTTTGTTTTGTAGCATCCATGATTTGATGTTGCGAATGCAGAATTCAAGTGAAGATATAGAAGGAAGAATGGTAGATGGGGATACAGGCTTGTGGAGTTGTGTATCATCAGCAAAAGACTGAGAATCAACTGAATGAGAAGTGATCAACTCGGACAGGGGTTTAGTGTACATGATGAAGAGGACTGGTCCAAGTACTGAGCCTTGAGGAACCCCACATGTGAGGCCAACCATTGCAGAAGATGAGTCATTGATGGAGACAGACTGAGTTCGACCAGAAAGGTAAGACGAGAACCATGACAGAGCAGTGCTTGATATTCCATAGGTGATTTGAAGCCTCTTAAGGAGTATATGGTGGTCAATAGTATCAAAAGCAGCTGAAAGATCCAAAAGAGTTAATATAGATGCATCACCAGAGTCAAGAGCTAAGAGAATGTCATTAGTTACTTTCAACAGTGCCGTTTCAGTGCTGTGAAATGGCCTGTACGCTGATTGTGAACAACTGATGAGTTGATGTTCATTGAGATAGCCTACAGCCGACTCCGCGTATAAGAAACTCGCTTATAATCAAGGAAAAAAAAATTCCCTGCCGAACTTCTTCTTTCTTATCTATTATCAAAACTCGGATATAAGAAACTCGCATATAAGAAAACTCGGTTATAAGCACGCAAATTCCTTCTCCCATCCGCAATGGAAACTTAGATATAAGAAAATTATGTTATACAAGAGAGTTGGTTTGCAGTTCATTTTCTTATAAGCGAGTTCTATTTTCTTATAAGCGAATTACCATTGACAACATTTTCTTAAAGACCCACCAGATCACGTGTCAAATTCATGGGTTTCACGTGTTTTCCCTCGTATAGCTGGTAAGAAATCTTGTTTTGACCAGGTTGGACTCCCACACAAACGAAACATCATTTTAAAGAGCAGCCTCAATTTGAAGTTGGGGGAATTTGTATGTGGGTCACAGCTACCCAGAAAAGAACAAGGGACTTAATCGTGTTGGGTCAGTGTGTCTTTAAAAATGAAATGGACCTGAACTGAAAGGATGTTCTGAGAAAATTGAAGTTGTTCCAAAAAGCGAAAGTTTACCTCATACCAGTTGCGTCACAAACAGTCTAAACAGTACAGGCACTTGATTGCAAGACTAATTGAGTTGTTTTTGTTCCTTTATTTCATACTTTCCTTCAGTATTCTGTGCAAAATAAATGTTGAGCAGAAGAAAAAATATGAGTGCCTGTACTTTTGTGTTGGTGGTAGAGAGACTGTCCATCCTTTTATTTTCAGCAGCAATGGCAGAGAGCAAAAGGCAATCCATTTCTTTAAGAAGATAAATACAAATAACTGAATAATTTATGTGGACAAAAATCCACACAAACAAAAGCAAACGATTGATGAAAAGCTGCATGGGTGGACAATAAATGGTAATAGTTCAGTACAAGAAAGGTGAAGGGGTACACGTTTGATAACAGCAAAAAGAAGAAAAAAGCTTGTTAGTTGAGTGGTTGTAGGCGCCTTTAAATCTTCTTAGTAGACTGTTTTGATTTTATGATGTAAGACATGCACCAAATTAGGAAAAAAGATTTTCTCTTCGTTTTGTTTTTCTGTCTTTCTTTTCTGTTTTTTTTCTTTTCTCCTTTCCCTTTCCCCCCCATTCAATTTGGTTATAAGAAAAAAACTTCAAAATGTTTTCTAATATCCGAGTGTCGGATATAAGAAAACTCGGATATGGTAAGAAGCCAAAAATCATCTCCCTTTGATTTTCTTAAAGCCGAGTTTTGCTGTATTTTGATTTTATGATGTAAAACATGAGTCATAAGTCGCAAGTTTCTTTATTGTCCATTGGCATTGTACAAACGCAATGGAAAATTGTCTTCCACGGTGTAAAACAAGTTAAATACATCCAAATTAAAATATTGATTAAAAACATGAAACAGAAATTTACATTTAAACAAATATGTTACTCTCACAATCATTCATCTGCTCTCCGCAGTTTCGAATATAAGAAAACTCGGATATAAGAAAACCCAAAAAAATCTCCCTTCGATTTTCTTATAACCGAGATTTGCTGTAGTAGATATCAAGAGATCAGACGTACGTTGTTTTGTTCCTCCTCCAACAGGGTTCCTTTCTGACTCTGTGGGTTTCCTTGTTTTTTACCCGGCCATAGGACGGGCATTCTGACCGGTCTGTGTATTTGTGTGTCTGTCTGTGTATCGATTATCATAAAAAAACTACTCGACGGATTTTGATCACATTTGGTAGAGGGGGAGACATCTTGAAAAGGAAGGTTCCTGTCGATATTCATGATTGATTAATTTAAAGCATTTTATATTTTTATATTTTACACTTGTGGCGGTACCATAGCCGATGAGGTTTAGCAGATTGCTACACAAATTGTTACAAAATCGGGACTTTACTGGTGTTGCACTGCCTCTGGGCATTGCCTCCAGTATTGTTCCCACCATCTTTGTATTTAAAAATGCCCCACATGGTCGAAAGACCGCATAGGGCGTAAAATCCTATTTCGTTCATATTCATGATTGTGCTGACCTTGACCTTGACGTTTGACCTTGAAAACGGAAAGTTCCCTCTTTGGGCTATATATTTAATTTCTGAGCTGTATCTTATGAACCAGTGAACAGAATCGCTTCAAATTTTGTTTGGTGGTGTATCACTGTGCAGGGAGGATTCTGTAAACATGTGCTGACCTTGACCTTGAAGTGCTTTGGTTGTTCAAGCACTAACATGCAGATGTTGTCAAATGGTCAAAAGGAAGCAGCTCCAGGTATTTGACAAAAAAAGTAATCTAGAGTATTGCCCCTTTGACAAGACAAGGGACGTTGGAGCAGTGTAAGCTCAGGGAAAGTGGAGGATGGGGTTAGAAGAGCTACACAGGCGGGTACTGAGGTTTACAAATGTATCGGTTAGTGCGTTCATTATATATAATAGTATGGAAACTGGTTTTTATGCATTTTATGGGAGTGGGAAGTCGTGTATGTGGCCGGGTTTTTTCCTGTCACAATGAATTTCTAGTTGTTGTTTTTTTTGTCTGTCTCTTTGCCTGTGTACAACTTATCACTCAGAATGTCGTGGGGAACTTTGAAGAAGAAAAAAATAACACGACGAAGGGTTAAACACGACGAAGGGTTAAAGCCTCAGCAAAGATGTCTTTTGTTCATATTGTTCCCCCACCTTCTGGAAGTTCTGTGCTAAAAACCTCCTTTAATCTGCCACTATCATTGACTCTGCCTATTCCTTTTCTTACTACTATCTGCTATTTTTTCTGACATATTGCCTTGTTTTAAAAAAAAAATCTTCCCCCAAACAATTTCCTGTGTTGGCAGAATGCAGCGGGGAGACCAGTGAAAACTGAAGACTGGCCACGTACGTACCTCACCCATTATGGCCATATGTCCTGGGAAAGCGCAGAAGAAGAAGGGATGCCTCAGCCAAATTTCATCCCCATTCTCTCGGTCAAAAGGACTTCACGACAGCTGGCACGGGGGGGGGGGGGGGGGGGGGGGGGGATATTCCCCAAAGTCAACTAATCCCACTGGCTGCAGTACTACGCGGATCAATGCTTCATAGTTTAAGAGTGATGGTCATGCCCCCCCCCCCCCATTCACCCCCCACCCCCTACTGAAACTTAACCTGTACCATGGCTTTCTGTTATTGTGAAATTGTTATCATAACAGCTCTCACTGTCTTATTGGCCCTATCTTCAGAGTGACGTCAACCAACGACACACACAAAATCGTTCAAGTTTTCATAATACTGCGATTTTGAAATAAGGCTCTCCATATATTTTGCAATGTGGAGAACTGGCAGTGTGCATCCTCCTATGGCACTCCATATAGTTTGCAATGTGAAGAACTGGCAGTGTGCATCCTCCTATGGCACTCCATATAGTTTGCAATGTGAAGAACTGGCAGTGTGCATCCTCCTATGGCACTCCATATAGTTTGCAATGTGGAGAACTGTCAGTGTGCATCCTCCTATGGCACTCCATATAGTTTGCGCACTCCATATATTTTGCAATGTGGAGAACTGGCAGTGTGCATCCTCCTTCTGGCTTGTCAAACTTTTCCGAGAGTCCCTCACTAGAACACATGTACGTGGATATCCTTTAAAACCAAACGGCTATGGCACCAGACCAGCGCATCTGAGGTATGTCAAAAATAGTGCCCTCGATGAACGCTCAAGCATCTTCAACTTTCTATATTTGCTTGCCCCTTCGCCAGTGCTTCATATATGATTGTAGGGAAAAAATAATAAGGAACTAAGTAAAAAAAACATTAAGTGGGCGAGAGACACGGCTAAGCTCTGCAAAAGTCTGTTTTCATGCAAAATGTCCAAAGTAACTGCAGCAGTGTGGTCACTTGCGATGTCACACTAAAATAGAGGGAGACCAGGTGCCAGTGTTTGGACGGCAAACTCAAAGTGCCTTTGGTTAAATATATGTTTCAATCTACAGTGAGAGCTCTTCTCTCTAGGAGATGAACTGAAGCTTTAGAACCGGCTTTTCACAAATATATCACGGTGTTTATTTGGTAATTTTGCTACTATTCTGTTTTTTGTGGTATTTTACTGATGGAATCTCACCGGGAACATCCAAACGGATAGTTATGGCTTTTTTATATTTTTATTATCATACTGATACATAAATGTTGCATAATCTTTAAAGAAGTCCCAGATACTGGCTAACTTCTCGCCATCTAATGTGTTGTATGATTTGGATGCACCATTTAACCCTACCCCTTTTCTGATCTTCAGTATACTAGTGGGGCAAATAACGGTTTTAGCGCTTCTGCATACCCAACTGTTCATATTACATTTTATCCAGGCTTCCTAAAGAAAAGTTTGCTATGTTTTTCATATCATCAGCATTTATCTAGAGATCATTTCTGACAAGAGTCTTTACACTGGCTATGGTTTTAACAGTCACAACAATCACTTGACAATTGTAACGGTCACTTTCTTTTAACGTTCTGCCAAACTGAAATTCCTTGAGATATTTCTTAACTTTTGTTTCTGATCGGGCAAAGTCTAAAAAACAAAACAATTTATAGACGTATGATACTCTTGTTTGAATGTCTTTCCTTGAGTAAAAGCTTAGTGGCCTTGTGGAGGCCCATGGGGTGAATCCCCTAGAAAATATTGCAATGTAGTGATTATTAAAGCAAAAAGTGAGTCCCTTTCTTACTTTTTAACCTTGTATAAGGAAGGTACATGCTTGGGGCAAAGGGGGGGGGTCCGGAAACCCTGGAAACCCCCCTCAGATCCGCCCCTGAGTGCCCCACGTACCTCACGTCGTTTCACTAAAATGTTGTTGCTGCTGCTGTTGTCGCATACACCAACGCGTAGAACAGACTAAGCGAGAGACGATGGGATTTACCATCACCACCACCCCATCACACACACACACAGAGAGAGAGAGAGAGAGGGAGGGAGGGAGAGAGGGAGGGAGGGAGAGAGGGAGAGAGGGAGGGAGGGAGAGAGGGAGAGAGGGAGAGAGAGAGAGAGAGAGGGAGAGAGAGAGAGAGAGGAGAGAGAGGAGAGAGAGAGGGAGGGGGGGAGGGAGGGAGGGAGGGAGAGGGAGGGAGGGAGAGAGGAGGGAGAGAGGGATGGAAAAGAGGGAGAGAGAGAGAGAGGAAGGTCGGAAAGTTTAATCGTAAGGCCACCGGCCTGTATACAATGGGTACACGTTATCATGGGAGAACCAAAAAACGAATCACGAAACAGGGATGTAACTTCCTAATTAGGGTGACCATGGGTTAAACTCGGGTAATCTTTATTCAAAATCATGAGTGATGTGCCTGTTTGGGAATCTGATGGATAGACTACTTTTTGGAGAT
>CM065698.1:14239677-14265012 GCA_017654935.2 Phymorhynchus buccinoides | reverse complement strand
GAAAACCCAAACTGAATTAAGGTGTCACTTATGCAAACAATATTATCATAGTCATGAAGTCGTGTGACAAAAAAACCACCAGCCTCGGAGCACAGAATTGAAAGCTTCTATACTAAGCCAGCTTTATAATCAGTTTTATTGTCGTCATCTTCGCCATTATCATCATCAGCAGCAGCAGCGGCGTTGCGGTGGTAGTAGTAGCAGCAGCAGCAGTCGTGGGGCTAGATGACTTTATACATATACTGCAAAGACGAGTGACAAAGATACTATAAGGTGTACAGCCCGACACCCACTAATAATATAGGACTTAAGCGAGAAACTGTGTGTGTGTGTGTGTGTGTGTGTGTGTGTGTGTGTGTGTGTGTGTGTGTGTGTGTGTGTGTGTGTGTGTGTGTGTGTGTGTGTCTCTCTCTCTCTCTCTCTCTCTCTCTCTCTCTCTCTCTCTCTCTCTCTCTCTCTCTCTCTCTCTCTCTCTCTCTCTCTCTCTCTCTCTCTCTCTCTCGATCAGGCGGAACTGTGTTATTAATAAAGAAATCATTAGAACGCTTTATGCAGATTGTGGAAACTGGACTGGATAACATTGTTTGTATTAAACTGTGTAAAAGTCTCTTTAGCTTTGACAAGGATGTACTGTTTGTTGGCATATACAATCATCCAGTAAATAGTGAGTACTATAAACAAAAGGAATTTAAAAACAGTCTTGAAAAGTTAGAACAATTTATTCTAGAAAGGTATGAACAAAAAGAAGACGATTATCTTGTGATCGCTGGCGATTTTAATGCCAGGATTGGTGACTGGAGTTTAGAAGTCAGTGAAATGGATGAGGCGAGTGTGGCTGAGAGTGAGTGTTATTCGAGAAATACTGTGGACAATGTTGTTAATTGTTTTGGAAAAACTTTGATTGGTTTATGTTCTATGTTTCATTTAACGCCTTTGAATGGTTTATGTGAAGGAGACAAAAATGGTCAATTTACTTTTTTATCTGAACGCGGAAACAGCGTCATTGATTACGTTTTGTGTTCTGTGGATTTATTATCTGATGTTCAACGATTTAATGTCGAGAAAAGGGTGGAATCCCAGCATATGCCTATTGTTTTATGTTTGAACTGTAAACACAATAGCAAACCACATGCAGAAGCTAATCGAGAGCCTTTTCAAACAATTAAGTGGGATGTAAGTAAAGCTGATGGTTTTTTGGAATTCCTAAGATCAGAAGAAGCCATGATGATTCTTAATGACAGTATGAATGATATTGAAAGTGATGTTGACTCGGCTGTGGACAAATTTACGGGCCTTCTCTTAAAAGCAGGACAATGCATGCAGCACACGATTAGGCCCTCAGCACGTGCGCGGCAAACCAAGAAATGGTTCGACTCGGTTTGTTTACACAAAAAACGGGTAGCTGGAAGAGCACTTGCTCGGTGCACACGCACTCGACGCGCAACGGACCAGCGAGCATACACACAGAAACGATCTGAGTACCAAGATACTTTAAAGGAGAAACGAACAAGTTACAGAAAAGAAGTCCTTGATACTTTAATTCAAAATAAAAACGATTCCAATACATTTTGGTCAACAATTCGAAGCGTTAAAAGAAATTTTTTGGATCGGCCTGCTATCTCAATCGACACGTGGAAAACGCATTTTGTAAACATCCTTTCAACCGCAGACTGCGAACCGAAACGTACTGACCCACATATAGAACACGACGGAAACCAGCATGAAGAAAATGATTACATTCCCGACTTAGATGATGAGATAACGGATAGTGAAGTGCGTCAGGCAATAAAGAAATTAAAATCAAATAAAGCATCTGGATTAGATGATATTTGTGGTGAGTTTTTGAAAACGGCCGAACCGATTATAACAGCTTTTCTGACAAAACTGTTTAACCAAATTTACGAGAATGGTTATTTCCCTTCATCATGGACCAAATCGGTTATTGTTCCCTTACTTAAAAAAGGTGACGTTCTTAATCCTGAAAATTACAGAGGTATCTCTCTACTAAGTACAGTTAGTAAGGTCTTCACATCAGTATTGAATGAGAGATTGTATAAATGGGCGGAGAAGGAAGGTAAAATAAGTGAACAGCAGGCTGGTTTTCGTAAGCAATACTCCACTGTGGATCATATATTTACGCTTGTTTCGATGATAAAATCCTATTTATATGGTCATAAAAGTAGAAAATTTTACGTGGCTTTCATAGATTACCAAAAAGCCTTTGACACAGTAGATAGGGATATGCTTTGGAAAGTACTCCAAAAAGTTCAAGCTTCCTCAAAAATGATTAGAATGTTAAAGGGCATGTATAGCTCTGTTCAAAGTTGCGTTCGCTGGGGCCCACAAGTGTCAGATTTCTTTGATTGTCCCTCAGGGGTCAAACAAGGCTGTTTAATGTCACCTGTATTGTTTTCTTTATTAATTACCGAAGTAGCTGAAAATGTATCAAGGAACGGTAAACACGGATTTCAGTTTTTACCTGGGTTACAGGAAATATTCCTTTTATTATTTGCAGATGATGTTGTTTTGTTCTCTTCTACACCCAGTGGACTTCAAAATCAGCTAAACAATTTACAGAAAGCATCTGACATTCTAAATTTGACAATAAATTAAAAAAAGACTAAAATAATTGTGTTTAGAAAAGGGGGTCATTTGTCTAAAACTGAGTGTTGGTATTACAAAGGGAGGGAAGTGGAGGTAGTTAATAGTTACAAATATCTTGGCTTTACTCTCAGCACTAGAATGGGTTTTGATACTGCGTTAGATGAATACGTTAGACGAGCAAAACGTAAAGTTGCATAGATCTTTAAAACAATGTGGGCTTTAGGGAGCATGGATTTGTCAATATTTTTTTAAACTTTTCGATTCGCAAGTAAAGCCAATGTTACTATATGCAGGGGAGCTCTGGGGATTAACTAAATTTCAGTCTATGGAATCAGTTCAATTGTTTGCATGCAAACGTATATTAGGTGTTAGCCCCAAAAGTCCAAATACAATGATATATGGCGAAACAGGTCAATATCCTCTGTATATTGACAGCGCTTTAAAGTCGATAAAATATTGGTTTAATCTCCAAAGTATGTCTATCCATAGATTTCCCAAACAGGCACATCTCATGATTTTGAATAAGATTCCCGAGTTTACCCATGGTCACTCTAATTATCATAATTGGTCTAAATCTGTTAAAAAATGTTTTGATACTTTTGGTTTTTCAGATGTTTGGCTTAATGGAGGGGTGGGAAATGAAGCTATTTTTCTTAAAGAGTTAAAGCAGAGAATGATTGATTGCTACATGCAAGATTGGCATGCAAAACTATTTGCAAGTGAACGATTTAGTACGTATAGATCATTTAAGTCATCGTTTAAATTAGAAAAGTATTTGTCAGCCATTACTATTAGTAAATTCCGTTATGCCTTAGCAAGATTGAGACTTGGACTGTGTGATCTAAACATCAATAACAGATATAATGAAAAATCAAAGAAATGCCCATTTTGTAACAAGATAGAGAGTGAATTTCATTTTGTGTTTGAATGTCAAACATATGCTTCTCTAAGAAAAAAACATTTATCAAAATACTATACGTTCGTAATCAATGAAGAATGTCTAGCTCGAATGTTACAATCTGATGACGTAATGCTCCTAAGAAATTTAGCAATGTATGCATTTCATGCTTTCAAGACTAGAGATATACATGTCAATAACTGAATAAGAGCTGAATACTGTATTTTTGTGACTGAATTGAAACATTTAATTTTGTTGCTTATTTTTATATATCAAATTAATTCCCTTGATTCTATTTGATTATGATGTAGGAAGTTACATCCCTGTTTCGTGATTCGTTTTTTGGTTCTCCCATGATAACGTGTACCTATGTATACAGGCCGGTGGCCTTACGATTAAACTTTCCGACCTCTCTCTCTCTCTCTCTCCCTCTTTCTCCATCCCTCTCTCCCTCTCTCCCTCCCTCCCTCCCTCCCTCCCTCCCTCCCTCCCTCCCTCTCTCCCTCCCTCCCTCTCTCTCTCTCTCTCTCCCTCTCTCTCTCTCTCTCTCCCTCTCTCTCTCTCCCTCCCTCCCTCCCTCCCTCCCTCTCTCTCTCCTCCCTCTCTCCCTCCCTCCCTCTCTCTCTCTCTCTCTGTGTGTGTGTGATGATGGGGTGGTGGTGATGGTAAATCCCATCGTCTCTCGCTTAGTCTGTTCTACGCGTTGGTGTATGCGACAACAGCAGCAGCAACAACATTTTAGTGAAACGACGTGAGGTACGTGGGGCACTCAGGGGCGGATCTGAGGGGGGTTTCCAGGGTTTCCGGACCCCCCCCCCCTTTGCCCCAAGCATGTACCTTCCTTATACAAGGTTAAAAAGTAAGAAAGGGACTCACTTTTTGCTTTAATAATCACTACATTGCAATATTTTCTAGGGGATTCACCCCATGGGCCTCCACAAGGCCACTAAGCTTTTACTCAAGGAAAGACATTCAAACAAGAGTATCATACGTCTATAAATTGTTTTGTTTTTTAGACTTTGCCCGATCAGAAACAAAAGTTAAGAAATATCTCAAGGAATTTCAGTTTGGCAGAACGTTAAAAGAAAGTGACCGTTACAATTGTCAAGTGACTGTTGTGACTGTTAAAACCATAGCCAGTGTAAAGACTCTTGTCAGAAATGATCTCTAGATAAATGCTGATGATATGAAAAACATAGCAAACTTTTCTTTAGGAAGCCTGGATAAAATGTAATATGAACAGTTGGGTATGCAGAAGCGCTAAAACCGTTATTTGCCCCACTAGTATACTGAAGATCAGAAAAGGGGTAGGGTTAAATGGTGCATCCAAATCATACAACACATTAGATGGCGAGAAGTTAGCCAGTATCTGGGACTTCTTTAAAGATTATGCAACATTTATGTATCAGTATGATAATAAAAATATAAAAAAGCCATAACTATCCGTTTGGATGTTCCCGGTGAGATTCCATCAGTAAAATACCACAAAAAACAGAATAGTAGCAAAATTACCAAATAAACACCGTGATATATTTGTGAAAAGCCGGTTCTAAAGCTTCAGTTCATCTCCTAGAGAGAAGAGCTCTCACTGTAGATTGAAACATATATTTAACCAAAGGCACTTTGAGTTTGCCGTCCAAACACTGGCACCTGGTCTCCCCCTATTTTAGTGTGACATCGCAAGTGACCACACTGCTGCAGTTACTTTGGACATTTTGCATGAAAACAGACTTTTGCAGAGCTTAGCCGTGTCTCTCGCCCACTTAATGTTTTTTTTACTTAGTTCCTTATTATTTTTTCCCTACAATCATATATGAAGCACTGGCGAAGGGGCAAGCAAATATAGAAAGTTGAAGATGCTTGAGCGTTCATCGAGGGCACTATTTTTGACATACCTCAGATGCGCTGGTCTGGTGCCATAGCCGTTTGGTTTTAAAGGATATCCACGTACATGTGTTCTAGTGAGGGACTCTCGGAAAAGTTTGACAAGCCAGAAGGAGGATGCACACTGCCAGTTCTCCACATTGCAAAATATATGGAGTGCGCAAACTATATGGAGTGCCATAGGAGGATGCACACTGCCAGTTCTTCACATTGCAAACTATATGGAGTGCCATAGGAGGATGCACACTGCCAGTTCTTCACATTGCAAACTATATGGAGTGCCATAGGAGGATGCACACTGCCAGTTCTTCACATTGCAAACTATATGGAGTGCCATAGGAGGATGCACACTGCCAGTTCTCCACATTGCAAAATATATGGAGAGCCTTATTTCAAAATCGCAGTATTATGAAAACTTGAACGATTTTGTGTGTGTCGTTGGTTGACGTCACTCTGAAGATAGGGCCAATAAGACAGTGAGAGCTGTTATGATAACAATTTCACAATAACAGAAAGCCATGGTACAGGTTAAGTTTCAGTAGGGGGTGGGGGGTGAATGGGGGGGGGGGCATGACCATCACTCTTAAACTATGAAGCATTGATCCGCGTAGTACTGCAGCCAGTGGGATTAGTTGACTTTGGGGAATATCCCCCCCCCCCCCCCCGTGCCAGCTGTCGTGAAGTCCTTTTGACCGAGAGAATGGGGATGAAATTTGGCTGAGGCATCCCTTCTTCTTCTGCGCTTTCCCAGGACATATGGCCATAATGGGTGAGGTACGTACGTGGCCAGTCTTCAGTTTTCACTGGTCTCCCCGCTGCATTCTGCCAACACAGGAAATTGTTTGGGGGAAGATTTTTTTTTTAAAACAAGGCAATATGTCAGAAAAAATAGCAGATAGTAGTAAGAAAAGGAATAGGCAGAGTCAATGATAGTGGCAGATTAAAGGAGGTTTTTAGCACAGAACTTCCAGAAGGTGGGGGAACAATATGAACAAAAGACATCTTTGCTGAGGCTTTAACCCTTCGTCGTGTTATTTTTTTCTTCTTCAAAGTTCCCCACGACATTCTGAGTGATAAGTTGTACACAGGCAAAGAGACAGACAAAAAAAACAACAACTAGAAATTCATTGTGACAGGAAAAAACCCGGCCACATACACGACTTCCCACTCCCATAAAATGCATAAAAACCAGTTTCCATACTATTATATATAATGAACGCACTAACCGATACATTTGTAAACCTCAGTACCCGCCTGTGTAGCTCTTCTAACCCCATCCTCCACTTTCCCTGAGCTTACACTGCTCCAACGTCCCTTGTCTTGTCAAAGGGGCAATACTCTAGATTACTTTTTTTGTCAAATACCTGGAGCTGCTTCCTTTTGACCATTTGACAACATCTGCATGTTAGTGCTTGAACAACCAAAGCACTTCAAGGTCAAGGTCAGCACATGTTTACAGAATCCTCCCTGCACAGTGATACACCACCAAACAAAATTTGAAGCGATTCTGTTCACTGGTTCATAAGATACAGCTCAGAAATTAAATATATAGCCCAAAGAGGGAACTTTCCGTTTTCAAGGTCAAACGTCAAGGTCAAGGTCAGCACAATCATGAATATGAACGAAATAGGATTTTACGCCCTATGCGGTCTTTTGACCATGTGGGGCATTTTTAAATACAAAGATGGTGGGAACAATACTGGAGGCAATGCCCAGAGGCAGTGCAACACCAGTAAAGTCCCGATTTTGTAACAATTTGTGTAGCAGTAACCACGCCTCTGCTAAACCTCATCGGCTATGGTACCGCCACAAGTGTAAAATATAAAAATATAAAATGCTTTAAATTAATCAATCATGAATATCGACAGGAACCTTCCTTTTCAAGATGTCTACCCCTCTACCAAATTTGATCAAAATCCGTCGAGTAGTTTTTTTATGATAATCGATACACAGACAGACACACAAATACACAGACCGGTCAGAATGCCCGTCCTATGGCCGGGTAAAAAACAAGGAAACCCACAGAGTCAGAAAGGAACCCTGTTGGAGGAGGAACAAAACAACGTACGTCTGATCTCTTGATATCTACTACAGCAAATCTCGGTTATAAGAAAATCGAAGGGAGATTTTTTTTTTGTTTTCTTATATCCGAGTTTTCTTATATTCGAAACTGCGGAGAGCAGATGAATGATTGTGAGAGTAACATATTTGTTTAAATGTAAATTTCTGTTTCATGTTTTTAATCAATATTTTAATTTGGATGTATTTAACTTATTTTACACAGTGGAAGACAATTTTCCATTTGCGTTTGTACAATGCCAATGGACAATAAAGAAACTTGCGACTTATGACTCATGTTTTACATCATAAAATCAAAATACAGCAAAACTCGGTTATAAGAAAATCAAAGGGAGATGATTTTTTGCTTCTTACCATATCCGAGTTTTCTTATATCCGAAACTCGGATATAAGAAAACATTTTGAAGTTTTTTTTCCTTATAACCAAATTGAATGGGGGGGAAAGGGAAAGGAGAAAAGAAAAAAAAAAGAAAAGAAAGACAGAAAAACAAAACGAAGAGAAAATCTTTTTTCCTAATTTGGTGCATGTCTTACATCATAAAATCAAAACAGTCTACTAAGAAGATTTAAAGGCGCCTACAACCACTCAACTAACAAGCTTTTTTCTTCTTTTTACTGTTATCAAACGTGTACCCCTTCACCTTTCTTGTACTGAACTATTACCATTTATTGTCCACCCATGCAGCTTTTCATCAATCGTTTGCTTTTGTTTGTGTGGATTTTTGTCCACATATTCAGTTATTTGTATTTATCTTCTTAAAGAAATGGATTGCCTTTTGCTCTCTGCCATTGCTGCTGAAAATAAAAGGATGGACAGTCTCTCTTCCACCAACACAAAAGTACAGGCACTCATATTTTATCTTCTGCTCAACATTTATTTTGCACAGAATACTGAAGGAAAGTATGAAATAAAGGAACAAAAACAACTCAATTAGTCTTGCAATCAAGTGCCTGTACTGTTTAGACTGTGACGCAACTGGTATGAGGTAAACTTTCCCTTTTTGGAACGACTTCAATTTTCTCAGAACATCCTTTCAGTTCAGGTCCAACTCACTTTTAAAGACACACTGACCCAACACGATTAAGTCCCTTGTTTTTTTCTGGGTAGCTGTGACCCACATACAAATTCCCCCAACTTCAAATTGAGGCTGCTCTTTAAAATGATGTTTCGTTTGTGTGGGAGTCCAACCTGGTCAAAACAAGATTTCTTACCAGCTATACGAGGGAAAACACGTGAAACCCATGAATTTGACACGTGATCTGGTGGGTCTTTAAGAAAATGTTGTCAATGGTAATTCGCTTATAAGAAAATAGAACTCGCTTATAAGAAAATGAACTGCAAACCAACTCTCTTGTATGACATAATTTTCTTATATCCAAGTTTCCATTGCGGATGGGAGAAGGAATTTGCGTGCTTATAACCGAGTTTTCTTATATGCGAGTTTCTTATATCCGAGTTTTGATAATAGATAAGAAAGAAGAAGTTCGGCAGGGAATTTTTTTTTCCTTGATTATAAGCGAGTTTCTTATACGCGGAGTCGGCTGTAGGCTATCTCAATGAACATCAACTCATCAGTTGTTCACAATCAGCGTACAGGCCATTTCACAGCACTGAAACGGCACTGTTGAAAGTAACTAATGACATTCTCTTAGCTCTTGACTCTGGTGACGCATCTATATTAACTCTTTTGGATCTTTCAGCTGCTTTTGATACTATTGACCACCATATACTCCTTAAGAGGCTTCAAATCACCTATGGAATATCAAGCACTGCTCTGTCATGGTTCTCGTCTTACCTTTCTGGTCGAACTCAGTCTGTCTCCATCAATGACTCATCTTCTGCAATGGTTGGCCTCACATGTGGGGTTCCTCAAGGCTCAGTACTTGGACCAGTCCTCTTCATCATGTACACTAAACCCCTGTCCGAGTTGATCACTTCTCATTCAGTTGATTCTCAGTCTTTTGCTGATGATACACAACTCCACAAGCCTGTATCCCCATCTACCATTCTTCCTTCTATATCTTCACTTGAATTCTGCATTCGCAACATCAAATCATGGATGCTACAAAACAAACTGAAGCTGAATGACGACAAAACGGAGGCCTTGTTCATCCACTCTCCATCTAGAAAACTTTCGTACCCAAAGCCTGATTCCATCTCTGTCTGTGACACTCAAATACCTTTTTCTCCTTCTGCTAGAAATCTTGGCTTCCACATCTCTCAAGATATGAGTGTTGACTCACAAGTTCAAACTATCTGTCGGTCAGCATACTGTGAGCTGCGTCGCATTGGTACGATTCGCCATCTCCTGTCTATAGATACTACTAAAATACTAGTCTGTGCTTTTGTTCTCTCTAAACTAGATTATTGTAATTCACTCTTGTATGGCTGCCCCCAACACCTCATTGACAAGCTTAAAAAAGTCCAGAACTCTGCTGCCAGACTTGTCCTCAAGGTCTCTAAGTATCATCATGTTCAACCACTCCTGATATCCCTTCATTGGCTTTCCATCAAAGCACGTATTGACTACAAAATTTCCACTCTATGTCATTCTTATTTCTCTGGAAATGCCCCTAGCTACATTTCTGACATGCTTTCTGTCTATACTCCATCAAGGCAATTGCGGTCATCTTCAGATTCCAAAATTCTCTGTGTTCCTAGTACACGAACAAAAATGTTTGGTGAGCGCTCCTTTTCCTTTTCGGCCCCATCAGTTTGGAACTCCTTACCACGCGAAATCCGCCATATCCAGTCCTTGCAATGTTTCAAATCAGCTCTCAAGACCCACCTGTTCAAGCTACATCACAACCTTTAGGCCACATTACTTCTGGACTCTATTCTCACACACACACTCCCCTCCCCCCATATTAGTTTCACTGTGTGTTGACTGCAATGTCTACGTCAGCTTTGTTGCGCGCGCGCGCGCGCGCGCGCGCGAGAGAGAGAGAGAGAGAGAGAGAGAGAGAGAGAGAGAGAGAGAGAGAGAGAGAGAGAGAGAGAGAGAGAGAGAGAGAGAGAGAGAGAGAGAGTGTGTGTGTGTGTGTTGATGCTTTGTTCAACTGATTGTATTTTGTATTGTGTTTTTTGGGTGGGGTGAGTGGTGGTGATGGTAACGGTGTGTGTGTGTGTGTGTGTGTGTGTGTGTGTGTGTGTGTGTGTGTGTGTGTGTGTGTGTGTGTGTGTGTGTGTGTGTGTGTGTGTGTGTGTGTGTGTGTGTGTGTGTGTGTGTGTGTGTGTGTGTGTGTGTGTGTATGTGCCGGTACGTGCGTGTATGTGTGGGTGGGGTGTGTATGTGTATGCCTATTTGCATGTGCGTGAGCGATTATTTCGTGTTGTTGTTGAATTTGTTGCTTCTTAATTTTTGTTGTTGTTAAGCGCATAGAGCTCCACATTGGTGGAGGAATGTGCTATATAAATGATTCACTATTATTATTATTATTATTATTATTATTATTATGTCATTTTCTCCCTCGAATCCGACACAGACAAGATCTGTTCTCTTGCCTGCTTATTATTAGGCCTATATGTAATATATCATTATAATGACACCGTCCTTGTATATGTACTGATCTTTTATTATCAGCAATAGGACACGAAGACAAAGGTAAAAGAGGGTTGTCCGAGGTACTAATTGCTCATTGACGTGAGCAGACGGAATTAATCACCACCCTGGCGGGCCATGTTCAGTTAGGGATGATACTGATAGTGTGCAACGTGTCCATTGTAACTCTAATGAGCGCTTCAGGGATAAGGACGATAACTCCATCTAAACAGCCCATTCAACGACAATGGTTTGAGGTTACTTGTATATTTACTACTCAACAAAAGTTAAGTACCACTTTTTCACAAGCGCATTAAACATTGTAAAAAAGAGGTACTTGACTATTAGTTGATCTCTGTATGCGTATCATAATTAGGGATTCAACATGCAGTGGAATCCGCTTAATCGGACACTTTTTGGACCAGGAAAAATATGGCCGATAAAGCGAATCGGCGGATAAAACGAACATCGAGATACTGTATGACGCAATTATGCAAGTCAAAAGCAATGACGTCCAAATTAAATGTTGCAGTTCAAATTCAAATTCTTTCCCTTTTTGTGATGTGTGTGTGTGTGTGTTTATTAATCCTACAACTTGACAGAAGCACGAGTAAAAGACAATGATTTTGTTTTCTTGAGTGATTTTAACGCCATATGCAGGGTCTTTCAATTGACAACAGCTCACCTTCCAACTTCACACTCAACCATGTAAACGTCAAAAGCGTGTTGTCAGTTTGTCTGCCTCTGTTGGGGTAAAGAGGAAAAATTAGAGAGAAAAAGTGGCCAATAAAGCGAAATTGAAGATTTCAGCTTTGGCCATAAAAACGAACAAAATAACACATGCTTAAGAAGAAAAAAATCAGTTCCAGAGGAAATTGGCCGATTAAGCGGCTTTGGCCAATTATCCGATGGCCAATTAAACGGATTCCACTGTACTGTTTATTGAGGACATTTGGTGAATGCTGTAACATTGTTTATGCATTAACCGTGTGTTACCAATGAACAGTGTTTTGAATGCAGTTTAAAAGTCCATGCTTTTACAAAATTGTCCTTATATTTTATTGCTCCATACACAAGCCTTGAGATGAATTATAAAATTAAACTAGGCTTACGATAGGAAGCTGAAGTTTAATTTGAATTATTTTGAATCTATTGAAGGGAAGAGAAATTACGCGAGATGCGGGAGCAGATCACGTGACGGCAAGAGTCAGGCTTTAGCGTTGTTGTGTCCACTAGGCCTACGATAGGGAGGGCATGTCTAACTGAACCATTTCAAATCCAAAGAAGGGAGGGCGCGTAACGTAAGCCTAGTTTAATTTTATAATTATTTCTCATCTATTTCTCGTCCAGAGAAATTACGCGAGACTTTAGAGAACCTAGTGGACAAAAACAACATGCCCAAAACAAATGAAGCGTAGGCTTCAACATAAAACACCAAACATACCAGATTATATACACTGAACAGAGTAATGGATCATCAGCATCCAAATTATATTCTATGTATATAGGTATATATCCGCAGTTGCACAAAAACCAAAGCTTGAAACAAGAAGTAATTAAAAAATGACTGGGTACCAGCATTAATGACAGATTAATTGAAAATTATGAATTTGCCATGAAGCAGCCCCCACAGCACAGTTTAGTCATCATCCAATCAAAGTTCTGTGCATAGGCACACCAACACATACGCTGATACAGTGCATATATCATTATATGTACAAAATGATTAAATGAAATCAAAGCAAGCAACATGCAAGAAAAAAGTCGGTGCTTTGTCACAAAAGTGTCCATGACTGATTGCCCAAAATTTGGGGCGCTAGCTTTATTGTAGAACTTAGAGAAAGTCTTTTGGTTACTCCATCCAGCAGCCTTCATGATGGAAACAATGGAAGCCCCTTGACTGGCAGCTGCACTAGTACTCGCAGCCCGCGTGCTATGGCTACCATATTTGTCCGTGTCAATGCCAGCCTCTCCCAACACATGTTTCACCCAGCAAGAAAAAGTGTCCCTAGAGATAGGGCTGTGTGGCCTTATGAAACTAATGAAGAGTTTTTCCCCTTGTCTAAGCTTCTGTGTCATTTCCAAATATCTCTCTAAATGCTTCACCAAACACAACTTAGAATTTTTTGGAAAAGCTAATATTGTTGCTGGCTCTGTATGCGTTCCTGGTCGAGTGTGCTTTTGCTTGTCAGAGAAAAATATGGTGCATTTCTGCAGGTGTAATTTAACATCAATGACATTTAGTGCATACAGAGCATGACCTCTTTGCCCTGTCAACAGAGTCAACAAAATTACTGTTCTAAGAGTTAATTGCTTTAAGGACAGTTCCTGCACATGTGGCCATTGCAATAAATGGTCCAAAACAACATCCACACTCCACACTTCCTGATATTTTGGTAAAGCAGGTCTCATTTCAAACACGCCTTTTAAAAGTCTGCATATATCTGGGTGACTCCCTATAGAAGGTCCTGTGTCATTCTCTGGAGCTAAATAGGCACTCAAAGCACTCCTGGCAGTGTTAATCGCACTATAGCTAGCACCTTTAGAGTAAAGCAAAGCTAGGAAATTGCTTACTTGTATAGGAGTAGGTGACAATTTATCCAGAGAATTATCATCTGCATACTGTTGCCATTTTTTAATATAGCAGTCATACGCCTTTTTGGTCGCTGGTCTCCAAGATGCTAACATCAGGTCTGCTGCAGTAGCTGTCAACCCTTTAACGGTGAATCTTTCCCTGATATCCTGCATAGCAGCAGGCGAAGCTTGCCCTTTTCCACAAGTCGGTGTGTTTTGTCCGGGTGGCTGGGCAGTATCAGGGAGTCCTTGGTCGCCGGTATGGGGACAGGCTCTGTAGTCAGCATCCTGGAGCGGAGCGGCCACCAGGTTTGTGTCGGCCACCTGGGGACCACCAGCACCCCCGTACTCTGCTCCTGCAGCACCTTCTGCAAGACTTGCAGAATTACACTGAAAGGGGGAAAAGCATAAAATTCAGTGAGTTTCCAAGAAATGGAAAAAGCGTCCACTGCATACGCCTCAGGATCTGGTCTGTAGGAAACATAGCATGGATACTGTTTGTTAATGCGAGAAGCAAACAAATCTACTGAGGGCTTGATGTTCAGGCAAGCCAAAGCTTTCTGCAGCATGTCAGGGTTGAGCTGCCATTCTGCATCCAGGTTTATTTTCCTGGACTCCGTGTCTGCTGCAGTGTTCTCCTTGCCTGGTAAGTACGCTGCTGAGAGCCATATGTCACGGGCAACACACCACTGCCAAATAGTGAAAGTGATGTCATTACATGAATCTGAGTGGCTAGTGCCAAAATGATTGATACATGCAACAGCTGTAGTGTTATCCGCCAACACACGCACTGCTTTCCCTGAAATTTCGTTCTCAAAACATTGCAAAGCAAAAAGGATAGCTTTCAGCTCCAAATAGTTGATGTGGAACTCAGCTTCTGCCGGAAGCCAGGCACCACCAGACCGCCAGTCTGCAAGGGAACACCCCCAACCAGCTTTACTTGCATCTGAAGCAATGGTGATTTCAGGCTGTCTGTCACAAATATAATTTTTGGCACAGTCAATGTTATCAAGCCACCACAAAATTTCATTTCTTGCAAGGGGAGAGAGGCACATAATACCATCAAAATCGCCTCTGGAGCATTTGAGTGCCATTTTCTTATCTTCTTCCAAGTGGCGATAGTGTAATGCCCGTGTAATACCAGCATGCCCACTACTTGAGCGACCTCTCTGATTTTGGGTTGATTTTTCTGCAGCAACTGTGTGCAGCCCACTTTAATTTTCTCCTTACGCTCTTTAGTCAACTCAACTGTCATGCTTCTTGAGTCACTGATTACCCCAAGGTACTGAATGGTCTGAGAGGGACATAGGGCAGATTTATCTGGGTGAATAACAAACCCCAATGCTCTAAACAGCTTTACAGTCTCAGTGATGTTACATTGACAATCAATTTCACTTCTCGCAACCAACAAAGAGTCATCAAGATAAGAGGATGAAACATGACCTCTCTCCCTCAACCAAGCAAAAACAGGTTTCAACAGCTTTGTGAACTTTCTAGGTGCCATTGCTATTCCATTCGGTAAACAATTAAATTCCCACAACTGACCCTTCCAACTGAATCTCAACAGCTTTCTGTGGGCCTGCCATATAGGTACTGAATAATAAGCATCCTTTAAGTCTATTGAGGCCATGAAACAGTCTTTTGTAATCAATCTAAGTGCTGACTGCAACGTATCCATCTTAAAATGATGGTATGTGATTTCCCTATTCAAATGCTTCAAATTCAAAATCATTCTGTGTGTGCCATCCTTTTTAGGACGAGTGAAAATAGGTGACACAAATTGACCTGTCTCAGGCACGCACTCTGAAATAACACCTTTCTGGGATAGTTTCTCTATCTCCTTATCAATTGCGCAAATTTCTGGGCTAGTCAAGCTTGGTTGAGTGGGAGAGAAATGTGGTAAATCCTCAATATCCGAAACCAGATCTATTTTGGCCCCAGTGATCAACTCAAGAATCTCGGGGTCAGAGGTCAAATCTTTCCATGGAACAACATAGTGCTGCAACCTCCCAGCAGTAAACACATCAGCTTCTTCTTTTAGTTCCTCAATCAGCCTTGGGAGTGTCGCATAAAATTCACTCACCTCATTGTGTGATTGTGACTACCAGTGGGAGGGTCTCTGGCCACTCAAGCCTGCTGTTTGTTGTTCTGCCTCTTGTGGTAGGCAGGAAAGTGTTTCTTGTTCCTGTGCCACTGATTCTGAAACTGATTTTTCCGACCTAAAAAAGATGGTTGGCCAGAAAAATGTTTGGGGCGCTTGTCATGGTATCTGGCTCCCCCAGGTCTGGGGCCAGAGAGTTTGGCCCCAATGTTGTCCAGATCCTTTGCCTCCTTCACAGAGGCAGACAAGTTATCCCCAAACAGTTTGTCAGTAACCGGCACACTCTCTGCACAGATGCCAGCCGCGATGTTTTGGTTTAGGTAGGGCTTTATTCCTACGCGTCGTTTGATCGAAAGCTCTTGTGACGCATGCCCAAGCAGAGCAATGGAATCCGTTAGGTTGCTGACTGCCGCTTCAAGTAGATCGGCCTTTTCGGTTCTCTGCGCCTCTCTGATTGCTTGCATGGCTCTCACTGACGCGCTCGCGGCACGCACTACGAGGCGCTGCATGTGCACTGTGCGAAGGTCATTCTTTCTCACTCTTGATGGAATCGCTTTCCAAATTTCTTTGTTGACCGTGGGAACGCAGAGCTTTTCGCAGTTGGTAGGTCGGACATATTTGTCGTCAGTTTTTGCACTTTCTTATCGGACAGTTGTTTGGAGAACCGCTTATTGGCGAGTTTCGCGATCGATGTTGAAACTCTAATGCCGGTCTCTTCGTCATCATCAAGCTCGTCGTCAAGTTCCTTTATCAGTTCATCTTCCTCATCGCAATTGATCGACACTACATCGTCGTTTGCTTCAGTATCGCCTTCAGTTTCAGACTCGGAGTCTGAACTTTCCTCCCTCGAAGTTTCCCGTTAACGTTTTTTCGATTTTCTTTTGTCTTCCGCGCGCAATCCGCTTGACCCTGTTTGCGATCGAGAGGGTCCGGCGTCACGATTCGATAGTTCCGTTTGAGGCTGAGATGCCAAGCCTGCAATCAATCGGTCTAGCTTGGCATCCAGGTCATGGAATTTTCGATTCCATTTTGCATCCAGGCTCTCTAAAGCCGGTGTGTCCCGCGATCCTGTTGCAGTTTGCTCATTCACTGGCACCGGGCCGTCAGGCCTGTGGTCCAAGTCCGACATCGTAAGATGTCAAGGTAAAACCAAACACAAGTGGCAAATGTATAGATCAGCGTAAGCTGATCAGTGGAACAAGACCAGACTCAGTGGCAAAACAATTGAAACAGCATAAGCTGAGAAAATGCACAAACGGCACAGTATAGACTTGGGTTGGGAGAGAACAAAGAACGCCACCTTCCCGCTCGGTGCCAGACACATTCGAGCGCGCGCGCACACACGAGTCTAGTGCCTGTCGGTTAGGCCTAGGCGTACGGGTTATATTCCGGTTAAAAACGACCTTACCTGTCGAAATATACCACAAAACACACACACTAATACTAATATACAACACACTATATTGGGGCGTGAAGGGAAAGGGAAAATTATAACTAAAATTGAAAATTATTTTCCTGTGCTAAAAGACCATGGCTCTGCCGCCGACGTGCTCGCGCCGACTGACTCTTGCCGTCACGTGATCTGCTCCCGCATCTCGCGTAATTTCTCTGGACGAGAAATAGATGAGAAATAATTAAAGTTAATGTTTAACGTCCTCCCAGTCACAAGGACAGATATGGGACATTACTTATTTCTAAAGTTATGAACAAGCCTTGAGATGTCTACAGAGGAAAATATATGTGCATGTAAAACACAGCACATTTGTTTACACTCTGTGCTCATTTTCGTGTCTAATTATGATACGCATGCAGAGATCAACAAAAGTTTAGTATTGTAAAGTAACTCTTCTTCATAAGACCGCAAAACCAAAATGGCTGATCCAAATCATTTTATTTTTTATGCAAATTTACATCGGTTATTTGTTCACCAAATACTAAACTTTCATCAAAATCGGTTTGTCCACCCAAACAGCAATAAACAGTAGTCATGTAGGCGCAGTTACTCCGGGCTTCCTTGACAACTTAGGGGGTTCATGAAACATCGTGTAAATTGTTTGGTTTGCCCAAAACTGTGGACACACCCAATTGTGACCCGTTTTGAGTACCATACTTTTGTGACTTTCAAACTTGGGGGTGGCGTGGTTTGTTGAGCCACTGTGTATCTAACGTAATAACGCGTATGCAATGAAATTTGAGATTTGAGTACACCCGTTATCGAATTACTTCACTGCAAAATGTGTGATGATTTGATTACGCCATCTTTCTTTTGTGCGCTTGTGAAAAAGTGGTACTTAACTTTTGTTGAGTAGTATATTGTGAGCCGAACTTTTAAGGCTGTATAGAAAAAGAGCTGGGGCAGAGACGCCCCCACTTGACGTTTCAGAGTATAAGGCTGCGGACACATTAGACGCGGAAACCAGACAGGAGGTGGAAGCTACCTTTGTTGAGCCTGTGTTGGATGACAATTCGGCTCCGTTCAACGGTGATCTCACACTTAGGGAAGTAAAAACGGCAGTCGAGAATCTACGATCAGCCAGTAAAGCTTCTGGTGCCGACCCTATCTCCTATCACATGATTCGCTGATTCCCCAGCACGATGCTAAAGGTACTCCACGTGTTCTACCAAACATGCTGGTCAGCTGGCATGATCCCTGCAGCCTGGAAAGAAGCCCAAGTGTGCGCCATCCCCAAGGAGGGCAAACCACCCAAACTTCCTACTAGCTACATGCCCATTGCTCTGACTCCTCACTTTGGCAAAGTGTACGAGCGAGTTGTGAAAGAGCGGCTCGAGCACCACTTAACAAAACACGACATCCTCCCAGTATGTCAGGCAGGCTTCCGCAAAGGACGTAACTGCACAGAGCATGTTGTCAACCTTATGAAACAGATCAAAAAGGGATACAGACAACCAACATCCCCAAAGACCTTCGCTGCCTTCTTTGACATCAAAAGGGCATTTGTCACAGTGTAGCATGCAAAGCTACTTGATAAGATGCAATCACTGGGCATCAACGGTCGACTCTATCAGTTTGTCAAGACTTTTCTGAAGAGAAAGTTGGCTCTGCCATCTCAGAAACTCACACCATTGACATGGGGGTGCCCCACAAGGCAGTGTCATAGCCCCGACACTTTTTAGCATTATGCTACACGATCTTGTCAAAGTAATGGAAGACAAACCGGCAAATGGCAAAGGATATAAACTCAACATCGCCATGTACGCAGACGACCTAGCAATATGGTTAGACACAGCTTAATAAAGCAATACAGAAAGAACGAAATCCTTCCAGACATGCATCGATGAAATCAAAGTATACATGGATACCAATGGCTTCCAACTGTCACCTAAAAAAAACCCATCTTTATGGTTTTCTCACACAAAGGAGGAAACATCCAGAACCATTGGATTGGAACCCATTCGATCACCATGTCATCAAAACCAGCCAATGAAGTGCGCTTATTTTTTTCCTTATTACTTTTACTTATTTACGGATTGTGCATGGCATTTCCGCGTCTACTGTGTACGCGGCCTATGTAGAAAAAGAAGGCAAATTTGGTTATTCGAAGGGACACATGACTTCAGAAAATTTACCATTTACCAATGTATACATTTTTTAAGTGATTCTGCACAGTGGTTTGCAGGATATTGCACGCATAGTCAAACACATCATAAGGGTCTGTGAACATTAGATCCGCAAGTTCCGCACGAAAAACCCATTCACTTATGTAAGAAATAAGCGGATGGGATTGCGGATGGGTTTCAGTCTACGCTTATTTCTTATGGGGAGTGTATGGGGTTTCCGTGCCTAACACTTGCGTATTGCGGATGTAATGTGTACATGCCCTAAAGCTAAGAGACACACACAGCCGCAATGGTTCTTCCTGTGTTTAAAGGGACGTGGGACTAATGTATTTTTATCAACGGAAAATAATTACATGGATTAGAGAACCAGAAGAGGGTTGGTTTTTTTTTGTTTTTTTGGGGGGTAGCAACTTTCTTACCATACCATATCATCTCAACTCACTCTCCCCCTCCCTACACCCCCTCCCCCATCACCATGTTTCACCGGCTACCTACTTCATTAACTCTTTCACAGCCAATGTCACATTTTTGCACCACAATGATTTAACTTTCATGTCACTAAAAGGCATCAAAGCAGGGTTATCCAAAGACCATGTTTTCTTAACTTTGGGAGTTAAGGACAGGCCTTAAGTTACACACGTCACAGAGGAATCCCCAATTTTACAGATGATTATTTTTCTCTACCCATGTAAGTTTAATGGAAAGTTTTTTTTAGAAAAATGGCTGGCGGCGAAAGGGTTAAAGTTTTAAAAGATACTGATGTCCTTATGTCAACAACCTCTTTCGAACAGAAGTACTACCGGGCAATCACCCTAACGACAGCACTGCAACGAATGCAAATTTGCCTTCTTTTTCTACATATTTATTATAGATGGTAAGTGATAGCAGCCGAATGTGTGGATTTTCTCCAGTGTAGCTGCAATTTGCAAGTCTAGCCAAGTAATTGCACTAATACCGACATTTTATAAAATAAAATAAAAATCACCAAATGATATCTATATAGCTACAATTTGCAAGTCTAGCTAAGCTAAGTAATTGCACTGATAGGCCTACCGACATTTCATAAAAATAATTAAAAAATCACCAAATGATAGCTATATGATCATGTTCATTCTCGTATTTTGTCTGTAGATGGGCATTGCGTATTACTAGCTCCCTACACACTTATAAGGTTAGTTTGCAAACTTCATTATAATGCTGGGTCGAGTTTCTCTAGACGACGGTCGCCACGCGCATAACTGTTACGCCAAAAGGGGTATAAGAAACACTTTAGAAAACGTTTGCGGAAGAATATTACAAGCTCTTGTCTGATTGGTCAAAACAAAGTATTATTTTAACCAAACTTTAATTGACCAATCAACAGCAATAAATACGTTCACCCCCCTACTAGTTCCGGATAGTTCGCCGCTTGCTCGGTGTTTGGCAAACACAAAACGTCACGTGAATTATCGGCAAACGAAGGGTGTTTCTTAGACCGTTTTTGCCGATTTGAGCGAGCGCAACGTAACGTTAGCCCTTGTCAAACGGCCCCCTGAACATTTACGGTAGAATTATTTGCACAGGAAAGATTGGCCGAGTGAAGCTCACAGGGGCATTTTGATCAACCTAATTCGGCAGTGGGAGGTACCATTGACTCTACAGTATGTGTATATATAGCACCAATATAGCATCCATGTACCAATATATATAGCATCCATGTACCAATATAGCATCCATGTATCAATATATATAGCATCCATGTACCAATATAGCATCCATGTATCAATATAGCATCCATGTATCAATATATATAGCATCCATGTATCAATATAGCATCCATGTACCAATATAGCATCCATGTATCAATATATATAGCATCCATGTATCAATATATATAGCATCCATGTACCAATATAGCATCCATGTATCAATATAGCATCCATGTATCAATATATATAGCATCCATGTATCAATATAGCATTCATGTACCAATATAGCATCCATGTATCAATATATATAGCATCCATGTATCAATATAGCATCCATGTATCCAATATAGCATCCATGTATCAATATAGCATCCATGTATCAATATAGCATCCATGTATCAATATAGCATCCATGTACCAATATAGCATCCATGTATCAATATAGCATCCATGTATCAATATAGCATCCATGTACCAATATAGCATCCATGTATCAATATAGCATCCATGTATCAATATAGCATCCATGTACCAATATAGCATCCATGTATCAATATAGCATCCATGTATCAATATAGCATCCATGTATCAATATAGCATCCATGTATCAATATAGCATCCATGTATCCAATATAGCATCCATGTATCAATATAGCATCCATGTACCAATATAGCATCCATGTACCAATATAGCATCCATGTATCAATATAGCATCCATGTATCAATATAGCATCCATGTATCAATATAGCATCCATGTATCAATATAGCATCCATGTATCAATATAGCATCCATGTACCAATATAGCATCCATGTATCAATATAGCATCCATGTATCAATATAGCATTCATGTACCAATATAGCATCCATGTATCAATATAGCATCCATGTATCAATATAGTATCCATGTACCAATATAGCATCCATGTATCAATATAGCATCCATGTATCAATATATATATCATCCATGTATCAATATAGCATCCATGTACCAATATAGCATCCATGTATCAATATATATAGCATCCATGTATCAATATATATAGCATCCATGTATCAATATATATAGCATCCATGTATCAATATATATAGCATCCATGTACCAATATAGCATCCATGTATCAATATATATAGCATCCATGTATCAATATATATAGCATCCATGTATCAATATATATAGCATCCATGTATCAATATATATAGCATCCATGTATCAATATAGCATCCATGTATCAATATAGCATCCATGTATCAATATAGCATCCATGTATCAATATAGCATCCATGTATCAATATAGCATCCATGTATCAATATAGCATCCATGTATCAATATAGCATCCATGTATCAATATAGCATCCATGTATCAATATAGCATCCATGTATCAATATAGCATCCATGTATCAATATAGCATCCATGTATCAATATAGCATCCATGTATCAATATAGCATCCATGTACCAATATAGCATCCATGTACCAATATAGCATCCATGTATCAATATAGCATCCATGTACCAATATAGCATCCATGTACCAATATAGCATCCATGTATCAATATAGCATCCATGTACCAATATAGCATCCATGTACCAATATAGCATCCATGTATCAATATAGCATCCATGTACCAATATAGCATCCATGTTCCAATATAGCATCCATGTATCAATATAGCATCCATGTATCAATATAGCATCCATGTACCAATATAGCATCCATGTATCAATATAGCATCCATGTATCAATATAGCATCCATGTATCAATATAGCATCCATGTATTAATATAGCATCCATGTATCAATATATATAGCATCCATGTACCAATATAGCATCCATGTACCAATATAGCATCCATATATCAATATATATAGCATCCATGTATCAATATATATAGCATCCATGTATCAATATATATAGCATCCATGTATCAATATAGCATCCATGTATCAATATAGCATCCATGTACCAATATAGCATCCATGTATCAATATATATAGCATCCATGTATCAATATAGCATCCATGTATCAATATAGCATCCATGTATCAATATAGCATCCATGTATCAATATAGCATCCATGTACCAATATATATAGCATCCATGTGCCAATATAGCATCCATGTATCAATATAGCATCCATGTATCAATATAGCATCCATGTATCAATATAGCATCCATGTATCAATATAGCATCCATGTACCAATATAGCATCCATGTATCAATATAGCATCCATGTACCAATATAGCATCCATGTATCAATATAGCATCCATGTATCAATATAGCATCCATGTATCAGTATAGCATCCATGTATCAATATAGCATCCATGTATCAATATAGCATCCACGTATCAATATAGCATCCATGTATCAATATAGCATCCATGTATCAATATAGCATCCACGTATCAATATAGCATCCATGTATCAATATAGCATCCATGTATCAGTATAGCATCCATGTATCAATATAGCATCCATGTGCCAATATAGCATCCATGTATCAATATAGCATCCATGTATCAATATAGCATCCACGTATCAATATAGCATCCACGTATCAATATAGCATCCACGTATCAATATAGCATCCATGTATCAATATGGCATCCATGTATCAATATAGCATCCATGTACCAATATAGCATCCATGTACCAATATAGCATCCATGTATCAATATAGCATCCATGTACCAATATAGCATCCATGTATCAATATAGCATCCATGTACCAATATAGCATCCATGTATCAATATAGCATCCATGTATCAATATAGCATCCATGTACCAATATATATAGCATCCATGTGCCAATATAGCATCCACGTATCAATATAGCATCCATGTATCAATATAGCATCCATGTATCAATATAGCATCCATGTATCAATATAGCATCCATGTATCAATATAGCATCCATGTATCAATATAGCATCCATGTATCAATATAGCATCCATATAATATCCATGCATCCATGTATCAATATAGCATCCATGTATCAATATAGCATCCATGTATCAATATAGCATCCATGTATCAATATAGCATCCATGTATCAATATAGCATCCATGTATCAATATAGCATCCATGTATCAATATAGCATCCATGTATCAATATAGCATCCATGTATCAATATAGCATCCATGTATCAATATAGCATCCATGTATCAATATAGCATCCATGTATCAATATAGCATCCATGTATCAATATAGCATCCATGTATCAATATAGCATCCATGTATCAATATAGCATCCATGTATCAATATAGCATCCATGTATCAATATAGCATCCATGTATCAATATAGCATCCATGTATCAATATAGCATCCACGTATCAATATAGCATCCATGTATCAATATAGCATCCATGTATCAATATAGCATCCATGTATCAATATAGCATCCATGTACCAATATAGCATCCATGTATCAATATAGCATCCATGTATCAATATAGCATCCATGTATCAATATAGCATCCATGTATCAATGTGGCATCCATGTATCAATATAGCATCCATGTACCAATATAGCATCCATGTATCAATATAGCATCCATGTATCAATATAGCATCCATGTATCCAATATAGCATCCATGTATCAATATAGCATCCATGTATCAATATAGCATCCATGTATCAATGTGGCATCCATGTATCAATATAGCATCCATGTACCAATATAGCATCCATGTATCAATATAGCATCCATGTATCAATATAGCATCCATGTATCAATATAGCATCCATGTATCAATATAGCATCCATGTATCAATATAGCATCCATGTATCAATATAGCATCCATGTATCAATATAGCATCCATGTATCAATATAGCATCCATGTATCAATATAGCATCCATGTACCAATATAGCATCCATGTACCAATATAGCATCCATGTATCAATATAGCATCCATGTATCAATATATATAGCATCCATGTACCAATATAGCATCCATGTATCAATATAGCATCCATGTACCAATATAGCATCCATGTACCAATATAGCATCCATGTATCAATATAGCATCCATGTATCAATATAGCATCCATGTATCAATATAGCATCCATGTATCAATATAGCATCCATGTATCAATATAGCATCCATGTACCAATATAGCATCCATGTATCAATATAGCATCCATGTATCAATATAGCATCCATGTATCAATATAGCATCCATGTACCAATATAGCATCCATGTATCAATATAGCATCCATGTACCAGTATAGCATGCATGTACCAATATAGCATCCATGGAGGTACGCATTAAGCAGACTAATGCATGACGTTTACCAAGAGGACGTTGCATTCTTGTATTTTCTTATACTCGGTGAGGTACCTTGCACACCTCCCCCCC
>CM065698.1:14231737-14234177 GCA_017654935.2 Phymorhynchus buccinoides | reverse complement strand
GTGCTAATGAACAAAAACTATTTTTCATTCATATTCAGATTGATTTTCTCAATTGCAAGTTATATATTGGCTATTTCACGAACTGGGCAAAAAGACCATTTCATGAAATGAGCAATTTCATGGATTGGGCGTAACACATATACAGGAATGTGTATTCAAATCACACAAAAAGTGAAACGCATTTGCTGGAAACGTGCACAGTGACAGTAGATAGACGAAGACGTTGTCAGAAGACCAGTGCAGAATGGGGTTCTCTTTCCCACTGACAGATCGTTTGCGGCAGCAACCCTGAAAATAACACATGATGATGAGCCATCTTCCCCGTCGTCAAATCAACAACCCCCCCCCCCCCCCCCCCCCCCGCGCCCCTGGTGTAGGATACCGGGGGTCTTTTGTACAAATAGTTCCCTTACCTTCTGGAAGTTCTTTGACACATGTGATGTAGCCATCTTCCTCTAAAATGTCAACTCTCTTTGTGCAAATTTCCACTCTGTGCCTGTTTTCTCTTTGCTTTACTGTCATACTGTAATCTACTATCTTTCCGCCTTACTGGTCCATTCTCCTATCCTTTTTTTTCTTCTAGAAATTCTGACAAAGATTTTGTGCAGCCGAAGACGGACACGCTGGGCCTAACTATTTCTTAGGCGCATGACGGCAGCATGAAGCATCTGCGCTCATAGTGAGAGAAAACTGTCAGAGCGACCAACGAAGAAGAAGAAGATCAACAAAATCAGCGTTAAAATGTAAAAAAAGAATGAAAAAAAGGCTGTTCAAGCTTATTCTTTCGTTCTCGTTAAAGATCATTTTTTTGACTAGACTTGACTTGACTTTGATCTGTTTTCGCACTCAATCGGTGAAGATAAAAGCGTATTATACGCTTAACATCTTGTGCTCTACAACTAGATTTGAGTTAGCAAAGCGGCGTGTACCTGGATCAGTGCGATGCGCCCCCATCTCCACAATGTTTCCGTCTCTGTATGACCCCGTTTCTATGTGTTCCCGTCTCTATGTGTCCCCGTCTCTGGGTGCCCCCGTCTCTATGTGTTCCCGTCTCTGTGTGACCCCATCTCTATGTGTCTCCGTCTCTATGTGTCTCCGTCTCTATGTGTCTCCGTCTCTATGTGTCCCCGTCTCTGGATGTCCCCGTCTCTATGCGTCCCCGTCTCTGTGTGACACCTATCTCTATGTGTCTCCGTCTCTGGGTGCCCCCGTCTCTATGTGTCCCCGTCTCTATATGACTCCGTCTCTATGTGTCCCCGTCTCTGTATGACCCCGTCTCTATGTGTCCCCGTCTTTGGATGGCCCCGTCTCTATGTGTCCCCGTCTCTGTATGACCCCGTCTCTATGTGCCACCATCTCTATGTGTCTCCGTCTCTATGTGTCCCCGTCTCTGTGTGTCCCCGTCTCTGTATGACCCCGTCTCTATGTGTCCCCGTCTCTATGTGTCCCCGTCTCTGTGTGTCCCCGTCTCTATGTGTCCCCGTCTCTGTATGACCCCGTCTCTATGTGTCCCCGTCTCTATGTGTCCCCGTCTCTGGGTGACCCCATTTCTATGTGTCCCCGTCTCTATGTAGGCCTATACCCACGGGTTAGGGTAAGGGCTAGAGGTTACGATTAATGCTTGGGTTAGAGATAAGCTTAGGGATAGGATTAGAGCTAAGATAAACAAAGAGACGGGGACACATAGAGGCGAGGACACACAGAGGCGAAATTGGGGACACTTAGAGACGGGGACACACAGAGGCGAAATTGGGGACACCTAGAGACGGGGACACACAGAGGCGAAATTGGGGACACCTAGAGACGGGGACACACAGAGGCGAAATTGGGGACACCTAGAGACGGGGACACACAGACGGGGACACAGGGGACACCTAGAGACGGGGACACACAGAATTGGGGACACCTACAGACGGGGACACACAGAGGCGAAATTGGGGACACCTAGAGACGGGGACACACAGAGGCGAAATTGGGGACACCTACAGACGGGGACACACAGAGGCGAAATTGGGGACACCTAGAGACGGGGACACACAGAGGCGAAATTGGGGACACCTACAGACGGGGACACACAGAGGCGAAATTGGGGACACCTACAGACGGGGACACACAGAGGCGAAATTGGGGACACCTACAGACGGGGACACACAGAGGCCAAATTGGGGACACCTAGAGACGGGGACACACAGAGGCGAAATTGGGGACACCTACAGACGGGGACACACAGAGGCGAAATTGGGGACACCTACAGACGGGGACACACAGAGGCGAAATTGGGGACACCTACAGACGGGGACACACAGAGGCGAAATTGGGGACACCTACAGACGGGGACACACAGAGGCCAAATTGGGGACACCTACAGACGGGGACACACAGAGGCGAAATTGGGGACACCTACAGACGGGGACACACAGAGGCCAAATTGGGGACACCT
>CM065698.1:14219237-14226737 GCA_017654935.2 Phymorhynchus buccinoides | reverse complement strand
ATTTGCAGTCAAACAGTGAACATAGGCCAAATAGGCCCAAAATGACCACTGGTCAACCACATCAAAATGTGTTAATTTGAACTCCTAATACACTAATTTGCAGTCAAACAGTGAAAATAGGCCAAAGTGACCACTGGTCAGTGACACTGACCACTGGCCCACCAATCATCAAACTTTGTTCATTTGAACTCCTAATGCACTAATTTGCAGTCAAACAGTGAAAATAGGCCAAATTGACCACTGGACAGTGACACTGACCACTGGTCAACAAATCAAACCTTGTTCATTTGAACTCACCTAATACACTAATTTGCAGTCAAATAGTGAAAATAGGCCCAAATGACTACTGGTCAACCACATCAAAATGTGTGAGAGAGAGAGAGAGAGAGAGAGAGGAGAGAGGAGAGAGAAGAAGATTAGAGAAGCAAGAGAGAGAGAGAGAGACAGACAGACATACAGGACAGACAGACAGACAGACACACAGACAGACAGACAGACAAGACAGACAGGACAGACGACAGACGGACAGTAGAGAGAGAGAGAGAGAGAGAGAGAGGAGAGATGAGAGAGAGAGAGAGAGAGGAGAGTTCATAATTTCCAACAGGAATCATTTCACTAGATAGTCGTAAAGCCAAGCTACTATCTGCTGAAAACCTTAGTATTACTACTAACCCATGAAAAGACTACTATTTTTTTCATCAGTTAGTAGATACTCCTGTTGGCAAGCTACTATCTGCTGAAAACCTTAGTATTACTACTAACCGAATGAGAAAGACTACTATTTTTTTCATCAGTTAGTAGTCTAACTTTGGCAAGCTACTATCTGATGAAAACCTTAGTATTACTACTAACTTTACCATGAAAAGACTACTATTTTTTTCATCAGTTAGAAGTAACTTGACAAGCTACTATCTGCTAAAAACCTTAGTATTACTACTAACCCATGAAAAGACTACTATTTTTTTCATCAGTTAGTAGTAACTTGACAGGCTACTATCTGCTTGAAAACCTTACTAATACTACTAACCAATGAAAAAAGACTACTATTTTGCCAGAATGTCACTTTGCTGTTTGACTGCAAATTAGTGTATTAGGAGTTCAAATGAACAATTTTTGATGTGCCCTTTGACCAGTGGTTCAGTGTCACTGACTACAGTGGTCACCTTTTGGCCTATTTTCAACTGTTTGACTGCAAATTAGTGCCATTAGGAGTTCAAATGAACAAAGTTTGATGTGGTTGGCCAGTGGCACTCAGTGTCACTGACCAGTGGTCAAATTTGTGCGGGCCTATTTTCACTGTTTGACTGCCAAATTAGTACATTAGGAGTTCAGAATATACAAACAATACTTTTGATGTGGATTGACCAGTGGTCACGATGTCACTGACGCCAGTGGGTCAATTAATTGGCCTATTTTCACTGTTTAGGAACTGCAACAATTAGTGTCATTAGGAGTTCAAATGAAAAAAAATTGATGTCGTTGACCAGTGTGGTACAGAATATGTCACATAAAACAACCAGTGGTCAAAAACATTTTAAGGATGTAGCCTGTTGTTTCTTAACATTATTCACTGTTTTCCCCTGCAAATTACGGTTCTGTATTAAGGAGAATAAAAAATTCATACTTAACCCACATCAAGTTTTGATGTAGTGGTGTCCGAGCCATGGTCAAAATATTTTGCCTAAATCTTTCGACCACTGTTTGATACTGCAATTGCGTTGTATTCGGCATCTTTCACTCAACTGACAAATGCAAACAGGTCTGTCTGGCTGGCAGTTGATCCTACCGCATATGGTCGAACTGTCACTGCCACAGTTGGTGTCAGACACCTTGCAACCAAATTGTTTCATAAAACCAGCTATTTTTAACTCCTAACGCACCATGAGGGAAGTCAGGACCTGGGGGGGGGGGTGTTGCCCCTACCGCGAGTAGCTGTCCCCCATTAAACATCTGCAGCCATTGACCACGCTGGTCCATGCCGCCCTGAAACCACCACTGGTTTTACACACCCTACCCTCAAAAAAACCTTGTTTAGTCACTATTTTCTCCTCTTATCTTATTTTGAACTCAATAAGCCTCCCACCAATAACTACACGCCCATTGGGGCTCGGCAGTCCAAACCACAGCTGAAACACAATCGTGCCAAATCCGCGTTACCCACTGGTCAGTGCCGACGTTGACCCCCGATCAAAATAAAAACAAGCACAACAGGACCACATCTAATACAAACATGTGTCTCCAAATGCAACATAAAGAATACCATACCCCTTTAACTCCTCATGGTCCCGCCAGCTACTACTTGCAGATCACCTCACAGTGACAAAACTCAGGCCCCACTTTCGCACTGAGCAGGTTCTTGAGTGCACACGTTGACCACTGTGTACATATCCCACCAGTCTCCCACACTCACCTCATTGGCTATCAATTTAGGATTGAACCACTCCATCATACCACTAAGTTTATCCAGTCAACTCGTTCACTAATGGCCAAAGTTAGCCACCTATAGATCCTTGCACAGGGCGCCTTGACACACTTGGTCACCCACATCACCATGGACTTGTTCAAATGGGTGTAACCCAAATGAACGCTCCTGCCAATACCCTAATTCGCGCACTTCCAACAACGGTACACGTTCTTGCGCCTGCCCGCACTAGATGCCAAATGTGTCGCGCCATATAGGTTTATACATCCTTCTCATAGAGTCTGATGATAGAGAAGAGATCCAGACCGTCCAGGACGCCAGAGAGAATGACGCCTCTCATAACGTCACGTAGAGAGCGGGGTTGTCTGGAATATTATTCAGGTTTTATCTTCTCGGTCGCGAAGCGACTAGTCAAAGATGCAGAGCGAGCTTAAGAGTTTGGAGGTCAGGAGATGAGATCAGATAGCGCGGCTCGGATTACCTGATCAGTACCTAACCTTTTCCCCCAGGTAATCATTCGACTAGATAGAATCGTAAAGCCGAAGCTACTATATGATGAAAACCTTTAGTATTACTAACTAACCCATGGAAAAGCACCATAACATATTAATTTTTACATCAGTCGTAGTAGTAATACTACTACTGCTGAAAATAATAGTAGTCTTTTCATGGGTTAGTAATATTAGTAAGTTTTCAAATCAGATGATAGTCTGGACTACACGTACGCTTCTAGTGTATTGTCCATGGTTTCTTTTCAGAGCCCACTAGGAGTCCAGCAAAAGCCCAGCGAAGAGTTGAGTGACCCGTAGTAGTGTTAGGGGGGGGGTCCCACATTGATCAAAATGCCATTAACGTTTTTGAGTCCATGTCTTCATGTCTTCGCTATATAGTATATCGGACTCTTGAAGGCAATGCGCAGTGTCCATGTTCAGTAAACACCCCCCTATTCTAAACATATGTATCTCCCTGGGTATATTTTTCATTTATTAGCCCGAAGGCCGTTTCTATTTGCTGTTCTGAGGTGAATTAGCTGAAGCGTTCATTTACCTTGGATGCAAGTGGTGTCCAGAAAGAGGTTTACACACTCTCTGCTATCACTAAAATAGTCTCTGCCAAGGAAGCGTATTATGTTTCTTTTCCATTTGTTAGTTTGCTTGTCGTTTGTGAAGTTATATCTAGCTTCCAAAACCCATAGTATTAGTATTTTTTAGTATTAGGTACTTTATAGTCACAGAGGCGTCTCTGTGAAATTCGGGTTGCTCCCACATGGAGAGCGCGTCGCAGCCAGAGGCGCACCACCCAATTTTTTTTAATTTTTTTTTTGCATGCTGTGGAGTTTATGTGTCACTAGATGAGGGGGGGGGGGGGGGGGTGGGGGGGGGGGGTGGGGGGGGGGGGGGGGGGGGGGGGGGGTAGGGTACATTTTTTTACCAAATGGACAACTTTTTCGTTGCCACTGGGTTTAAGCATGTTGCTAAGTGCATGGGCACACGGGACCCTCCGTTTATCGTCTCATCCGAAAGACTCCACGTTCAGACCGTTAAGGCCTAGTACAAAGTGTGAGGAAAAAATCCTCTGTACCCCCAGGTTCGAACTCGGGTTTACTTGACACGAAGCGAACGCGATGCCTCTGTGCCACTCTACACCACTCTACACTAGTGTTAAATTCATCATTCTAACATGATTCAAAACAACAGCAACAGCAACAACTTATCACATGCCAGATCTTATAAAGCAATCAACCAATCATACTAAATGTTAAGTTACGAGATGCAGGTTTTTTTGGGGGTATTAAGTACATTAATTTTGTCGAGTATATCTACGTTTCATAAGTTGTACTCAATGACAGTATTTTGTAGCTGCAAATCTGTGTTAAGTAAAAGTCGTTCAAACCAAACATTAGTATAAATTAATGTATCCTATGCCTTCACGATGAAGTCGGAAATGTTTCGTTTTTTTCCCAAATGGCAAGTCACATAACGCACTCCCAGCGAGTCTGATTTTTATTATGTCAATGCATATTATTCGAGATATTAAAGAAAATCTGAATGAAAACTGGCACCATTGTAATCAACATCCAGTCACCGAGGCCCGTGATTGACAGTTTACCTACATGGTAAGCCGTATCAATGTACTCCCAGTGACTTAATCTATTGTAATGGAAATAGGTTCCGATCGTCACAGCCTGAACTACTAAACCGAACATAATGAAAACTGGCAGAAAAGTTTTCCATGCACCAAAAAGGATGCTCGTAAGGTTATTCTAACCGAAATGGGTCCAGCCATATCAACATACAGTTACTACCAACAAGACTTGTGAGAGAGAGAGAGAGAGAGAGAGAAGAGAGAAGAGAGAGAGAGAGGAGAGAGAGAGAGAGAGAGAGAGAGAGAGAGAGAGAGAGAGAGAGAGAGAGAGAGAGAGAGAGAGAGAGAGAGAGAGAGAGAGAGAGAGAGAGAGAGAGAAGGGGCGGTGTTATGACAGACATAGCTGAAGCAGAGACTGAGACACAGAGACATATATATATACTGAGACATGGTGATAGAGACATTATCTATCAGTCTCGCACTGAATAGTGGAGGGTGGTGGTAGTGGGGTGCATTATTTGTGAACAACACTGAATAGATTATACTGAAAATTGACAAGATTTGTCTCTGGTGTTATGCCCATTTATAGTGTCAGTTCCCACCTGCAGTCTGGTTTTGGGTTTTAACTCGAACTCGTGGACGTATATATCAGTTCGCACTCATTCATTTTCTGTTTTCATCAAGATTTATATATGACATGACGAGGAACACAATGTACGCGGAAGTTCCGTGCGGAAACCCATGCGCAATCTACACCCAACAAAAACCTGGAAGTAAGAAATGTGAAGGAATGTGTACGCTACACGCGCAAACTCACCCGCAACCCTGTCCGTTTATTTCTTATATAAGTGAATGGGGTTTCCGTACGGAACTTGCGGATTGCGGATGTAAATGAATACAAGCCCTTACACTGCAAATTTGTTGTGAAAAATACTGAACCGATTATACTAAAGCTCACCCAAATGTAAAACTACATATTATATACGTAACCCCCTACTAAAAACGGGCAGAATTGTCTCTAATGTCTTGAAGATGGTGGCCCGTTTTCTTTAGCTCACCCAAATGTAAAACTACATAATATTATACACTACTCACAAAAAGTTAAGGATCACTATGAGAAAACAGGTGCGCAATAAACTCCGTTCGCTCCTGTTATTTTTTTCTCAGTCAAGCCAAATTGTTATGAATTCTTGTTCAGCTGTAAGTGGGCGATGTTGTGTTAGTGGAAACATTGCACGTGATTCTCTATTACTGAGCTGGGCAGCAAAAGAAAAAGCGGAAACTTGCGAAAAAAGGACCTTGTTTTGGATCGTTCTGCATGAACACATTGAACAAGCCAGATGGAAAAACCATTATGCACGTGCAAGCACTGCTGTTTATGTGTGAGATGCTGTCTCTTGCTTGGCTTTATAAGAAGACATACCACCAGTATTAGGCCTGATTTGACAATGCCTCCATGACGAAAATTGAGCGAGTTGGATAGGGGACGAGCTGTTGCATGGTTCCAAGATGGTGTTTCCAAGCGAGAAGTGGCCAGGCGACTTCAGGTGTCCATCTCGGTCATTGTCAGACTAATTCAACGCTTCACAGCCACTGGGAGGGTCCATGAAAGACGCAGATCTGGTCGACCGAAGAAGACAACTCCACGTGAAGATCGTCTCATTGAACGACAAGCCCTGCAGACAAGAACAGCCTCTTCCAGCATCATTCGAAGGCAGCTGAGGGTGGCTACTAACATCAACATCAGCCAGCAGACCATACGGAACCGCCTTCATGGGTTTAACCTCCGTTATCGTCGCCCAGCTGTACGGCCACGCTTAACTCCAGCCCATAGGGCAGCACGCCGCGCCTTCTGCAGACGTCACGTGAGGTGGACACGTCAGCAATGGTCCCAGGTCCTGTTCAGTGATGAATCACGCTTCACCCTGAACCACAACGACGGCCGACTGAGGGTCTGGAGGCGCCCAGGGGAACGCTTTATTGACGCCACTGTCCAAGAAAAGGTGGCCTTTGGTGGAGGTTCTGTAATGGTCTGGGGGGCCTTCAGCCTTCACCACAGAACACCCTTGTATCATGTACAGGGTAACCTGACTGGCCTCCGATACCGGGATGAGATCCTTCGACCGCTGGCTGTGCCTACACTGCAGCAGATGGGACCGCAGGCTGTCTACCAGGATGACAACGCTCGCCCCCCACAGGGCAAGGGTGGTCAACGAATTCCTGCAGCAGTCTGGAGTCAACAGAATGGAGTGGCCAGCATGCAGTCCCGATCTCAACCCGATTGAGAACCTCTGGGATGAGCTGGATCGCAAAGTGAGGAGCAACCACCCCCCTCCCAGGGATGCCCAGCACCTCTACCAGATGCTGCAGGCTGAGTGGCAGGCGCTTCCACAGAGGATCTTCACCACCCTGGTCAACTCCATGAGGACTCGCTGCGTCGAGTGCCAGAACAGCCATGGCGGATACACGCATTACTGAACTTTTGGGAGCATCAGAATGCCCTGTCTTGTGATTTCAATGACTTTGGGAAATCAAATTTCGATACGTACCCACTTTGATCAAATGTACAGACCAAACGATTGCTCGAAATTGAAGGCAATTGTGTATCGTTATCACTAAAGCATTGAATTAAATGTTGGCCAAAATTCAACGCATTGGCTTTCTTATTTGGAAAGTTATGAATTAGTTTGCAAGTGATCCTTAACTTTTTGTGGATAGCTTATATACGTAACCCCTTACTAAAAATGGGCAGAATTGTCTCTGATGTCTTGAAGACGGTGGCCCGTTTTTTTTAGCTCACCCAAATGTAAAACTTCATAATATACACGTAACCCCCATATATCTACAAAAGTTCTGGAAGTACGTGCAGACTATAATGGTTTGTCATTAATTTTGTTTTCTCAGGTGAGAGCTCAATCATCTTCACAGACACAGGCATGCCCCCCACCCACCAAACTAAACGGTCAAGCACCCTCCCCCTTCCCCTCTCCCTT
>CM065698.1:14206737-14209237 GCA_017654935.2 Phymorhynchus buccinoides | reverse complement strand
TTTACAAGTGATAAGAATTTAGGCTGGGTCCTAGTCTTCCATTCTGTCCTACAGGTGACTTTAACAAGTAAAAGGAAGTAACAAGTAGCAGAGTGGTGGCCCTGTTTCAAGGCAAGAGTTGTTTCCCTTGAGTCCGTGTCTTGCCAATAAAACCGGCTCCAGTGACCTTGACACTTGACCAATGACCTTCATTTTTTAACCTGGCCTAGATATCCTAACTACATATTCACATGCAAAATGTGAGCCTCCTAGGTCTCTCCGTTCAATATTTATGTCCCTTGGACTGTACCTTGCAAAAAAACCTGGCTCCAGTGACCTTGACCTTTGGCCTATTGACCTTCATTTTCGAACTTGGCCTAGATATCCTTAGTACCTATCCGCATGCAAAGTTTGAGGCTCCTAGGTCCCTCCGTTCAAACGTTATCGTGTTAACATAGCCAGTTAGTCAGATAATCAGATAGTCAGATAGATAGGAACAGAATTCTCTGAAAACTTTACCAGCTTCGCGGCTGGTAATGAAAAAGGGAAAGGCATTTTAGGTGTAACATGCTTCGGACTATTGTTTGCTTGCTTCCATATATTATTGTAACTACTAGCGCAACGCCCCGTACTGGTAACGCTAATACCGGTAGTACAGGTAACGCCAAGTAACGGTAACGCTGAGTACCGGTTTCGCCGGGTCCGCGAAATATTATATTTTTACTTTTGTGGCTGAAAACCCAATTTTTAGACCCCTACCACTTTCAAGGCCTACCGATCTCCTTGACCTTGACTTTGACCTTGATCAGTATGCAATCATCAGAACAAACATATGCCAAAGTACCTTCATGCCAAGATTGAAGTCCCTAAGACCAACGGTGTGGACGTTATAGCCCCTTAAAGATTTTCGGTTTTCAAGGTCATACGCCAAGGTCAAGGTCACGACTGCGATAACTTATGCGCGGATGCCTTCCTCTCATGTGTGACATGCCACCACACAAAATTGGAAAGTGGATTCGGTGAAGCAGTTCGGTAAGATATGCGTGGGGCCAGAAAAAATCCAATTAATTAGACCCATACCACTTTCAAGGCATACGAATCTCCCTGACCTTGACCTTGACCTTCATCGGTACGCCATCATCAGAACGGCCATAAGCGAAAGTACATCCATGCCAAGTTTCATAACTCCAGGACCTGCGGTTTGGAAGTTATGGCCCTTTAACGATTTTGGTTTTTCAAGGTCATACACCAAGGTCAAGGTCACGAGCGGCGAAAAGTTTTGTGCGGATGCCTTCCTCTCATAGGAACACACCACCACACGAAATTTGAAGTGATTCGGTCAAGCGGCTCGGGAGATCCTTAGGACAGACAGAAAAGAACAAAAAAATAACAAACAAACAAAAAAAAAAAACCTGACACTAAATAATTCATACTCCTTTGCGATTGTAGATTGGCAAAGGACAAAAACAGAAAAAAGAACTGAAAGCCAACTTAGTTCTGGCCCTTTCGGCATATGGGGCATTTGTAAATACACATATGGTGGGAAACAATGCTGGAGGCAATGCCCGGAGGCAGTGCTAAGCACGAGTAAATTCCCGATTTTTTAATAATACAGAAACTTGTAGTGTCATCCCCTTGTAATCTCCAACTGCCCCCCACCCCCCCCACCATACCCACCCAGATCCCGTTTGGTCTAGTTAGCAAAACTGTAAATTGGTGCATATCGCGCACGTTTATGAACGGATGATGTTCAAATTTCCTGCCAAGCTTTGCCCTGGTCATAGCAAGCCTGACAGCAAAGTTTAAGCGAATCGGTTAAGAAACGGCAGTAGTTATTTGTGAAAAGATGAAGCGGCGTATAGCACGCGCGTTTCTAAATCGATTCGCTTCTGGTTTGGCATAACGATAGTCACCGTCCCCAGTCATCTACCTGCCAAATTGGAAGGAAATCTGTCCAGAAATACTGGAGATACGGGCGCCCAAGAGGCCGGCGAATGCGCAGTTCGCGCATTTGCGCGCGCGTGTTTCTGAACCTATTCGCTTTCCGTTTGGCACACCGATAATCACCGTCCACGGTCATCTACCTGCCAAATTCGAAAGCAATCGTCCCAGAAACGCCGGAGATACTGGCGCCGAGAGGCCGGCGGATGCGCGCGCGCATTTGCCGAAACCGCGCAGCACGCAAAGATACGGCTGCTTTGGTTGGTTGCCAAAGGCTCACAGCAAATTTGAAGCGATTTGGTCGAAAAAACGGCGGAGTTATAAGGCCATGCTTCTTCCATTATTATTCTACATTTTGTAGAAATTATACACAAATAAATGACAATAAGTTCAAAATAGACCCCGTGGGCTGTCGCGTTTCTCTCTTTTTCATTTTTGGAACAGCATAGTACAGCATAGTACTGAACATAAAAAAGGACAAGAGGCAAAGCCTTCAAGGCTCACTCCCTGTGTCTATTTTTTTTAATAGATAGATCTAAATGCCAGTGATAGATCTAAATCCCAAATAAATTGTTTACTT
>CM065698.1:14196737-14201737 GCA_017654935.2 Phymorhynchus buccinoides | reverse complement strand
TCTGACTAAGGGGGGCAGTTGCACTGGCTCTAGTGCTGCAACGAAAAGGATTGGTTGGCCTTTGAGGACCTTCATCAACACCATCTTTCCTCAAATATCTTTGGCCGAGAGAGTGGGGATGTACCCTGGGCAAGGCATCTCCACTATAAACAAATGTAACCCCAACCCTCCGGAATAGCAGCTGCCTCCTCTGCTATCTGGCAGTCATAGTCGGAAACGACAAACAGCCATAAAATACATAGCCCCCCCCCCCTACCCCACCCCACCCCCAGTTGTAAAACCCCAATGCCCCACATGGCCGAAAGGCCGAAGAGGGCGTAAAGCCTTATTTCGCCCACCCCCCAGCGTAGAGTCGAGGCTTTTCTGACTTTGTCTATTTGTTTGCTGTTGTGTAGAATGAGCTCAAAGGCCATCAAACCCCAAGGCTGCGGTACTTACAAATTTCCAGCGCAAAGGCCTCTTAGTTTGAGAGTCTGGGCAGGAGCTGTGCCGGTCGGGGTTCGACCCCGGGGAGCGCTTCGCCAACCGGAGTGGCTTTGCCTGGATACTACTAAATAAAGGCCTATGGCTCATTTTTTAATTATTTTTTTTCATAGATCTGCAGATCAAGTGTAGTTATGAATAAGACATGATCGACAGTCAACAAAAACCCAAACAGTAGGCCTACAGATTATTGGCTTTTCCCCCTTGTGCTTCTTTCCTTTACTTTCTATGGTCACATCCCTACTAAATGCGTACAGTTACTTCTATATAAAGAAGTTGGTCACCACCACAGGAGGAGGAGGAGGAGAAGAAGAAGAAGAAGAAGAAGAGAAGAAGAAGAAGAAGAAGAAGAAGAAGAAGAAGAAGAAGAAGAGGAAGAAGAAAAAGAAGAAGAAGAAGAAGAGGAAGAAGAAGAAGAAGAAGAAGAAGAAGAAAAAGAAAAAGAAGAAGAGGAGTCAGGGTCATACTGCAAGAAATCAACCGGCTCGCACTCTCAGTATAATTGCCCAGAACTCCAGGCCAATGCCAACCAGTGATTGTTCAAAGCCATGGGTGAACAGGGTCCAGGGTCCCTAACATCCTCACAGCTGAAACACAATGGGGTGTATCCCCAATGCAAGGCATCTCCATTGTAAACTAATTTTATCCCAGCTATTAAGAATAGCTTTTGTCTCCTCTGTTATTTCGAAGCAAGAGTCGATCGGGCACGACTGACTGACTGTAGGATTATGCACATATTTGACTGCTTTAAACACCATATACACTATTTATAAGCCTCTAGCTTGTTGCTGCTGGTATGTTTACTATCTATGTTTGTTCATGTACTGTGGACCTAATAAAGGTGTTTAACCCTTTCACCGCCAGCGAGATTTCAGCAAATGAATTGCCATTACATTTACCTGGGTAGAGAACAAAATCCATCTGCAGTATTGGGGATTCTTCTGTGCCATATCTAAAATAAGGTCTATCCTTACTTCCCAAAACTAAGACAATAGGGTCTTTGGATAATAGACCCCAATTTGATGCCTTTTAGTGACATAGGTGTTAAATCACTAGGGTGCTAAAATGCGACTTTGGCGGTGAAAGGGTTAAACTAAACACTAAGAAAAAAAAGTAAGCTTAATAAAAGAAACACAACAAAGCAAACAAACACCCCCTGCATGATTGGAAGGACAACCGAAACCTACTCACACATTTAGCCGAATGTTGTTTTGGAGGTAGGGTACATTATAAGTGTTCGTCAAATTAATTACATATCTACACAATGCACTCTCTCCGGCACTCCTGCGCACAGCAACAGTAGGCTACATACAACACGTTGATCTCATTCATCAAGTTAAAAAGAAGGCTTCCTATATTATATATAGTAAAAACAATGGGTCGTTCTCACCTGGAGTCAGTTGAACAAAGACACTCAGAGGAAGAGAGAGATAACGGGCCAGTCCCAGCGAAGGGATAGAACGTTGAGGGATACGTGTATATTTGCCACAAGGTACTATCATTCTTGAAAGCCAGAAAGAACCACCCATATCATTTCATGCAGTTCATCTATTCCATTCATTTCTTTTCTCGTTTCTTTTCTTCCCCCACATGCAATTCATTGTATTTTAGTTTATCTAGTGACTTGTTGCACGCGATACTGTTCGATTTGTCAACGTCTATGTCTGTTTTTGTTTGTGTGTGTCTTTAATTTATGCTTCATCGTTAGGATTCCCCTATAATAAAGTAGAAACATATCGCTTTTTTGTACAAATTGTACTTTTTTTTAATGTTTAATGTTGTACATTTCCATAATTTTTTAAAAGTTATGATGAAGCCTTTACAAAAAACATTTTTTATAGTATATTTGTTGAATAAGCCTTGGCTTGTACTCAAGTATACATTATTTTTTTTCTAGCTGCAATGGTCTGTTAAATAATAAAAGTTGTTTTAAACCAACCTTTTTGTTCTTCCCTTTGGATAGCACCTTCTGGATTTCACCGGAGAAGAATGATAGTACCTTGCGGCAAACAGGCCTAACCATTCATATCTCCTGAGAGGATCACTTGACCATCGACAGGCTGAGAAGAGGCAACGGCTTACTGATAAAACCGCTCCCTGACACTAGACCATTACAGCTACTAGCACGTTTAACATTTGAGTTACAGTAAATTCTTTAGAAGCAGCTTTAACCGTAATCAGTTCATATAATTATGCCAGTCAGTCGTTTCCGACCATGACTGCCAGTCAGCAGAGGAGGCAGTTGCTATTCCGGCGGGCTGGGTTTGAATTTGTTCATGGGTGACCAAAACTTTTGCCTGAACTTTCTTGCCGAAACCCAATGTACAAAAGAATGATATCATGTTAAAGAGCCCTTTCTTCAGGCACTCAGCTGCCTGAAGCAGCATCAAATTGCCTGAATTCAGGCTTCAGGCATACCCACATGCGCCCCTGTTTGTTTATAGTAAATATGCCTTGCCCAGGGTACATCCCCACTCTCTCGGCCGAAGGGATTTGAGGACAGTTGGCGATGGGGAACGTCCTCGAAGGCCAACCCATCCCTTTGGCTGCAGCACTAGAGCCAGCGCAAAGCCCCCCTCCCCTCATTTGAGAGCCATAGTCTTCCACAAAAGACTAAACATTACTATGATTTTCCATTACTGTCGAAAATCATCCATTGTGCAGCCCTCATGTTACTGTTAGCCCCCACTGCAGGCTAATGCCAACCAATGATATCAACCATTCGAGCAAAGGGGCTTTGTTTACCTACATGCATACGGACTATCCTCAACGGGTCAAATGTTTCGGTCCCATTTCGGGGATTCAAGCAACCGGGATGCACTCCAGTCAAAATCATTTAGGCCTACACCAATAACGAATGTTCCCCATTCCATCCGCCTTTTCTTTTCCCATACTTAACTTTTTCAAAAATGTTTATTGCTAAAAAGGCTATCCCACAACCTCGTACGAGCAGGCCGTGTTGTGCGTGTTGTGGATGGATGACACGAATTCACACAGCACGCATCTTGTGCGCCAATACCAGTTATAAAGTCTAAAGTGCAAATGAAGACTTTGGGCGCGGGTGTGACGTAAGTGTCCCGCGCGACCCCTCTTTCTTATCTACACCCCCCCCCCTCTCCTTTTTTCTTTTCTCTGTCTGGCCGCCACTTTAATTGCCATCCTCCATCAAAAGAACGCCGATTAAGGCATTTGTCTCTTTGAAACCCGATTTACCTCCCCTGTCAGCATGTACCACCTACAGAGGTTATCTCCCTTTACCTCCCCCCCCCCTTATCTCCGTCCCCCATCACGAGAAAGTGATAGCCACGGTCGGATCCCTTTGAAGACGATTTTCCTTCCCGGAATGTCGGCACGTGATAAGGATGTAACTGGCTCGTGATTGTTCGGTACTAGTATGCAATAAAATTATAGCATCATCTTGTGACGTGTCGACTGCTATAAACCAATGACAGGCTTTCATTGTTTGAAAGTGAAGGCTATAATTGGAGTAGTGAGAAAAAGTTTTCATACAAGACGCTGAAACGTAGCTAGAGCAACACTCACAACCAGTCATAATAAGCCCACTAGTAAGTATTATTGATGGCTGGTGATTGAGATCTGGTTTGTTTGACCCTAGTTTTGATCTAGATCCTATGTTCAATGATGAATAAGGAGTAGATAGATATGTTATTGAAAGGAAGTGGTAAACATTCTGTTCTATTTATGCGCAATGATTATTTGTGTGTGTGTTTTTTTGACTTGAACACTTTTGGTACCAGAACCGGAGTTTATGCCTACTAACCTATTTGTCTATTTTTAGTAGGAAACCTATGGGTCGCAATCTTGCACTTTATGATACCATTCCTTTCCAGGTGTTGGATGGAGAGTGATGTTGGCTTGATCACCTTTTATGTTTTACTGATCTCAGTTTGTTAACTGAAATTCAGATTATGTGTTCTTAGTGCTATTGTACAAGGGAAGCCTTCTAGCCGGTTGGGATTCACTAATTCCCTGCCGACTGAAGCCCCTTGTCTCTAAGCCATAGAGACCTACATCCACCTTCTCCTGTGATTATCAGCAGGGCATCGTGGGCTGGACGATCATCCCGGACTCACAAGCACCAAGACGGGAACGCCGCCAAGACCCCCGCACCCAGAATCCGCGAGGAGACCACGCCTGAACCGTGCCATCCCGCGAAGCCGTAACCGGAACGACTGGGAGCTACTCTCACCTGATGAGCAAGCCCAGCCACCCCAGCACTCGCCGATCACTACGGAGGAACTTGACAACAGCTAAGTCCACCGGACCGCGCCAATCATTTGAACTTTCCTTTAAGTGACCCTTCCTGCTTGGGGCTAACCTTCTAGAAAGACAAAAGTCTTGTAAATCCTTTCGGATTCCATTGTTTTTTTATTCATATTTTGTTTTGGCGCCATTGAGCTGCTTTATTATTATTGTTGCATAATCTTATGCAGATTTTGTGAGTAAATAAAATACAAGTGTCAAATAATCCTGAACCCTTTGGTCAGACTGATGAG
>CM065698.1:14154237-14191737 GCA_017654935.2 Phymorhynchus buccinoides | reverse complement strand
AAGATAGTGGGACGATCGTGGAGGTACTGCGGCAATACCAGGAAAGTCCCGAAGTTTTTAAATTATTAAGATATATTCTTCACTTCGTTAATATTAGTAGGGGTTAAATCTGTACTAGAACGCTTTATACTGCTGAGCGACAATCCCCCCCCCCCCCCCCCCCCCCACACACACACCAAACTAGATTGAAAAGTTATCGAATGTAGCATTCGAGAATCACCCGCGGAGTTACGCTTCTTTTCCGACCCCCCGATTTTCAGGGTCCAGCTATCTCCTTGACCTTGACCTTGATTGGCCAACAATATTCGGAAGGAGCATAAGCCAAACCACCTTCATACCAAGTTTCAACATCCTATGTCGACTGGTGCCTGAGATATGGCTACAATATCACCTTCGCTCCGCAAACTCCGCGGGTGATAATCACTTTAAATCAGGAAAAGGATTAGGTTAGGATCAGTTCATCGCAGGGGACAATTTGTAAGTCGAGTTTAATTAACACCCCCCCCCCCCCCCCCCCCCCCCCCCCCCCCCCCCCCCCCCCCCCCCCCCCCCCCCCCCCCCCCCCCCCCCCCAAACACAGCTGTCTAATCATATTATCATATTTAACGGCAAGTATGAAAAATGGCTACTCTATGTCAATACTTTTACCGTTGTGAAATAAAGGTTCATTATCATTATCATTATCATTATCATTATCGTACACGCCCAAACCCCGCCGTCTTTTCGTCAGCGATGATGGAGTTGGCTGATTTTGCATCGTTTGTCGCTGACCAAAAATGGCGACCGTTGATCAGCTAAGCTTTTTATTTACTACGTGCGTTGTTCATTGTTGATTATTTAAAAAACCCAATTCTTTCTGCGACATGAAAATTTCACTAAACTGATCCCTTACCCGATCCAAGGTCAAATCAGCGTGTAGAATAAAGTGTTATTATGTTAGGGTTTAACCATCTTGGTCAGCAATAGTTACAGGGTTTTTTCTTGTTTTAATTTAACACACAACACCGACACAATATGTAGCCTACACACTCTAAGCAGTGAGAAAGATATCTACCCAATAATGTACGCACTCCCATCCACAGGGTGGCCACGTTCTACTTCTACTAACTACGGGTGAAAATGGAGAAGACGAACTGCTCAAGCGAAGAGAGACCTACCCCGTTACAACTGAGCTGGGCCATCTTTTTGTCCCCCCCTCCCTTCCTTTCTCCCTCTCACACTCCCCTCCCTGAAACTACAGGTAGTCACCTCGACCCCCCCCCCCCCTTCCACCAACCACTCGCCTTCAACACCACGAACATACACTCCCCCCCCCTATCCCGACCCCCACTCCTTCCATTTCTTTTTACCGTTACAAGCAATAGGTCCGATCAACAGTATTAGAAGTCCATCTCGATCTCTCACCTCCCTCCCTCCTCCATTCTTCAAGGAGAGTTTTCTCACCTTCGCCAGTCCTGTCTCCTCACCCCCCCCCCCCACCTCTCACTCATCTCCTGTGGCTTCTACCCAGCCTCCCAACTTCCCTCTCGCCTTTCACGTTCACTCGTGAAAACCCCAGACAACTTTATCCTTCAACCAAACCGTTTGGTATGTTCTAGGTTTTCTTTTAAAAAAACTAGAGCGCTACGACACTAGATCACCAGCGGAGGGGCAAAATTGCTGCTCCAGTGACCTTGACCTTTGACCAATCAATGACGTTCATTTTCGAATTTCACCTAGATATCATAACTACCTATGCGCATATAAAATGTCAGCCTCTTAGGCCCCTCTGTTCAAACGTTATCGCGTTGACGTACATACATACATAGTTAACTAACCAGGAACACATTTTCTGCTCCAGTGACCTTGACCTTTGACCAACGACCTTAATTTCTTTACTGGGCCTAGATATCCTAACTACCTATACACATGCACAATTTGAGACTCCTAGGTCCCTCTGTTCAAACGTTATCGTGTTAGCATACATAGTCAACTAGCCAGGAACATTTTCTGCTCCCTTGACCTTGACCTTTGACCAACGACCTTCATTTGTTTTCTGGGCCTAGATATCCTGACTACCTATGCACGTGCAAAACGTGAGCCTCCTAGGTCCCCCCTCCCCGTTCAAACGTTATCGGGTTAGCATACATAGTCAGCCAGATAGGAACAAACAGACAAAACGTCACGGATAACATTATCAGCCTCGCCACGCGGCTGGTAATCACAGACTCTGCATCAACATCCTTGCCCCAGCACTGACGGTCAGCGTGTGAGAGTCGATCCCTGAACTCACAAGTCACAGGCCCTGCCTCCCCACTACCCAACACCCAAACCTTCCAAACATGCGAAATGAATAAGGGGAAGGAACTTCTCGTAATTAACTCCCTTTTTACCCAAGTTATTTATGGCACCGATTCGCCTAGCGAAGTGAAAGTAGTTGCCACAACAATACAGACCCAAGTTCATCCTCAAAACTTCGAAACTGCACTGTTCTTGTAGTAACGAATGAAAGCCCAGGCTGTTCCTTTAGAGACACACATGTTTATCTCAATATAATAATTCTATTATAATGATATAGTGGAGATAAATTTGTGTGGCTCTAAAGGCAGTCGATGCAACGGAGAGAGAGAAAATTGGACATGTTGAGAGGAACACATACACGGACACACACACACACACGCGCACGCACACGCGCACACGCACGCACGCACACGCACACACACACACACACACACACAGAGAAAATTGGACATGTTGAGAGGAACACACACACACACACACGCACACGCACACGCACACGAGCACACACACACACACACACACACACACACACACACACACACACATATATATATACACGTACACACACGTACACTCTCTCTCTCTCTCTATCTCTCTCTCCCTCTCTCTCTCTCTCTCTCTCTCTCTCTCTCTCTCTCTCTCTCCCTATCTCTCCCTCTCTCTCTCTCTCCCTCTCTCTCTCTCTCTCTCTCTCTCTCTCTCTCTCTCTCTCTCTCTCTCTCTCTCTCTCTCTCTCTCTCTCTCTCTCTCTCATCTCTCCTCACTCTCTCTTTTTGAAAGAAACAAGCTGTATATTCCACACATCATCATGGATAACCTCACTCATATCAATAAGAAGAGAAAAAAGCAGAGGTGAAAACCCCAGCCTTCTTACTCCCCTTTCCTCGATCTAATCTGAAGTTACCTAGTAGTGGTCGTTCAATCTACTCCCTTGTTATCCTACAGGAGATAATGTTAACGGGGCACAGTGATAATGTTCATATATCCTATAACAATAATAATAATAATAATAATAATAATAATAATGATAATAATAATGAGCTACTAGCACTTAACAGACTTAACTTCTCGTCTCTCTGATTATCACCACGGCACAAGTAAAGGACTTTTACAAAGGTGGTTTGGAGATTAATAAAATGCTAGCCTAACTTTAACCCTTTCACCGCCAAAGTCGCATTTTAGCACCACAATGATTTAACACCTATGCCACTAATAGTAAAAGGCATCAAATTGGGGTCTGTTATCCAAAGACCCTATTTTCTCAGTTTTGGGAAGTAAGGATAGACCTTATATGTCACAGAAGAATCCCCAATACTGCAGATGGATTTTGTTCTCTACCCAGGTAAATTTAATGGACATTTTTGGCTGAAATATGGCTGGCGGTGAAAGGGTTAAAACAAATAATTTCCCATGTCAGCATATCATAATCTTTCTACCGCTGCTATTGTTGTTGTTGTTGTTGTTGTTTGTTTGTTAGCATAATAGCACAGGATGTTATGAGCGGATTTGTGATGAATTGGTTGGGGCGACGATAATTTCGAATGTAAAAGATGCAATGAAGAGTCTTAGAACAAGCTAAAACTCTGGCATGGAATTACATGGGGTCTTGGATATCCCGCTCTTCTTATTTCGTACTGTTATTTTATTTTATTTTAGGGGAGAGTTGGGGGGGGGGGGGGGGGGGGGGGGGCTGGATCTGGGACCCTGGTAACCCCCACTAAATCCGCCTCTGGAGGTCTGGATCTGCTGAGTCTGCGTTCTCAACTCTTGAAGATGTTTTGTTTTTTTAAACAAAGCATCCTGCCTCCTCAAGGCATTTAAACACAGTTAAAAAGTTTACTTATTAGTTAACAAGAAATGATTTCAATGTTTAGCCTATATATTTTTTCTCTCCAAATTTCGATCCATTCATTTGTGAGTGTTGAAAGACTGTGCGAATATAACATAATTTGCTTAAAGTATTCGGGACTTAATTGGTGTCGCACTGCCTCCGGGCATTGCCTCCAGGATCGTTCCCACCATCTTTATAATCTACTAATGTCCCATAGGCCTATGTGTCTGTTCCAGACCGGAGGATGTTAAACAGATGTTCCTCCTGTGCGATTATAATTTTGTATGTGTGCGTATTTTAACCTGTAATAAGTCAACGGGTAGTTAGTCAATATCTCACTGGTAATAGGAACCATTAACTCAACACTCAACGACAATAATTCATTCAAAACCCCTATAAATCACGCCTCACTTACATCTACAGATAAGAGACATTGAACAGACCAAAACAAGAAAAGAAAAGAGGACCCGCTTGTAAAAAAATAAAAATAAATAAAGGCAGTAAATATGGATACATTTCCCCGACGGATCATATCTCTGAACGCAATCCCGATAATCCATTTTCTACTCAAGGACAGATATTAAATTTTAACGGTGCATGCGATGAATAACACGTGGTATAAAAGAATTTTATTTTCGAAATGTAACAGTGCCTGGCCACCACCGCAACTATCTCTTTGGAAGGAGAGCGACAACGGGACGGTTAACATCTCTTTGCTAAGCCGTGATAAGACAGGTGTTGGATTTCATGTAACGGAGCGTTAATTACCAGCCGCGAATGAAGAGAGCGAAGCTGGTATTACCAGCCGCGAACGAAGAGAGCGAAGCTGGTAATGTTTTCACTGCTGTCTGTGGTTATGTATGTATGCATGCCCCCTATGTTACCACGATAGCGTTTGAACGGAGGGACATAGGACGCTCACCTTTAGCATGCAGATAGATACGAAGAATATCTAGGTCAAGTTCGAAAATGAAGGTTATAGGTCAAAGGTCAGGGTCACTGGAGCCGAAAATGCTGCCGAGCACCTGCACGATAACAGAGGGACCTAGGACGCTCACATTTTGCATGCGGAGGTACTAAAGACATCTAGGCCAAGTTCGAAAATGAAGGTCATAGGTCAAAGGTCAAGGTCAGCGAAGCCGAAAATGCTGCCGAGCAGCTGACAAGATAATGCTTGAACAGAGGGATCAAGGACGCTGAAAGTTTGTATGCAGATAGGTATTTGGATACATAGGCCAGGTTTAAAAATGAAGGTCATAGGTCAAAGGTCAAAGGTCAAAGTCACATGAGCCGAAAATGCTGCCGAGCATTTCGGCCTGTATTCACATTGTGGTATCTTAAACAAAGATAGAAAGATAGATAGATAGTGTACTTTATGGGTGACGGTCAGATAGGCAGTCCTGGGTCATCCTTTTTTGAGGATGAACCTGGGGTCTGTCTCAATGTGGCTGTTGCTTATACTTTGCTAGGCGACTTGATGCCGAAAATAACGTTGGTGAAGGGATTTAATTACAGAGAGAGTTACCTCTCCTTATTTCACTGATATCTTAAAAGGTTCGTTACCATCTGAGAGACGAAGCAATGCAGCCGAAAATACTGGCGCGCGGCTGGTGATCTAGGGTCTTAACGCTCTAAGTTCCCCCTGTTGACTTCAGTTGCAATCGCTACACTCTCTGGTCTCACTTCGCTGCCTCTTCTGTCTTCTCTGGGGTCCGTTTCACCAGGGCTACCGTTACGTTGCGCTCGCTCAAATCGGCAAAAAACGGTCTAAGAAACACCCTTTCTTTTGCCGATAGTTCGCGTGACGTTTTGTTCTTGCCAAACACCAAGCAAGCGGCGAACTATCCGGAACTAGTAGGGGGTGAATACATTTCTTGTTGTTGATTGGTCGGTTGGTTAAAATAATACTTTTTTTTGACCAATCAGCTTGTAATATTCTTCCGCAAACGTTTTCTAAAGTGTTTCTTAGGCCCCGTTTGGCGTATAGTAGCGTTATTCGCGCGGCGGCCGTTATCTAGAGAAACTAGACCCTGGTCTGTCTTCGCTGAGGCTGTTCGCTTGCAAAATGTCTGTAGACAGTGTCAAGTCACACAAGGGATCCGGTTTCTAGTCCCCTCTCTCTCTCTCTCTTGGTTAACCTCAAGGAGGTTAATGTTGTGGGGGTTTTGTGTGCATTTCTCGGGAATCCGGAATAAGGTCGAAAGTACGGTTGCGCCTAAGGTCGATTGTACAGGTGTGCTTAAGGTCGAAAATAAGTAAATGCACACTTCAGCCTAATGTCGAATTGCAGAGCTGTGCCTAACGTCGAATATACGGTTGAGCCTAAGGTCGAATGCAAAGTTGAGCCTAACGTCGAATTGCAAAGTTGCGCCCAAGGTCGAATGTACGGTTCAGCCTAAGGTCGAATGCAAAGATGTTAGGCTCAACTAAACATTCGACCGGAGGCACAACTTTGAAATTCGACGTTGGGCTCAACTGTGCATTTGACCTTAGGCTCAACGATGCATTCGACCTTAGGCTCAACCGTACATTCGACCTTAGGCACAACTTTGAAATTCGACGTTGGGCTCAACTGTGCATTCGACCTTAGGCTCAAACGTAAAACTTACATGACATTTTCGACATTAGGCACACTTGTCAGTCATGCCATTTTCTTTCGACCTTAGGCGCAACTGTACATCGACGTTATTCAGGTCACCCCCTTTCTCTACGACTGACGATGAAATCAGCTTAACATCCTCCGAACTGCATCCGGCGTCGGGCGTAACGCTGTAAAAGCGTGGTGCGGTCTTGGTAGGAGCGTAGACAGCATGGCAGGCTGGGTTCTCGCTCCACACGTTTTGAGCATTCTCAAAGCACGCATTGGCTACTTCTGAAACTAGGAGGCTTTCGATGTCCTAAGGTCCTAAAGAGAGTGGGGATATCTCCTGGGTAACTTTTGCGTGCTACTGTTTACACGCGCGCGCGCACGCACGCACACATACACACGCACGCACGCATTCACGTACGCACACACACATACGCACACGCATGCACGAGCGCATGTACGCACGCGTGCGCGCACGCACACACACACACGCACGCACACGCACGCGCACGCACACACACACACACACACACACACACACACACACACACACACACACACACACACACACACACACAACGCAAGGGTGAGCGCGCACGCACACAAACACAGCAAAAGGGATATAATATAGTATTAACAAATACTTTGTAACAGAGACGACAGCATTGAGTACTTCAAGTTCTAGCTCTCTCTATAATATTCTTTTTTAAGTCGAATAATAATCTTATAATTATACGAACGACAATACTGCATGATAAATTCCAAGAGTGAAAGAATATTCCAAATCTCATTAATTTCTCGAAAATTTGAATACAATCCATCCATTAGGGGAAGACGGGGTAAAAAGCCCAAGGGCGGGTAAGAAGCCCATGCCAATTATCTCATGAAATAAAGCAAATTGCAGTCAAATTTGCCCATAAGACGAATGCTAAACATTAACACTCGTCTCATGGGAACAAAATTGACTGAAATTTGTTTTATTTCATGAGATAATTGGCATGGGCTTTTTTTTTTTTTTTACCCCGTCTTCCCCTACTTCTCGAGAAGAACGTAGGACAGACAGAAAGAACGACACAACTGACAGTATAATCTCTTAGCACATAGCTTAGCGGAGGTAAGTAAAATAATAATATGGCAACTACCGTTGTTGTTTTTTGTCTTCACAAACATATCTTTTACTTTGTAACGGCAAATGTACACTTTGCTTCTCAGACTAACTTTGAAGTAAACATGTCAGTTGTAAGATTAGACGAGAGCCGCTAAGACCCCCCCCCCTCCCCCCCCCCCTTCCTCCTCCCCCCCCCCCTCCCCCCCCCCCTCCCCCCCCCCCCCCCCCCCCCCGCCCCCCCCCCCCGCCCCCCCCGAAAGGCAGTAACATTTTAGTCAGCGAAGGTAGTGATTTGAGGCTTTACCTTTTCTTGTTCCATTAGCTGGCTTTTCTTTGTTTCTTTCTTCTTTTTTGTCCGTCACCGAAGGTGATCGGACTTTGCGATGGGCTGGGGTTTTTTTCTTTTCTTTTTTTCGGTTTTCCCCCTGTCTGTCCCAAGGATATCTCCCGAACCGCTTGACCGAATCGCGTCAAATTTTGTGTGAAGGTGTGCCTCCTTAATAGGAAGAGATCGGCGCAAACCATTTTGCCGTCGTGACCTTGACCTTGACGTACGACCTTGTTTTCTTTCTTTTTGGTTTTTGTCTCTCAGCCTGTCTTTCTTTCTTTTATGAACACATAACCCGTGGGGATACCGGGGGGGTCTTTCGTAAAAAAAATAGTTCCCCCACCTTCTGGAAGTTCTGCGCTTGTAACTTCCTCTAATATGCCGCTCTCTTTGACTCGTGCCTTTTCCCTTTGCTTTCTGTCATCTGTTATCTTTCTGACTTATTGGCCTATGCTCCTGTCTTTAAAAAATCTTCCAAATAAGTTTTCTCCTTTGCCTGAGCTCCTCCGAAATCGGAATGTGTCGGCTGTACGCAGCGGGGAGACCAGTGAAAACTGAAAACCGGACACATACGTACCTTATCCAGTATGGCCATATATTCTGGGAACGCAGAAGAAGAAAGAAGAAGAAGAAGAAGAAGAAGAAGAAGAAGAAGAAGAAGAACGACGCGCGCTCATACTAGCATGTTGAGTTTTCTAACAAGATTTTTTTTCTCCATCTAACAAACGTGTTCTTTCCTTTCTCAAAACACTGCATAGAAACAACAATGCTATGTTTATCTTTAAAACAAGCGCGAAATCGCAATAGTTTGTGGCACGCGGTCTATTTTTACCACTCCAATCATGAGTCACCTCCCCTGGCTTTTCAATAATTTTAATCTGTAAACCAGAATGTTATCTCTGCACCATTTCGTAACTTTTTATATCTTTTGGAAAACATTTAAAACTATGTATCCTACTTATTCTCATCAAAAGAAGCACCGCATACTCGTCGTGTCTGTTGTAGTGTCTGTATTACGTATGTTTATTATTTTGTACGCTTTTAAAATACATAATTTTAAAGAGCGGCCTCAATTAATTTTGAAGTGTAGCCTCGATTTGAAGTGCGACAATTTTGTCAAAATGTGCGACAATTTTGGAACGACAGACCGACCGACAGACAGACCGACCGACAGACAAAGTGAGTTATAGGTTTGTGGCTTGAGCCACAAACAAAAAAACACCCAAAAAACAACCTAGGTCTGTTGGCTTGTGGATGCATGTTAAAATATTTCAATGTAGGAAAGAATACCCGTTTAAAATTTGGCATTTTTCATGTCGTGACGACGATGATGACGACGACAACGACGATGATAATAATGGTGACGTCGACGACGACGACGATAATGACGAGGACGATGATGATGACGACGACGATGATGAAGATGATGACGACGACGACGACGATGATGACTACGTGAAGCTGATGCCAGTGTCAGTCAAGACAGTGTCCTGCAGCGGTGGCTGCCGTGCTTGGTACCGTACTCGGAATATATAAACTCTCTCGTTCACACTGTTATCAGTTAGACAGCAGCGAGGGGGAGGGGGGGGGGAGGAGGGGGAGGGGGGGGGGAGGGGGGGGGAGGGGGGTGGGGGGGAGGGGAAGGGAAGGGGGACAGATATTCTATCCCCCCAGGCATCTGAGAGCGGATTCCTGCCCCGCCGTTACCTGGCCGAAACCGTTACATTAGAGTTGTCAGGGATCTTCTTCTTCTTCTTCTTCTTCTTCTTTTTCTTCGGTTTTACTAGGTACCAGCTTACCAGAAATAATAACGAGAGGGGGTTGCAAGGCCCTTTAAAGCACTACACGTACAGCCGACTAAAAGGATGTAATTACATAGCGAGGCTTATAGTAGAGGGGACAGCCTCCTTGCATTACTGCGGTGTTGTTGCTACAGGTGAAATAGTGACGACCCCCCCCCCCCCCCCTTCTCCCCCACTTCCCTGGGTTTTGTTTTTTTACCTAAATTACTCCGTTCTCAGCGTGCGCGCAAACGGCGCACGCGCGCTTACACCATTCTCACGCGCACGCACACACACACACGCACGCGCACACGCATCACCACGCGTTTGTTCACACACGCGCATACGCGTACTCTCACTTACACACACACACACACACACCATGTTTTTACGCACACGCACACTCGCTTCCACACACACACACACCCACACACACACACACCACTCACTCTCACACTCACACACAACTCACACACACTCTCACACACACACACCTCTCCTCTCGTTTGTTCATGCCCCTTTCGTACTACTACGCTCCTTACTCTTGTAATTTCTGTCATGTTGTTTTCTTCTCGCTTCCTTTGTTACTGACTGTGTGTGTGTCTCTGTCTCTCTCTGTGTCTCTCTCTGCGTGTGCGTGTGCGTGTGCGCGCGTGTGTGTATGTGGTGCGCGCGCGTGTGATGTTTTCAATTCTTTTCTTCCCCTTCTATTCTTCCTGTAGCTTGGAATTTATGATGTGTTAGTTGATAGTGGCTACGTTGCTTCAAATCATGATAGAGTTTGAGAGGGGGGGGGGGGGTGAGGAGAAAGAAGACCGAAAGAGAAAGAGAGAGAGAGAGAGAGAGAGAGAGAGAGAGAGAGAGAGAGAGAGGATATGGGGAGAGACAGAGACCCAGAGACAGAGAAGAGAGAGGGAGACTGAGAGGAGAGAGGGAGACAGAGAGGAGACAGAGACCCAGAGACAGAGAGAGAGAGAGAGAGAGGGGGTGGGGGGAGAGACAGAGAGAGAGAGTGTGGGCTAGAGAGAGAGAGAGGGGGGGGGGATGAGAGAGAGACCCAAGAGACAGAGAGAGAGAGGGAGACTGCGAGAGAGAACAGAGACAGACAGAGCGAGAGAGACAGACAGAGAGAGGGGAGAGAGAGAGAGAGAGAGAGAGAGAGAGAGAGAGAGAGAGAGAGAGAGAGAGAGAGAGAGAGAGAGAGAGAGAGAGAGAGAGAGAGAGAGAGAGAGAGAAGAACGATTACGAAGAAGACTACTGGGAGATGCCCCTACTATAGAGAAAGTCAATAGGCCTATCGCACGGACTCGAAACAGACAAACGGACATGAACAATCGCATAAACACCCCTCCTGCATGGAGAGCAGAGGACCAACATATATACTAGTCTATTTCTATTTCTAAGCAGATGGGCTAGGCATCATTGGAAAGCTGTTATTTATATTTTAAGGCTCCAGCTGATGGAGGGGATCAGCCAAGGAAGAGGTAGGTTTTCAGCTGAGATTTGAAGGTTTGGAGGGAGGTGTTTTTTTCTCATAGAAAGAGGTAGAGAGTTCCAGGTTGTAGGTCCAGACACAGAGAAAGATTTTTGTTACCACAGGAATTCAAAGAGTGTCTAGGGACAGTAAGCAAGAAGAGTCTTGTGATACTTAATGTAGTATCAGAAGGAATTGGCGACTACACCATTTACATCCAAGCCCACTCATGCAGTTGTGGTCGAATACAGCCAATGCTTGCTGATAGTGAAGACGGCACACGGCCACAAGTAGTTGAATAGAGTTCACAACCGAATTTTCTTCCAACTAAAAAAGACTGGCATAGCGTGAGGCGGCTTTGATAGTTGATTTCACTCAGGTTTTAAAAAACCCCGTTTAAAGCACCTATACTGTAGACCCCCCCCCCCCCCCCCCCCCCTTAAGGTATCTATACACGTTAACATTGTTCACTCTTTATCCATGGCAATTCCCCGTGGGGATACCGGGGGGGTCTTTTGTATTTTTGTAGAAAAATAGTTCCCCCACCTTCTGGAAGTTCTGTGCTTGTAACTTTCTCTAATCTGTCACTCTCTTTGACTCTGCCTTTTCCCTTTGTTTTCTATCATCTGCTATCTTTCTGACTTATTGGACCATTCTCCTGCCTTTTTTCAAAAAAATCTTACAAATATTTTTTCTCCATTGAGCTCCTCCGAAATCGGAATGTGTCGGCTGTACGCAGCGGGGAGACCAGTGAAAACTGAAAACCGGACACATACGTACCTTACCCATTATGGCCATATGGCCTGGGAACGCAGAATTTGAAGAAGAAGAAGAAGAATCCATGGCAACACAGTGATAGCCAGTCATAAAGTCACTGGCAGATCACTGTGTTGCCATGAGGAAAGGGTGAATAATGTTAACGTGCTTTGAGACCTTGACAAACAGTAGTGATAATATTGGACGTGCGGGTGAACGATTCCTTGAAGAACGGGGAAATACAATCTTCATCATCCGTGTGACAATACGTTCACACACTAATTATCGGACAAGTGCCACGTTTTTCACTGTTCTGCTCCTCTCTCTTGACAAAGCCATCACTGCCATTTTTATTACACTTCAGTTTGCCTAAACTTTCAGACGCCAATGTCACATAATTCTGTAATAGGAGGGGAAAAGTAACTAAAAGACACTAAGAATTCCTGTTAAAACCCAAAATAATCATTTTGCGTGTAGACCTTATGTATATATATTTTTCTTCTTCTCTATATGTGCTAGTTGTTATCCACGTATGCGTGAGATCAAGAGATGGTATCGAGATGCATGCAGATTTCTTGCGTTGTTGGCTGCAAAGCTGTAGGCCTACATACCAAACTAAAAACAGTGTGTGATGTGGCAGTGCAAGAGATTTACAATTTCAACTATGAGGCCTACACGCGGAGTAGTTCAGACAGGGGGAGGTGGGTGGGGGGGGAGAGGGGGGGAGGGATTGTAGGTAAAAAAAGACCACACCTACATAACCTCTACAGCAGTGGACAGATTATAATTATTATTACTATATGGTAAGCATATCTGAAATAACACTAATGATATATGGTAGTAAGGGCATACAGTGTACAAAAAATCAATACAGAAGCTCTTCTGCAATCCCACAACCAAAATGGAAATAAAAAATGTTTTGGCAAAGGTAAAGATGTGCCACCCCCCCTGCATTTCTCGGTTAATTCTATTTTTCCGTTTTTGCCTTTCTTACCATACATAAAGCTGTATTTTCGGAACATATTCAGCTAATAACCTTTTTGGAATACTAAAAACCCTAACCCTAGCCCTAAACCTAGCCGCCGAAACCTAACCCTACCCCCCTTTACCAATTTTATACTTGTGACATATCACAATAACAGCCTTTCAGTCCGGCCCATGACTTGTACTAGGAGCGAGTTTCGATGCTATTAGGGGGTATAACCTACTCATAGCCCAGATATTAAAAGACTGAGTTACTTCCCTTTCTTCTAGTTGACACGACTTGGGAAGGGTCTCCGGTTCTCTGGAAATGTTGGGTCGATTTTGATGCGGTTTGTTTTTCATTTTGTAAAGCATAAAGTGACCAAGCGTATCAATCTGGCTGCCAGAAGGTAAATGCCACAAAACTACCTGAAATTTGTTTAATTTTCTGGCAATAAAAATGATGAAAAGTGTGTTGGGAATTTGAAAATTGTTGTTCAACCCAATCATCATATACAAGTGGTTCAGACCCGATTTTTCATTCATATTTATTTTTTAATTTTATTTTTTTAATATTGTCTTTTCCCCCTTAAAATATTGGTTATCTCCCCTTGATAATGAGCTATCTCACGCAGTAAACATTGAACATTCCGTTCGTTTTCCTTCAATAAAACATAGGGGAAGACGGGGTAAAAAGCGCATGGGCGGGTAAGAAGCCCACCCCAATTATTTCATGAAATAAAGAAAATTTCAGTCAAATTTGCCCATGAGACGAATGCTAGACATTAACGCTCATCTCATGGGCAAAATGAGACTGAAATTTGCTTCATTTCATGAGATAATTGGGGTGGGCTTCTTACCCGCCCATGCGCTTTTTACCCCGTCTTCCCCTATACCATTGTAGTCTTTGCAGCATCATTTAATTTTTAATATTTTTCTTGGAAAAGTTAAGTAGCTCGTTCGCTAAAAGTACAGCTAGTTCCGAGAGTGAAAGGGTTAAACCATGTTGAAACTTTGCTCAAATAATGCTGAGTATCAAAACACAAGGTGGGCAATCAACGATGAAAATTAAGGTAGAAACTAACCTGAGAATGTTGGTGGTATGGAACTAGGGGCCATAGCTCAAAGTAGTGGTAAATGAAGGGCAGGAGCTGTGCCGGTCGGGGTTCGCCCCCGGGGAACGCTACGGTAGCCGGACTGGTCTTTCCCAAATACTACGAAATAAAGACTATGGTTCACAGATCCACACTAGGTTTTTATTCTATGTTTACTTTACTTTCCATGAAGCTACTTCTATCTCCTCGGTTTTCTAATTTCTTGTCTTCTTACTAACCCCCAAAGTGCAGCAGAATCTTCAACCTGATGAAGTTGGCTGCCTAAGGCGAAGAAGAGGTATGATGGATCGAAGGGGGGACTGAGATGGAGTTGCGCTCTTCTTTGTCAAAACTGAAGACAGGGCTGCACTGAGAGTTGTCTTTCTTGTTCAGTAGATGACGACAGTTCACAAAAGTTCAAAAGAAAGGGTGGGTGTCAAAGACCCCGCACGTCACGTGTCAAAATCACGGTTTTCACGTGTTTTCCCTCTTATAGCTAGTAAGGAATCTTAAGAAATCTTCCTAGTATAAGAGGGAATATGACACGTGACTTGCGGGGTCACGTGTCAAAATCATGGGGTTTCACGTGTTTTCCCTCTTATAGCCACTGAGCTATAAATATTTATAGCTCAGTGCTTATAGCTGGTAAGAAATCTTGTTTGGACCAGGTTCAACTCCCATACAAATGCCCCCAAATTCAAACCGAAACATCATTTTAAAGAGCTAGCAGCCTCAATTTGAAGTTGGGGACATTTGTATGTGGGTCACAGCTACCTGAAAAAAACACCCAAGGGACTTAATCGTGGTGCGTCAGTGTGTCTTTAAAGACCCACCAGATCACGTGTCAAAATCACGGGTTTCACGGGTGTTCCCTCTTATAGCCTCTGAGCTATGAATATTTATAACTCAGTGCTTATAGCTGGTAAAAAAATCTTGTTTTGACCTGGTCTGACTCTCATACAAATGCCCCCAAATTCAAACCGAAACATCATTTGAAAGAGCAGCCTCAATTTGAAGTTGGGGACATTTGTATGTGGGTCACGGCTACCCAGAAAAAACACACAAGGGACTTAATCGTGGTGCGTCGGTGTGTCTTTAAAGACCCCCCACGTCACGTGTCACATTCCCTCTTATGCTTGGAAGATTTATTAAGATTTCCTACCAGCGATAAGAGGGAAAACACGTGAAAACCATGATTTTGACACGTGACGCGGTGGGTCTTTAAAGATCCACCCGATCACGTGTCAAAATCACGGGATTCAGGTGTCTTCCCTCTTATAACTGGAAAGAAATCTTGTTTTGACCAAGTTTGATAAAGTACCTCAAATGGAAAGCCACAAGTCAGTTTAAAGAGCAGCCTCAATTTGAATATGGGGAAATTCGAATGCGGGTTACAGCGACCCAGAAAAAAACCAAGGGACGTAACCGTGGCGCGTCACGGGGTCTTTAAGGAGATAGAAGTTCAAAACAACTTGAATCAGCTGAAAGGGACAGAGAGTGAACAATGTTCATGGCGAAGTTATGAGGCTGGAAGAATGACAAAGTGGGCGGTTAAATGGTGGTGCATGCATGATGACGTCAAGAGGAGTAGGCCTATCGACCAAAAAAAACAAAGACAAAACAAAGCAACGGAAAAACAAGCGCGAAATCGCCATAGTTTGTGGCACGCGGTCTATTTTTACCACTCCAATCATGAGTTACCTCCCCTGCCTTTTCAATAATTTTAATCTGTAAACCAGAATGTTATCTCTGCACCATTTCGTAACTTTTTATATCTTTTGGAAAACATTTAAAACTATGTATCCTACTTATACTCATCGAAAGAAGCACCGCATACTCGTCGTGTCTGTTGTAGTGTCTGTATTACGTATGTTTATTATTTTGTACGCTTTTAAAATACATCAATTTAAAGAGTGGCCTCAATTAATTTTGAAATGTAGCCTCGATAGATTTTCGAATAAAAAAAATCAGGACTTTACTGGTTTCGTACTGCCTCCGGGCATTGCCTCCAGTATTGTTCCCACCATATTTGCATTTACAAATGTCCCATATGTGTCTGATTCAGACCAAGAGGACGTCAAACTCCATTTTCGTCGTGTAGCCTCGATACAGGTCGAGAGGACGTAAAATCCAGTAAAATCCAGTGTAGCCTCGATTTGAAGTGCGACAATTTTGGACCGACAGACCGACCGACCGACAAAGTGAGTTATAGGTTTGTGGCTTGAGCCACAAACAAAAACCACAAGCGAAAGAAAGAAAAAGGAAGGAAAGACAAAAAGAAAGAAAGAAGGAGAAAGCCAAACAAGTCCGAAATATGTCCACACCACTGACATTTGAGGCTGAATATTTTATTTCTAATTAAATAAAAAGCAGCACACCCAGCACAAGCATAGACACACACGTGACCCTATGCAAGCCTACACACACACACACACACACACACACACAGAGTCGCATGTACCCAATTTTCGTATGCACTGTCACGTTATTAGTGTTAACAGAATGCGACCGTATTTCATTTCACACCACACATCACCCGTCTCTCCCATCCTCCTTGCTCCCCGTTCTCCGATCACCCTCCCCCCCCCCCCTCTACTCTCCCGCCTTTCCTCTACCACCTCCTTTCATCACTCACCCACCCTCACACTCACACACACACACGCGCACGCGCACACCCACAAAAAACACACACACACACACACACACACACTTTAGCATTCCTTTTCAACATCAGTAGGTTCTTCTTCTGCTTTCTTCTTCTTCTCCTCCTCCTCCTTCTCCTCGTTGTTGTTCTTCTTCTTCCCCTCGCCTCTCCTCCTCCTCCTCCTCCTCCTTCTTCACCGTGCTCCTTCTGCTCCTATTCTTGTTTGTAATATAGCATGATGCTGATACTCCTCCTCCTCCTCCTCTTCCTCATCTCCTTCTTCTTTGTCGTTGTCGTCGAATCGTTGTCAGGTCGTCACTATCCTCCTCCTCCAGGTTTTCCTCTAGTTATTGCTTTTGCTCTCCTCCTCCTCCTCCTCCTCCTATTTCCGCTCCTTCTTCTTTCACATCGTCGTCGTCGTTGTCGCTGTCGTCGTCGTCGTCGTCGTCGTTGATGACGATATTATTATGGCAGGGTGGAGGAGTCATCAGATCAATAACAACAGCAACAGTTGCGGATAAAGGCTGAGACGCGGCCCCTCATTCTCGCCACTTGCGGAAGTTCACAAGGGGGGGGCACCCGATAACCCTCCCCGGAACGGAACAAATTTTGACGTCCTATTGGGGTGACTCGTCCTGTTTAAAAAGAAAAAAAAACCCGTGGCAATCATCATCATCATCACCACCACCACCACCACCACCATCTTCACCATCATCATCACCATCATCACGACTACCACCATCATCATCAAATTCATCATCATCATGGTCCATCATTATTATCATGATTTGAATTTATCTAGTTGTTTATAGAATAATCCAATCTATGTAGGCCTACATTCTAATTATATATAGGGGAAGACGGGGTAAAAAGCGCATGGGCGGGTAAGAAGCCCACCCCAATTATCTCATGAAATAAAGAAAATTTCAGTCAAATTTGCCCATGAGACGAATGCTAGACATTAACGCTCGTCTCATGGGCAAAATGAGACTGAAATTTGCTTCATTTCATGAGATAATTGGGGTGGGCTTCTTACCCGCCCATGCGCTTTTTACCCCGTCTTCCCCTATCCGTGCGTAATAAAAACCCATGACTTATATTAGGCCTTATTGCCGGACAGGCAACATCTTCACATGTGTGCCAACAAATTACGAGAATTAAAACAAAAATTCACTTGTGCACACGTTCGTCCTAAATCATTCAATGAAAATTTCAGTGGTGTAAAAGTAAAATATTTGTTTTGGATATCACGTACCCTGCTGAGGCTAGGTTTAAATAATCTTTATTGACCAACAACACACAATTATAGGGTAAGACGGGGTAAAAAGCCCATGGGCGGGTAAGAAGCCCATGCCAATTATCTCTTGATATGAAGCAAATTCCTTAACACTCGTCTCATGGGCAAAATTTGACTGACATTTGCTTCATTTCATGAGATAATTGGCATGCGCTTCTTACCCACCCGTGGGCTTTTTACCCCGTATTACTCTATTCAAATCAAATTAAACGAAATTAACGGCAGCAACCAGTTTGAAGCTTATAGCGTGCCTACTCATATTTAGACTTTAACATGGCGGCCGGCAGACACGCAAAATCATCATAACATATTTTAGAAAATGAACTAAAATCAGCTTTCTATATTAAAAGAAGAACAATACCGATTTGAAAAAACACACAAGTGTATATATATTAAAAGAAGGAAATAAACAAACAAACAAACAAACAAAAATGTTAAAGTACCGAGGCTTGTGCAAATTTTGTGAATAACCATTACAAGTCGCAACATTAATAGCGTGTTGTAATGAACACTAACTTCTTTGTTCAATATATTTTATGCGTTTTAAGACATTCCTTGTATTGAAAAAAAATCACATGTGAACAAATTCGCCTGTCCCTTTGCATTGCTTTTCGTTATCTCTTCCAGCGCCATGGGCGAATGTTTTCCCCATAGACATCACACTACACTCCCACCAAATGCAAAGACATTGACCGTCAAGCACCCTACCTGTCTAATTGTTTACTTTAAGAGCTTGCGTGACCGTTTCTTCCATTAAAGCCACGCATGCGCACTTGAAAAAAATAGCTACTTCCTCCTTGTTGGTTGAGAGGCAACGGACAACCAAGAACATTACAGAATGCATGGCGCTAGAAGAGTTTAAAAGAGAGAGCTGTATTTCGAGTGTATTGACATCGGACGTGAGACATACATGCTGAGACATACACACAGACAACAACACGATAAGACGTTATAAGACAAACCAACAAAAAAATAAAAAACCCATAAAGTTTGATAATCAGGGCGGGATCTAGGGTGGGGTGGGGTGGGTCGGTGAGGGGGTTCCCTGGATTCCGGAAACACCCCTCCCTCCGCTCTGCCCCAAGCATGTACAAGGGTGAAAAGCAATAAAATGACTCGATGTGTGTCTTTCTAATCACTAAATTGCACTGGAACGATGAAGAAGAAGAAGAACTAAATAGCAAAAATGCCCGGGGGCCGGCTTTACCCCTGGGCCCCCACAAGAGCACTGCCCCTTAATCCGGGACAGATGCAGCTCCCTGGACCCCCGACGGACCCCCCCCCCCCCCCCTACGAATCACTTGGTCCGGCCCTGAATTAGTGAACACGCACGCACACACACACGCACGCACGCACGCACGCACGCACGCACGCGCGCGCGCACACACACACACACACACACACACACACACACACACACACACACACACACACACACACACATACACACACACACACACACACACACACACACACACACACACACACACACACACACACACACACACACACACACACACACACACACACACACACACACACACTACACACACACACACACACACACACACACACACACACACACACACACGCACGCACACACACGCACACACACACACACACACACACACACACACACACACACACACACATACACACACACACACCATTTCCTTTACCTCTTCGCACCACCACATCCTCATCCCTTGCTTCCCCCTGCCCAGGAGTGGGGGGAGACAGGTCGTCGATGCCCCTGCCGTTCTGCCACTCCATCTGGTGCCGCAGCCTCTCGTACACCGACAGACTCCACGACTGGCTGAACTCCCCGGAGGAGTAGGCCTCACTCTCCAACGGGGCGTACCCCGATCTACTGCCTCTCCCGTCCCCGCGGAAAAAAGACCCCACTCTGGACATCACAGATTCCTTCTGAGAAGAAGATGAAGAAGGTGACGAGTAAGAAGTAGAAGGCTTCTTCGTTCGCCTACTACTACTTCTACTTCTCTCTACTAGTTGTGGTGCTAAAAGTGTAGAGGAGGACGCAGACGCAGAAGGGGTGTGAGTGTGAGAGATGGTGCCTGGATCGTCGCCCTTGCTTATTTGGTCTCCTATATTCGGACACGGAGCAGAGTTGTTGTTGAAGTAGAAGTCCTGTAGTTGTTGATGGTAGCTGCATAAAGAAGGAGGAGAAGAAGAAGAAGGGCGGGGGGTGCTCGTAGAACCGTTCTGGTGCGTAGAAGCGTCGTTGGTAAAAGGTGACCACTCCAATAACGCGTTGTCCGAGTCGGGTTCAAAACCCACGCTTTCTTTGGGCAGTCCAGTGCAGTGCGGACACAGGAAGGACTCGTTGCTATAGCCAGCGCCACAGCCAGCCATTATTGAGGATAATTGGAACTTCTTTTTTTTCAAAAACGAGGGGAGATTTGGTTAACTTGTTTTTCTTATTGTACCTGCAAGTATACAAAAAGAAGAAGAAGAAAGTATAAGTATCAAAAGCAGCTTGTATAAAGGCATAAGAAAGAAGAAACGCGGAAAAAAGAGATGATATTACTATAGGCATATACCGGTCTTGTCTTTTTTCTTAGCTCATATCCATGAATTTTTTTGATTCAAAGATAAACTTTCACTGATATTCTGATTCCATTCAAGAATACTGCTCAAGTCTGATAAGTTAATAAAAATATGAACATTCAGTCCAAATTAATAGACCCCTACTATCAACCGCTGACATTCAATGTAACATTAAAACAAACGTGAGACATTCAATGAATTTCTCTCCCGACCTCACTTTTTCAATATTTAAATTTAATCTAGTGAGAAATTCAAGTTTTTATTTCATCAATTTCTTGTGATCTAATAAGCAGAAAACAAAAATAAAATATTGTAAAACTGATCTAAATACTTTATGAATTTTTAAGATTTGATCTGCTTATTGCACATAAATCGGAAACTGATTCCTTCTGAAACTCTTTATGGGCTTTTTTAAAGTCAAAGAGGACGTGAAACAACAAAAGGAGGAGGAGTTCTGAAACTCAAACCGTCGAAGAACAAAAAAAATTGTAAAAATTTGAACAAACTGTGTATTACACGAGAGAGAGAAACATTTGAAACATTTGTTTATTGAGGGAAACGAATAAGCACACAATGGGCTTGTTTACATCTTGCCATCGAAACAAAAGAAGAAAAGCATAATTAAAACTTCAAGAGAGAGAGAGAGAGAGAGAGAGAGAGAGAGAAGAGAGAGAGAGAGAGAGAGAGAGAGAGAGAGAGAGAGAGAGAGAGAGAGAGAGAGAGAGAGAGAGAGAGAGAGAGAGAGAGAGAGAGAGAGAGAGAGAGAGAGAGAGAGAGAGAGAGAGAGAGAGAGAGAGAGAGAGAGAGAGAGAGAGAGAGAGAGAGAGAGAGAGAGAGAGAGAGAGAGAGAGAGTCTTACCTTTCACACAATTAACATTTGCAGATGATCCAAAATGATACTTTTTCCTCTGCACGCAAATTCTCCCAAGGAAACACACTTTCTCTGAAGCTTTAAAAATGCGCTAAAGTTTGCTGGTCACCTCTATTTATACCCTTGTTCGAAGAGGGGACAAGAGATATGCTACACGTGCGAGATAGAGAAAGGGTGGGGGGGTGGGGGGCTGGAAATTCATAAGAGAAGACTGGTCAGCTAATCAGTCAATTAAGATTATTTTAAGGGAAGCAAAGTTGAGTGGAATGATTTCCTTCTCGTGACCAGAGAGTCAATAAATTGCACGTGTTGGTTTATGACTGGTAGTTTTATTATCTGGGCCCTTTACTCAAATGGCTCTTACCACTGCTGGACATTAGCTTGAAGAAGTAAGGGGCCAACAGTAACATGAGAGCTGTACAGTAGATGATTTTCTCCAGTTTTAGAAAATTATGGTACAGCTTATGTCCGTTGCGGAAGACTATGACTTTCAAACTTGGGGGGCATTTGCACTGGCTCTAGTGCTGCAGCTAAAGGGATTGGTTGGCCCTTGAGAATTTTCCACAATGCCAGCTGTCCTCAAATCCCTGTGGCCGAGAGAGTGAGGACTACACCCTGGGCAAGGCATCTCCATTTTAAACAAATTTAGCCCAGCTCGCTGGAATAGTAGCTTGACCCCTCTGCTATGATAAACTACAGACAGGCATACGCATACATACATACATGTATCTGACATGTATCTGACATGTATCTGAGTGTGATCTAGTGTAGCCACAGCAGTGTAGAAATCCGTGCAGAAAAATTGATGGTATTTTTGTTATTTCTCTTCCCAGGAAAGTCACAATAGTATCCTGCTATATGCCTATTAGAGGCTTACATCTCATTGCGAGAAAATCCTGATCGCTTCTCGGCCTTTTGGCTAAGACAGTGATTCAGGAACATACATTTTTGTTTATACCATGGTTGGTTTGTTCAGCCCGTCGTACATGGCGAAAGCCGACACGCGACGTTAAACTGAACTTCCATCCCACATCTCATGTTAAGCAAAGTGATGATTAGAAAAAACCCAGCAACACACACAGACAGAGTGGAGCAGTTTAAAACACATTTAGTGATGTATTTCCAATGTTTCTAATGTGTGTGTGTGTGTGTGTGTGTGTGTGTGTGCGTGTGCGTGCGTGTGCGTGCGTGCGTGCGTGTGCGTGCGTGCGTGCGTGCGTGTGTGCGTGTGTGCGTGTGTGTGTGTGTGTCGTTATTATCTTTAGTACGTTAAACTTAAAATGTGTTGTTGCTAGAAATAGATTTTCAGACAAGAGGAACGATCAGAAGTCTCTCTGCACAATCTTTAGAATATGAACATTTTACCTAGTGTGCATATTTCTTAATTTTCAATATTGAGATTTGTTATAATCTTATTCACAAAATCAACAATATATCCGATCTTTATCACATTATAGAGAACCCTACATGAGTGATAATGCAGAGAGGTTATGCCCTGCAAGGCGTCTAATCATGAGTGAGTCTTAACACGGGTTCTAACAGGTAAATTAGACTAAACTGGCCAAACGTTTGGCAGTTCATTCTCATTTACACGTTATTTCCGGTGTTAACCGTTTAAGACACACCCATGATTATGATAACAAAGACAAGCGGGTCTAGATAATCCAGGCTAATCTTCGTTCAGTGACTGATTGAGTACCAGTCTCATTTTCATTACCACCCATCCTCTTTGTTTAATCACTGAGACACTTCTGTCCCAATTCCCGACGATACACATCTGAAAGAGTGATTTTTGACATTGCTTACATAATATCAATAGGGCATTTGCCACATGAGGGCGACCTTGAATTTCAGTGAGTTGAATTTAGAGAGTTGAATTAGAAAGGTCAGCGTAACTCGGGCAGAACGAGTGCGGGCAAATTAGTAGCCTAGTATAAAGAACGAACACTTGTGACAAATGCCCTATTGCGCCGATGTTAAAGATCCACCAGATCACGTGTCAACATTGCGGGTTTCACGTGTTTTCCCTCTTATAACTGGAAATAAATCTTGTTTTGACATGGCCCCAAATTCAATCCGACACATCAGTTTAAAGAGCAGCCTCAATTTGAATATGGGGAAATCTGCATGTGGGTCACAGCAACCCAGAAAAAAACAAGGGACTTAATCGTGGTGCATCACTGGGTCTTTAAATTTACTCAGTTTCGCAGACCCGAGTGTGACGTAAGTGTCCCGCGCGACCCCTCTTTCTTTATCTACACCCCCCCCCCCCCTCTCCTTTTCATTTCTCTGTCCGGCCGCCACGTTAATTGCCACCCACCATCTAAAGAACGCCGATTAAGGGATTGGTCCCTTTGAAGGTCGATTTGTCTCCCCGGTCGGCATGTAACCCCTACCGAGGTTATCTCCCTTCCCCCCCCCCCCCTCTTATCTACCCTCCTCACCATGAGAAAGTGACAACCACGGTCAATTCCCTTTGAAGACGGTTTTGCCTTTCCGAGCACGAGAAGGATTTGAATGTCGGCATGTGATAATGCTGTAATCGGCGCGTGATTGTTCTGTACATTTTGAACATCATCTTGTGATGTGTCGACTGCTATAAACCAATGACAGGCTTTCATTGTTTGAAAGTGAAGGCTATAATTGGCGTAGTGAGAAAAAGTTTTTCACACAAGACGCTGAAACTGACTAGAGCAACACCTCTCCCAGCCAGAATAGCCCACCTAGTAAGTCTTATTGATGACTGGTGATTGAGACTGGTTGTTTGTTTGACCCTAGTTTTGATCTAGATCCTATGTTCAATGATGAATAAGGAGTAGATAGATATGTTATAGAAAAGAAGTGGTAAACATTCTATTCTATTTATGTGCACTGATTACTTTGTGTGTGTGTGTTTTTGACTTGAACACTTTTGGTACCAGAACCGGAGTTTATGCCTACTAACCCTTTTGTCTATTTTTAGTAGGAAACCTATGGGCCGCAATCTTGCACTTTATGATACCATTCCTTTCCAGGTGTTGGATGGAGAGTGATGTTGGATTGATCACCTTTTATGTTTTACTGATCTCAGTTTGTTAACTGAAATTCAGTTTATTTATTAACTAGTGCTATTGTACAAGGGAAGCCTTCTAGCCGGTTGGGATTCACTAATTCCCTGCCGACTGAAGCCCCTTGTCTCTAAGCCATAGAGATCTACATCCACCTTCTCCTGTGATTATCAGCAGGGCATCGTGGGCAGGAAGATTACCCCTGCCTCACAAGCACCAAGACGGGAAAGACGCCCCGCACCCAGAATCCGTGAGGAGACCACGCCTGAACCGTGCCATCCCGCGAAGCCGTAACCGGAACGACTGGGAGCTACTCTCACCTGATGAGCCAGCCCAGCCACCCCAGCACTCGCCGATCACTACGGAGGAACTTGCCAAGAGCTAAGTTTATAAAACCGCGCCAATCACTGGAACTTTCCTACGGACACTGAAGATAATTAGTAACCCTTCCGGCATGGGGCGAACCTTATAGAAAGACAAAAGTCTTGTAAATCCTTTCGGATTCCATTGTTTTTTATCCATATTTTGTTTTGGCGCCATTGAGCTGCTTTATTATTATTGTTGCATAATCTTATGCAGATTTTGGGAGTAAATAAAATACAAGTGTCAAATAATCCTGAACCCTTTGGTCAGACTGATGAGAGTGGGAGTCTTGTAATTTCATGTAAAACCCTACTTCTCTCTGTCTGCCATTTAGAGCAATTCAACCACTTGTATTTCTTACAACCATACGAGCCAGAACCCGGGCACAAATATAAATTTATTAGATGAAAAGGGGCCGGGAAAGTTGCTCATCTCCCATACCCTAGAGAAGTGGGCTAAAGGCAAATTTTCTAAAGTCTTCCCTAGGGACTTAGCCTTTTAACCCATTACCTCGTCACATCTAATTGGGGGCTCGCGTCCGGGATATTTTTTTTCATAAAGTCTAACAAATTTCAATTCAAACTGTAGTTCCTTTTCAAAAACTTATCTTGTGTCCACTGGGAAAGTTATTGTGATTTGGTTCACTGTGTTTTGATTTGATTTGTTTGAATGCTATTTATGACTTTATTTTGATGTGCATGCTATTTCTGTTTATGTTGAAATAGTTAAGTGTTGTTTGATACATTCAACTCAGCAGCTTTGTTTTTATTTTGAATAGTTGTATTTACAACCATGGCTGAGATTGTTAAACTTAGGCGGGAGCTTAAAGAATGGGGAGAGTCTCTAGGAATGTCAGGCCAAGAGTTAGCAAATTTTGTCATATCTGAATATGACAAAGAGAAAACTCGCGAGGAGGCCGAGAAAGACAAACAGAGAGCTCATGAGGCTCAAGAGGCTGACAAAGCTCGGGAGGAAGCTGAGAAAGACAAACAGAGAGCTCATGAGGCTCAAGAGGCTGATAAAGCTCGGGAGGAAGCTGAGAAAGACAAACAGAGAGCTCATGAGGCGCAAGAGGCAGATAAAGATCGCGAGGCTCAGGAGCAAATCCGTACTCATGAGTTAAGGCAGAGGCAACTAGTGCAGGATGCCAAAAATAAAGAACTCGAACTTGAGGCCACTGAGCGAGAAAAGGCACGAGATCATGAGCTAGCTATGAAGCAGCTTGAAAACTCAGCCGAATCCGAGACTGCTGCCCCTCAAAATTTTCACCCTCCCATTCATACCTCAGCCATGACCTTCACATTGGAGGCATTCAATGAGGCAACCGAGTCTATCGATGCATTCCTCGATAGATTTGAAAGACTGGCCCAGGAATTTGAGCTTGCTCCGGAAAAGTTCAACCTCAAGCTTGCCCAAAGTCTCAGGGGTGTGGCTTATGAGGTGTACAGCAAACTTCCGTCAAGCCAAATTACTGACTACCCAGCTTTGAAAGAAGCCCTGCTCAACAGATACGAGTTGACAGCTGACGCCTACCGGAAAAAGTTCCGGTCAACCAGAAAAGGTAGGGGAGAGTCCTATGCCCAATTTTCAGATAGACTGGGAAACTATCTGACAAAATGGGTGTCCCTTTCTGCAAAATCAGAGTCCTATGAGGATCTCCGGGAACTGATGGTTGGCGAGCAACTGCGCGAAACCATGTCCCCAGAGTTACGCACCTTTACTGCCGAACAAGGTGCCACAACTCTGGCTGACCTCATCCAGCTAAGTGACCGATACACTCTAGCCCATGATGAACCTAGCGCCCCTAAAAGGCCAAAACTGCAGCAAGTTGTTGGGTCCACTGGTTCACAGCAGAGCAGGGGTAACCCCAACTCCAACAGTGGGTCAAACAGTTCTACCCATGAACGACAACCACTGGGACAACCCTTATTCTGCTCATACTGCAAGTCGAACACCCACAATCGGGATGACTGCAGGAAACTTGCTTACAAGCGGCAAAATGTTGCAACTATGCAAGTCGTCTCGACTTCGCAGAATTGCACAAACCCCTCCCCAATCCAGTGTCCAGGCACACCGTCAGTCGTTGGACAGGCGACTGTCAACAACATCCCTGTTCAGTGTCTCTATGACACTGGACTGTCATGCGACGCCATTGTCTGCGGATCCCTAGTCCCCGCGTCAGCATACACGGGAGACTTCATCTCTCTGCAAGGCCCTGATGCTGCAATCCCCCCATCCACTTTGCCAGTCGCCATAATCAATGTCGACACCAGATATGTAAAGGGACCCATCAAGGCAGTGCTCATGGACAGTCCTGTCTATGACCTCATACTGGGATCACAGTATGTGTTTTTAGGGCACCCCTCTCAACCTGCTATTGTGTCAGCAGCATTCCCTTCTCCCCAAACCACAAACCAACTCCCTCCCTCCTTCCCAAAGAGCAAATCTCCCTCAGCAGGGAAGAAACCTCTCAACGCGGCAAACCAAATTGCCGCGCGAGCAAATCCAGATTGTCCCAAGTCCCCAAGTCCGCCACAACTTGGAAAATCCTTCCCAAGGAATGTCCGCCTAACGACCCAAGACCACTCGCCACAGGTACCTCAGGTGAAAGGCAGCACTGGACCCGCAAACACCCACCGAAGGTACTATCGGGACAGGCCGCCGCACGTACAGCCGTCACCTACCCCTCCCTTTCAGCGAGTGGCAGTCGACTTGGTCGGGCCTCTACCTCAACGGAAGAAGAAATTCCGGTACATAGTCACCGTGGTCGACATATGTACCATGAAGTGCGATGCCGCCCCAATCTCCTCACTTGATGCTAGTCAGATAGCCGCGGCACTCAAAGCCATTTTCGCCCGAATCGGCCTACCAAACCACATCATCAGCAATGATGAATCCAGGCTAAAGGGGAAACTCAGGCAAGAGGTGTTTGCTATTCTGCAATCAACCTTGGGACAACTCAACACAGGATTGCCGCACCAACCTCAGTCGGAATCCATTCCACTGATCTCTAACCCACCTGCTCCTTTGAACTCTGTGTTGCGACCAGATGTTCCGCCATTCCAGCCGACCCAGTCTCCCCACTAATTTGTCCCTGTCGCCCCAGTCGAAAGTGGAGTCGGCGTTCCACAGGAAGATTCCGGTACCAGAATCTTTTCTTCAGGGGGCCTCTGTGACGTAAGTGTCCCGCGCGACCCCTCTTTCTTTATCTACACCCCCCCCCCCCCTCTCCTTTTCATTTCTCTGTCCGGCCGCCACGTTAATTGCCACCCACCATCTAAAGAACGCCGATTAAGGGATTGGTCCCTTTGAAGGTCGATTTGTCTCCCCGGTCGGCATGTAACCCCTACCGAGGTTATCTCCCTTCACCCCCCCCCCCTCTTATCTACCCTCCTCACCATGAGAAAGTGACAACCACGGTCAATTCCCTTTGAAGACGGTTTTGCCTTTCCGAGCACGAGAAGGATTTGAATGTCGGCATGTGATAATGCTGTAATCGGCGCGTGATTGTTCTGTACATTTTGAACATCATCTTGTGATGTGTCGACTGCTATAAACCAATGACAGGCTTTCATTGTTTGAAAGTGAAGGCTATAATTGGCGTAGTGAGAAAAAGTTTTTCACACAAGACGCTGAAACTGACTAGAGCAACACCTCTCCCAGCCAGAATAGCCCACCTAGTAAGTCTTATTGATGACTGGTGATTGAGACTGGTTGTTTGTTTGACCCTAGTTTTGATCTAGATCCTATGTTCAATGATGAATAAGGAGTAGATAGATATGTTATAGAAAAGAAGTGGTAAACATTCTATTCTATTTATGCACACTGATTACTTGTGTGTGTGTGTGTTTCTGACTTGAACACTTTTGGTACCAGAACCGGAGTTTATGCCTACTAACCCTTTTGTCTATTTTTAGTAGGAAACCTATGGGCCGCAATCTTGCACTTTATGATACCATTCCTTTCCAGGTGTTGGATGGAGAGTGATGTTGGATTGATCACCTTTTATGTTTTACTGATCTCAGTTTGTTAACTGAAATTCAGTTTATGTATTAACTAGTGCTATTGTACAAGGGAAGCCTTCTAGCCGGTTGGGATTCACTAATTCCCTGCCGACTGAAGCCCCTTGTCTCTAAGCCATAGAGATCTACATCCACCTTCTCCTGTGATTATCAGCAGGGCATCGTGGGCAGGAAGATTACCCCTGCCTCACAAGCACCAAGACGGGAAAGACGCCCCGCACCCAGAATCCGTGAGGAGACCACGCCTGAACCGTGCCATCCCGCGAAGCCGTAACCGGAACGACTGGGAGCTACTCTCACCTGATGAGCCAGCCCAGCCACCCCAGCACTCGCCGATCACTACGGAGGAACTTGCCAAGAGCTAAGTTTATAAAACCGCGCCAATCACTGGAACTTTCCTACGGACACTGAAGATAATTAGTAACCCTTCCGGCATGGGGCGAACCTTATAGAAAAACAAAAGTCTTGTAAATCCTTTCGGATTCCATTGTTTTTTATCCATATTTTGTTTTGGCGCCATTGAGCTGCTTTATTATTATTGTTGCATAATCTTATGCAGATTTTGGGAGTAAATAAAATACAAGTGTCAAATAATCCTGAACCCTTTGGTCAGACTGATGAGAGTGGGAGTCTTGTAATTTCATGTAAAACCCTACTTCTCTCTGTCTGCCATTTAGAGCAATTCAACCACTTGTATTTCTTACAACCATACGAGCCAGAACCCGGGCACAAATATAAATTTATTAGATGAAAAGGGGCCGGGAAAGTTGCTCATCTCCCATACCCTAGAGAAGTGGGCTAAAGGCAAATTTTCTAAAGTCTTCCCTAGGGACTTAGCCTTTTAACCCATTACCTCGTCACACCGAGATTGACACATCAAGTGCCGCCGGTCTAGGCCTAGTCTTTTGGCAAGACAGCTTACTATTAAAGTCAATGTCAAAGAAACAACCGAAGGTGCTGACGGGATCGACCCGGGTATGCACTACTAGATCAACCTACCCTACCAACACAAGAGTAGCCTTACACCATGTACCAACCCTGGAAAGCCGTGTTGTGTTGTGTTACAGTGACACGTAGGCACACGCTTCTTTAAAACCCTTTCACCGCCAGCCACATTTCAGCCCAAAATGTCCATTAAATTTACCTGGGTAGAGAACAAAATCTATCTGCAGTATTGGCCATTCTTCTGTAATAAATCTAAAATAATCCGTACTTCCCAAAACTAAGACAATAGGGTCTTTGGATAACAGACCCCAATTTGATGCCTTTTAGTGACATGGGTGTTAAATCACTGTGGTGCTAAAATGCGACTTTGGCGGCGAAATTAACATTAATTAAGCTAACTTCTGTTAATCAGAACCCCATATTAATAGTGTGTGGGGTTGCGTTAACATGGCGCTCCAACAAAACCCTAGAAAACATCTGTTAGAGCACATTTTGTGCGGCGAATCGAGAATTCTGATCGCTTCTCGGCCTTTTGGCTAAGACAGTGATTCAGGAACATAAATGTTTGTTTATACCATGGTTTGTTTGTTCAGCCCGTCGTACATGGCGAAAGCCGATACGCGACGTTAAACTGAACTTCCATGTTAGAGCACTGCTTAAGCATTGTTATGCATGTTAGATTAATACCGTACAATAAATACAGTGAAACATCCGTATTAAAATAATGACAAATCAGCCCAAAGAGGTCTTAACCCTTCCCGTACCCAGTGGGTGTGTTTGCACCCACAGTTTTACTTTTTGCTTCATATTTTCAAAACCGTTCATTGAATTTTGCTGACATTTTTTGACTTTGTCAATGAAAGATTTGAGCATGTGCACGCCAAACATCCAGCATTTTTGTTGAAAAACAAGCGAGTGAATAAACAACAAAGTCGTCGTTTAATGATGTGACCCAAAAAAAGTCACCGATTTTTTTCTTCTTCATAGGCGGACTACTGAGTGCTCACCTCCCTCCCTAAAGACCATTTTGGGGCTGAGTTTTCAAGGTTTTAATAGGGAGGTGGACACCCATCAGCAGTCCGGCTATGAAGGAGAAAAAAACCCCGGTGACATTCTTTTAGGTCACAACTTAGAGAAGGAGACTTAGTCTAATAGAGAAGGTCTTAATGGGGAGGTTCCAGTGTATTCCAATCGGCGCATCTTCTTCTTCTTCTTCTTCTTCTTCGATCGCTCAGACAGTTTCCTGTCAATTATGAGCGCAGATGCGTCATGCTGCCGTTATGCGCCTAAGTAAGAGATAATTAGGCCCAGCAAGTCCGACTTCGGCTGGAGGAGGAAATGTTTTTGAAAGCGTTTCTTGAAAAAAAGGCAGGGAGAATGGATGGACCAGTAAAGGGCAGAAAGATAGTAGATGTTAGCAAGCAAGGGGAAAAGGCAGAGTCAAAGAGAGTGACAGATTAGAGGAAGTTACAAGCACAGAACTTCCAGAAGGTGGGGGAACTATTTATACAAAAGACCCACCGAAATACTTGTAGGCTAGCGGTGCCATAGCCGATGAGGTTTGGCCCAGGCGTGGTTGCCGCTACACCTATCTGTATTAATAAAACATCGGGACTTTACTAGTTTCGTACTGCCTCCGGGCATTGCCTCCAGTATTGTTCCCACCTTATTTGTATTTACAAATGTCCCATATGTGTCTGATTCAGACCGAGAGGACGTAAAACACCATTTTCGCCCCGTATCCCCACGGCGCATCTGATTCTGGGGAAACGAACTTGCGCACCGGTTCTTTGTGGTCATCGTGGTCAAACAATCCGGACGTTACTGTAGGTAGACACGTGACTGAGAGAGAACACGTGTGTTCTTTGTGTGCGTGCACCGGTGGTCATTTGCTGACCGACGCCCTGTCCAACAGATCGGTAAGAAATTGTTTTTTTTACCACATTACAGCGAAGAAGAGTATTAGGGTAACACGGGGTAAAAAGCCCATGGTCCTGTAAGAAGCCCATGCCAATTATCTCATGAAATGAAGCAAATTTCAGTCACATTTTCCCATGAGACGAATGCTAAACATTAACACTCGTCTCATGAGCAAAATGTGACTGAAATTTGCTTCATTTCATGAGATAATTGGCATGGGCTTCTTACCCGTCCATGGGCTTTTTACCCCGTCTTCACCTTTGTCTTTGTCTACATGAAGGTTTTGTTGCCGTTGTTGTTTTTGTTGTCGATAAAACCAACCAGCCCTACGACTGAAATGCGTTCAATGTTTTGCACTGTTTCAGTGCTTTTAGACATTCAAAATTATCCTATGTACAAGGGGCATAGATTAAAAGTGTCCTTAATCTGTGCCAAAGTGACCAATTGGATTAGTGATGACCCACAAAAATTATCCTATGTACAAGGGACATAGATTAAAACTGTCCTTAATCTGTGCCAAAGTGACCAATTGGATTAGTGATGACCCACAAAAATTATCCTATGTACAAGGGACATAGATTAAAACTGTCCTTAATCTGTGCCAAAGTGACCAATTGGATTAGTGATGACCCACAAACTTAATAGCCAGTTTGCGAAGAGGTTTGTTTATACACTGCTGGGGAACAGATAATACAGGGATTGACACAGCTGATAAGAACGATAATCCAGGCTAATCTCTGTAATATAATGACCGACTCTTGGATTAATGTTCTCTCAATTCCATTGTCACTGTCGTCTTTGCTTAATCTTTGACGCTCCTATCTTCCATGTCCAGTGACTTTAATTAAATACGAATGGGCACTGGCCAGTGTACTATTTTACACGTGTGATTTTCACACACACACACACACACACACACACACACACACACACACACACACACACACACGCACGCACGCACGCACACACACACACACACACACACACACACACACACACACGCACGCACGCACACACACACACACACACACACACGCACGCACGCACACACACGCGCACGCACACGCACGCACACACACACACACACACACACACACACACACACACACACACACACACACACACACATGAATGTGAAAGTTACAGAGAGAAAGTTCTTTGAAACAAGTGAGTTTTCATTTGGGTTTTGAAAGCGGGAAGTGCTGAATTGTGACGGAGGCGAATTACAGTCAAGGAGTTCCAGACAGTGGGGGCGCAAAAACTAAAACTGCCTTGTCCCAAAGACTTTAAATTCACTTTAGGAACGTTCAACAGTTTGGCATGGGAAGATCGGAGTGAGCTAGGAGTGTAAGTTTGGACAGCACTCGAGAGGTAGGACGGTAGGGTCTGTTCAAAATGGCGGAATGCAAGGACTGCCAGTGCAGGTCCCTGAGGAGTGGTGGGAACATCCACAATGACTTTGGTCATCGCAAATCAGTGTGATGTGTGCTGATAAAGATTAATGAAGGAGTCAAATTAAAAACCATTTTAGTAGACCTGGTACCGTAATCATGTGTACGTCTTAAACAGCTAGCACGGGTAGTAAAACGTAAACTTGACTAAACTAGCAAAACGATTGGCAGTTTATTCTAATTTACATCTAATTTACATGTTACTACCCGTGTAAGCTTTTTAATACGCGCACACGAGTACGGTACCAGAGGTAGTAGATAAAAATAACATCCTTAAACTTGACCTCTTGCGAACGTGAACATGTTGGCTGTTCATTTAAAAGAGCACACCTGTCAGCAAAATACAAAAATGGAGAATTAGTGTTAAAAAGAATGGATGGACGGAGAGGGGAGTGGGGGGGTGGGGGGGTAAGGGGGGGGTGGGGGTGGGGGGGGGGGGTGGCGGTATTACGTACGCTGAAATTTTATTCTTAAATTTTACTAATTTCTTAAGAACTATTGAAATGCAGTTCATTGATAAAAACAAAAAGCAGCAAAAGTACCATAAACTAATTCTTGGTGTGGTTCCTTCTCATCCACAGCCACAAAGAAAGCGCTTCAGCCCCAAACCTTTCCCACGGTAACTTCTATGATACGGCAACCCACGTGAAAAAAATGAATACAGGATACAGGGACGTCTACTCTTTGGCGCAGAGGGGGCGCTTTTTCTATGTTCCTAAAAACGACTCCGTGCCTTGTTGCCTTTCTCCAAAGCCTAACAGCAACCACCAACACAGTTCTTCAGGAGGAGGGCAGCATTCTCCGCTCAACAATGGGGAAACAAGGGGAAATCTTCACAACCAACAGAAACGTTCCACACGACCATGTTCTACGTCCCATGGAAACCGGTTTTCAGAAGGACAGTTTTCTCCCGTCGTAGAAGAAAGGGATGCAAACAATGGCGCAGAGAATCCTTCAAATGGGCAATTTACTCCCCTCGGTGAAGGGGGAGCTCTTGTCGACTATGATAATTCTTCCCTTGGGGGTGAATACTTTTCGCCCCTCATAGGAGCTCTAGTCGACTATGAGAATTATTCTATTAGGGGTGAATTTTGGCCCTGCAAAGAAGGAGCTCTTGTCGACTATGAGAATTTTTCTTTTGGGGGTGAATTTTCGCCCCTCAAAGAAGGAGTTCTTGTCGACTACTATGAGAATTCTGCTCTAGGGGGTGAATTTTCGCCCCTCAAAGAAGGAGCTCTTGTCGACTATGATAATTCTTCTCTTGGGGGTGAATTTTCGCCCTGCAAAGAAGAAGGAGCTCCTGTCAACCACGAGAATTCTTCCCCAGGGGGTGAACTTTCTTCCTCCCGCAGAGTAGAGAGACATCCGCCACCAGGGGGGAGAACCAGTCCGGCCACAATTTCCCACACGGACATTACTCACGGTCCTGGCGCGAATACACCCACGACCAACGAAGAGAGTGTTAAGCGAACTACCGATGGAGGAGCTTCTTCTATCGCATCCACCTCTTCTTCTTCTTCTTCTTCTTCTTCTTCTTCTTCTTCTTCTTCTTCTTCCTCCTCCTCCTCCTCCTCCTCCTCCTCCTCCTCCTCCTCCTCCTCCTCCTCCTCTTCTTCTTCTTCTTCTTCTTCTTCTTCTTCTTCTTCTTCTTCTTCTTCTTCTTCTTCTTCTTCTACGGGAAGCAGACTTCGCCGACTGTTTCGTGGACGGCGGGGGCGGGGATTCGGGAATCCCGGGAGCCGGAGAGATGATCGCAGTGCTGCTGCCTCTCCCACAGACCACCCTGCCCTGGGGGAGTGGAGAAGAATGGTGGAGGAGGCGGAGGGTCTGTGTGCTGCCACGGTGCCGCAGAATCACCGTAGTGGAAGACGCACCGGAACCGTCAGCGGACAGTCTGCAAGAGGTAAGCCGTAAGTGGAATAAAGCATCACTTTTGATTCGCCCTCTGCCGTGAACAAAATTCAGTGTTTAACGTCCTCTTGACCCAAAGGCCGTGTACACACATAAGCGGATATTCCATGCGGAAACCTGTGCGCAATCCATAAAATAAATGAAACAAAGAAGGGGAAAGAGTTGCGCACGTGTCTGAATTTCCCCTATATATGCGTAAACTTGTATCCTTCTTTCTTCCACTTATTTAGGGTTTTCCGTACGGAACTTACGCGTCTAATGTGAACCCGGCCGAAGGGTACTATTCGTATGGGTTGTTAGCTATAGATATGGGGCGCCCTCTACCGTTTTGTTGAGGAGGCCTTATGTTGTGATCCTTTGTATCTCTTTTCCCTGTCTCCGAGTAATGCCCTGTAGCGAAATGCGTGAACGACTGCACAGAATTACTAAAAATTGTGTATGGCGATAAAAAAAATTTTTATTATGTTTTTAAGCCGATGCATTCCGTTGAGTAGATGTAACTGTACTACCATCTTGTTACCGGAGTTGGCAATAAGCGCGCATCGCTCATAAGCGCACATTTGCATGCTCATAAGAGCGCATCCCTTCTGCCGATAAGAGCGCATGTAGGCCGCTGATATGCACGCACCGCACGTTTTGGGTCAGGTCTTGTTAACAGTGTCTTGTTAAAAGTGTGATTTTGAATTCTTTCAAAACCGATCAACACGCGGGTTAGGGATAGGTTTAGGGTTTCACATCACATTTTACAACGCGCTCTTTTTGACATCCTCGATCTTTCTTAGGTTCCAAAGATGCGCGCTTATTGGACAAAACATTGCGCTCGATGACAAAAACTGAATGCGCTCATTTAGGACAGAAGCGATGCGCTCAATTACGACAGAGTGGATGCGCTCATTTCGGACTACATACATGCGCTCATATGAGCCGGGAAAAGTCGATGCCCGTTTATCGACATGTGCGCTTATCGTATGCAGCCTGTTTGATACTGTAGGCTACATAGTCAGGATAGCGGTGTACATTTAATTTTTTTGTATAACCTGTATTACACGGCGCTTTTTGCTTTCCTTTGCAGAACAGGAACAGGAACGGTGGTGCCCGCATCACGGGACACATGGGGCACAAGGGGCACAGTGCCCCGGGCAGCGTCAGGGCAGGAAAAGGGGGCACCTACTCACCAGGATGAAGGCACAACTCAGAGCTGCCTTGCACGAATCTGTCTGGCAGGAAACAGGAGGACTCCCTCTTTTTATGTAGGGCTCTGTTTCGGTCTCTCTCTCTCTCTCTCTCTCTCTCTCTCTCTCTCTCTCTCTCTCTCTCTCTCTCTCTCTCTCTCTCTCTCTCTCTCTCTCTCTCTCTCTCTCTCTCCCCCCCCTCTCTCTCTCTGTTTCGCTCTCTCTTTCTCTCTCTCTCTCTCTCTCTCTCTCTCTCTCTCTCTCTCTCTCTCTCTCTCTCTCTCTCTCTCTTCTCTCTCTCTCTCTCCTCCCCCCCCCTCCCGCCCTTTCCGTCTCTCATTGACATTGTCCTCGACCCATACAACGTGTGTGTGTGTGTGTGTGTGTGTGTGTGTGTGTGTGTGTGTGTGTGTGTGTGTGTGTGTGTGTGTGTATGTATGCGTGTGTGTGTGTGCACGTGCGCGTGTATGTGCTATCGCGTGTTTCTCTCTTCTTTGTTTTTTATTGCATTATTTGTGTGAATAAATGCCAAATTCGTTAAATGTAGCGATAATGTGTTTGTGTGTGTGTGTGTGTGTGTGTGTGTGTGTGTGTGTGTGTGTGTGTGTGTGTGTGTGTGCACGTGTGTGTGTGTGTGTGTGTGTGTGTGTGTGTGTGTGTGTGTGTGTGTGTGTGTGTGTGTGTGTGTGTGTGTGTGTGAGAGAGATTTAGAGAGAGAGAGAGAGAGAGAGAGAGATTTAGAGAGAGAGAGAGAGATTTAGAGAGAGAGCGAGAGAGAGAGAGAGAGAGAGAGAGAGAGAGAGAGAGAGAGAGAGAGAGAGAGAGAGAGAGAGAGAGAGAGAGAGAGAGAGAGAGAGAGAGAGAGAGAGAGAGAGAGAGAGAGAGAGATTGAGAAGGAGGGATGAAGCAGAATTTAATATAATGTCCCAAAACGCCCAACCAAGATCCAAATAGGCCTACGTGGAAATACAGACACAAATATGCACAGAAAATACATAATTCAGATTCCTTTTTTCTTTTAAAGCCCCTTTTCGCATCTGAACGATTTTGAATTATTAAAAAACCACTAATAAATCACTCCACACAA
>CM065698.1:14146177-14153737 GCA_017654935.2 Phymorhynchus buccinoides | reverse complement strand
TAGTGGTGGAAGCTGTGAAACTTCCCAAAGCACCCTCTGTCCTTGCACAGAGCCACCCCACACTTTGTGCACTCATAGGATGTCTGGATCTTGTTGTCTGCTGCCGTCAGCCTGCCATCTCTGTCACACTGCACGCAGTTGCGGACCCCTCATTTGGTCGTTATCTTTGTGGGCTCATGAACTGTGGGCTTCTTGATCGTGGCAACTGCAGGGGGGATCACATCCAGACTGGTTTTTCTTTTTCTTGAGAAGTTGTTTATCAGGCCCTTGGCCACTTCCAGGTGGAACTCCAGGTGAGTCAGGGTCTTGGGTCTGGGCCCGTTCTTGGCCTCACGATACAAGATGTAGGCATTGATCATCGACACATCAAGGACGAACCAGAACATGTACTTCCACCACTTGCGCGCCTTGTTTGCTATCCCATAATAGGACCTGAGTTGATCGTTCCTGCCTACTCCGTTGTGATTCTCTGTGTAGTCCTGAATGGCAATGGGTTTGGGGTAGGTTCGGTCAGGAGCGCCTCGTTTGCCCTTTCTGGTGATGAGCGTGTCGCCGGTCTTGTTGGCAGTAGACAGAACACTGACCTGGCGTTTTTTCTCACACCAGGTCACAGCCAAGAGCTTGCCTTTCTGCATCTTTCTCATGTGCCCCGTCTCCTTCAACTTGCAGGTCTTGATGGGGATGGGTAGCCCTTTTCGATTAAGGCGCCGCAAGCGTACGACTTATTCACCAGGAGCGCTTCCAGGAGGCCCACTGACGTGAAGAAATTGTCAAAGTAAACGTGGTGGTTCTTGTGGTAGTACTCTTTCACGAGATCTGTCACCACTCTGGTGCCCAGAGGGAGCTGTGCTTGCCCCGTCTCTTTTCCGGTGTAGATATTGAAATCAACCAGGTAGTAGGTCTCCGAGTCGGCCAGACCCCAGGCCTTGATACCCCACTTCGTCGGCTTTGAGGGGGTGTACCGGAGGAGAGAGCACCGCCCTTTGAATTTGATTGCCTCATCCACACTGATGTTTTTGTGGGGCTTGTAGTTTGCCGGGAAGGTTTTCTTGGCATTGTCCAACACTGGTCTTACTTTGTGGAGCTTGTCGTGTTGGGGACTTGCACGGGGCGGGTTCTTGGTGGAGTCGTTCAGGTGGAAGAACTGAGTGACTTTTTCGTAGCGATTTTTGGTCATAACCTCAGCTATTGCCTCCTGTCTCAGCTCTCTCCTCTTACTCCAGTAGAGCCGGTAGTTGGGCAGCTGGATGACCCCCATCAGAAATAGCATGCCTATGTAGGCGCTGATCTCCTCCCTTGATGTCAAAGCAAAATCAGTGGCACCCTTCTGGCGAGCATACTTGTTGCTTTCCTGACTGATGCGTTGTATCAACGTACGTGGAAACAACAAGTAGAAGAACTCAACCGGCTGTGCATCCAGTGCTAACTGCTTCGTTGGCCCCACTTCGCTTGTAAAATCCTCAGGGTCAGGGTCACGCACAGTTTCTGACCACTCGGTGTCACCGTCAGGTAACATTGCCTCCGGCTCAGAGTCATCAGATCGATCAGACAGATCGCCACTGACCTCCGACGAAGCAGACGAACTCGCCCCTACACTAACGTCGCTTTGACCGTTAATTCCAAGCCCTAACGCATGGTTAGCACACATTTCATCTATTAAATCGGCAAAGGTATCATCGTCGAGTACGTGGCGATCCACCATTTTGATGAACAGTTTTCAGAAAAACATATGTCGAAAATTCGATCGTAATCGGTGAAAAAGAAACTACAATGCAAATGGCACCGAAGAAGGAGGAAGTAGAACGCTTTCCGGCAGTCGCCAAAGCCTCCCTTCTTCACTAGAGAGTTCTCTCTTCCTAAGCAACGGGTTCAAATAAGGCAAGTATAGCGCTTGCGGTTACATGCGGATCAGGGAAGTGCGACACTTGCGGTTCAGGTTCAGTCAAGTAGTAGCGCTTGGAAAAAAAGCCATCTCCTCAAGCAAAAAAAACCCTCGATTTCCTACATTCACTTTTCTCTGAATTTGGAGATGTTGCTGAAAAGTAGTCAAGCCTGGTAATGGGAAAATAGAAGGGTAGGGTGAAAGGAGGAAAATGCTTACAACTCTGGAACAGCTGTAGAGGTGTGGGTCATCGGCATTGTCAGGGCACCGCTATCCTGTCAACAACAACGACAGAGAAAGGGGGTCAATATAACAAACACACCGCATTCGTACCAGTAGAAGAGAGATAACACAGGGTAATAACCAGAGAGAGAGAGAGAGAGAGAGAGAGAGAGAGAGAGAGAGAGAGAGAGAGAGAGAGAGAGAGAGAGAGAGAGAGAGAGAGAGAGAGAGAGAGAGAGAGAGAGAGAGAGAGAGAGAGAGAGAGAGAGAGAGAGAGAGAGAGAGAGAGAGAGAGAGAGAGAGAGAGAGAGAGAGAGAGGGAGAGAGAGATAGAGAGAGAGAGAGAGAGAGAGAGAGAGAGAGAGAGAGAGAGAGAGAGAGAGAGAGAGAGAGAGAGAGAGAGAGAGAGAGAGAGAGAGAGAGAGAGAGAGAGAGAGAGAGAGAGAGAGAGAGAGAGAGAGAGAGAGAGAGAGAGAGAGAGAGAGAGAGAGAGAGAGAGAGAACTCGAAAATTTGAATGAATAGGCCACAGAGAGAGAGGGAGAGAGAGAGGAGAGAGAGACAGAGAGAGAGAGAGAGGGAGAGAGAGAGAGAGAGAGAGAGAGAGAGAGAGAGAGAGAGAGAGAGAGAGAGAGAGAGAGAGAGAGAGAGAGAGAGAGAGACAGACAGACAACAGCATACCTCATGAAAAGGGCTGTTGGCGGTGGACCCTATGATGTTGGACTACAGAGACAGACAGATCAGGAGCAGCATATCTCATGGAAAGGGGTTGGTGGCGGTCAACCCAATGATGTTGGACTGAGACAGACAGACAGACAAACAGATAGACAGACAGACCAGCATACCTCATGGAAAGGGCGTGTGGCAGTCGACCCAATGATGCTGGACTGAGACAGACAGACAGAGAGATAAGGAACAGCATACCTCATGGAAGGGGCTTGTGGCGGTTGATGTTGGGCTGGGGTCGACAGACACAGAATAAGGAACAGCATACCTCATGGAAGGGGCTTGTGGCGGTTGATGTTGGGCTGGGAGTCAGACAGACACAGAGATAAGGAACAGCATACCTCATGGAAGGGGCTTGTGGCGGTTGATGTTGGGCTGGGAGTCAGACAGACACAGAGATAAGGAACAGCATACCTCATGGAAGGGGCTTGTGGCGGTTGATGTTGGGCTGGGAGTCAGACAGACACAGAGATAAGGAACAGCATACCTCATGGAAGGGGCTTGTGGCGGTCGACCCTATGGTGTTGGACTGAGAGTCAGACAGACAGACCAAGAACAACATACCTCATGGAAAGGGCTTGTGGCGGTCGACCCAATTATGTTGGACTGAGAGTCAAACAGACAGACAGAGAGACAAGGAACAGCATACCTCATGGAAGGGGCTTGTGGCAGTCGACCCAAATGTTGGACTGGGAGACAGAGACAGAGACAGAGAGACAATAAACAGCATACCTCATGGAAGGGGCTTGTGGCAGTCGACCCAATGATGTTGGACTGGGAGTCAGGACTCATGTCCGCTGTGGAGGAGGCTTGAGGCATCACCGGGTTCAGCTGAATCACACACACACAAAAAAACCCCAGTCCCTTTCATCATTCACAAACCATATATATCTTTGTTTCTTTTTGAATACCGTATTTTTTTTACCATAGTATAAGGCTGAGTTTTACCCAGAGTGAGACCCCTGCGCCTTATGATATGACTACTGTATTTTATGGACTACAAGGCGCACCCTATTACAAGGCACCCCCACCCCCCGCAAAGTTTACACAACATTCTGATTTTGTTATTTTGATTTCCTACTATTTTATCAGTCACATTGCGCAAATTTTACACAAAATTCTGATTTTGTTATTTTGATTTCCTACTATTTTATCAGTCACATTATAAGGAACAGGGGCCTCAGTCAGAGAAAAAAATTTGTCTTATAGTTTGTAAAATACGCTACCAATATAGAGAAACACTTCAATCGCTTCATGACAATGGCTTAGTACAATCTTAATGTCACGGGACCTAAAAAAAATTCCCCAGTGTTAAACATATACACACAGGCAAATAAATAAAATAAAAGTTCTTCTGAAAATCTAATTCACTGAAAAGAACACATTTTTTTAAATTAAAATGAAGAAAAAAAAGAAGTTTCAAACTGGGGGGGGGGGGGGGGGGAGAGAGAGAGAGAGAGAGAGAGAGAGAGAGAGAGAGAGAGAGAGAGAGAGAGAGAGAGAGAGAGAGAGAGAGAGAGAGAGAGAGAGAGAGAGAGAGAGAGAGAGAGAGCTTACAAACATTAATAATCCAGCATAACAAACTACCATACTTCGACAACAAAAATCAATACAGACCACACACTCCAATGATTAATCTCATTAAAACTGCCTTTGTCCACTCAGAGAGTACCTCTGTGAGTGTGTGTTGAGTGTGTGAGTGAAGGAGAGAGAGAGAGAGAGAGAGTGTGTGTGTGTGTGTGTGTGTGTGTGTGTGTGTGAGAGAGAGAGAGAGAGAGAGAGAGAGAGAGAGAGAGAGAGAGAGAGAGAGAGAGAGAGAGAGAGAGAGAGCTCCTGTGCATATATGTATGTGTGAGTACATGCCTGTGAGCATATAATAAGGGGAAGATGGAAAGGGGCCTTTTAGAATGACATCAAAAAAGTGAGCACTACAAGTTACAACACACCTGTTTGCACTGTCTTATAAACAGACGTACACACACACACACAGGCTCTCTTTCCTTCTCTCTCTCTGCCAGGATCAATACTGGCATGCTTGCCGCACAGTGCTACCCACCATGGACAAGGAACAACAGTAGACTACAAGGTAAAACTCGGTGACTGACTATATAGTACGCCTTGTGGTCATGGACAAGTGATGACACAGCCCAAACCTGAGAGACACATTCATGTTTTATGAACCCTACCACTGGAGTACCATATTTTTCGGACTACAATGGAACCTCCCTTATAAGACTCCCTCTCATATAAGACCTACTTCTCTGAGACATTGCCCTTTTTTGTAAGTATTAAAATTACCTTCCTTATAAGACCCCTTATAAGACCTACTTCTCTGAGACATTGCCCTTCTTTGTAAGTATTAAAATGACCTCCCTTATAAGACCCCTCCCTTATAAGACCCCTCCCTTATAAGACCTCGCTTTGGATGACTTTTGACAGTCTTATAAAGGAGGTTCCACTGTAGTACAAGGCACGCCTCATTATAAGCCACACCCAAAATTTGTACACAGAATTAAAATTTTGTTGTAATAGTTTATTACTATGAGTATGACAGCCCTGACAAGGCCTTCAGTTGTCGACAAGGCTATAATTTTAAGATACTAATGTGTACTTTTACTTGTGGCGGTGCCATAGCCGATGAGGTTTAGCCGAGGCGTGGTCACCGCTACAGCTATCTGTATTAATTTTTTTAAATCGGGACTTTACTGGTTTCGTACTGCCTCCGGGCATTGCGTCCAGTATTGTTCCCACCATATTTGTATTTACAAATGTCCCATATGTGTCTGATTCAGACCAAGAGGACGTAAAACACCATTTTCGCCTCATAATTTTAATTTCAATCTTATAAGGTGCACGGGTCTCAATCTGGGGAGAAAGGTACAGCCTTAGTCCGTAAAATATGGCACACATGTATAAACCGCACAATATACACCCCCACCTCACCCCAATTTTATATACAATTCAGATTTTGTTATTATATTTTCTTAGTCATATTATAAGGCGCAGGGGTAGGGATACCGGGGGTCTTTTGTATAAATAGTTCCCCCACCTTCTGGAAGTTCTGTGCTTGTAACTTCCTCTAGTCTGTCACTCTCTTTGACTCTGCCTTTTCCCTTTGCTTACTGTCATCTACTATCTTTCTGCCTTACCGGTCCATTCTCCTGCCTTTTTTCATGAAATTCTTTCAAAAACATTTCCTCCAGCCGAAGTCGGACTTGCTGGGCCTAACTATTTCTTAGTTAGGCGCATAACGGCAGCATGACGCATCTGCGCTCAAAATTGACAGGAAACTGTCTGAGCGATCGAGGAAGAAAAAGAAGAGGATAAGGTGTAGGGGTCGTAGTCTGGGGAAAAAGTACTGCCTTAAAGTCTGTGAAATATGGTAGTCAGTGTCTGTGTGTGTGTGTGTGTGCTCGCGAGTGTGTGCGCGCACAAGTCTCTGAGCCTGCGCAAATTGACCACTAAAATTAGCAATGTCGTCTGCAAGGCTATTATCGTATTATCGTGATGTCGAAACGACCTAAACGTTTGTTTTCTATTTAAATTATTTCCTTTTATTCAATATTTTCTGTGTGTGGAGAACAGATTTTGACTTTGATGGATTGAGATAAACAGTGTGGTTGGCTGATTTAGAAATTCCAGGACTTTTCCAGGAGCTATTGGGCCTTTGCTGTTTTTCCAGAACTTTTCAATCCCTGGAAAAGGCCCTGTCAATTCTCCAGGACTTTTCAAGGTTTCCAGGACCCGTGGGAACCCTGCCTCTTGCGCTAGTATTTGTTACAGAAAAACAACAACCACTCTTTCTAGCGTTTAACCCTTTCACCGCCAGCCATATGTCAGCCAAAATTTTCCATTAAATTTACTTGGGTAGAGAACAAAATCCATCTGCAGTATTGGGGATTCTTCTGTGACATATAAAATAAGGTCTATCCTTACTTCCCAAAACTAAGACAATAGGGTCTTTGGATAATAGACCCCAATGTGATGCCTTTTAGTGACATAGGTGTTAAATCACTGTGGTGCTAAAATGTGACTTTGGCAGTGAAAGGGTTAACTACTTTCCCACAATTTCGAGAAAATCAAGTCTTTTGAGACACACTGAGCATCATACAGTTACCATGGCAAATGACAAGCTTCTTCATGGTGCATGCTGACCAAACCAGGAGTTTGTCCCTGATGGAAATGATATCGGAAGGGGACTCAGAGTAGGGGCACTCTACAGCAGGATTAACCCTTTCACCACCAACGTCGCATTTTGGCACCACAATGGTTGAACACCCATGTCACTAAAAACCTTGAATTCAGGGTCTGTTAATGTTATCCAATAATATTTGTGTTCTTGATTTGGGGAGTTAAGGATAGGCCCTTTTTAAGGAAGTAGTAAAGGAATCCCCAATATTTCAAACAAAATATTTTCTTTACCCAATGTAAGTTTATTGGATAATTTTGGCCCAAAAAATGGCTGGCGGCGAGAGTTAAATACAGTCAAACCTCTATTTGAAGACCTCCAAAAAGTCAGGGAAAATCGACCGGTCTTAAATTGGAGGGGTCTTATAATGGAGGTCAGTTTTATACATAAATCATAGTAAGACAGATTACATCAGTGCCCCCAAAAAATCAGTTTTAAATGAGAGGAGGTCTTATAACAGAGGGTCTTATTATAGAGGTTTGACTGTACATGGAGGCAACTTCCAGCCGGCCGGTTTGGGCCGACTTGAATGCAAGAGTTAA
>CM065698.1:14133677-14138677 GCA_017654935.2 Phymorhynchus buccinoides | reverse complement strand
GTGTGTGCGTGTGCGTGTGCGTGTGCGTGTGTGTGTGTGCATGCGTGCGTGTGTGCGTGCGTGCGTGCGCGAGTGTGCTGGTTGTGTGTGTGTTGTTTATGTGTAAATGTTGTTGTGAATATATACTGTTAATGTTATTTCATGCTTGCGAATTGTGTTACAATGCATGCATGTATTAGGCCTATTATAAGTAGTAGTAGTAGTAGTAGTAGTAGTAGTAGTAGTAGTGGTAGTAGTAATAGTAGTAGTAGTAGTAGTAGTAGTAGTAGCAGCAGCAGCAGTAGTAGTAGTAGTAGTAGTAGTAGTAGTAGTAGTAGTAGTAGTAGTAGTAGTAGTAGTAGTAGTAGTAGTAGTAGTAGTAAGTAGTAGTAGTAGTAGTTGTAGTAGTAGTAGTAGTGTAGTATGTGTAGTAGTTTAGTAGTAGCCAGTAAGTAGTAGTAGTAGTAGTATTGTTGTTGTTGCTGATTGTTATTGCATTTTTACCGGCCAAACGAAGTCTTCGGTATTGTTTTGTCTGCTCATTTGGATTTTTGTGTTTTTATTCCATTTCAATTCTGTGTAAAGCGCCCTGTAGCCTACATAGTAGGATGGGCGCTATATAAATTTTCCTCATTATTATTATATCATAAAAGAACATTCCTATAATCAGGAGTGAACGGAGGAAGGAGGCTGTTGCCATTAAGCTTTGAAACATGCAAAACATCACACACACAGATGCGCATGAGCGCGCGCACACACACACTGTGACACACCCCACCTTTGAAACCTTAGGTTTTCCCCTTATGTCAAACTTCTAATTATGGATTTATAAGAATATATTTATAAAATATGGAAAGAACCAGCAAGTCAAAAAACCAGCACATTCCTACAATCAGGAGTGAACGGAAGGAGGAGGCTGCTGCTGGTTGGCTTTGAAACATGTATACAAAACATCACACACACATACACACACACACACAAACAACAACCCCACCTTTGAAACCTCAGGTTTTCCCCTTATGTCAAACTTCTAATTCTGGACTTATAATAATATACAGTGGAACCTCCCTTATAAGACCAAAAATCATCCAAAAATGAGGTCTTATAAGGGAGGTGTCTTATAAGGGAGGTGTCTTATAAGGGAGGCAGTTTTAATACTTACAAAGAAGGGCAATGTCTCAGAGAAGCAGCTCTTATGTGGGAGGGAGTCTTATAATGGGAGGTCTTATAAGGGAGGTTCCACTGTATTTATAAAATATGGAAAGACCAACAAGTCAAAAAACCCACCAGCACCCACTGATGGCAGAATTGTTTTTAGCCCATAGAGAAAACCCCAACAAGATGACAGAAGTTAGTGACACACCCACAACAGAGCAGCTGTTTCTACAGGTTCAGAACCAACATAATCCACAGGAAAAAATGATCAATTTACCTTTTTCCAATTAATCCATCTTTTAAACATTGCACAGGTCACATGTCACTTTGCTAAAAAGCTCTGGAAATTAGACTTCTCAAAAATATTTCTTCACAAGAAACAAGCTCTCTAAACATTCTTATTTGACCTGAATACTATAAATAGCGCTGCTGTAACCATGTACATTCCATGGGTGAACTGAGACCCTGAGTTCAAGGGAGCTAATCAGAACTAGGTCATTTCCACAAACAGTAGTACCAGTTGCTTCCCTTTACAGCACTATAGCCTTGCAGTGCAAAAAACCCAGGCTGGACTAGAAGCCTTTTTCTTGATAATAATCACAATGAAATCTGTATCTGGTCTTCATACAATTCACTGTTTCATACACATGTCGGATCTGTTTACCCCCTACAGAAGTCTTGAGTAGTCTGGATAGCTGAAACGAGTAGCTATGGCTCAAAATGTGTAGTTTTATTCATTAACTCTTTGGTTGAGATAGAGCTCTATAAAGCTAGGAATCTGCAGTTGCTCCCATTCAACCTCAAAAGCGGTTATCAGGAACGAAAGAGTTAAACCATCAAACAATGCTCACTGAAAATGAGTTATTAGAGCATTATGTTCAATTTCGAAGAGTAGTAGAGGTCCAAATTGAGTAGAATACTACTGGAAAAGAGCAGAGTCAACAGGTCGTGTACAATCCTAAAAGAGAAGGCAACAATAGCAAACCGCACGCAATCCAGGCATTAGAACCAGGCATGAAAACTACTGTTCCCATGCTTGAAGCAGACGACAAAAAACTATCATGAACCACAGAGTAATTTCCCTTTGTTTCTCGCCACCCATGCTGCTCGCACGTGCACTGCTGCCGCGCATTTCTTGGAAGCAAAAAAATGGCGCTGCTTCGCTGGATTGCGAAAACTTTGACGCAAAGTTCTTCCAAAGACTCTTAGGAAGTTTTAAGTGAGGTGACAATTTGACCCTCAAAAATGTTCAAATGACCCTTAAAATTTGGGGGCAAAGGGTCATGATGACCCTTCAAAATTTGGAAGCATGGGGAACACTGAAATGTGAAGGTCACTGGAGCCGAAAAATGTGATGCAGGAAAAATTCTAATTCTACAGCAATAGAGGCATTAGAACTTCACAGAAAAAAAGAAAAATAAGTTCTCAAACATCTTGCATGCGGATATAGTTGGGATATACAAGCCATGTTCAAAAATGAAGATCATTGGTCAAATGTGAAGGTCACTGGAGCCGAAAAACATGATGCAGGGAAAATTCTAATTCTACCCATTATCAATACCTTGACCACTGACCAGCGCACCGCACCGTCATGCAGGGAGGGGTTGTTGTTGGCCACATGGAACCTCCCCACCTGCAGTGCTGACCCTAACTCTACAACACTATCATCAACAGTGACCACTGACCAGCGCAGCGTCATGCAGGGAGGGGTTGTTGTTGGCCACATGGAACCTCTCCACCTGAACCAGAGCTGACCCTACCTCTACAACACTATCATCAACAGTGACCACTGACCAGTCATGCAGGGAGGGGTTGTTGTTGGCCACATGAAACCTCCCCACCTGCAGCAGGGCTGACCCTACCTCTACAACACTATCATCAACAGTGACCACTGACCAGCGCAGCGTCATGCAGGGAGGGGTTGTTGTTGGCCACATGAAACCTCCCCACCTGCAGCAGGGCTGACCCTAACTCTACAACACTATCATCAACAGTGACCACTGACCAGTCATGCAGGGAGGGGTTGTTGTTGGCCACATGAAACCTCCCCACCTGCAGCAGGGCTGACCCTACCTCTACAACACTATCATCAACAGTGACCACTGACCAGTCATGCAGGGAGGGGTTGTTGTTGGCCACATGAAACCTCCCCACCTGCAGCAGGGCTGACCCTAACTCTACAACACTATCATCAACAGTGACCACTGACCAGTCATGCAGGGAGGGGTTGTTGCTGGTCACATGGAACCTCCCCACCTGCAGCAGGGCTGACCCTACCTCTACAACACTATCATCAACAGTGACCACTGACCAGCGCAGCGTCATGCAGGGAGGGGTTGTTGTTGGCCACATGGAACCTCTCCACCTGAACCAGGGCTGACCCTACCTCTACAACACTATCATCAACAGTGACCACTGACCAGTCATGCAGGGAGGGGTTGTTGTTGGCCACATGAAACCTCCCCACCTGAACCAGGGCTGACCCTACCTCTACAACACTATCATCAACAGTGACCACTGACCAGCGCAGCGTCATGCAGGGAGGGGTTGTTGTTGGCCACATGAAACCTCCCCACCTGCAGCAGGGCTGACCCTACCTCTACAACACTATCATCAACAGTGACCACTGACCAGTCATGCAGGGAGGGGTTGTTGTTGGCCACATGGAACCTCCCCACCTGCAGTGCTGACCCTAACTCTACAACACTATCATCAACAGTGACCACTGACCAGCGCAGCGTCATGCAGGGAGGGGTTGTTGTTGGCCACATGAAACCTCCCCACCTGCAGCAGGGCTGACCCTACCTCTACAACACTATCATCAACAGTGACCACTGACCAGTCATGCAGGGAGGGGTTGTTGTTGGCGAACCTCTCCACCTGAACCAGGGCTGACCCTACCTCTACAACACTATCATCAACAGTGACCACTGACCAGCGCAGCGTCATGCAGGGAGGGGTTGTTGTTGGCCACATGAAACCTCCCCACCTGCAGCAGGGCTGACCCTACCTCTACAACACTATCATCAACAGTGACCACTGACCAGCGCAGCGTCATGCAGGGAGGGGTTGTTGTTGGCCACATGAAACCTCCCCACCTGCAGCAGGGCTGACCCTAACTCTACAACACTATCATCAACAGTGACCACTGACCAGCGCAGCGTCATGCAGGGAGGGGTTGTTGTTGGCCACATGAAACCTCCCCACCTGCAGCAGGGCTGACCCTACCTCTACAACACTATCATCAACAGTGACCACTGACCAGTCATGCAGGGAGGGGTTGTTGTTGGCCACATGAAACCTCCCCACCTGCAGCAGGGCTGACCCTACCTCTACAACACTATCATCAACAGTGACCACTGACCAGTCATGCAGGGAGGGGTTGTTGTTGGCCACATGAAACCTCCCCACCTGCAGCAGGGCTGACCCTAACTCTACAACACTATCATCAACAGTGACCACTGACCAGCGCAGCGTCATGCAGGGAGGGGTTGTTGTTGGCCACATGGAACCTCCCCACCTGCAGCAGGGCTGACCCTACCTCTACAACACTATCATCAACAGTGACCACTGACCAGTCATGCAGGGAGGGGTTGTTGCTGGTCACATGGAACCTCCCCACCTGCAGCAGGGCTGACCCTACCTCTACAACACTATCATCAACAGTGACCACTGACCAGTCATGCAGGGAGGGGTTGTTGTTGGCCACATGAAACCTCCCCACCTGCAGCAGGGCTGACCCTACCTCTACAACACTATCATCAACAGTGACCACTGACCAGTCATGCAGGGAGGGGTTGTTGTTGGCGAACCTCTCCACCTGAACCAGGGCTGACCCTAACTCTACCACACTATCCAGTGAATTG
>CM065698.1:14103177-14133177 GCA_017654935.2 Phymorhynchus buccinoides | reverse complement strand
CTAGTCGTTGTTGATCACACACTTTCCTGTCAATTATTAGCGCAGATGCCTCATGCTGCCGTTATGCCCCTAATTAACTAGTTAGGCCCAGCGTGTCTGGATAAAATCATTGTTAGAGTTTCTTGAGAGAGAAAAAAAAGGCAGGAGAATGGACCGTTAAGGCAGAAAGATAGTAGATGACAGTAAGCAAAGGGAAAAGGCAAGAGTCAAAGAGAGGGACAGATTAGAGGAAGTTACAAGTACAGTACTTTCAGAAGATGGGGGAACTATTTATACAAAAGCCCCCCCCCCCCCCCCCCCCCCCCGGTATCCTCATGGGGGGATTAGCTGCCGTTGAGCGCAGTCCTCCAGAATAGCACTGACTTGGTCTACATTAGTGTGTATGTATTCTATGCAGGGCGGGGGGTAGCGGCTCTCAAGGGTCGTCATCTTTGTTAGCAGTCCTAGAAGCCCAGCCATTTTAACCAGATTTCAGCCCAGCCTCCAGAATAGCACTGACTTGGAATACTGCGGGAGGTAGCGTATCTCAAGGATCATCTTTGTTAGCAGTCCTGACTGCTAGAAGCCCAGCAATTTTAACCAAATTTTATCCTCCAGAATAGCACTGACTTGGTCTACAATATGAATATGGCACAGTGGTAGCGCGTTCGCCTCGTGTCAAGTAAACCCGAGTTCGAACCTGGGTACAGGGGATTTTTCCTCACTTTGAGAGATGGCTCTATGACTATATAAAGTACCTAACCTACCTAACCTAACTCCCATATGGCTTAGGCCGAGAGGACGTTAAGAATAATTAACTAACCTAACCTAACCTACATTTGTGTGTGTTCCTAAGCAGTGCGGGGGGTAGCGGCTCTCAAGGGGCGTCGTCACTGGCAGCCATCGAGGCCCAGCCATTTTAACCAGATTTTAGCCCAGCCCTCCAAAATAGCACTGACTTGGTCTACATTTGCGTGTGTGTGTTCCTAAGCAGGGTGGGGGGGTAGCAGCTCTCACGGAACATCATCTTTGTCAGCAGTCCTAGAAGCCCAGCCATTTTAACCAGATTTTAGCCCAGCCCTCCAAAATAGCACTGACTTGGTCTACATTTGCGTGTGTGTGTTCCTAAGCAGGGTGGGGGGGTAGCAGCTCTCACGGAACATCATCTTTGTCAGCAGTCCTAGAAGCCCAGCCATTTTAACCAGATTTTAGCCCAGCACTCCAAAATAGCACTGACTTGGTCTACATTTGCGTGTGTGTGTTCCTAAGCAGGGTGGGGGGGTAGCAGCTCTCACGGAACATCATCTTTGTCAGCAGTCCTAGAAGCCCAGCCATTTTAACCAGATTTTAGCCCAGCCCTCCAAAATAGCACTGACTTGGTCTACATTTGCATGTGTGTGTTCCTAAGCAGGGTGGGGGGGTAGCAGCTCTCACGGAACATCATCTTTGTCAGCAGTCCTAGAAGCCCAGCCATTTTAACCAGATTTCAGCCCAGCCTCCAGAATAGCACTAACTTGGTCTACATTATGGCACAGTGGTAACGCATTCGCCTCGTGTCAAGTAAACCCGAGTTCGAACCTGGGTACAGAGGATTTTTCCTCTCACTTTGAGAGATGGCTCTATGACTATATAAACTACCTAACCTAACCTAACCTAACCTACATTTGTGTGTGTGTTCCTAAGCAGGGCGGGGGGTCATCATCATCATCTTTGCTAACAGTCCTAGAAGCCGAGCCATTTTAACCAAATTTTAGCCCAGCCTCCAGAATAGCACTGACTTGGTCTACATTTGTGTGTGTGTTTCCTAAGCAGGGCGGGGGGTAGCGGCTCTCAAGGGCCGTCGTCATCGTTAGCGGCCATCGAGGCCACCTCCTCCTCCCCGGGCTGCAGCGGCAGTGGTGATCTGCTGCGGCGGCAGAGCACACTGCCCTTCGACGCGGTGGACCTGGCCGCCGTGTCCAGCTCCCAGCAGTCCCTGTGCTCCGCCTCGGAGCCCGATGTGGGGCTGGTCAGCGCCGGGGACGTGGCCGTGGTCAAGAACGAGTCCGTGGTGGGGCTGGGGGACCAGGTGCAGGACACCACCATTGCCAGGTATACTGTGGGCGGTTGTGAGAATGATGCAGTGAGGGTGATGCAGTGAGACCTCCATGTGGGGATACCCGGGGTGGGGGGTGGGGGGGATCTTTTGTACACATAGTTCCCCCACCTTCTGGAAGTTCTGTGCTTGTAGCTTCCTCTAATATGCCACTCTTCTTCTAGTGAGAATAATACAGTCAGACCTCCTGTGGGGATACCGGGGGGTAGATCTTTCATAAAAATAGTTCCCCCACCTTCTGGAAGTTCTGTGCTTGAAACTTCCTCTAATATGCCACTCTCTTCTTCTATTGAGAATGATTCAGTGAGACCTCCCTGTGGGGATACCGGGGGGGTCTTTCGTAAAAATAGTTCTCCCACCTTCTGGAAGTTCTGTGCTTGAAGCTTCCTCTAATATGCCACTCTCTTTTTCTTCTTCGTTCGCTCAGACAGTTTCCTGTCACATGAGCGTAGAAGCGTCATGCTGCCGTTATGCGTCTAACTAAGGAATAGTTAGGCCCAGCGTGTCCGACTTCGGCTGAAGAAAATCTTTGTAAGAATTTATAGGGGGAAAAAGCAGGAGGAGAATGGATCAGTGAGATAAAAAAAAGATAGCAGATGACAGTAAGCAAAGGAAAAAGGCAGAGTCAGAGAGAGTGACAGATTAGAGGAAGCTGCAAGCACAGAACTTTAGAAGGTGGGGGAACTATTTGTACGAAGACTGGACACATAGTATTGCGTACCTCGCCTATTATGGCCATATGGCCTGGGAACGTGGAAGAAGAAGAATAGTACTCCCTCTTTTCTTCTCAGGCATCAGAATTGTCGAGAGGATCTGCCAGTTTCGGATAATAATTTCTGTCAAGAGGTTTTGCTTTTTTGTGTAAGTAAGATCTTTATAATAAAATAGCATTTTATAATGATTTCTTACTAAATTATGCCATCTATTCTATCATCCTTACCACTCCACTACAAGTGCATATTTGTGCAAGTTCAGCTTGGAAGACAGAAATAAAATGTGTGTCTTATAACCCCAACTCCCAATAAGGATTACTTCCGGTTTAGCCAGAGAGCTCACTTTTTTTTTTCAAGCTTCATTGGAAGACAACCTATTTTGTGTGTCTCCTGCGTTTGCCTTCTTGATAGTTTCAGTTTATTTTTCTTTGGTCTTAGGCTTGTGTTACCTGTGTTGTGGTAGGTTGTGACAGTAGTAAGAATGTTTGTTGAATAAAGGGTGTTGTGTTGTGTGCGGTTTAGCTGGCTGACGGGGCTGGGCCTGAGCTCCTACATCGACAACTTCCACCAGAAGGGCTTCGTCAGCCTCTACCAGCTGGAGGACTTCGACCTCGAGGTACAGTACAGTACCATGGGTGCTACTCTTTCAGTTGTACACTGATTTGTGGATAGTGATTTTATACATATGTTTTTCTTATATTTTTGTATTTAATTGAGTTTGTATTTAGCTTTTCTGCTGTGTTTTATGCTGATAAATGTATTGATGACTGTGATTGCTTTTAGTCTAACTAATTATCTTTTATTAGGCATGTGTACGTATGATTTTATTCATTTTAGCTCATTGTTTTATTGCGGAAGAGAAGGGTGGGTTTGGAGAGAGGGGGTAGATGGTGGGAGAGGGTGAGGGAGAGACGGGGGGAGGGTATGGAGGAGGAGGGGGAGAGAGAGTCATAGAGAGAGAGGGAGAGAGATGTTTTGATATGATTATTCAAATAGGGTCTATAATGTTTTATTGCCAAAGCCCTGTGATGAGGTGGGAAGGGTGGAGGGTTGTATGAAAGTGAGCGTGCAAGCGGGCGTGCAGTTGTTAAAGTGAGCGGGGCGTGTGAAGTGTGAAAGAAACTAAGCATGTAATTACAATTTATTTTGTTCTTTTATAAATTGTTTGGTTTCTTGTGTGTATATTTGACATGTCCGCAGGAAAATTATCCTTGTTTTTATGAGGACAAAATAAAAGTTGAGTTCAGTTGAGTTGATTTCAGTATTTTTAATGTTACCAGAAACTGAACTTCATTTTTTTTTATAATTCATCCAAACAAATTGACCACAAGCGATTTGGGGCGTTTTGAACTTAGTTGTTCTATCTTGGAAGTTTACAAAGGCATTGTAATAATTTCACAAGGCTTATCAAACTCAAACTGACTTGTACAATAAAAAGGGCCTATATAAACATTTGCTATATTCAAAGGAATGTAGCACTTGTACTAGTCTAGAGGGGTAAAAAAAAGAGCAGTAAATGTGTGTGTGCTGCCCTTGCAGGATTTTTGAAATTTCCAAGCAAATAGTTCCCCCACCTTCTGGATGTTCTGTGCTTGTAACTTCCTCTAGCCTGTCACGCTCTTTGACTTTGCCGCATTTTCCCTTTGCTTTCTGTCATCTACTATTTTTCTGACTTATTGGCCCATTCTACCGCCTTTTTCCCCCCAAGAAAAATCTTCTAAGTGATTTTCTCCTTTGAGCTCCTGACATCAGAATGTGTCGGCTGTGAAAACTGAAAACCGGACGCATACGTACTTCACCCATTATGGGAACGAAAATAAAGAAGAATACAGTTGCCTTGGTAGTAGAAACTGTCATATGGAATTGGACGCCAAATCCTCAGTTACTGTTCTTTGCGTTTTCCTAGTTTTTCCAGAGCTTTTTGGAGTGATTTTGGCAGAATGGTCTGGAGGTTTATCCCTCTTGACTTTTAACCCTTTCACCGCCAGCAAAACATGTCCATTAAACTTACCTGGGAAGAGAAAATCTGTCTGTAATATTGGGGAATATCCTCTGTGACATATTTAAAGTAAGGCCTATCCTTACCTCCCCAAATTAAGAGAATAGGGTCTTTGGATAACAGACCCTGATTTGATGCTTTTTAGTGACATGGGTGTTAAATCATTGTGGTTCTAAAATGCGACGTTGGCAGTGAAAGGGTTAAAGCAAAAATCTGCATTTCACTAGACTCTTTGTTGTTGTCATTCCCTGGCTTAAATACTCCAGCGATCATCCCAACAGCCGAAGCACTTGAACACTATGGTACAAATGCACCAGCTAGGGATGAGAACATTGCGTGTGTGACCGTTTTTGATTACCCCCGCCACGTGGGCAGCCACACTCTGACTTCAGAGGATTTTGGACTGATGACGTTATGCTAGGAACTTGCTCTTGCCCCTGGCAGACGAGAGGTTAAGGGCATGTACACATTAGATCCGCAATCCGCAAGTTCCGTACGGAAACCCCATTCGCTTATACAGTGGAACCTCGCTTATAAGACCCCCCATTATAAGACTCCCTTCCACATAAGACCTACTTCTCTGAGACATTGCCCTTCTTTGTAAGTATTAAAATTACCTCCCTGTTAGACCCCTCCCTCATAAGACCTCGTTTGGGATGATTTTTGAAGGTCTTATAAGGGAGGTCCCACTGTATAAGCGAATGGGGTTTCTGAACGGAACTTGTGGGATTGCGGATCTAACATGCTTGATGAAAACAAACCCAAAACACCCAAGTTTAGCTGGTTTTATGCACACTTATGATTTTATTGACCCTTTTATAAACACACTCAATCATGGACTAAAAGTAATTTGAAAGCTGTGCCTACCCAAGTCAATGTTAAAATCATGAACGCAGTTCACAAAGCAGGAAGGAAATTGAACATGCTTGTCAGTGAACAAGTGAAACATGGTTTTTTTTCTCCTGTGTGTGCACGTGCGCAGGCTCTGGCCAAGCTGAAGATCGGCACAGCTCACCGCAACAAGATCTGGAAGGCGTTTGTGGAGTGGCGGGAGTCGGTGAACAGCCACCATGCGGCGGACCTGGCCTCCCAGCTGCAGCAGCCCTCCTCCCTGGGCGCTGCCTCGGACATAATCTCCCTGGCGGGGGGAGCCTCCTTTCAGAGCCTGTCCCAGCAGAGCCACTACAACCCCGGCTGCTTCGAGATCACGCGCTACACCTTCAAGCAGGTCTTCTCCTTCGAGCAGCAGCTGAAGAAAGGGGACGATGACGACGACATTAGTGGTGATGGTGATGACCACGACGGTGAGCCCCGACCACCCTCCTCCCCGGAAGGGCCGTACAAGTTCCGCAAGAGGAGATCCGATGGCTTGGACGAGTAGAGGGGTCGGTCGGTGTGGACGTCCTGTGAGCTTTTTGTGTGGTTGCAGGGCTCCCAGGGACCCCCATTTGAAGGTCTATGAAGTACTAAAGCTCTAAAGGACCCTCTAAAAGAATGTGCAGGGGGTCCCAGGGATGCACTAGAAAAAATTATTTTTGGCATTCGCAAAACCACTGGGACCCTCTATCCCGCTTCTAGGACCGTCTATGCTGTAAGTGAAGGAGTCCCTGGGACCCCTTGTTTTGCGGGACGATTCAAGATTGGGAGCCCTGGGATGGGGGAGTGACTGTGAATTAGGGCAACGGTGCGTTGTCAGTTGGGCAGCATTAATGAAGAACTAAAACGAGTTCCACAAAATATCACAAAGGAAAATCTAATGGCTTACCGCTAGGATGAGTCGAGTGGATGATCTACCTATGTGGGTGTGTCTGAAGCCTGGATTCAGGCTATTAGAATTATGCAGTAATTGATCTGGAAATGTAAACTTTTTTTGTGATTGAGGAGTGGGAGTGATTGTGATGCGAAACTGGTGGTTTGGGGCAAGGATGCATTGTTGGTTGAGTAGCTTCTGGTTGCTTCTTTGGAACTGATGATCGTTTTTGTTTGTGTTGTGACGTCTTGGATGAATAGAATGGACTGGTTCATGTGTGTGTGTGTGCCTGAAGCCTGAATTCAGGCCATTGGATGCAATTTCAGGCAGCTGACTTGCCTGAAGAAAACTATGTAAAATGTGGAAACTTTGCTGTTGGGTGTTGGCATGAAAGTTCAGGCGCTAGGTTTGGGTCGCTCTGCATGTAGCCCTGGATCTGGACATATGTGAGCCTTTGTATGGACGGGGAGTGACTGTGACGCGAAGCTGGTGGTTTTGGACAAGAAGGGGTTGTCCATTGGGCAGCTAAAGGTCTGTGCACACGTTAGCATTATTCACGAGATAATTTCTATTTCCCCATGGCAACACAGTGATAGCCCACTCTTGTTAACCCTTTCGCCGCCGACCATTTTTCAGTTCACAATTTATGTCAAACTTACCTGGGTATAGAAAAGTTGGTGTGTGCAATACTGTGAATTGCCCCATGGCATGTATCAAAATTTAATAAGGCCTTGTCTTATCTCCCAAAGTTAACAACATAAGGTCATTGAATAACAGATGCTAATTTCATGCCTTTCAGTGTGGTGCAAAAATGCGACATCGGTGGCGAAAGGGTTAATACGACTTAAACAGGCATGGTAGACCTCCGCGAATCATGGAAAATCCGCGAAACAGTTTGAAACATAATTATTTTAAAAAATGCATTGAAATGGCATGAAAAAGTGAAAATTTCACTCTAATTTTATATAATTTTCTTTGGACCCCTGGCCATTTTCCTCAAAAACCACTTTGCCCCCACAACCATGCCTGCTTAAAGCTCATTGTGTTGCCATGGGGAAATATAAATATCTTATAAATAGTGTTAATGTGTACGCAGACGTTTAGTGAGGGACTAAGACAACAACAAAACGTAGAAAGAATTTATGCATAATGGCATGTAGATCTAGTGTTCAAGAGGAAGTAGAATTATGAAAATAACCTGAGAGTATTTTGCATGTTTGTAATCGCATGCACAATGTGTTCTTCCATGAATAATGCTATTACGACGTGTCCTCAAATCACTTTAAGGAATGGTGCTCGTCATCTCTCACTAATGTTATGCTTTTCTTTTTTAGTTTGTTCAGAACAAAATATATGCAAATTCCATGATCATGCCCATTATTTTGTGAACATTCGATCCCATTACAGAAGAGAACAAAGCCTTTAAGCCATCCATTATTTTGCTGAAAGATGTATTTTAAGGACGAAAGAGTGAAAATATGAATTACACTTTTATTTCATTAGCATTCAATCTCATTATAGCAGAAACATTGTGACAGACAGCTGAACAGAGCAATCAGAAGCTATCTTAATTTGTAAAACAGGTTTTGTATATTAATGTAATACAGAAAACAAACAGTAAATTCCATTCCATGATCATTTCATTAAACATTCTCATTACAAACCAAAAAGTCCTAAAAGCCATCGATTTGCCGAAAAATGTGTTTTAGTGAAGAAAGAATGAAGAGGTGTGACTGAATTGTACTCATCCAGTGTTCCTGCATTGTTTCCTTTCACGAGGTATGCCTTTACTGCTGTCGGATTGGTGAGGGCCCATGCATACACCCCACCATGTAAATGTACCTAGCACGTGTGTGACCCAGCACCACGAAAGGGACATTAAGTCGCTGGGTTAGTTTCTCACAACAGGCTTGCAAAGTCAAAAATCTCTTTTTTTTGTGTCAATTTTGAGTCATGGGTATATTTGTGTTCTCCAACTTCTTATCATTCGTATTTATAAAGGACAATCTTTAATAATTATGATCTCTAAATGGTCGTATAAGTGCTTTGAAACGAGTAGGTCAATGCATTTTCTTCAGCTAGGCTAGAATTTAGATTTTGTTTTCTCAAAATGGCTGACGCTCACCCTACTAACTTTAAATGCTCATAACTCAGGAACGGAAGAAGATACAAGAATGTTTTTTGTATCATTAGAAAGAGAATTGTCTGAAGTTTTCAAATGTATCATTTTCTCAGAATGGTCAGTTTGACACTTAATGTCCCTTTTGTGCTGTCAGGTCACATATCTGTACTCTCTTTTTCAGAATGTGCCTAGTGTACAGTTGGGCGAGTGAGTTAGTGTGGAATGGTGGGTGCAAGCGCATTGAGTTGCGTAGCAAGAAATGCGCTTGATAAATACTGTATCTTTTTATTATTATTACTTGGATTATAAGTTATTTATTTCGGTTCTAACAGTAGTGATAACGAAGTACAGCAGAATTGGTGGAGAGAGAGAGAGAGAGAAAATTATTCTCTGACAAAGATTTTGGTGTGTGTATAGTATTTATGTGTTGCATATGAAAGTTAGCTATATAGCGACTATATTTTTGTACCTTTTGTTTTGGTTTGCTTGGACTTTGTGTAAAAAACAAACAAACAAAAAAACGAGCATTTAAAGTAAACCTATGCACAAGTGTTCAGCCTTTTTGCCCCCTGGATTGCAGCGAATCGTTCCGTCCTGCAAGAAGACTTTCTCTCCAGAATTGGATTGTGTTCATTCATGACAATGTACGCTTTTGAACTGATACGTTGCTAACCAGACCCTATACTTCATATTTTGTCGGTGTTAAAGATTTGTCGTTGTTTTTGTTTTCAACTTAGCCTTTTTTTTCTCTCTGTTGTTCAACGTGGGATCGACAAGTTTTTGTACTTGTAATGAACAATGCTCATTTGAAGCTCCGCCTACTTAATAACTCCACGACCTGCAACACCCCCCACCTCTCCTCCCAGCTATCTCGCTAAACCCCTGCAAGAAACCGATTTCCGCTAAACTGGAGTCCCCCCAACCCAGTTTCTACAACAGAACCATCGAAAAGATGATGGCGGTTGTGCAGAGAAAGAAAAAGAAGAACTCTTCTAATGCCATGTATTTGTTTTGACGTTTTTGTCCGTTGCATCTCAACCGACAAGAGAGGAGTAATTTTTTATTTGGGGGCGGTGCATGCGTTGCTTCAACGGAAGAAACGATTATATAAGTTCTGAAAGCAAACACATGGCAGGGTGCTTGGCATTGGATGTCTTTGCGTTTGGTGGGAGAGTAGAGATGTTTTGGGTGAATGTATTCGCCCGTGGTGCTGGAGGAGTCGAAGCACATCGAAGTTCATGCATTTGGGGAAATAAATCTCATAAAAAAAATAATAAATAGATGTATCATTTTGGGGTAGGGGTAGAGGGGGGTGAACATGTTTTGCTTAGCATTTACCATTCCGATCCCTATTACATTTTTGGTTCATTTTTTGCCCAAACGGATCAAAATAAGTGAAATTGTTATGTATTCGTTTGCGAGGCATTGATGTAACTGAAGTTTTTGTGTGTGTTTGTTTTGTTGTTGTTGTTGTTGTTGTTTGAATGGGGGGGGGGGGGAGTTTGTGTGTGTGTGTGTTTGTTTTGTTGTTGTTGTTTAAATGGAGGGGGGGGGGGGGGAGTTTGTGTGTGTGTGGTTTGTTTTTTAAGTATCCCCTTCATCACTTCTGTCATTATTCAGACATTATTTTCCACAAGACGGATTGTAGCCAAGGAATTTGTTTTTAAGACATAATCTCCTTATTTTGTTCTTTAATTGAAATATAAAGGTGTCGGTGTTTATCTTGGAGAATATTGTGTTGCCACACAAGAGGGGAGGGGGGTGTGGATCTTTCTAGAATGTAACAGATTGATCTCATTATGAGCCCTGAGTTAATATGAACGTTGAAACAAAAGTCTCAGGCATAGTTCCTTTTGTGCTTTTTACCTAAGCAAGGTCTAGGCGATTAGGTGCACCTTGACAGGAATCAAAGTGTAGGGGTGCGTGTGAGTATGGCTGAAGCCTGAATTCAGGCAGGCTCAGGCAGTGGTCTGCCTGAAGAAAATCCTATCTCACCAAAAAATAGTTCTCCTGATTAATGGACTAGGATAAGATCAGATAGTGAAATGCAGGCAAACGTTTGCGCCCATGCAAGTGTGTACCTTTTTACAAGAAGGTGGTGAAATTTCCGTCGTATTAGGCCGGGTTCACATTAGACGCGTAAGCTCCGTACGGAAAACCCTAAATAAGTGAAAGAAAGAAGGATAGACGTTTATGCACATATAGGGGAAATTCGGACACGTTTGTAAATCGTTTCCCTTCTTTGTTTCACTTATTTATGTATTGCGCACGTGTTTCCGCATGGAATATCCGCTTATGTGTGTACACGGGCTTAGCGTGAGCTCTGAAGGACGCTACAAGAAGGGTTCTTTCCCTTTGTTTATTTTCGCAGTTTGTTGTGTTGTGTTGCCGTGTTCATTTATTCAGACATAAGCATTTTTGATGGTGGTTGGTGACTGTGCTCACCGGTTGGTTTCACCAGACTTGGTTACTGCTCACACCCCAGCTTCATTAGTTCACACGCATCCTCGTGTTATTTTTATTGGTAAAGGTCAAGATGTGCCACCCCCCCTACATTTCTCGATTAATTGTATTTTTCCGTTATTGCCTTTCTTACCATACATAAAGCTGTATTTTAGGAACATTTTCACCAAATTATCTTTTTGGAATACTAACCCTAGCCCTAACCCTAACCCTAACCCTACCCCCCACCCTATAAGACGGAAAAACGCAACGAACCACAACTGTGACAAATCGCGGTGTACTGCAGTACATAGTGGGGTTAGGTTTAGGGTTAGGGTTAGTATTCCAAAAAGGTTATTAGCTAAAAATGTTCCTAAAATACAGCTTTATGTATGGTAAGAAAGGCAAAAAGGGAAAAATAGAATTAACCGAGAAATGCAGGAGGGGTGGCACATCTTTACCTTTACCTTTTTATTTTTTTATTTTCCCATTAAAATCGTGTAATAATAGAAATTGAGAGAAACTGTAGCCTTGCCGTTTTGATACTCTTGTTGATAAAATTGTTGTCTCAACAAACCGAGAATGTGTTGTTTTTTATGTATATGTGCAATGAATCTAGCTTGAGTATCCTTTTGACTGATTCATTATAATCAAGACGGAAAACTGAACAGGTTGTTTTTAAAAGGGGGGGGGGGGGGGGGGCCCCCCCAAGGTGACAGTGTGGGAAAACCCGGCTAAACCCGGCTAAAGTTGCTGAGAGACATTCTTAGCAATGCACAAAAGCAGGTAGCTTAGTTATACTTGATTCTGTGTATTTTGTCAACTTTAAAAAATTATAGAAAAAAGACTATGCCAGATAGATCAATTCTGATTTTTGCTTTTCAGTCTGTAGAATTTAAACTTTCAGATTATATCAAAACGTCAAAAGTGATACTTTCCGACTTTAGCCTGGTTTTCCTATACTCTGTCACATTTTCTCCTAAGATGTCGAGAGAAGTAAATAAGATATGTCTGTGTGTCTAAAGGAGCTCTTGATCCTGGTAAAGCTTGGTCACAAAAAAGGAGAGAAATGAAAAAGGTGGCAGAAAAAGGTGTTGCTCCGTCCGTGAATTATGTGCTCTTAAGGGGATGGTAGTGGGTATCGTCACCCGTTTCTTTATTTGCTCAGTTGTCCTGTTCTAATGTGTTCCTGGTGACTTCGATGCTTCGTGCCTCTCTCTCTATTAGCTGTGCCTTAAAGAACGACTGAAAACATGTGACTGTGCAGGAAAACCTACACGTTAGGCTACAAAAGAATTATGAACAAACCTTAAAAAATGTTATTGTAACACATTTAGCTTCATTAGTATGTATTCTGCTGACACTTGAACTAAAAATAGAGAATTCCAACAATTTCCACGTGTATTTTATAGTTCTCTGGAGAAAAGATTTTAAAAATCATCTTCTATATGGCACAGGATTAAAGAAGAACAAATTACTCTTCTGTGCAATGCCAATTTCAAATTTCCGTAAAATCAAAAGCTGCACAGATCTTCTGTGATGTTCCACCGAAGTGACTCAGCAGCTGTGCAGTGTCTCCTCGGTTGGTTGCCTCCTGACGGCCTAACATAGATTCGCTCCCCTTGGACTGCTGGTCTCTGTCTGCGACCTGAACAAGCCGGGATGTAGCTGCGAATTGGGATTCGGAATGAGTGGCATGGGAGCAACGCCACTGTACGGCCCAGAAGATGGGACAGCAAAAAAAAAAAAAAAAAAGATGTTCAGTGATGTGTTTGGTTCTGTAGCAATCTCATCTCTGGACAAGGACCAGCTGTTTTCGTAGTGACTCTTGTTCACCCTGTTGTTTCACTTATGGCCCTTCCAGATGGACCAATTTGGTTGAGGAAAACAGGTTTCCTTCCACCCCTGAGCAAATGGTCTGTACAAATTTGGTTGAGTAAACCTCGTAACCTGTTCTTCTGGAATAAATTGGACGAATTGCATTGGCCCTTATTCCTTCCTCTCGATGGTATCGATTGTTTTATTTACACCGAATGGGTACATATGTAATTATGTATGATTTTCTTGTTTACAAAATTGTGTGTGTGTTTTATAATGGTGTATTGTGTGGGGTCTGTTCATGAAAGCGATAATCTATCAGATGTCATCAGGATAAAGAAATTGCAATGATTATTTATTTGTCTGCAATACAGGATGTTGGTGGGTTTTTTAATGTTTCTGCTATGCAACAGCGCGTGCCTGTTTTGAGAGAATCAAGGAAGAAATCCTATGATGTAGATGACTGATGTTTGGTTTTTGTTGCTTTGCATGTGCATTTTACTACGGTTTTTGTTTTTCATTGGCTTGAAATTTTAAGTCGGGGCTTTTAAATTCTTATTTTTTAAACGTACAGCTGTGCTTCTCTTGCATTATCCTGATATTATGATTATCTCTCGTGTGACTTTTTTTCTGCTGTTTTTAGTGTCTGCCTTTTCAAATGACTTGTTAGTATAGTACAGTATAGTGTGGGACTGGCTCAAGCCTAAGCCTCGCTGCTTATAAACGTCCCTTCATTGACACTGTTTTGTTCGCTTAAAGCATGCCTTTTAAAATTGTGATTGTAATTCAATCATCATGTTCCAAAAATAGTTGACTAAAAATTTCATCCTTGTCAAGGAGATTTTTGAAGGTGTTTAGTGTTGGTGCTCTTTTTAGGTTAGGTGTTAGTAAATTCCAGATATTAGCAACTCGATTACTAAAACAATGTTTACGCTTGTTATTATTACAACGCTGTATATGTAATTTTCCCTCTTGATTTCTAGTGCTGCTATAAATGGATAGTGTAAAAAGAGAATCAATGCTAATGTTGTCAATAAAACGCACCCAGCTCATAACAAAACTGAATTTATTCTTTTAACATTAAGTTCATTCAAAAAAATCATTAATCAGAACGAGTTCAGTCAACAAAATGCCCCTTTCAACAACTTCCCCCTCCTCTGGAAAAGTCACACATTCAGAATCAATGCACTTCGGAACAGTCAGTAATGTGGGGTTTTGTGTGTGTTTTCTGTCTGTCCCAAGGATATCTCCCGAACCGCTTAACCGAATCGCTTCAAATTTTGTGTGGTGATGTGTCACCATGAGAGGAAGGCATCCGCAAACTTTCAGTAATGTGTACTGACTGTTCCAAAGTGATCTGAGTGTGACTTTTCAAGAGGAGGGGGAAGTTGTTGAAAGGGGCATTTTGTTGACTGAACTCGTTCTGATTATTGATTTTTTGGAATGAACTTAAAGTTAAAAGAATAAATTCAGTTTTGTTATGAGCTGGGTGCGTTTTATTGAGTTTGTGAGTTTTCGGAGATGATTGTCTTGCTGGGCCTTAACTTTTGGTCGCTAGTGTATATGTACTAGAAAACTGGTTCTTTTGTTTAAAGAAATTTGTTACTGATTCTCTTGAGACTAGAAATATGATTTATTTAATAAAATTAAGTTGCTTGTTTCTGGAAAGAAGAGACTTGTTTTTATGTGTTCAAGATTATTTATTCTCTTTTTGTAATTACATTTTTTTAATATATATTTTTCATACTTTTAAGTTTCACTTTCATTCCCCATGATGTTGTGTTATGGGGGGGGGGGGGTGTCATATGGGGATCGAAGACATGAAGGCAAAGCATTTATTATGTTGATCGTAATTACCATAAACATAACAAACAAAAAAACCTTTATTTAATAATTTATAACTGGATTGTTGGGGGGGGGGGGGGTGTTATTTTGTTTTTCATTTTATTCTGTGAAATCTCCACATTGTCTCAATTTGCAGATGGAAACGTTTTTCTTTCTTTTTTAAAGTCAAGCACTGCCAATTTCTGATGAAGAAAAATCAGAAAAAAACTCAATGTTCATGTTAATTTTTCAATTCATTTTCCGCTTTCTGGAATGGAATAGTTGTTGGGACAAAACGTATCTTTGTTGGAAGAAATGTAACAGCCTCGTACTTATTGAAGAAACTTATCTTTTTGTTCATGCCTCTTGTTGAACTGTTGGGAAAATAATGTTAGACTTAATCTCTGTAGTGAAAAGCAACGTTGGTAAGACAGACCTGTTTACTCTACTCTTTTCGAGTAGTATTCTACTCAATTTGGACCTCTACTACTCTTCAAAATTGAAAATAATGCTCTAATTACTCATTTTCAGTAAACATTGATGGTTTAATGAATAAAACTACTCATTTCAGCTATGCAGACTACTCAAGACTTGTGTAGGGGGTAAACAGGTTGTCACACGCGGTCAACCTTTACGTGGTGACAGTCCTGAGACAACCGTAGCTGTCAACAGGGCTATAGATTAATGACTAATTAACTAACTAGGTCCACACACACACACACACACACACGATAGCCCCCTCCCCCAGGCTGAAACCTTCCCATGCACCATCACATATAGTAAGAAAAACAAAAGAGTTTCTGTGCTAAAAAAAAAAATTGGGTGTGGTGTGTGTGTGTGGGGAGGGTGCCTTGTAAATAGGGTGCGCATTATAGTCTTTCAATCTTTCAATAACGGTAGTACTGATTGAGGTTTGCTACTAGTACTACACTACGGGTCTGATCAGAAATTCCCAATTACTTCGGAAAAGTGGTCAGCGTACATGAATGTTGCTATGTTATTATTTAAAGATCTTAGAATGTGTACGCGGGGCGTTTTGTGCATTTCTTATCTTTGACAGCCCGGGGTGTGGTCCTTTGCTTTCAATTGATGTGAAAGCTTTTGTTTTGTTTTGTTTTTCTTCTCACGTAAGCACTGTGTGTGTTTTTTAAGTTATTGTTTGATAATAACATCAACACTCGTCTCTCTCCTCTCTGTATATAAAATTTCTGATTATTATTATTTTCAAGGTTTGCAGCTGTGGTCAGTGATAGATTTTTAGAGCCGTTCTGCTTTCCTAGTTTGTAGCGTTCAATCGTGGAACACACAAAAAAGTAGACGCGATCATGTGCTGCATGCCAAAAGCGATGGGGTTAATAGGGCATTTGCCACGAGTGTTCGTTCTCTATACTAGACTACTAATTTGCCCGATCTCGTTCTGCCCGAGTTACGCTGACCTTTCTAATTCAACTCAGTGAAATTCAAGGTCACCAGCGCGCGGCAAATGCATGGATACTCCTGCTTTCAGGATGTCCTGAAGTTCAGGATTTTTTTTTGTCTGGAGCCGGCGTCCCCGAATTATGAGAATTTGAGAAGATGCATTTTGCTGGTTATACTTATAGAATTCATGAAGTTCCCCCCCTCAGGAACCCCCAGGAGGGGCGCTGTCCCTGCACTCCGCCGAGGCCTTGGCGACCCTGGATCACTGCCTTGCAGGATTTTTGAAATTTCCCAGGAGCACCATTATAAATGCCCTATTTGGTATTGATAGTAAGTGGCGAAAAACTTTCCCCAAATCAGAGCTCTGCTGGTGTTGGATGGTTTTAACCTGTGAAGACTTGACGCTAGAAGTTGAGGAGTCAACTGGGGAGTTGGCGCACGTACACACATACGCTGAAGTTCCGTGCGGAAACCCCATAAGTAAAAGAAAGAAGGAAAAAATAACCGCAACCGTTTCTTCTTGTTGCATGATGTCTTAAATTGCCTGGAGCCTGCGTCACCGGATTATGAGAATTTTGAGAAGCAACGATTTTCTTACATGCACGCACACGCGCGGCCTATATAAGCATTTGCTGTATTCAAAGGAATGTAGCACTTGTACTAGTCTAGAGGAGTGAAAAAAGAGCAATAAGTGTGTGTGTGTTGTGCGCGCTGTCCCTGCACTCAGCCGGGGCCGCCCCCTTGCAGAATGTTTGAAATTTCCCAGGAGCACCCATGCATTTCCACGTGGAAACGCGTCCGCTTATGTTTTCTTACTTTCTTTTACTTGTTTAGGGATAAGTACATGGGGTTTCCATGTCTAATGTGTATGTGTGCTTAGACAACAAGGTTAACGTGTCATCAGTCTGTGGGTGGTGTTCTATGTAAGCTCACAACAGGCTCCACTGAACTCCACCAAAGTGACTCCGGAGCAGCAGCGCAGCGTCTCCTCTGGTGGCTGCCTCCTGACGGCCTAACATAGATTCGCTCCCCTTGGACTGCTGGTTTCGGATTCATTCTGCGACCTGACGAACCAGGGTGTGACTGCGAGTTGGAATGAGGGACGTGAGAACAGCGCCACTGTACACAGCCCAGAAGATGGGACAGAGAAAAAAAAGTACCATATTTTTCGGACCAGTAGGCGCTTGTGTGTATAAGGCAACTAGGGCAATTTTCAAGAAAAATCTGAAAAAGTTAAAGAAAAAGGCGTCCTCATTTATGAGGCGATACACACCTCGCAAAAGAAAGTCAAGCTTGCCGACCGCCATTATTGCTGTCATAAACGAGAGTTGGCTTCCCTTTCAAATAATCGAACTTCCATTTGTGCGACTTCCTGTTTTGGACTTTTGTTGGCGAAAACTGATAGAATTATGCCATTTTAAGCTCTACAACGATGCTTTTTCATCCAATGAAGGGTTATGGTATCTGTTGGACGGTATCTCGCACGATAATAGGGATTTTGAAGCATTTTAACATGAGTATGCATCATATCGACAACTCGTTACCACTTTCGATGCCTAGACTCACAGTAGACTGTACTGAGCACGGCAATCGTTGCCTCTCTTCTCACGATTTTGTACTAATAGGGTGCCCTCGTTTACTAGGCGCATAGGTCGAAATTGGAAAACATCACCTTATAACCCGAAAGTTACGGTAATCTGTCTTGTGTTTGTGCCTCCTTCTTTACGACTGAAGTGATCATTCTTTCAGATTCATTACATGTGATTTTGATGCGTTTGTATTTATTGAATACTTTTATGATTTTGTGACGTTTGTTTACTATGTAAATAGAGCAACGAGCATTTTTTATTTTTGCATACTTTTGTGCCAGCCTGATTTTCCTTGTTTGTTAGCTATTGTTGTTTTTTAAGTTTGGTTGAAAGTCCCTTTTCCTGCTCAAGTTTTCATTCCGAAAAGCCAATTGGTTTGTCACCATGTTTGCATATTGTTAGTAGTCCAGACCTGTTTACCATTCTGGTTTAGCCGGAATTATTCCGGAAATTTGCTAAAATTCTGGGTAAAATAGTAAATTCCGGGTGAACGCTGAAAATTCCGGGATTTCGAAAAAACGTCTATTATTTGTTTCCGTTCGTAGGAAAAGACGCAAGGGTTGACCAAAACGTGTACCTAACACGCTACGTCATCAGAAAAGGGGTTGTGCTTGACGTCACATGCATTAAATGCTGCATTTTCATTGGTTAAAAGGGCGAAATAATGTTTTTATTTTGGTCGATCTATTTCGGGACTGAGCAAATGGCGGCCAGACTTTTACTGTCGATTCGAAGAGCTTTCCAGGCAGTTTTTTAATGGTAGAGATTGTAATTAGGGCTTGAAATTAGTCAATTTAGATTATATTATCACTGGAAAATACGATGATGTGAGAATTTTGAAGTTTTCAACGGAAAATGAAGTCAAAATTGATCGCGATGGCGCCAAGTTGCAACTTGGCATCCGCCGATCCGCGGCCGAGTGATTTTTATCTGTCCCATCGTGGACATTTCCAGGTATTTTGCTTTTTCCAGCTTGTTTTATACTAAAATTGACTAAGAATTAGTGACTGAATTTACTAATAAAACTTTTCTGGCAAAATTGAGCCAAGAAATCATCACAATATTGAAAATCGACACCGATTTTCGCGGAAAGGAGAAGAACAAGAAAACGCTTTATCGCAAGTCGTGTGCAGATCATATGATTTCCGGTTTTTGTTCTCAAATTCCGGGTTTTTGTGTGGCAAATTCCAGGTTTTTTGTGCTTTGTTCTGCGAGTTTTATGTTTTATTCTGTGAGTTTTATGCTTTGTTCTGCGAGTTTTGTGCTTCTGTGAGTTTTTGTTTTGTGAGGGGTTTTTTTTTCTTCTTTTGTTGGTTCATTGTTTTCGTAGGCCCGAAACTTCTTTTTCTTTTTAATCAAAAAGTGATTATTTGATGCCACTGTACATTATGATATATATGTATATGATATGTAAATTTGTTCAATTTTGGTCTCAAGCATCTTGATCCTTTACTGCATTAATAAAAATCAAGGCCTCTGTCTCCCCATCACCTTCCCTGTGGAGCCTTGCCTGTTGCATTTGGTTTGTGCCAACCCTACCCACGTGAATGACGGTATATCTGGAGCCTTGCCTGTTGCATTTGGTTTGTGCCAACCCTACCCACGTGAATGACGGTATATGTGGAGCCTTGCCTGTTGCATTTGGTTTGTGCCAACCCTACCCACGTGAATGACGGTATATGTGGAGCCTTGCCTGTTGCATCTGGTTTGTGCCAACCCTACCCACGTGAATGACAGTATATCAGAATCGCATATCTTTTATTTTTTATTTTTTTAAATTGCATAATCCAAAATATTTTTTTAAATACCAACAAAGTTTTAATGTGTAATCTGTATGTACACCTGTTGGGTCTCAATAATATCCAGCGGAGGTGCGGATCCACTGTGTGTATGTGTATGTCTGTGTGTGCATTATGCTGAACAATAATGTGTTCCAAGTCCTGTGTTCAGAACCAACCATGGAATATATATTTTTGTAAATTTTGGGTAGTTTTTGTACATTCCTAGCCAACGTAGTGAACGGTTTAGAGTAGAGGGACGGTTGGGTAGAATTGGGGTGGGATGGCGGGGCACTTTATTATGTTTTTTACTTTTGTACTTGGTATTATTTATTGTTGTGGAGACACGTCTTGTTGAAATTCGGGCTGCTCCCACCTGGAGAGCGCATCGCCGCAGTGCAGCACCACCCATTTCTCTCAAAAGTTTCCTCAACTTGTTGCGGCTTTTCTCTCTCTCTCTCTCTCTCTCTCTCTCTCTCTCTCTCTCTCTCTCTCTCTCTCTCTCTCTCTCTCTCTCTCTCGTTTCCTCAACTTGTGGCTACTACACTGCTGGCAGTTTCCATAAGGACAATGATGGTACATACGTGTACGCGTACTACCACAAAACGTATGTGCTTTTACTGATGATGATGAGTTATAAGACAGCACTGCGAGTGAAGCCTCGTTTTAGTTTGAATGCACTGTTATCGGTGGCATTGATGATGTTAATGCATAATGTTGTGATTTGTGGACCCATTATTTTTTCATTTTCTTTCTAATGTGAGAAGTGGGTGTGAATCCCCAATGCCTGGTAAATGGTAACACACCTGTTATATATATGTGCCTGACTGAGAAATAGGCACCACCATGTCCTTCTTCGGCTGAAGAAAATCTTTTATTAGAGTTTCTTGAGAATAAAAAAAAAGGCAGGAGAATGGACCAGTTAGGCAAAAAAGTAGATGACTGTAAGCAAGGGGAAAAGGCAAGAGCCAAAGAGAGTGACAGATTAGAGGAAGTTACAAGCACAGAACTTCCATAAGGTGGGGGAGCTATTTGTACAAAAGAATCCCTGGTGTCCCCACGGGGGGATAGCATTTATGATAGGGAGGATTCAAAAGATAACTGACAGTTGGGGAAGCATAGATACTTGGTTAAGAGTCTTGCTTTTTTTTCTGCTTTTTTTTCCACGAAAAAACAACTGAGGTGTGTGAAATTGTATAGTATTTTTTAAACTGTTTATTACAATGATTAAAAAACAAAAAATGAAAAAAATGTTAACTGTGTTGTTTGAAATAAATGCATGACGTGTGTGGACTTTCTCTGATGGCTTTGGAACTCAATGGAGTTGTTTTGTAACTTCACAAGTCCCTTGTTTTTAAAAACATAATCTCTCTCTCTCTCTCTCTCTCTCTCTCTCTCTCTCTCTCTCTCTCTTGTGATAGATAAGATGAAGTTGCAAGCACAGAACTTCCAGAAGGTGGGATAACTATTTGTACGAAAGACCCCCTGGTATACCCGGGGGGGGGGGGGGGGGGGGGAGGGGAGAGAGAGAAAGGGGGGGGGGGGCTTTATCACGATACAAAATCTGAATGTACTGTCATTATTATTAATATTCATTGACCAATACGTCGTCATAGAAGATGCGAAATCTGTGAAGACAAGATGGGTCGCAATGGGAGTGTCTTCACAAAAGAAGCCCCCACTTATCATCAGGCTTCAGCTTTCCGGTCCGAACTACTACATGTACATTTCTACTTTGACTAAGGAGGTTATGCATCATTATTGAGTTCGGTGACACGCACTGTAAATTGACCACATCCTGATTATGTAGATGGCTGAATAGACAGTCTGCCTGTTTCTGTCTCCCCCCCCCCCCCCCCTCCTATTTTCTCCCTATTTTCTTGTATCCTGTCATCATTAAATCTCAATGACTCTCTCTCTCTCTCTCTCTCTCTCTCTCTCTCTCTCTCTCTCCTCCCCCTCTCTAAATCATCTCTCTCTCTCTCTCTCTCTCTCTCTCTTCTCTCTGGCCTTGTACCTATTGACATTAAATCATCAATGAGTCTATCTCTCTCTCTCTCTCTCTCTCTCTCTCTCTCTCTCTCTCTCTCTCTCTCTCTCTCTCTCTCTCTCTCTCACACACACACACACACACTATGGCCTTGAACCTATTGACATTAAATCATCAATATCTCTCTCTCTCTCTCTCTCTCTCTCTCTCTCTCTCTCTCTCTCTCTCTCTCTCTCTCTCTCTCTCTCTCTCTCTCTCTCTCTCTCTCTCTCTCTTGCCAAAAAGGACACAAGCCAAAAACACGTGATCTGATACAAAGATGACCACAGAAGAAGAAGAGAAGAAAATAACTTACGAAAGTAAGACATCAAGAACTTTCGTTGGGGTCAACTTGATCTGGGCGCTTTTAATAAAAGTTTTATCACTGCAATCATTGAGCTATGTTGCCTACTTATATTACCGAAAACAGCCCACCCGTGGGGGTACCGGGGAGTCTTTCGTACACATAGTTCCCCCGCCTTCTGGAAGTTCTGTGCTTGTAACTTCCTCTAATCTATCACTCTCTTTGACTCTGTCTTTTCCCTTTGCTTACTGTCATCTACTATCTTTCTGCCTTACCGGTCCATTCATCTGCCTTTTTTTCTTCTTCTAAAAACTCATAAAGATTTTCTTCAGCCGAAGTCGGACATGCTGGGCCTATAACTATTTCTTAGTTAGGCACATAACGGCAGCATGACGCATCTGCGCTCATATGACGGGAAACCGTCTGAGCGATTAACGAAGAAGATAACTGAAAACAACAAAAAAGAATTGATGTTTTGTTTGAAGCTGTTCGTTTTACCCCCCATACACACACACACACACACACACACACACACACACACACACACACACACACACACACACACACACACACACTCACACACACACACACACACACACACACACACACACACACACACTTCATCAAAAATATGGTCTTGAAGTGCAGTCTGTCCTTTGGGGGGTGGGGGGAGGGGAGGGGTTCAAGAAAGCTGCCCAAAACCGCTCAAGGGATTAAGTCCGATATTCAAAATTCTCTCTTCCACCCACCTCCCTGTATAAATTAAATTATTATCTACGAGGGGAAATAAATCTTAACTGTGTCAAACAGGATAAAAAGCAAATCACCTCCCTTCCACTGTTGTTTCTCTTGTCATCTTGACCAGCAAGGCATATAATTATATAACACTTTTACTTTTTTAATTGGCTCTTCAGAAGACTGTCGTTCAGTGAGGCCTCTGACTTTTTCACGTCTTCTCTCTGGATGAAAGTTAGGTTTTACGTCCACTCGGCTGCAAAACAGCACATATGGGACGAACCATCAACCAACCATCATGCAATGCTCTGAGCAGATCCTGGAGGTACTGCAATACCAGGTCTGATGAGCTATCATCTTAGACGTCTTCTCTCTTTCCTCTTTTATTCCTTCATACCCAAATCTCTCTCTCTCTCTCTCTCTCTCTCTCTCTCTCTCTCTCTCTCTCTCTCTCTCTCTCTCTCTCTCTCTCTCTCTCTCCCTATCTCTCTCTCTCTCTCTCTCTCTCTCTCTCTCTCTCTCTCTCTCTCTCTCTCTCTCTCTCTCTCTCTCTCTCTCTCTCTCTCTCTCTCTCTCTCTCTCTCTCTCTCTCTCTCTCTCTCTCTCTCCTCTCTCTCTCTCTCTCTCTCTCTCTCTCTCTCTCTCTCTCTCTCTCTCTCTCTCTCTCTCTCTCTCTCTCTCTCTCTCTCTCTCTCTCTCTCTCTCTCTCTCTCTCTCTCTCTCTCTCTCTCTCTCTCTCTCTGTATGTCCGTGTCTGTGTGCATGCGTGTGTGTGTGCGTGCGTGTGTGTGTGTGTGTGTGTGTGTATGTGTGTGTGTGTGTGTGTGTGTGTGTGTGTGTGTGTGTGTGTGTGTGTGTGTGTGTGTGTGTGTATGTGTGTGTGTGTGTCTGTGTGCATGCATGTGTGAGTGTGTGTATGAATGCCAAACTGAACATTATTGTAATGAAACTGGAAGAGAAAACTTGAACTCAACATTTTACCTGGGACCCAATTTTGTGTATAAATATACAGGGGGTCACAATTAAAGCCACACGCGCCACACGGCGTGTAAAATCGTATGGGGATGCGATGCGATTGTGTCACGCGAGTCTTGATTCACGTGAAATACTTCTTCCGTCTGAAATAAATCTGCCATTTTCGCTCACTATACTCAAGTAGACCCAGTACATACATTCCACGTGAATCATGACTCACATCGTCACAATCGCATCGCATTCAGATACGATTCGTATGTCGTGTGGCTGGTCCTTTAGACAATCACAGTTAAAGATACACTGACGCACCACGATTAAGTCCCTTGGTTTTTTTCTGGGTAGCTGTGACCCACATAAGCTTACACATGTCCCCATATTCAAATTGAAGCTGCTCTTTAAAATGATGTTTCGGTTTGAATTTGGGGGCATTTGTATGGAAGTGAGACCTGGTCAAAACAAGATTTCTTACCAGATATAAGAGGAAAAACTGACACGTGAAACCCGTGATTTTGACACGTGATCTGGTGGATCTTTAAACAGCAGAGTGAGCTTTTTGATGTGCATGCGCACGAAATTGTAGAAGTTTAATTGTGTGAGTTCTTTTTTAAAACATTCTGCCTTGGTTTCTGTTGGAGAGCAGGACCTCTGTAAAGCTTTTGAACAGAGTAAGGGAAAGGGAAGCCTTGGACCTTCCATTCCCGTTTAGTCCCCTGGTTGCTATGGTAAGTGTTGAATATTGCTATAATGCTTGGAGACTTACTAATTGTAATTCTTTTCACAGTGGCTATATCATAATGGTACGGCATTGCTGCAACACTCAGACTATATTCAGGGATACTAACTCTTCCTAGTCAAATGTTTCGTCAACAAAATGCATTTTCTTATCATTTCGTGTATTTAATGCATCTTCGCAAAGGAATAAGGTTAGGGGATAAGGTTAGGAACATGTCAGAGTTAATATTAGTAGTTTTTGAAGACATTTGCGCACAAGGGAACTGATGATGGGCTGTATCAACAGGGACCTGGTATAATGGTGACTGGATGTAGCATGGGTCCTGATGGACAAGGGAACTGATCATGGGCTGTATCAACAGGGACCTGGTATAATGGTGACTGGATGTAGCATGGGTCCTGATGGACAAGGGAACTGATCATGGGCTGTATCAACAGGGACCTGGTATAATGGTGACTGGATGTAGCATGGGTCCTGGTAGACAAGGGAACTGATCATGGGCTGTATCAACAGGGACCTGGTATAATGGTGACTGGATGTATCGTGGGTCCTGGTAGACAAGGGAACTGATGATGGGCTGTATCAACAGGGACCTGGTATAATGGTGACTGGATGTATCGTGGGTCCTGGTAGACAAGGGAACTGATGATGGGCTGTATCAACAGGGACCTGGTATAATGGTGACTGGATGTATCGTGGGTCCTGGTAGACAAGGGAACTGATGATGGGCTGTATCAACAGGGACCTGGTATAATGGTGACTGGATGTATCGTGGGTCATGGTAGACAAGGGAACTGATGATGGGCTGTATAAACAGGGACCTGGTATAATGGTGACTGGATGTATCGTGGGTCCTGGTAGACAAGGGAACTGATCATGGGCTGTATCAACAGGGACCTGGTATAATGGTGACTGGATGTATCGTGGGTCCTGGTAGACAAGGGAACTGATGATGGGCTGTATCAACAGGGACCTGGTATAATGGTGACTGGATGTATCGTGGGTCCTGGTAGACAAGGGAACTGATCATGGGCTGTATCAACAGGGACCTGGTATAATGGTGACTGGATGTATCGTGGGTCCTGGTAGACAAGGGAACTGATGATGGGCTGTATCAACAGGGACCTGGTATAATGGTGACTGGATGTATCGTGTGTCATGGTAGACAAGGGAACTGATGATGGGCTGTATCAACAGGGACCTGGTATAATGGTGACTGGATGTATCGTGGGTCCTGGTAGACAAGGGAACTGATCATGGGCTGTATCAACAGGGACCTGGCATAATGGTGACTGGATGTATCGTGGGTCCTGGTAGACAAGGGAACTGATCATGGGCTGTATCAACAGGGACCTGGTATAATGGTGACTGGATGTATCGTGGGTCCTGGTAGACAAGGGAACTGATGATGGGCTGTATCAACAGGGACCTGGTATAATGGTGACTGGATGTATCGTGGGTCCTGGTAGACAAGGGAACTGATGATGGGCTGTATCAACAGGGACCTGGTATAATGGTGACTGGATGTATCGTGTGTCATGGTAGACAAGGGAACTGATGATGGGCTGTATCAACAGGGACCTGGTATAATGGTGACTGGATGTATCGTGGGTCATGGTAGACAAGGGAACTGATGATGGGCTGTATCAACAGGGACCTGGTATAATGGTGACTGGATGTATCGTGTGTCATGGTAGACAAGGGAACTGATGATGGGCTGTATAAACAGGGACCTGGTATAATGGTGACTGGATGTATCGTGGGTCCTGGTAGACAAGGGAACTGATGATGGGCTGTATCAACAGGGACCTGGTATAATGGTGACTGGATGTATCGTGGGTCCTGGTAGACAAGGGAACTGATGATGGGCTGTATCAACAGGGACCTGGTATAATGGTGACTGGATGTATCGTGGGTCCTGGTAGACAAGGGAACTGATGATGGGCTGTATCAACAGGGACCTGGTATAATGGTGACTGGATGTATCGTGGGTCCTGGTAGACAAGGGAACTGATGATGGGCTGTATCAACAGGGACCTGGTATAATGGTGACTGGATGTATCGTGGGTCCTGGTAGACAAGGGAACTGATCATGGGCTGTATCAACAGGGACCTGGTATAATGTTGACTGGATGTATCGTGTGTCATGGTAGACAAGGGAACTGATGATGGGCTGTATCAACAGGGACCTGGTATAATGGTGACTGGATGTATCGTGTGTCATGGTAGACAAGGGAACTGATGATGGGCTGTATCAACAGGGACCTGGTATAATGGTGACTGGATGTATCGTGGGTCCTGGTAGACAAGGGAACTGATGATGGGCTGTATACAGGGACCTGGTATAATGGTGACTGGATGTATCGTGTTCATGGTAGACAAGGGAACTGATGATGGGCTGTATCAACAGGGACCTGGTATAATGTTGACTGGATGTATCGTGTGTCATGGTAGACAAGGGAACTGATGATGGGCTGTATCAACAGGGACCTGGTATAATGTTGACTGGATGTATCGTGTGTCATGGTAGACAAGGGAACTGATGATGGGCTGTATCAACAGGGACCTGGTATAATGCGACTGGATGTACGACTGTGGTCCTGAGGACAAGGGAACTGATCATGGGCTGTATCAACAGGGACCTGGACATAATGGTGACTGGATGTAGCATGGGTCCTGGTGGACAAGGGAACTGATCATGGGCTGTATCAACAGGGACCTGGTATAATGGTGACTGGATGTAGCATGGGTCCTGATGGACAAGGGAACTGATCATGGGCTGTATCAACAGGGACCTGGCATAATGGTGACTGGATGTATCGTGGGTCCTGCACCGGTGTGGATGCCCTGGAGGGAGAGGAGTTCCTCCGTTGTCACTGGCAGCGTGGACAGCTGCCACACTTTGAGTACCGACGGTTCTGGCACCAGTGGTAAGTCTTGAAGTGGACTTTGACGTCGGTTTTTTTTTTTGTGTTGTTGTTGTTGTCGTACCTTGGCTTAAAGACTCCAGGGATCATCCCAGCAGCCGAAGCAATTGAACACTATGGTGCTACGGATGAGAACATTACGTCTTTCAATTAATCTGTGATTACCTCTCCAACACATGTGAGCAGCCACACTCCGACTTCGGATGATTTTAGACTGATGATGATGTCATGCTAGGAGCTTGTCATGGCTAAAGACAATCCCCGCATAACTATACAGAACATAGCAATGCTGTTGATGTAGCTTTGGCGTTCTAGCTTGTCAATTGGTCTGACACAGCTTTATGCCAAAGAAATTCTGAATGTTCGCGGTCAGGACTGGACGACTGTGGACCAAGAATGGTGAAATCTATGTTCTATTGTGTGCCTCCGTTTCCCTGGACATTGTTTGTGTGTTTTGTGTCCATAAATGGGTAGGGGAAGACGGGGTAAAAAGCGCATGGGCGGGTAAGAAGCCCATCCCAATTATCTCATGAAATGAAGCAAATTTCAGTCTCATTTTGCCCATGAGACGAGCGTTAATGTCTAGCATTCGTCTCATGGGCAAATTTGACTGAAATTTTCTCGTTTTGTTGTTTCGTCATCCATTGCTACTTTTGTTGTTTTGTCATCCATGGCTACTTTGCCTCGTTCGCATGATGTTTACTTAGTTTTTACGGAGAGGTGTTCAAAGGATATCTTACTGGTGTTAATTTACTCTAAGTTTCTGGTTATCTTTTTTGGTTGTGGATCATCTTTTTTTCTTCTCTCACTTTTAATTTGGCAAGATGGATGTTCCAAAAGAAAACTTTGACATATTGCTTGCTAAGGACATGGGCTTGCAGGGAACATAAATTATGGATTATATAGAAAGATAATAAATAATAAATGAGCAAAAGCAGCTGCTGAAAAAGAAAAAGAAGTCAGAGACTAGCGGCCCAAAAATTAAAAAAAAGATGACCAAAAAAAGCAAGCACAGAGACTGATGAAGAGAAAGAGGACAGAGAGAAAGAGAAAGAGGACAGAGAGAAAGAGAAAGAGGACAGAGAGAAAGAGAAAGAGGACAGAGAGAAAGAGAAAGAGGACAGAGAGAAAGAGAAAGAGGAAAAAACGTTTCGGTTAGAAATGAAAAGGTTGGAGTTAGGCCGTGTACACAACATATCGCGGAGATTTCGAGAGAGAGTTGGAGTTAGAGAGAGAGAGAGAGAGCGAGAGAGAGAGAGAGAGAGAGAGAGAGAGAGAGAGAGAGAGAGAGAGAGAGAGAGAGAGAGAGAGAGAGAGAGAGAGAGAGAGAGAGAGAGAGAGAGAGAGAGAGAGAGAGAGAGACGCTTCAGCTTCAGACGCTTCAGAATCGTTTTTATTGACATTGACAAGTACGCGCGCGCGCCTCTTTCCCCTGTAAAATCCACGCACGTGTATTGTGGACGCGTTTTCACGAATCAAACAAAAAATGTCTTGATATTATGGTTTGCATTTCACTCAAGCAATCTTTCGCACGTGTACGTGTTTATGCCTCTGTGTGTGCGTGTCACACAGAGAGAGAGAGAGAGAGAGAGAGAGAGAGAGAGAGAGAGAGAGAGGGGGGGGGGGGGTATAGAAACTGACATCAAGGGTTCACAAGTAATTACGGAACAGCAGGCTCCACGAAGCAGATAAGATATCAACCGTACTCAGAACTACCATGAAACACGATGCAATCATTTCACATATCAAAAAGCTCAAGAAAGAGGGGGGGGGAGGGGGGGGGGGAGGGGGGGGGGGGGGTAACCGGCAACCAAAGGTTAGGCCTACTTACTACCTTCAGACGCTTCCTTTTGGGTACTGCGAAAATATTTAATCTTCACCTTCATAACACTTGCTTTGCCTTAGCATGAGGCTGTGTCAGACCAGTTGACATAAGCTAGAACGCCAAGGCTACATCCAAATGTTGTTATGCTCTGAATGGTTGTGCGGGGATTGTCTTAAGCCATGACAAGCTCCCAGCATAACATCATCAGTCTAAAATCCCCCGAAGACGGAGTGTGGCTGCACACATGGCGGGGTAATCAAAAACGGTCACACACGTAATGTTCTCATCCCTATCTGGTGCGTTTGTACTGAATTGTGTTCAAGTGCTTCGGCTGTTGGGATGATCCCTGGAGTCGTTAAGCCAGCAAATAAAACAGGATCTTTTAGCTTGTGTGGTTAGTGGGTGTTGTTTTTTTTTTTGTCACGTGCGAATGTTTGGCCAATTGTATATGCTACGTAAGTTCTAGGCTCAATAGACTTTTTAACCAGGGCCTGTATTCACATTGAGATAGTATGAGACTTATCATGGTGATATCTTAGAAGACCTTCTAAAGGAGTGAGATTTAACAGGACTTTAGAAGGACTTCTAAGATAGCATGATGATAAGTCTCATACTACTAGCAATACCATAAAGTTAAGGCCCAGAAAGACAATCTCTCCGAAAACTCAATTATAAATGTCCACAGAACTCAATAAAATAACCCAGCTCATAACAAAACTGAATTTATTCTTTTAACATTAAGTTCATTCCAAAAAATCATTAATCAGAACGAGTTCAGTTGTTGTTGTGCCCCTTTCAACAAGGGATCCCCCTCCTCTTGAAAAGTCACACTCAGAATGAATGCACTTTGGAACAGTCAGTACACATTACTGACATTTGTTTTCCGCGGATGCCTTCCTCTCATGGTGACACATCACCACACAAAATTTGAAGCGATTCGGTTA
>CM065698.1:14093177-14095677 GCA_017654935.2 Phymorhynchus buccinoides | reverse complement strand
CTGGAGGCAATGCCCTGAGGCAGTGCGACACCAGGAAAGTCCCAAATTTTAAGCAATACAGATGTATATTTTTTTAGTGCTTGTAACTTCCTCTAATCTATCACTCTCTTTGACTCTGCCTTTTCCCTTTGCTTGCTGTCATCTGCTATCTTTCTGCCTTACCGGTCTATTCTCCTGCCCCCCCCCCCCCCCCCCCCCCCACTTTTTTTTTCTCTTTCTTTTTTTCAAAAAAACATTTCCTCCAGCCGAAGTCGGACATGCTGGGCCTAACTATTTTTTAGTTGGGCGCATAACGGCAGCATGACGCATCTGTGCTCACAATTGACAGGAAACTGTCTGAGCGATCGAAGAAGAAGAAGAAGAAGAAGAAGAAGAAGAAGAAGAAGAAGAAGAAGAAGAAGAAATCAGTCTGAGTTTTGGCACACACAGAGAGAGAGAGAGAGAGAGAGAGAGAGAGAGAGAGAGAGAGAGAGAGAGAGAGAGAGAGAGAGAGAGAGAGAGAGAGAGAGGGAGGGAGGGAGGGAGGGAGGGAAAGAGGGAGGGAGGGAGGAGGGAGGGAGGGAGGGAGGGAGGGAGGGAGGGAGGGAGGGAGGGAGGGAGAGAGGGAGGGAGGGAAGGAGGGAGGGAGGGAGGGAGGGAGAGTTCTTTTCAAGTTAATTGTCCTTTGCCCCAAGAATGCACTGGTCTCAGGAGTATAAGGTTTTTTTACGTTTGTGCTTTTAACAAAAATCCGCTTTTGTGTGTGCTTCCCCCCCTTTTAAATAATAGGCCAAAATAGGAACATGAACATCTGATCGACGCGGAGAACGTACTCATGGTAAAGGTCACCCTCTCCGGACCAACAGATAAGCAGACAGACAGGCCAGAAGAGAGAATGACTCCGTCAAAGTTTCTCTATATAGTCATTGACTCCGTCAAGCCCAGTGACAGGCATATATACTACTCCACACTAGCTTTGTATCACTGAGAAGACATCCCATATTTTGAATTCCATGGGCTTTATTCATAATTATAAAAGTTAATTAGTACTGTTGGCTGGGTATCACGCAACGCGTCAGACCTCAACTTTGTGGATAATCAGCATATGGGACACAACAAAAGTCATTTCGTAGAAAACTGTGTAAATTCTTTATTAAACAACGTGTGGTTCCCTGTAATCTGAATGACACCCTGAACATCTTCCTTAAGGAACAATAGAGGATCTGGACCTTCTGCTGGGGAGTCATGTGCCACTCTTCTTCAGGGTGATCATGCTTATGGAGCTGGGTTACACGTGCACGGATGGGTCTCAGGTCATGTCCCAAACACGTTCTATGAGATTTAAGTCAGGAAACCTGGCTGACCCCTCAATTCACACTATTGATTCATATCCTCAAAGCACTTATCCATACAGTTTAATCCATGTGGTCGGGCATTACTGTCCATCATCATATAGTAAAAAGCCAAGTGTCCGTCCGTGTGTGTGTGTGTCTGAAACACGAAACGGGCCTTATAACTCCGCCGTTTTTCGACCGAATCGCTTAAAATTTGCTGTGAGCCCTCACGGGACGATGGCAACGGCAACCGAGGCGGCCGTATCATTTGCGCGGTTTCGCAAATGCGCGAAACGCGCATCCGCCGGCCTCTCGGCGCCCGTATCTCCGGCGTTTCTGGGTCGATCTGGTGTTTCTGGACTGATTGGCAGGAAGATGACTGGTGACGGTGACTATCCGTGTACCAAACCGGAAGCGAATCGGTTCAGAAACGCGCACGCTATATGCCGCTTCACCTTTTCACGAATAACTCCGCCGTTTCTTAACCGAATCGCCTCAAATTTGCTGTCAGGCTTGCTATGGCCCGGGCAAAGCCTGGCACCAAATTTGAAGTGAATCAGGAGAGCGCGTCACTCTCAGAGCAGCGCCAACGGAAAACGGGGCCTTATAACTCCGCCGTTTCTTAACCGAATCGCTTCAAATTTGCTGTACTCAGCGTTACCAGTACTTGGCGTTACCGTTACTAGGCGTTACCAGTGCGGTGCATTGCCAGTACTAGGCGTTGCGCTAGTGAAGATAAAAATCCACGCCAAAGTAACCAGAGTTAAGTCTCAAGAGGAGATCCAGGACCTCATTTTGATTAATTACAGTTGTCCTGTATGCGGACTCCACTACAGGCTATCAGGGAGCTACCCCCAACAACGAACATGCTGGGACAAAATAATTTACGAATTACTGTTTCGTACTACTCCACGTCCTATGCCTGCGTTATCTCAGGTTTGGGCTACATTTTGACTCACCAGTCAGCAAGATGGGCGTCTAATCATAATGGTCCATGTGGCATTCTGCTGCGTCCATGTCAGTCTGGCTTGCCTGTGCTGTGGGGTCAAGAGAATGCAGATTGAGGGTGTTCTTGACCTCAGACCACCTCCGTAAAGCCTCCTCCTTTCAGTTTCAATGGAATTATAATCTTCCATTTGCAAGGTCAAGGCTGTTTTTGAAGCTGAAGTGCAATTCAGAAGAGATGT
>CM065698.1:14073177-14083177 GCA_017654935.2 Phymorhynchus buccinoides | reverse complement strand
ACGATTTGCCCATTTTCCTTTCATCCCTTAGTGATCTTTTTGCAGATGATACCACAATCCATTCATCTGATCGTAATTTAAACACCCTGTATGTAAACTTACAAGAAAACATTGATAAACTCACAACCTGGACACATTTTAACCATATGTCACTAAATACTGGAAAAACAAAACATATGCTGATAACTACCAGACAGAAACGTCAAAACCTACATGCGCCTACTCCAAAATTATATGCCAATAATAAAGAAATCGAAGAAATAAAATCCCACAAAGTCTTAGGATTAACCATTGATAACAATTTATCCTGGCAGGACCAGATCACTCATTTAAGCAAAAAACATCGCCAAAAAAGTCTTCCAATTATCCAAAATAAAACACTTTCTAAATCAGGAAGCCAGGAAACTCTTCTTCAGTGCACACATTCAATCACTAGTTGACTATGCTTCGACACTCTGGGACTGTGCCAGTGACAACACTTTGAAACCCCTTGTCCGCTCTTATAATCGCGGCTTTAAACTAGTTCTATTGAAATCAAGTTCCTTAGCATCAGAAGATTTTAAGAATCATAATATTTTACCAGTTAAGTATCGGCTAAAATTGAATAAAGGAAGACTTATGCACAAAATAATGAACGGAATGGCACCATCTAGATTAAGAAATAAATTCACGTTAAATGATAAAAGACATGTGCACAAGATTTCTCTCAATAGACCCCGCTTGGAGTTATTCAAATCCAGTCTGCATTATTCCGGAGGTTCCTTATGGAACTCTTTACCTGCTAATTTAAAAGAAATATCACGTTATTCATCTTTTCGAAGACATCTTAAGAATTATATTTTGACATTTGATTTTTAAAATTTTTTGAACATTAATGTAACAAATGCCCATACACATGTTTGATTGTTTGTATCTCTCTCTCTCTCTCTCTCTGTCTCTATCTCTCTCTGTCTATCTCTCTATTTATCTCTTCCCCCCCCCTCTCTCTCTCTCTCTCTTTTTCTTCTCTCTCTCTCTCTCTTTCTCTCTCTCTCTCTCTCTCTCTCTCTCTCTCTCTCTCTCTCTCTCTCTCTCTCTCTCTCTCTCTCTCTCTCTCTCTCTCTCTCTCTCTTTCTCTCTCCCTCTCCCTTCCTCTCCCCCTCCCTCTCTCCCTCAACATTTTCACTTTTTACATGATATTCATGGTTGTCGTTTATTATATTCTTTCATTGGATGTTGTTGTTTTTAATTGTTGTTTATTTCGATATTTTCGTTTACCACAGGGCTGGGTGTAAAAAAGTATGTATACTTATCTCATTACCCTGTATAAATAAAATTTCGTTCGTTCGTTCGTTCGTTCGTTCTCTCTCTCTCTCTGTTCTTCTCTGGGGAATAAAGGTTGAGAGTGACTGACATGAACAGACAGACGCATAGAAACGATAGAACGAGAAAATGTGAAAGAATGGGACAGGTGGGAATGGCTGGGGTGGGGTAGGTAGGGTGGAAGAAAAAAGGGTAGGCAGACGATAAATGAACCCATACGCAACGAAACAAATTTCAAAGCAATGACTAAGCGAACAGTCTGACAACTTCCTACGTGCTACATTGCCACAATTCGAACATTATCAACCTAATAATCACGAAACATGAAACAAACAGCGTGGTGGGTTAGGGAAATCCAAAACACTAAAAAAAACAACCCCAACGACTGTTAAGTCCTTTCGTGGACAATTGTCCTTTCGCGGATACCATGGTCTACAATAAGCCTAGGGTCTCCCTCCCTCCCATAACCATATATATTCTTGATCAGCATGTCACAACCTATTCAGATCCTGAATTGTAAACCGCTAGTGCAAATCTCCGCCAAGGAAGACTCACAAAACCGAAATTTCCTTCCTTCATGTCCGAGCTGTATCTCACGAACCAGTGGGTAGAATGGCTTCGAATGTTGTGTGGTAATGTAACATGGCGAGTAATGAAATAAATGTTTGCAATAAAAAAATTGAAAAGCAGAAACATGGTAATTTGAGACTAATGTGCACATAAGGACAAAAAGACCGCGAGAGGACTTAACAAACGACGTTTCTTGGTAACACAAAAAGAAATGACAAATATCTGTGTTTAATTCAGAATTTCCTGAGACTTTTGTGCAACCATGGACTGACCAATAACGGAATATGTTGCATTTAATGAAAAGAAGTATGTAAATTTTAGAGGTGCCATAACTATTATTGTGTTTTTGGTGTGTGTGAGTGTGTGCTATTTAATGTAAAGCTAAGAGGTTAGAAAAATGTATCGTGTGCAAAGTTTCCTGTATCTGAATGACAATCCAAGCTTCTTCTTCTTCTTCTCCTGTGTTCCCAGGCCATATGGTCATAATGGATAAGGTACGTATGTGTCCGATTTTCAGTTTTCATTGGTCTCCCCTCTGCGTACAGCCGACACATTCTGATTTCGGAGGAGCTCAAAGGAGAACAATTATTTGGAGTTGTGTTTTTTTAAAGGCAGGAGAGTGGGCCAATAAGTCAGAAAGATAGTACCGATAGATGATAGAAAGCAAAGGGAAAAGGCAGAGTCAAAGAGAGTGGCAGATTAGGGGAAGTTTCAAGCACAGAACTTCCAGAAGGTGAGGGAACTATTTTTACGAAAGACACCCCCCCCCCCCCCCGGTATCCCCCACGGGGAGGGAGTCGTTGATGGGGCGGGTCGTCCAGCTCCCCGTATGGAGGCACAAGGCATCCACCCAAGCTAACTGTATGCATTTAATAAATGTTGGAAGATTCTTTTTGGTGATATACCTACCTTGGACACAAAATGTCAACAACGAGAAAGAAAACAATCCTGAATTTTCGAGTAAAGCTACTTTGAGAGGCAGACAAACAAAAACCAACGACTGAAGACAAAAATGCCACCCCCTAGGCGAAGGTTAAACAGAATCAACTCTCCCAGCAGCGATTTCCTTTGTCTCTTCAACTGTGGTTTGGTACCTGCGACCCCATTATTTGAATCAGTGTGGTAGCTAAAAATAGAATGCGTGACCCAATTTTTACCAGATTCCGCCCGAGACTATGTCGGTGACCAGAGACTGGAGAGAGAGAGAGAGAGAGAGAGAGAGAGAGAGAGAGAGAGAGAGAGCAATGAACAACGGTTTATGTTATTTAGGCCTCTATCCCCTAGAAACAGGGTCAAGGAACAAAAACATATCATACGATATTTACTACACATCTCAATTAGATAACAACATCATTATGGAGACATACTATCATGTTGGTGAGCCAAACATGGTAACACCAAACAAATACTAGGCAAGCCAACATCTGTTAAGAACATTTTCTTTTCTTCTCTACATAAGAACATTCTCACGACTTTGTAATCACATTTCTCTGTCGAATTGCATAGAAAATAAACATGGCTAATTTACGAGTTAGTGTAATGTACCCATTCAGAAGAATAGTAGTATAATGCTTTTCAAGAGAGAGAGAGAGAGAGAGAGAGAGAGAGAGAGAGAGAGAGAGAGAGAGAGAGAGAGAGAGAGAGAGAGAGAGAGAGAGAGAGAGAGAGAGCGTACACACACACAAGCGTCTGAAACTGGGGTGCGTTAAAGCAAATTTTCCATTTTGAAAGGGACGTATTTTTGTTTGTTTGTTTGCTTATTTGTTTGTTTGTGTTAATAGTATGCTCCTTCTCTTTCTTCTGCTTTCCCAGGCCATATGGCCATAATGGGGAAGGTACGTCGTACGTATCCGTTTCTTCAGTTTTCACTGGTCTCTCTGCTGAAATCAACCGACGCATTCCGATTTCAGAGGAACTAAAAAGGATGACATCATTTGGAAAACATTTTTATGATTTTTTTTTTTAGTTTGGGGGGGGGGGGGGGGGGGGGGGGGGGGGGGGGGGGTATAGGACTAGTAGTGGGGGAAGGGGGTAGACAGCGGAATGGGCAACTAAAGCAGAAAAAAAAACCCCAGTGTATGGCAGTAAGAAAAAGGTTAAAGGGCAGAAAGACATTGTGACGTAAGTGTCCCACGCGACCCACTTTCTCCGTTTCTTTATCTACTCCCCCCCCCCCCCCCCCCCCCTTTGCTGTGGCCGCCACTTTAATTGCCATCCACCATCAAACAAACGCCGATTAAGGGATTGGTCCCTTTGAAGCGCGATTTCCCTCCCCGGTCGGCATGTAACCCCTACAGAGGTTATCTCCCTTCACCCCCCCCCCTCTTTATCTACCCTCCTCACCATGAGAAAGTGACAACCACGGTCAATTCCCTTTGAAGACGGTTTTGCCTTTCCTATCATGAGCAAGGTTAGGAATGTCCGGCATGTGATAATGCTGTAATCGGCGCGTGATTGTTCTGTACATTTTGAACATCATCTTGTGACGTGTCGACTGCTATAAACCAATGACAGGCTTTCATTGTTTGAAAGTGAAGGCTATAATTGGAGTAGTGAGAAAAAGTTGTCACACAAGACGCTGAAACGTAGCTAGAGCAACACTCACAGCCTGTCATAATAAGCCCACTAGTAAGTATTATTGATGGCAGGTGATTGAGATCTGGTTTGTTTGACCCTAGTTTTGATCTAGATCCTATGTTCAATGATGAATAAGGAGTAGATAGATATGTTATTGAAAAGAAGTGGTAAACATTCTATTCTATTTATGTGCACTGATTATTTGTGTGTGTGTGTGTTGTTGACTTGAACACTTTTGGTACCAGAACCGGAGTTTATGCCTACTAACCCTTTTGTCTATTTTTAGTAGGAAACCTATGGGCCGCAATCTTGCACTTTATGATACCATTCCTTTCCAGGTGTTGGATGGAGAGTGATGTTGTCTTGATCACCTTTTATGTTTTACTGATCTCAGTTTGTTAACTGAAATTCAGTTTATTTATTAACTAGTGCTATTGTACAAGGGAAGCCTTCTAGCCGGTTGGGATTCACTAATTCCCTGCCGACTGAAGCCCCTTGTCTCTAAGCCATAGAGATCTACATCCACCTTCTCCTGTGATTATCAGCAGGGCATCGTGGGCAGGAAGATCATCCCTGTCTCACAAGCACCAAGACGGGACCGCCGCCAAGACGCCCCGCACCCAGAATCCGCGAGGAGACCACGCTTGAACCGTGCCATCCCGCGAAGCCGTAACCGGAACGACTGGGAGCTACTCTCATCTGACGAGCAAGCCCAGCCAACCCAGCACTCGCCGATCACTACGGAGGAACTCAACCACAGCTAAGTCCCCCGGACTGCGCCAATCATTTGAACTTTCCTACGGACACTGAAGATAATTAGTAACCCTTCCGGCATGGGGCGAACCTTATAGAAAGACAAAAGTCTTGTGAATCCTTTCGGATTTCATTGTTTTTTTTATCCATATTTTGTTTTGGCGCCATTGAGCTGCTTTATTATTATTGTTGCATAATCTTATGCAGATTTTGGGAGTAAATAAAATACAAGTGTCAAATAATCCTGAACCCTTTGGTCAGACTGATGAGAGTGGGAGTCTTGTAATTTCATGTAAAACCCTACTTCTCTCTGTCTGCCATTTAGAGCAATTCAACCACTTGTATTTCTTACAACCATACGAGCCAGAACCCGGGCACAAATATAAATTTATTAGATGAAAAGGGGCCGGGAAAGTTGCTCATCTCCCATACCCTAGAGAAGTGGGCTAAAGGCAAATTTTCTAAAGTCTTCCCTAGGGACTTAGCCTTTTAACCCATTACCTCGTCACATCTAATTGGGGGCTCGCGTCCGGGATATTTTTTTTTCATAAAGTCTAACAAATTTCAATTCAAACTGTAGTTCCTTTTCAAAAAACTTATCTTGTGTCCACTGGGAAAGTTATTGTGATTTGGTTCACTGTGTTTTGATTTGATTTGTTTGAATGCTATTTATGACTTTATTTTGATGTGCATGCTATTTCTGTTTATGCTGAAATAGTTAAGTGTTGTTTGATACATTCAACTCAGCAGCTTTGTTTTTATTTTGAATAGTTGTATTTACAACCATGGCTGAGATTGTTAAACTTAGGAGGGAACTTAAAGAATGGGGAGAGTCTCTAGGATTGTCAGGCCAAGAGTTAGCAAATTTTGTCATATCTGAATATGACAAAGACAAAGCTCGCGAGGTGGCTGAGAAAGACAAACAGCGAGCTCATGAGGCTCAAGAGGCTGACAAGAGGCTCAAGACTGATAAAGCTCGTGAGGCTCAAGAGGCTGACAAAACTCGGGAGGCTCAGGAGGCTGAGAAAGACAAACAGAGAGCTCATGAGGCTCAAGAGGCTGACAAAACTCGGAGAGGAGGCTGAGAAAGACAAACAGAGAGCTCCATGAGGCTCAAGAGGCAGATAAAGATCGCGACGCTCAGGAGCAAGAGCAAATCCGTACTCATGAGTTAAGGCAGAGGCAACTAGTGCAGGATGCCAAAAATAAAGAACTCGAACTTGAGGCCACTGAGCGAGAAAAGGCGCGAGACCATGAGCTAGCTATGAAGCAGCTAGAAAACTCAGCAGACTCTGAGACTGCTGCCCCTCAAAATTTTCCCCCTCCCATTCATACCTCAGCCATGACCTTCACATTGGAGGCATTCAATGAGGCAACAGAGTCTATCGATGCATTCCTCGATAGATTTGAAAGACTGGCCCAGGAATTTGAGCTTGCTCCGGAAAAGTTCAACCTCAAGCTTGCCCAAAGTCTCAGGGGTGTGGCTTATGAGGTGTACAGTAAACTTCCGTCAAGCCAAATTACCGACTACCCAGCTTTGAAAGAAGCCCTGCTCAACAGATACCAGTTGACAGCGGACGCCTACCGGAAAAAGTTCCGGTCAACCAGAAAAGGTAGGGGAGAGTCATATGCCCAATTTTCAGATAGACTGGGAAACTATCTGACAAAATGGGTGTCCCTTTCTGCCAAATCAGAGTCCTATGAGGATCTCCGGGAACTGATGGTTGGCGAGCAACTGCGCGAAACCATGTCCCCAGAGTTACGCACCTTTACTGCCGAACAAGGTGCCACAACTCTGGCTGACCTCATCCAGCTAAGTGATAGGTACACACTAGCCCATGATGAACCTAGCGCCCCTAAAAGGCCAAAACTACAGCAAGTTGTTGGCTCCACTGCTTCACAGCAGAGCAGGGGTAACCCCAACTCCAACAGTGGGTCAAACAGTTCTACCCATGAACGACAACCACTGGGACAACCCTTATTCTGCTCATACTGCAAGTCGAACACCCACAATCGGGATGACTGCAGGAAACTTGCTTACAAGCGGCAAAATGTTGCAACTATGCAAGTCGTCTCGACTTCGCAGAATTGCACAAACCCCTCCCCAATCCAGTGTCCAGGCACACCGTCAGTCGTTGGACAGGCGACTGTCAACGACATCCCTGTTCAGTGTCTCCAGCCGCCCAGTGTGATCATGCAAGAGAGTTTGTGAAGGTTGCACCGTCCTTGAGTGACTGAAACGCATGACTTGCCCTGGTTCTCTGGACTACGGGAGTGGCGCTGCATTGCGGCGACGCGCTCTCCATGTCGGTTCAGCCCGAATTTCACAGACGTACAAACATACATTGAACAGTATGGAGACAGCTTTTACCTATAAGCGCTTAATTTTGTTTTTCAAATCAACGACTTTCATCAATCGAAGTCGAGTTGAATAAAACCTCTCTCTCTCTCTCTCTCTCTCTCTCTCTCTCTCTCTCTCCTCTCTTCTCTCTCTCTCTCTCTCTCTCTCTCTCTCTCTCTCTCTCTCTCTCTCTCTCTCTCTCTCTCTCATCTCTCTCTCTCTCTCTCTCTCTCTCTCTCTCTCTCTCTCTCTCTCTCTCTCTCTCTCTCTCTCTCTCTCTCTCTCTCTCTCTCTCTCTCTCTCTCTCTCTCATCCATCTCTCTCTCAGCCTCTCTCTCTCCTCTCTCTCTCTCAGTCTCTCTCTCTCTCTCTCTCATCTCTCAGTCTCTCTCTCTCTCTCTCTCCCTCTCTCTCTCTCTCTCTCTCTCTCTCTCTCTCTCTCTCTCTCTCTCTCTCCGCCCCCCTCTTACCTACACACATTATTCATCGTTCAGGTGTGAGGGGGCCTTTATTAATCAAAGCATTCAACCTTCTATTCCTTTCTTCCCATGCACTGACCACACACCTCACGCCTCTACTACTGGCCCGTGTCCAGTTGCGGGAAGGTGGTCATGATGGGAAGGAACGAAAAGATGATTGGCATTGCTCTGGCAGCACCACTGGAACTCAGCACCCGTTGTCAGTCATGCATGTAATAATACAACCGACCAGGAAGAGTTCCACCTTTTGTAACTATAGGCAAGCTGCGGTATAGGTGTTACACCCAATCCATGAAATTGCCCATTGCATGAAATGGGCAAACCAGTTCGTGAACTAGCCAATTTATAACTTGCAAGTTCTGAGAAAAGCAATTTGAATGAAAAATCAGTTTTCGTTCATTAAGCACACATAGATCCAGAATTGGTTCAAACGAATGATAAATCTCATCTGTAGATGAGTTAACATTATTTTATTCAAACTTAATTTGATCAAAATATGTGGATCAGGCATACCCCAGCTTAGCATCTGGTCGAGTTGGGGGGGGGGGGGGGATGTGGGTGAAAATACAATGTAGAAAAGTGTGATACCATTGAATTAATCTTAATCAATACCTGTGTGAATAGGGATTCAAAATTTGTAATATACATTGTCCATTTCATAAATTGGGCAAAGCATTTTGCCCATTTCATGAAATAGGTAATTTCATGGATTGGGCGTAACATGGGTGCCTAGTACACGGGACTGACCCCCATGAAGGCCAAAAGACAGAGAGGAAGAAAGAGAGACCAAAGGTTCACAAAAAGAGAATAGGTTCTTCTTATTATTTGTTCGCTCAGACAGTTTCCTGTCATATGAGCGTAGACGCGTCATGCTGCCGTTATGCGCCTAACTAAGAAATAGTTAGGCCCAACATGTCCGACTTCGGCTGAAGAGATCTTTGTAAGAATGTATAGAAAAAAAGGCAGGAGAATGGAGCAGTGAGATAGAAAGATAGCAGACGACAGTAAGCAAAGGGAAAAGGCAGAGTCGAAGAGAGTGATGGATTAGAGGAAGTTACAAGCACAGAACTTCCAGAAGGTGGGGAAACTATTTGTACGAAAGACCCCCCTACCCCCCACCCCGTATCACCACGGGGGGGGGGGGGGGGGGGGGGGGGGGAATAGGTTTCAGGGAGTGCATAGTGAGAGTACGGACTTGTATAAAGCCCGTGGTGAGAGGAGAGAGAGAGAGGGGGGATATAGAGAGATGGGCAGAGAGAGGGAGAGACATTCTGTGAGAGAGAGAGAGAGAGAGAGAGAGAGAGAGAGAGAGAGAGAGAGAGAGAGAGAGAGAGAGAGAGAGAGAGAGAGAGAGAGGGAGAGAGAGAGAGAGAGAGAGAGAGAGAGAGAGAGAGAGAGGGAGAGAGAGAGAGAGAGAGAGAACTTTGAAAACTTTGAAAACTTGAAAACTTTGAAAACTTGAAAACTTGAAAACTTTAACTTTATTTTTTGAAGGGATAAAGATTTTAGGCAACGCCTAGTCTTCCAATTCTATGAGAGAGAGAGAGAGAGAGAGAGAGAGAGAGAGAGAGAGAGAGAGAGAGAGAGAGAGAGAGAGAGAGAGAGAGAGAGAGAGAGAGAGAGAGAGAGAGAGAGAGAGAGAGAGAGAGAGAGAGAGAGAGAGAGAGAGAGAGAGGAGAGAGAGAGAGAGAGAGAGAGAGAGAGAGAGAGAGAGAGAGAGAGAGCAGAGAGAGGAGAGAGAGAGAGGTTCAGAGAGTGAAAGAGAGAGGGGCAGAGAGCAGAAGAGACTAGGTTCAGAGAGTGAAAGAGAGAGGGGCAGAGAGCAGAAGAGACTAGGTTCAGAGAGTGAAAGAGAGAGAGGGGCAGAGAGCAGAAGAGACTAGGTTCAGAGAGTGAAAGAGAGTGAAAGAGAGAGGAAGAGACTAGGTTCAGCAGAGAGAGGGGTCAGAGAGCGTGTAAAGAAGGGGTGATAAAGTGA
>CM065698.1:14055677-14065677 GCA_017654935.2 Phymorhynchus buccinoides | reverse complement strand
TCTCTCTCTCTCTCTCTCTCTCTCTCTCTCTCTCTCTCTCTCTCTCTCTCTCTCTCTCTCTCTCTTTTTATTTTATTTTTTTACAAACAAGTATTGTTGCTTATCCATTTGTACGTTAATTTTAAGAACAGGGAGTACCTTTGTATGTCTCGCCATCTTGTTTTCTTCTTCTTCTTCTTCTTTTTCTTCATATCAGCTATGTAGGTCCCCACCTTTCCCCGATAGGCAATCGGAGGACTGCTGATGGAGACCTCAGTTTGAACTTAAAACCCTTTCACCGCCAAAGTCACATCTTAGCACCACGGTGATTTAAAGGTGGACCCTGACGGATGAGTTTTTGCAAGAAACACGTCGAGATCACCAGAAAGACAGCCTTTTCAAGGATCGGAACACTCACTTTGCTCTGGTTTCATAGAAATTAAACCGTCAAAACGGCGATTCCTCCTTGGCGGAGATGCCGGAGAGTGTAGCCATTTTGGATGGGGTGGGTGGAGGTCACTCATTGTGGTTGAAGCGTTTTCTTTTTTTGTAGTGCAGTAAAAAGAAAAAAGAAAAAAAAGGATCTATTTCCTTTGTTGTGAGCGAAACTCCTTTTAGATAAACTGTATAAAATTAAAAATAAATAAATAAAAAGGCTTGTATTGCGAAATATTTCGTGCAAACGACTTGGCGGCCATTAGAAAAGATACAGCACACGCCTTCTCTTTGGGTGAAATAATTTGACTTCCAGCACCTCCGCCAAGGAAGGAATCGCCGATTTGAGGGTTTGATTTCTAGGAAACCAGAGCAAAGTGAGTGTTGCAAGCTCTGTAAAGGGTGTTTTCCTGGTGATCTCGACGAGTTACTTACAAAAACTCATCCGTCATGGTGCCCCTTTAACACCTATGTCACTAAAAGGCATCAAATTGGGGTCTATTATCCAAAGACCCTATTGTCTTAGTTTGGGGAAGTAAGGACAGACCTTATTTTATGCAAGCCACAGAAGAATCCCCAATACTGCAGGTAAAATTTTATCGACTTTTTGGCTGAAATATGGCTGGCGGTGAAAGGGTTAAGCAAGTCGACATCAAAGACACACATACAGTGCAGCAGAAGGCATAGGGGAAGACGGGGTAAAAAGCGCATGGGCGGGTAAGAAGCCCACCCCAATTATCTAATGAAATGAAGCAAATTTCAGTCTCATTTTGCCCATGAGACGAGCGTTAGTCTAGCATTCGTCTCATGGGCAAATTTGACTGAAATTTTCTTTATTTCATGAGATAATTGGGGTGGGCTTCTTACCCGCCCATGCGCTTTTTACCCCATCTTCCCCTAGTCGCTGCACGGCTCGCAGCTAATTAGTAAGGGTGGGAGCAGAATGATTAGAGTGGAGGGATCAACAGTCAACAAGGGTTCCTTCATTTGGGAGCGTCCAGATTGGCCTTTTCACACCTCACCCTTTCCCACTTTGCCCTTTCTTCTTCTTCTTCTTCGTCTTCTTCGATCGCTCAGACAGTTTCCTGTCCATTATGAGCGCAGATGCGTCATGCTGCCGTTATGCGCTTAACTACGAAATAGTTAGGCCCAGCAAGTCCGACTTCGTTCGGCTGGAGGAAATCGTTTTGAAAGTGGTTCGTGACAAAAGGCAGGATAATGGACCGGGTAAGGCAGAAAGATAGTAGATGACAGTAAGCAAAGGGAAAAGGCATATTCAAAGAGAGTGACAGATTAGAGGAAGTTACAACAAGCCCAGAACTTCCAGAAGGTGGGGGAACTGTTTATGCAAAAGACACCCCCCGGTATCCCCACGGGGGGGGGGGGGGGGGTGCCCTTTCCCATTTTGCCCTTTGTGCAACAGGCAGAGAAAGACTGACAGACAATGGAGGATGAGAGAGAGAGAGAGAGAGAGAGGGGGGGGGTTGGGTTGGTTGGGGGGGGGGGGGGGCAACGTGAGACAGAAACAGAGAGAAAAGAGGGGACAGACTGAGGGATGGGAACATGTGTGAAGGCGGGCAGGGGCGTACAGGGCATGCGTTCAAATCCCCCATTTTCTTCCTCCTTGGACCAGATCTGAATGGTTAGGCCTTTCGTGATTTCTTTGTCTTTAGCTGACAGACGCCTAACTGGGCATTTCAACGTTATCTATGCATATATACAACAGGTGTGCGTGTGTATGTGTGTCTGTGTGTGTGTGCGTGCGTGTGCCTGCGCGCATGCGTGCGTACGTGCGTGTGTGTGTGTGCTCGCGCGCGCGTGTGTTTGTCTGTCTGTCCGACCAGTAGCTCATGAACCGGTAAACAGAATCGCTTCAAAAACGGTGTATCAACCCGGGGAGATATTTTGATGTAGCCATGCGTTGCATCGCACTCCAAAAGTGGTGCTCATAGCTTCAAAGCCGCGAAGCGTGGCGAGCGGGGAGCGTAGCTGCTAGTAAATGTATAAAGTACTTAAAAACTTACCACAGGTTCCCAGAGACTGATGCCGCTTATTTATGCTAGCTGAACGAAAATGTGTTTGGGGGGGGGTGTTTTTTTCCGTATCTCTCAGCGATTAAAAAAACATCCCAGCCGAGGGTACCAGGTTTTGCGAGATGGGGAATGTCTGTGCCTATGTCTATGTCTACACTACACTACACTACACTACAGGTGTGTTTATTTCCTTTCCCCCTTGTGCTTGATTTCTATGTCTATGTCTATGTCTACACTACACTACACTACACTACAGGTGTGTTTATTTCCTTTTTCTCCCTTGTGCTTGATTTCTCTTTGCTGCACAAGCACTACTTGCGCGTGCATTGTGCTGATCCACTGATTTCTGCAGACACGCAGGTTGTAGGCCTATGTGTGTGAACCCGCCCTGGGGGGAGGGGGACGGGGGTACCCGATAGGTGGGTGGAGAGGGGGTAGATGCGTTTGTGTATGTGTGGCGCTGTTCATGCGTTTGCGTGCCCGTATGCGTACGTGATATCAATCAGTGTCACCTCTACTAGCTTATCATAACAATGCGGCCCAAATAATGATAGTAACATTGATTTTCTAAAGCAATGAAAATATGATTTCACGGTTTAGTCTTTAGTGAACTACTATATAACTCTGGAACTCCGGGGCTCTGAGTACTGACGCCTTAGTGATTAGTTGGCCTTGAAGGTAGTCTCCACAACACCTGAAGTCCTTGTGACCATGAGAGTGAGGTGGCCTTGAAGGTAGTCTCCACAACACCTGAAGTCCTCGTGACCGTGAAAGTTAGGTGGCCTTGAAGGTAGTCTCCACAACACCTGAAGTCCTCGTGACCGTGAGAGTGAGGTGGCCTTGAAGGTAGTCTCCACAACACCTGAAGTCCCCGTGAGAGTGAGGTGGCCTTGAAGGTAGTCTCCACAACACCTGAAGTCCTCGTGACCGTGAGAGTTAGGTGGCCTTGAAGGTAGTCTCCACAACACCTGAAGTCCTTGTGACCGTGAGAGTTAGGTGGCCTTGAAGGTAGTCTCCACAACACCTGAAGTCCTCGTGACCGTGAGAGTTAGGTGGCCTTGAAGGTAGTCTCCTCAACACCTGAAGTCCTCGTGACCGTGAGAGTTAGGTGGCCTTGAAGGTAGTCTCCACAACACCTGAAGTCCTTGTGACCGTGAGAGTTAGGTGGCCTTGAAGGTAGTCTCCTCAACACCTGAAGTCCTCGTGACCGTGAGAGTTAGTTGGCCTTGAAGGTAGTCTCCACAACACCTGAAGTCCTTGTGACCGTGAGAGTTAGGTGGCCTTGAAGGTAGTCTCCACAACACCTGAAGTCCTCGTGACCGTGAGAGTTAGTTGGCCTTGAAGGTAGTCTCCACAACACCTGAAGTCCTCGTGACCGTGAGAGTTAGTTGGCCTTGAAGGTAGTCTCCACAACACCTGAAGTCCTTGTGACCGTGAGAGTTAGGTGGCCTTGAAGGTAGTCTCCTCAACACCTGAAGTCCTCGTGACCGTGAAAGTTAGTTGGCCTTGAAGGTAGTCTCCACAACACCTGAAGTCCTTGTGACCGTGAGAGTTAGTTGGCCTTGAAGGTAGTCTCCACAACACCTGAAGTCCTCGTGACCGTGAGAGTTAGGTGGCCTTGAAAGTAGTCTCCACAACACCTGAAGTCCTCGTGACCGTGAGAGTTAGGTGGCCTTGAAAGTAGTCTCCACAACACGTGTGAAGTCCTCGTGACTGTGAGAGTTAGGTGGCCTTGAAGGTAGTCTCCACAACACCTGAAGTCCTCGTGACCGTGAGAGTTAGTTGGCCTTGAAGGTAGTCTCCTCAACGCCTGGACTGTCCTGAAGTCCTCGTGACCGTGAGAGTTAGTTGGCCTTGAAGGTAGTCTCCTCAACGCCTGGAATGTCCTGAAGTCCTCGTGACCGTGAGAGTTAGTTGGCCTTGAAGGTAGTCTCCTCAACGCCTGGACTGTCCTGAAGTTCTCGTGACCGTGAGAGTTAGTTGGCCTTGAAGGTAGTCTCCTCAACGCCTGGACTGTCCTGAAGTCCTCGTGACCGTGAGAGTTAGTTGGCCTTGAAGGTAGTCTCCTCAACGCCTGGACTGTCCTGAAGTCCTCGTGACCGTGAGAGTTAGTTGGCCTTGAAGGTAGTCTCCTCAACGCCTGGACTGTCCTGAAGTCCTCGTGACCGTGAGAGTTAGTTGGCCTTGAAGGTAGTTTCCTCAACGCCTGGACTGTCCTGAAGTCCTCGTGACCGTGAGAGTTAGTTGGCCTTGAAGGTAGTCTCCTCAACGCCTGAACTGTCCTGAAGTCCTCGTGACCGTGAAAGTTAGTTGGCCTTGAAGGTAGTCTCCTCAACGCCTGAACTGTCCTGAAGTCCTCGTGACCGTGAAAGTTAGGTGGCCTTGAAGGTAGTCTCCTCAACGCCTGGACTGTCCTGAAGTCCTCGTGACCGTGAAAGTTAGGTGGCCTTGAAGGTAGTCTCCACAACACCTGAAGTCCTCGTGACCATGAGAGTTAGGTGGCCTTGGAGGTAGTCTCCTCAACACCTGAAGTCCTCGTGACCGTGAGAGTTAGTTGGCCTTGAAGGTAGTCTCCACAACACCTGAAGTCCTCGTGACCGTGAGAGTTAGTTGGCCTTGAAGGTAGTCTCCACAACACCTGAAGTCCTCGTGACCGTGAGAGTTAGGTGGCCTTGAAGGTAGTCTCCACAACACGTGAAGTCCTCGTGACCGTGAGAGTTAGGTGGCCTTGAAGGTAGTCTCCACAACACCTGAAGTCCTCGTGACCGTGAGAGTTAGTTGGCCTTGAAGGTAGTCTCCACAACACCTGAAGTCCTCGTGACCATGAGAGTGAGGTGGCCTTGAAGGTAGTCTCCACAACACCTGAAGTCCTTGTGACCATGAGAGTGAGGTGGCCTTGAAGGTAGTCTCCACAACACCTGAAGTCCTTGTGACCGTGAGAGTGAGGTGGCCTTGAAGGTAGTCTCCACAACACCTGAAGTCCTTGTGACCGTGAGAGTGAGGTGGCCTTGAAGGTAGTCTCCTCAACGCCTGATCTGTCCTGAAGTCCTCGTGACCGTGAGAGTGAGGATGTACCTTGCGCGAGGCATTTCCAATGTAAGCAAGCCGTAGTCCTGCGCCTCTATTTGCACTGAGATAGTATGAGACTCACCATCATGTCTGATATCTTAGATGTTCAAATGGCTTTTATCGTTGGTCGACATTAGCCTGTAGCAGGGGCCAACAGCAACATGAGAGCTGTGCAATAGACGATTGTCTACAGTAATGTAAAATCATGGTACAGTGTAGTCTCTTGTGAAAGACTATGACTCTCAAACGAGGGGGCCTTGGCACCGGCTCTGGTGCTGCAGCCAAAAGGATGGGTTGGCCTTTGGGGACCTTCCCCAAACGCCAGCAATCCTCAAAATCCCATTGGCCGAGAGAGTGGGGATGTACCCTGGGCAAGGCATCTCCACTATAAAGTAAATTCTAGCCCAGCCCGCCGGAATAGCATCTGCCCCCTCTGCTATCTGGCAGTCATGTTCAGATTGAAACGATTGACTGGCATAGATTCATCTTAGAAGTCCTTCTAAAGCAGTATGATTTAATAGGACTTTCGCAGGACTTCTAATATATCGTGATGATAAGGCCGGGTTCACATTAGACGCGTAAGTTCCGTACAGAAAACCCTAAATAAGTGGAAGAAAGAAGGATAAAAGTTTACGCATATATACGGGAAATTCGGACACGTGCGCAAATCTTTTCCCTTCTTTGTTTCACTTATTTATGGATTGCCCACGGGTTTCCGCATGGAATATCCGCTTATGTGTGTACACGGCCTAGTCTCCTACTCAATCAATGCGAATACGGGCCCAGCTTTCTGTAATAGCAGCTGCCTCTTCTGTTGTGTGGAGGTGGCAGTATCAGCACGAACGACTAACAAGCAAACACACACTTTTGTTTCCACCAGTAAGAGTAGGCCAATTATATAGCCACTGTACTTATTTACATTTGGTGCCAACAGAAAGAGTAGGCCCCATATATAGCCACTGTCTTATTTACATTTGGTGCCACCAGAAAGAGTAGGCCCCATATATAGCCACTGTACGTATTTACATTTGGTGCCACCGGTAAGAGTAGGCCACATATATAGCCACTGTACTTATTTACATTTGGTGCCACCAGTAAGAGTAGGCCACATATATAGCCACTGTACTTATTTACATTTGGTGCCACCAGTAAGAGTAGGCCCCATATATAGCCACTGTACTTATTTACATTTGGTGCCACCAGAAAGAGTAGGCCCCACATATATAGCCACTGTACTTATTTACATTTGTTGCCACCAGAAAGAGTAGGCCCCATATATAGCCACTGTACTTATCTACATTTGGTGCCACAGTCTTCTGTTTATACTAACGACTGTCCCATGTGTGCCTGTGTGCAGGTCAGAGGACGTTAAAACAAGATTTGATTGATCTGTTCAGCGTACACTACAAGATAATCTGCCAGAACAACACTGTCTAGGCAGTGCATGATGATGATCAAGCCTATCTATAACTATTACCCGTTTGCTTGCTTTTAGGGTGGCACAATAGCTGATCTGTTCTCGTTAGGGCAGCGAAAATAGATTGATGGAGGCTGCTTCCCTGTAAACCCTCTGTTGTCCAACTCTCCGTATAGTTTCCTTTATACAATGCAGCTGGTCGGTTCTGTGGTAGGCTAAAATAATCAAAGACATTCTTGTATAGGGCCACCCACCCACCCACACACACACACACACACACACACACACACAACAGTCAATCCCGCCAGTACTTCCCATGCATTCAGTCATTCATTGTGACAATCAAAGCTGATAGGCTAGGCCTGATAGGAAATGTTTTCCTTTGTTGCACAGAGGCCCTGTGTTTCAGTTTCCACAAAGGAAACGTCTTCGTCTACCTACCAGGCTCCTTCTGGAATGTTTCTCTTGATGGGCAGTGCAACGTGTTGTATGGTTCTCTCTTGTCGTCAAAAGTAAATGTTCCAGACTGAACACTGTATTTCTATAACGAAATTGAACAAAGGGGGAATACTCTCTTTCTAATTAACTCCTCTCCACCAAAGTTGATTACGATACCAATCATCTAGCAATGCGTGGGTCAGAACCAAAGTGAGACAAACAAAGCATCATTCTCAAAAAAGAATGTGCTAAGTTCGCCTTTATGACCCTTCACCCACACAGTAGACATTGTATTCTATAGCTTTGATTCCATCCTTCGGCATCCATTGTAGTTACAACGATTCATCAGCATTCACTGTGACAAACAAGTGTTCCATCACCAGACCAGAAAGCACTGATACGGGGTGCAAACCTTCGGCAAGTGACAACTCGACACGGGGCTCTGGGAAATAAATAATTAAACTAGATTGCAAGTTATCGAATGTAGCATTCGATAATCACCCGCGGAGTTACGCTTGTTTTCAAATGCCCTGGCCCTAAAAGGTACATCTGTAATACCCACCTGATTTCATCTTGGGAACTCCATTATTCTGACCCCAGATTTTCAGGGTCCAGCGATCACCTTGACCTTGACCTTGATTGGTCAACAATATTCGGAAGGAGCATAAGCCAAAACACCTTCATACCAAGTTTCAACATCATATGTCGACTGGTGCCCGAGATATGGCTAAAAATAGATTTTCAGTTTTCAAGGTCATACATCAAGGTCATGACCTTGACCTTGACACCAAAAGGCACATCTACAGTACCTAGTCTACATGCACATCACGTTTCATCTTCCTATCTTTATTCCTTCATGGTGATCATGCTGTTAACAAACCCACACACATGCATACACACATACACAGCCACTTACACAACAAAAACAATATCACCTTCGCTCCGTAAACTCCGCGGGTGATAATGAAACGTTCTTGCGTGGGGATCTGTATTATGAGAATCCAGGTTTGCCTCACGGATTCTTTGCAATTAAATAAAGAAGAAGAAGAAAGAACACGGCTACGGCAGAGGCTCGCAGGCTTTCTGGACAGGAAGAAAGTGTTGAGATCTGAATGTAGTCTGCCTGGAACCTTAGCTCATGCTTAACCCTTTCACCGCCAATGTCGCATTTTAGCACCACATTGATTTAATGCCTATGTCACGAAAAGGCCTCAAACCAGGGTCTGTTATCCAAAGAGCCGATTTTCATAATTTGGGGAGGTAAGAATAGGCCTTACTTTATGCATGTCACAAAGGAATCCGAACTATTGCAGAAGATTTTTTTTCTTCTACCCACCGAAAGGGTTAATACGGACAGAGTTGCGTCAGTGAAATTCTGTAGACAGTTGGCACCTCATGCTAGAAATGAATAATGATCCTTACATGGAGCTGTGTTTGGTGGAGTTATGGCCCTTAGCTCTACAAATCAGGTGCAATCTCTCTCTCTCTCTCTCTCTCTCTCTCTGTCTCTCTGTCTCTGTCTCTCTCTCTCTCTCTCTCTCTCTCTCTCTCTCTCTCTCTCTCTCTCTCTCTCTCTCTTTCTCTCTCTCTCTCTCTCTCTCTCTCTCTCTCTCTCTCTCTCTCTCTCTCTCTCTCTCTCTCTCTTTGTCTCTGTCTCTCTCTGTCTCTGTCTCCCTCTGTCTCTCTCTGTCTCCCCCTCTCTTTCTGTCTGCCTTAGTATACCCCCCCCCCCCCCCCCACCATCTCCCACCTCCCGTCTCCCATTACCCTCAATTTCCCCCGATTTGTTGTGCATGCGTTAATTAGTATTTGTTGTTTGAAGTTTTTTTTTATATTCTTATCTATTATTATTTCCCCAGGGCTGGGTGAAAAAAAAGCTGTCATTGCTTATCTCATGTTTCCCTGGTTAAATAAAATTTCGTTTTGGTTCTCTCTCTCTCTCTCTCTCTCTCTCTCTTCTCTCTCTCTCTCTCTCTCTCTCTCTCTCTCTCTCTCTCTCTCTCTCTCTCTCTCTCTCTCTCTCTCTCTCTCTCTCTCTCCTCTCTCTCTCTCTCTCTCTCTCTCTCTCTCTCTCTCTCTCTCTCTCTCTCTCTCTCTCTCTCTCTCTCTCTCTCTCTCTCTCTCTCTCTCTCTCTCTCTCTCTCTCTCTCTCTCTCTCTCTCGTGCCAGTGGCAAACATAGATTATGCCTTCTAGTTGATCAAGGGAATTTTTCTCCCGTGAGGCCACCTGACGAGCTCATTAATACAGGGCTTACCTTGTGTGCACCAAACCCTTTATTTGAATACCATTACCGTGATTGCTCATTCTTCACACCACCCACACACACATACACATACGCGCGAACCCTCTCTCTCTCTCTCTCTCTCTCTCTCTCTCTCTCTCTCTCTCTCTCTCTCTCTCTCTCTCTCTCTACTCCTCTCCTTTTTTATGTTTTTTTAAAACTTTCTTTCATTTGGATTTGTTTTTTTATATTTTCGAGGGCATGGTGTAAAAAAGCTTATGCTTATCTATTAACCCTCAGTAAACATTCGTATTCGTATTCTCTCTCTCTCCCTCTCTCTCATTTTGATGAGCCAAACTTTCAAGATTTTTTTTTTCAAGCCCGGGAACTCGTCTCTGACTAATTG
>CM065698.1:14033177-14050677 GCA_017654935.2 Phymorhynchus buccinoides | reverse complement strand
CCCTATATCTCCGTGTTTGCAGTTTTTCTGTGTGCACATGTTTCTTTCTCTGTCTTCCAATTGTTACTGTCGCCTTTGTTTGCATAACATTTTTCCATTTTTCAGTCCTGATTATTTGCTTCTCTGTGCTTCTCGGGTGAGACGATAAACCGAGTGTGCCCATGCACTTAGCACACGCTAAACCCAGTGGCAACGAAAAAGTTGTCATTTGGCCAAAATGATTTACACACACGCACACACCCTTTCCTTCCTCATCACAATCACACAAAAATCGCATGCAAAATGGTGTTTTTTTTTTAATTGGGTGGCACGCCTCTGGCTGCGACGCGCTCTCCAGGTGGGAGAAACCCGAATTTCACAGAGACGCCTCTGTGACTATAAAGTACCTAATCGGTTTGTTCCTATATGTATTCCCGGGAAGACCTCACCGTCTTCAGGAACACCGTCCATAAGTGTCTCTGACCGATTGGACGCTAATCTCACCTTCTTTATCCTATAATTTTGTATGTATCTATTTCTCTGTCTTGAGTTTGTGAGTGTATCTATTTCTCTGTCTTGAGTTTGTGAGTGTATCTATTTCTCTGTCTTGAGTTTGTGAGTGTATCTATTTCTCTGTCTTGAGTTTGTGAGTGCATCTATTTCTCTGTCTCTGCCACTCCTGATCTAAGTTTGTCTGTTTATTTCTAGATTACAAGAGATTTCTCCACCTGTGTCTTACCTGCTTGTTCACTCTCCGTCAGTCTGTTTTCGTTTCAGATTCCTCTGTCTGTGTGCGATCTTCTATCCCTCTCTCTGCTGTGTACGTATTGCCCGTTTATGTATGTAGGCTGCAGTGTGTGTGTGTGTGTGTGTGTGTGTGTGTGTGTGTGTGTGTGTGTGTGTGTGTGTGTGTGTGTGTGTATATATATATATATATGTGTGTGTGTGTGTGTGTGTGCGTGTGCGTGTGCGTGTGTGTGTGTGTGTGTTTGTGTGTGTATGTGTGTGTGTGTGTGTGCGCGTGTGCGTGCGTGCGTGCTCGCGCGCGCGTCTGTCTGTCTGTCTGTCTGTCTGCGAGCATGCGCTTGGATGTGCCTGTATGCGAGTGAAGTTTACATCCGAGCTTATGTATACGTGTTGTTGTTTTTTAACGTACGTTTGCCGAAGTGAACAACGAACATTTTCAATTCCACAGCTGTATAGATAGTCCAATACTATTGACTCTCACGAGGTACCATACACAAACCCTTACCGTAGGGCCCAAAGACACACACACAGACTAGACTGGGGTCTAACACAGCGCGCGGGGCCCAACGGGGTTTCCGTTCCTTGCTTCAAGCCACTCTACTAGGCTACCAGCCAAGGCACAGAACACGCCGCTCACTTGCTCCCAGCGAGTGGGTAATATAGGGAACGAGTGGGAGAAGAACCTGGGAGCTGGTAGGCCTAGAAGAAGATTGAGGCCTTGTCCCATCTCTTCCCAGTTCCTTTTCTTTCTTCACTTTTGCAGAAAGAAAAGTTCTTCAATTAACTCACGCTCGTTAGACTCAGCACTTTTACTTAGGTCGATATGCAGGGAAAGATCGAACTATCCTGATCTTTGTGGAACCGAGTAGACAAGTGTGGGTTTGGGTTTAGTTGGTGTTTTTGTTTGTTTTTTTGGGGGGTTTACCTGAGTTTTTGGTGGAAGTGGCTGTGGTGATACAGGGGCTGTGGTAACAGCCAGCCCCTCATCCTTTGGCTTCTTCTTCTTCGTCTCTACACTAGGCCTATAGCCGGACTATGGCGAAAGCTAGGACTCCATCGCTCAGGATGAGTGGTGTTGTTGGTGTTGGTGTGGTATCTGTTGTGGTGGCTTCGTTATTGATAGGGGTCGTCCAGGCAGAAACTGCGGTGAGTCATTTTTGGACGTCTTATTAGGCTAGTTGCGTGTGTGTGTGTGTGTGTGTGTGTGTGTGCGTACTTGCATGTGCGTGCGTGCGCGTTTGTGTGTGTGCGCGCATGTGTGTGTGCGTGTGTGTCACTGTGTGTGTCACTGTGTGTGTCTGTGTCTGTCTGTCTGTGTGTGGGTCTGTGTGCGTGTGTGGAGGGGGGTAGGGGTAGGGAGTGAGTGGAGTGGGTATGCTGAGTTGAGCAAAGAGAAGGCTAGGGATACCATTTACTGAGAAAAGGATGAAAGAGGAGGGAGAACGGGAAAGAGCAGACGTGTGGATAAAATGTTGCTGAACCAGCGATCTTACTCGGCTCCTTATCTCCCTGTCTCTGTCTGTCTGTCTGTCTGTCTGTCTGACTCCCCCCTCTCGCTTTATATGTCTGTCTCCTCCCGTTCTCTTTCTTTCTTTGTCTGTCTGTCTGTCTCTCTCTCTCTCTCTCTCTCTCTCTCTCTCTCTCTCTCTCTCTCTCTCTCTCTCTCTCTCTCTCTCTCTCTCTGAGTCTCTCTCTCTCTCGCTCTGTTTCTGTCTCCCTGTTTCTCTCTCTGTCTCTCCCTGTTTCTCTCTCTTTCTGTCTCCCCCCCCCCCCCTCTCTCTCTCTCTCTCTCTCTCTCTCTCTGAGTCTCTCTCTCTCTCTCTCTGTTTCTGTCTCCCTGTTTCTCTCTCTGTCTCTCCCTGTTTCTCTCTCTTTCTGTCTCTCCCCCCCCCCCCCTCTCTCTCTCTCTCTCTCTCTCTCTCTCTCTCTCTCTCTCTCCCCCTCCCCCTCTCTCAGTCTCACTCCCTGATGTCCTGATACTCATTAGTCCACGTCAGTTGTCGGCAACGGAACTTTTCCATCACTTTTGTGTCTGGGCCCTAGCTGTTCGTCAAGTTCTTCAGATTGTCGTTGGATGTCTTCATGTTTGGACAGTTTCAGAATTGTGCAATACAAATTCGCAAACAAATGCAATCACGTATAGGGGAAGACGGGGTAAAAAGCGCATGGGCGGGTAAGAAGCCCACCCCAATTATCTCATGAAATCAAGAAAATTTCAGTCAAATTTGCCCATGAGACGAATGCTAGATATTAACGTTCGTCTCATGGGCAAAATGAGACAGAAATTTCCTCTTTTCATGAGATAATTGGGGTGGGCTTCTTACCCGCCCATGCGCTTTTTACCCCGTCTTCCCCTACCACACACACACACACACGCACACGCACACACACACACACACGCACACACACACACACACACACAGTCACAGTCACAGTCACACACACACCTCAGTATTTCAAAATGAGTTTTCACGAACTTAAATAAACATTGAAAGGCTTATATTAGATGACTAGACGCGGTCAAGAAGAACACCCCAACCAAATCTTCCTTCATTTATGCAAACCAATTATATATTGACCTTGATCCCTCAGGTGACGTCAAGGTCGTTATGGCAACGCATTGTGGTAGCGTTTTATTACATGTAGTGGTCTGGTCATAGGAACAGAAAATCTCCTTGTTGTGTGTTCAAACGCCATGGATCTACTGGAAATCTCCACGTATCGTGTAGTAGTGGCCGGAACCTCCCTTATAAGACCTTCAAAAACCATCGAAAACTGAGGTCTTAAATGGGAGGGAGTTGTATATAAGGGGGGGGGGTGGGTGGGGGGGGGGGGGGGGTGGAGGTTCATTTTAATACTTATAAAGAAGGGCAATGTCTCAGAGAAGTAGGTCTTATGTGGGAGGGAGTCTTATTACTTTCACTGTATAATGTCCACTGAACTTTTTAGGTATCCTCCACGACCTTCCCTCATCGCCATTGCATCGTCTCCATCCCGGGAAGACCTCACCGTCTTCAGGAACACCGTCCATAAGGGTATCGGACCGATTGGACGCTAATCTCACCTTCTCTCTCTGGTTAAGTGGTCACTAGGCTACTTCTGAATCTGTTTTATATTCTGATCGCTTCTCGGCCTTTTGGCTAAGACAGTGATTCAGGAACATAATTTTTTCTTTATACCCTGGTTGGTTTGTTCAGCCCGTCGTACATGGCGAAAGCCGATACGCGACGTTAAACTGAACTTCCATCCATTCTGAATCTGTTCTCGCCCGTCCACTTCCACGAATGAGATGAGATTAGCGTTCAATTGGTCGGAGATCCTTATGGACGGTGTGAAGAGAATATCCTACCTCGTGAAATAAGTAGGCCTAACCGGCGCCTAGCCAATCAGAATCGTTTGTTTGTCCGCCATTGTGAATTTTACGAAACTAAGTGCATGGCTTTGTACATCGATTTCTCGGCAAATATGTAGGTCAGGTCAGGTCATGTAGATTTACACCCTCCTGCTCTATTTCTCGGTTCTTTCCGTAGATGGGGATAGGGATAGGGTTAGGCTTAGATGGTTATAGTTCGCATGCGAGAGGTAGTTATTTCATGGCAGGTACTTATTTATCGTGACAACGGTATTCCTGAAGATTGGATCTTCTTGTTGATGAGGTGATGATGGTGATGAGGAAGGGTCGCCTGGGTCGTACTGGTAGCTGCCCTGGTGGAGGCTTGGTGAACCGAGATGGAGGGGGGGGGGGGGGGGGGGGGGGGGGGGGGGGTACTTCCACGCGGAAGAAGAAAATATGGCAAAACTGGAATTCCACTCGTCTCAAATTATGGTTATCAGTTGATGAGAGTGGTCTCAATACACGACAACATTTTTCACTCTTTCCCAAGGCAACACAGTGATATGTAAGTCAAAGTATGGCTGGCCTGTCACTGTTTCTCAGACCAATTGACATCTAGGCTAGAACAACAAGGCTACATCAAAATGTTGTCTTCTTCCTATTGGGGATGTTTATCCTGCCCCCTAACGCCCAACGTCTTCGTTTAGACCGCACAGGATGCATGCTACGCGAGTTCGTGTCATCCATTCCATCGTCACAGCATGGCCTACTTATGCTCTGCATGGTTATGCCGGGATTGTCTTAATTAAGCCACGACAAGCTCCTAGCATAACACCATCAGTCTCCCAAATCCCCCCAAGTCGGAGTGTGGCTGCCCACGTGGCGGGGTAATAAAAAAAACGGTCGCACGCGTAACGTTCTCATCTCTTAGCTGATGCATTTTGTACCGTAGTATTCAAGTGCTTCGGCGTGTTGGGATGATCCCTGGAGTTTTTAAGCCAGGGTACAACAGCTGTGTTGCCATGTGGAAAGAGTGGAAAATATTAACGTGCATTGAGGACATTAGCTATCCGTTTACACCTCCCACCAACGCACACCACCCCCGCCTCCTGATGATCCCTGGAGTTTTTAAGCCAGGGTACAACAGCAACACACCCCCCCCCCCCCCCCCCCCCCCCCCCCCCCTCCACACACACCACACACACACACACACACCCCCCCCCCCTCCCCCCCCCCCCCCCTCACACACTTTGACGCAGACTGCGAACAAAAGCCAGTTGCCAGTCATTCGGTCAAGCCGCTGTTCTCACTCTTCTAGCATTTCAAAAAAACAGTCTCTGACGAGTTCGTAACTTCGTCAGAGACTTTTGTAGAGTAAAGACTTCCCCTGTTATATTATATTAGTGGATTGCTCATGGCACCATTAACAATTGAAGGAAACCCGTCAAGTGTCGGGAAGTGCTGAGCTGGCTTTGTAGTGCTTAGTCTAGCCGCCGACTTGTACGGGTGGTTAGGGTGGTTTAGGTGCATAGATAGGGGTGTGGTTGTAGGGCCTGCTATGTACGCTGTTTGTTGTCGTAGCCCTACCCTCTCCATCCACACGGTTAGGCCGACGTAGAGTGACTTTTCGTCTCGACGACTGACCTCCCTCCCGCGCTAACCTTCACCCCACCCCACCCCCCTCGATCTCTTTCAAATTACCCACCCTGGGTAGACAGACGTCACCCCCCCACCCACCCCCTGACCTCTTTAACCCGTCTGGCTACACTTCGTGTGTGTGTGTGTGTCTATATTTACCACAATCTATCTGAAGGAAGTGATAGCTGCTGGTCTTATCCCCCCCCCCCCCCCACCCCTCACACACACACACACACACACACACACACACACACACTCACACACACACACACACACACACACACACACACACACACACACACACACACACACACACACACACACACACACACACACACACACACACACACACACACACACACACTCACACACACACACACATAAGTTGTCCCACAAACTGAGCTCTGAGCTTAAAGACACACTGACCCACCAAGATTAAGTCCCTTGGTGGTGTGTTTTCTGGGTAGCTGTGACCCACATACAAATGCCCCCAACTTCAAATTGAGACTTTCCTTTAACATGATGTTTCGTTTTTAATCTTGGTAAAGGTCAAGATGTGCCACCCCACCCTACATTTCTCGGTTAATTCCATTTTTCCGTTTTTGCCTTTCTTACCAATTATTATTCCAAAAAGATAATTAGCTGAAAATGTTCATAAAATACAGCTTCATGTTTGGTAAGAAAGGCAAAAACGGAAAAATGGAATTAACCGAGAGAAATGCAGGGGGAGGGGGGGGGTGTGTGTGTGTGTGTGTGTGTGTGACACAAACCTGGTCAAAGCAAGATTTCTTAGCAGCTATAAGAGGGAAAACACGTGAAACCCTTGATTTTGACACGTGATCTCCCCATCTATTACAGTAAGAGATTCGGGCAAAGTTGTAGTTTCTAGACACCCTCACAGTCACTCCTCTCGTGTTCACGACTCTCAATCTCAAAGTCTGGTTCTTTCAGCTTCATGACAATTAAATCAATAGCCCGTGACTGATCTTAACTTTCCCGAGAACGACAGAACGTTGCTATAATGGCAGGGCTCCCAGGGACCCCTATTTGGGGGTCTATGAAGTACTTAAATTCTAAAGGACCCTCTAAAAGAATGCGCAGGGGGTCCCAGGGATGCGACTAAAAAATGTTTTTTGGTATTCGCAATGCCACTGGGACCCTCTATCCATGTAAGTGAAGGAGTCCCTGGGACCCCTTGTTTTGCGGGACGATTGGGCGATTGGGAGCCCTGAATGCGAAAAGGTTATGGGTGGGTCTAAACTACAATTTTGCCAAGAAATCACCAGCCGAAGTCAACTTGCTGGGCCTAACTATTTCTTAGTTAGGCGCATAACGGCAGCATGACGCATCTGCGCTCATAATTGACAGGAAACTGTCTGAGCGATCAAAGAAGAAGAAGCCAAGAAATCAAGGGTGTGTGGGTGGGTGTTAAAGTACAAGCTGGCCAGTGTTCCCTCCCACAGAGGGAAACTCGGCACACTGATCTCCTTCTTGCACCAGAGATAACCTTCCTGCCTTTTTCTGTTATTATCGTCCATGTTGTTCTCCTACAGACCAACTTCTTTTGTTCCTTAGCACTGACAGTCATGACTGTACACCCAAGAAACCATTCTATTCCATATCTTGGGTTGTGTAATATGACTTTTGCTAGGGGGAAGAAAATGTCAAACGTGTGGGTTGTGGGAACTTCAGATAAGGCAGTGGGAGGGTGGTGTTGGGGGAAAAGAAAGTGCAACTATTCCGTATATATATACTTACCAGTTATGGGCCTAAGGCCTGGTACACAGTACATCCGGATTTTCCGCGCTGAAATAATCAATTAGCAGGGCTCCCAATCATCCTGCAAAACAAGGGGTCCCAGGGTCTCCTTCACTGACAGTATAGAGGGTCCTAGAGGCGGGATAGAGAGTCCCAGTGGCATTATGAACGCTGAAAATAATTTTTCTAGTGCATCCCTGGGACCCCCCTGCACATTCTTTTAGAGGGTCCTTTAGAATTTTAGTACTTCTATCATAGAGCCCTGACCCCGAAATGGGAGTCCCTCGGAGCCCTGATTAGTGACAGAAAGAAGAAAACAAATATACGGATTAGGCCGTGTACACATACACATTGATCTCCTTCTTGCACCAGAGATAACCTTCTGCCTTTTTTTGTCTGTTATTATGGTCCATCACTTGGGGCAGTGGGTGGATGCCTCGTGCCTCCATACGGGGAGCTGGACGACCCCGCCCCCTCCGCTTGTCTCTCCCCGTGGGGATACCGGGGGGGTCTTTCGTAAAAATAGTTCCCCCACCTTCTGGAAGTTCTGTGCTTGTAACTTCCTCTAATCTGTCACTCTCTTTGACTCTGCCTTTTCCCTTTGCTTTCTATCATCTACTATCTTTCTGACTTATTGGCGCCATTCTCCTGCCTTTTTCCAACAAAATTATTCCAATTTATTTTTCCTTTTGAGCTCCTCCGAAATCGGAATGTGTCGGCTGTACGCAGCGGGGAGACCAGTGAAAACTGAAAACCGGACACATACGTACCTTACCCATTATGGTCATATGGCCTGGGAACGCAGAAGAAGAAGAAGAAGAAGAAGAAGACGTCCATCACCCTTCTTGCACTCTGATTAATTTTATTACGGAAAATATGGTGACAGAGTAGTCCTTTAATTTGTGAATCATGACTTTGACTTGCTAACTAGAGGGCTTTTATTAGTGCTGCAACCTTGGGGATAATGATTAGTTGGCCTTTTGGGGGGACCTTATCCAACAGCAGCCGGCAAATTTGATTTTTGACCAATTTCGAACAAAAATGTTTGGTGAGCGCTCCTTTTCCTTTTCGGCCCCATCTGTTTGGAACTCCTTACCACGCGAAATTCGCCATATCCAGTCCTTGCAATGTTTCAAATCAGCTCTCAAGACCCACCTATTCAAGCTACATCACAACCTTTAGGCCACATTACTTCTGGACTCTATTCTCACACACACCCTCGCCTCCCCCCTCCCCCCCCCCTCTGGGTGGGGGGTGTATGTGTATGCCTATTTGCATGTGCGTGAGCGATTGTTTGGTTTTGTTGTTGAATTTCTTGCTTTTTATTTTGTTGTTGATAAGCGCATAGAGCTCCACATTTGGTGGAGGAATGCGCTATATAAATGATTCACTATTATTATTATTATTAATGGATTTTGTTATTTATAAATTCTAAGTATGTTTTGAATGTTATCCTTCCTTGCTGACCGCCATGCACAGATAAATTGTGGAAGGCGCAGTATAAGCTTCTAGCTTGTTGCTACCATTTGTTCTGCATTATTTGGAATTGTATGAGTTGTTGGCATATTAAAGATTATTTAACCCAATGACTACTGACCATTCGAACCGAGAATCGATCCCAGTCCCTGAGACAAGGGCATTAACTCCGAACGTCACACCAAATCTTTTCATTAAAAAAATCACCCAGAATACAGTCTAACTCACATTTCATTTCTGAAAGATGCATATTGAATAGCAATGATGATATTTTCATTCGAAAGCTTACACAATGTCACACAACAAACCATGAATTAGAAGAAAAAATCCGTAATGGCGCTCCGAGCATCGCGCCGAGTCAATACTGCACACGTCACGTGGAAAGAAGAAATTTTTTTGGGGTCACTTCGAAAAATCCGTTCAAAAAGACTATTGGGTGCTTTCCCTTGCTGTAAAGACCAAAAACGGATCAGTGAGTGTCAGGAACAGGAAGAACTAACCTAGTATATTGCATTGTGGGTAGGGAGAAAGACAAAGTGAAAGTCAAACTACTAGACCTGGCGTTCAGCGGGCGCAATCGGCGTCATCAGGCACCAGGGAAGGAACAAATCGGGCGGATTTCGGTTCTGCAGCCTTGAGAGGGACCAGCAGCCGGCAAAAGTCGCCTGCCAGTCGTCCTGAAGTCTTTGGCCAGGGGACCGAAAATGCCCTCTGCTGGACAATGGCATCTCCGCTATTGGCCACTGCAACAACCATGTTATGCTAGAGTGAATGCCCTTGGTAGCTGCTTGAGTACTGACCAAACAAGGGTGTAACTGTCGCCAATAACCCTATCTGAGGCCACTAAATGGGGGCTGTAACTCTCGCCAATAACCCTATCTGAGGCCACTAAATGGCTGCCTTTCGCAAAAGTGAATGTCCCTTTTAGTACTGACCAACAAGGGCTTCACTCTCACTGTCAAGGGCGCTTAAATGACCCTAGTTGCAGAGGCCAATAAACAAACCGTTAATCCGAGCCCGGCTTGCTAGTAGTAGAAGAACATGCTTGTTGTAGATGACACATACATTGCACATGTGTCAAATTTTCATGTGTGTGTGTGTGTGTGTGTGTGTGTGAGGAGATCTTTCCCCCCTTCTCTCTCTCTCTCTCTCTCTCTCTCTCTCTCTGGAAAACCCATAATAGTCAGCTACGCCCCACTATTGCTACTACACCCGCACCCTTCTGCCATCATCACCATGTGGGCATTAAACCCTGGACGTACCCCGTGGGGATACCGGGGGGTCTTTTACATAAATAGTTCCCCCACCTTCTGGAAGTTCTGTGCTTGTAACTTCCTCTCATCTGTCACTCTCTTTGACTCTTTGCCTGTTCCCTTTGCTTACTGTCATCTACTATCTTTCTGCCATACCGATCCATTCTCCTGCCCCTTTTTTCAAGAAACACTTTCAAAAAACATTTCCTCCAGCCGAAATCGGACTTGCTGGGCCTAACTGTTTCTTAGTTAGGCGCATAACGACAGCATGACGCATCTGTGCTCATAATTGACAGGAAACTGTCTGAGCGATCGAAGAAGAAGAAGAAACCCTGGACGTACTCTAACAGGATACTCTCTCTCTCTCTCTCTCTCTCTCTCTCTCTCTCTCTCTCTCTCTGATTGGTTTAACGCCTATTTAGGCGTAGACAGTGTTCTTCAATAGCGGGATACACAACTGGATATATTTATACCTAGACTGTGGAAAGAAGGAACAGATACTTAGATGCACCACAAGCAGAACAAGTGCAACGCCGAGCGGCTGCAAAGTCCCCTCGCTGCATCGCCGAGCTACTCCGAAATCGGAATGTGTCGGCTGTACACACAGCGGCGAGACCATTGAGAACTGAAAACAGGACGCACGCACGGACGGATGGACGGCCGGAAAGAAGTGGGACATATCGGGCCTGTGACACAAAGGGCCTAGGGCACAGCGGGCTTATCCACAAAAAAATTAATGACAATTGTGTTATAGACCATTCATCAAGAAATGTTGTGGAAAAAAATGCATTGAAATACATGCAAAACTTCGCGAGATATTAGCGATTATGTGTTTCGGGGTTTGAACCCCGTAACTGGCGCGACCTTGACCTTAATGTAAAACTAAACACATCAGTGGATAGCTTGCATCTTGGCAAACTAGTATACCATATTTGATGATGATAGACTGAATAGTTTTTGAGAAAAACGGACGAATAACCGGACGGACGGACGGACGGAGGCACGCCGGACGGATTAGACAGAAACAATAGTTCCCGAACCTTCGGCTCGGGGACTAAAAATGGAAGAAACACGTTTGGTTTCCATTAAATTCCACATCTCCTCGCTATAGCCTAACATAACATACGTCCTCTCCACTAACTAAACAACGACACCCCCTCCACTCCCCGTTACTGAAGCATCCATCCCCACCCCACCCCCTCATACCACTTGACGTGCAAAGAGGGGGATTGGATGGGGGGAAAGGGTGAGAGATAAGAAAGAAACGTAAAGAGTCTTGGGGGGGGGGGTGGGGGGGGGGGGTGAATTGGGAGTGGGGGGAGGGGTGGAAAAAAAAAAAAAACAGTGATGTAACACCGACAGTGGGGGGTAACCAGTCTTGACGTGGCGCAGTGCCAGCATATACAGATGAGGGAGGAGGAGGAGGAGGAGGGGGAGGGGATTTTTGGTTAACCATGGCTTACTAACTGCCACCAACCCCCCCCCCCCCTCCCCCCCTCCCCCCACACCCCCCCCCTCCCCTCCCCCCCCCACCCCGCCACCTCCCCTCCCCCCCCCCCCCCTCCCCCCCCCCCTCCCCCCTCCCCTCCCCCCTCCCTCCCCCCCCCCCCCCCACCACCCCCCCCCCCCCCCCCCAACTGTCTGGAATGAGTTTATTCCGGTAGGAACTGAGTCACTGCGGGCACGGAGCTGGGGATAGGTTCTGTCCACAATCCGCTTACATTTTATTTGAACAGGAAAGCTCCTGCCTTTTTATTCAATCAAACATATGCTACCGGTAATTGAAAGGTAGGCCCGCTCTTGCGTTGGTAAGGCAGGCGGGGGCCAGTACAGTGAGTCTCTGCACGTGTGTCCCATCAGCACCTTCGGGCGTTTCTTTTCCTATTTTAAACTGACGCTACGCGCTCGTCAGCTTTATTCTACGTGTACGCATTCATCCACTCCCAATCGTCCCGCAAAACAAGGAGTCCCAGAGACTCCTTCACTTACAGCATAGAGGGTCCTAGAGGCGGGATACAGGGTCCCAGAGGCATTGCGAATGCTAAAAAGAATTTTTCTAGTGCATCCCTGGGACCCCTGGGACCCCCTGCACATTCTAGTTTTAGAGGGTCCTTTAGAATTTCAGTACTTCATAGACACCCCCCAAATGGGGGTCCCTGGGAGCCCTGTTCTCCTGCAAACAAACCTCTTTTGTTCGTTAACACTGACAAGTCATGATTGTACACCCAAGAAACCATTCTATTCCATATCTTGGGTTGTGTAATATGACTTCTGCTAGGGGGAAGAAAATGTCAAACGTGTGGGTTGTGGGAACTTCAGACAGGGCAGCGGGAGGGTGGTGTGCGGGGGGGGGGGGGGGGGGGGGGAGGGGGGGGGGAAGAGAAAGAAGTACATCTCATCCGTGCATATATAAGCTTACTTACCTGCCACCCCCCCCCCCCCTACATTTCTCGGTTAATTGTATTTTTCCGTTATTGCCTTTCTTACCATACATAAAGCTGTATTTTAGGAATATTTTCACCAAATTATCTTTTTGGAATACTAACCCTAACCCTAACCCTAACCCTAACCCCCTAACCCTACCCCCCACCCTATAAGACGGAAAAACGCAACGAACCACAACTGTGACAAATCGCGGTGTACTGCAGTACATAGTGGGGGGTAGGGTTAGGGTTAGGGTTAGGTTTAGGGCTAGGGTTAGTATTCCAAAAAGGTTATTAAAAATGTTCCTAACATACAGCTTTATGTATGGTAAGAAAGGCAAAAACGGAAAAATAGAATTAACCGAGAAATGCAGGGGGGTGGCACATCTTTACCTTTACCGAAAGGGTATTGTTTCCTTCTTTCTTTTACTTACTGATTATTTCCGCGCAGAAAATCCCGATGTACTGTGTACCAGGCCTAAGCTAAAGGGAAATTCGTGCACGTGCCTAATTGTTGTTCCGTTTTACGTACAAGGTGCGCGCGTGTGTGTGTGTGTACGTACGTGCGCACGTGTGTATATGTATATATATCTGTGTTTGTGTGTGAGCTTGTGTGTGAGCTTGTGTGTGTGTGTGTGTGTGTGTGTGTGTGTGTGTGTGTGTGTGTGTGTGTGTGTGTGTGTGTGTGAGTGTGTGTAGAGCAATCTGATTTGTTCCTGTTTACTTGGATGTTTCCCTCCCCGTGGGGAGTCTTTCGTAAAAAATAGTCCCCCCACCTTCTAGAAGTTCTTCTGTGCTTGTAACTTCCTTTAACTTCCTCTCGTGTTTTGATTTAATGGTATTGTCATTTATGTTTTAGAAGCACATCTTGTTTTTAATGTATATTATAATGTGTCTTGTTTTAACTGTGTCAATCGCAGACATCACCACACTAAATTTCTCTCTAAGAGATAATAAAGTTGTTTGAGTTGTGTTAATCTGCCACTCTCTTTGACTCTGCCTTTTCCCTTCGCTTTCTATCATCTACTATCTTTCTGACATGTTGGCTCATTCTTCTGCCTTTTTTTCAAAACAAGTCTTCCAAATAATGTTTCTCCTTTTGAGCTGCTCCCAAATCGGAATGTGTTGGCTGGGCGCAGCGGGGAGACCAGTGGCAACTGAAAACCGAACGCATACGTACCTTACCCATTATGGCCATACACAGGGAACGCAGAAGAAGAACTGGATTATTTTTTGACATAGCTTCCATTGCTTAAATGTGGAGCAATAACATCGTGCAAGCTTCACACGTCTGTTGCTTTTAGGCTACGAAATGTGTTCTTCTTCTTCTCCTTCTTCTTCTTCTTCTTCTTCTTCTTCTTTTTCTTCTTCTTCTTCTTCTTCCTCGGTCGCCTAGACAGTCTCCTGTCAATTATGAGCGCAGGTGCGTCATGCTGTCGTTATGCGCCTAACTAAGAAGTAGTTAGGCCCAGCAAGTCCGACTTCGGCTGGGAAGAAATCTTTTTGAAAGTGTTTCTGTGAAGAAGAAAAAAAAAGGCAGGAGAATGTTAGGCAGAAAGATAGTAGATGACGGTTATCAAAGGGAAAAGGCAGAGTCAAAGAGAGTGACATATATGAGAGGAAATTACAAGCACAGAACTTCCAGAAGGTGGGGGAACTATTTATACAAAGACTCCTCCCCGGTATCCACACGGGGGAAATGAGGTCTTATTGTACCATACGGTGAATCCGTGATACAGGCCCTAATCAGGTCAGTTTGGGTTACTCCGGTTTTGTTTTAATAGAGCAGTGAAATTAGGCTAATTGGGCGCGTTTCTTATAGCTTATAGCAATCTTGTAGGTTAGTCGCCCCCTCTCGTGTATCCTCTCAGGCCTGGCACACAGTACATGCGGAATATCCGCGCGGAAATACTCAATACGTAAAAGAGGGAAGGAAACAGATATACGAATTAGGCCGTGTACACACATGTTGGGATATTCCATGCGGAAATACCATGCGCAATCCATAAATAAGTGAATCAAAGAAGGGGAAAGATTTGCGCGCGTGTCCGAATTTCCCCTATATGCGTAAACTTGTATCCTTCTTTCTTCCACTTATTTAGGGTCTTCCGTACGGAACTTACGCGTCTAATGTGAACCCGGCCTTCCGTACGGAAAACACTAAATAGGTGGAAGAAAGAAGGATACAAGTTTTTGCATGTAAAGAAATTCGGACACGTGCGCAAATCTTTTCCCTTTTTTGCTTCACTTATTCATGGATTGCGCACGGGTTTCCGTATGGAATATTCGCTTATGTGTGTACACGGCTTTAGGGAAAATTCGGACACGTGCGTATATCCCCCCGCCCCCCCCCCCTTTTTATTACTTATTTACGGATTGCGCATGGGTTTCGGCGCGGAACGTCCGCGTGCATGTGTACACGGCCTCAATCTCAAAATCTGCTCCTTTTTATGAAAATAATCCTAGGCTGATCCTAACCCTATCCCTTTCCCGCAAAAAAATAGCAGAATGTTTCTTCTCAGTGAATTTTTTATCAGTCTGAAAATTTGAGGTGATTCGTGTACAAGTTAGTCGCAAAAAGATAGGTTTGACACATCATTTGTGCTACGCAATGAAAATGAGATTAATCGAACGAAAAATGGTGTTTAACGTCCTCTCGGTCTGGAACAGACACATATGGGACATTTGTAGATACAAAGATGGTGGGAACAATACTGGAGGCAATGCCCGGAGGCAGTGCAACACCACTAAAGTCCCGATTGTTTTTAACAATACAGACAGGTGTAGCAGTAACCACGCCTCGGTTAAACCTCATCGGCTATGGTACCGCCACGAAACCAGTTTGCAAACGAGATTAATGGACTTGAGCATGTTCCTTTAAATAGGCCCTATTTATAAGGTAAAAACATTTGTTTTGTAATTCTGCAAATTCATGTATTGCGAGTGAAGAGAGCGAGCTTCTACTACGACCATCGATTTGACTTATCTCAAATTATTATAAAGTGTGTGTGTGTGTGTGTGTGTGTGTGTGTGTGTGTGTGTGTGTGTGTGTGTGTGTGTGTGAGAGAGAGAGAGAGAGGGAGAGAGTCTGTGTGTATGTGTGTGTGTTAAACAGTGAAATATACATAGAGGGGAGGGGGGAAGAGACAGAGAGAGAGAGAGAGAGAGAGAGAGAGAGAGAGAGAGAGAGAGACAGACAGAGAGACAGACACACACAAAGAGAGACAGGGACAGATATATAGTTAGTTGTTTTGGGTGTTGCTCACACGATAAGCCAATTGTCACACGCAGAAACAGTTAGTTGTTTTGGGTGTTGCTCACACGATAAGCCAATTGTTGTCACACGCAGAAACAGTTGTTTTGGGGTGTTGCTCACACGATAAGCCAATTGTTGTCACACGCAGAAACAGTTGTTTTGGGGTGTTGCTCACACGATAAGCCAATTGTTGTCACACCCTGAACAGTTAGTTAGTTGTTTTGGGTGTTGCTCACACGATAAGCCAATTGTTGTCACACCCTGATGATTAAATAAAAGAAAAATGTAACAATGATACATAATATTAATAAACACTAATTGGCATTGTTCAGAGCCGGAAGTAGCTTTTTGCATTTGCCAACCGTTTCCAAGAATTCCTTGTGCACCGTGTAGTGGTTTACAAGTTGGTTACACACATTTCACGCCCACCGAAACATCATTATTTTGGCCTGCAGACTTTCAGTTAGTGCCAAGAAACAGAGAGAGAGAGAGAGAGAGAGAGAGAGAGAGAGAGAGAGAGAGAGAGAGAGAGAGAGAGAGAGAGAGAGAGAGAGAGAGAGAGAGAGAGAGAGAGAGAGAGAGAGAGAGAGAGAGAGAGAGAACACTGAACACTGAAAAACTTTATTTAACAAGGATGAAGATTTTAGAGAGAGAGAGAGAGAGAGAGAGAGAGAGAGAGAGAGAGAGAGAGAGAGAGAGAGAGAGAGAGAGAGAGAGCGGTAAGAAAAAGTGTTCTTTAAAAAAAATTGTACCCTCCAGGTACCGTCATCATGAATGCGTTTTAACCCTTTCACCGCCAAAGTCGCATTTTAGCACCATAGTGATTTAACACCAATGCCACTAAAAGGCATCAAATTGAGGTCTATTATCCAAAGACCCTATTGTCTTAGTTTTGGGAAGTAAGCATAGACCTTATTTTATATATGTCACAGAATAATCCCCAATAATGTAGATGGATTTTGTTATCTACCCAGATAAATGTGATGGAATGTTTTGCTGAAATATGGCTGGCGGTGAAAGGGTTAAACTGTGAACACGGGTAATAGTGTGTAGCTTAGACTAAGCTGCCAATCGTTTTGAGAGTTTAGTCTAATTTACATACTTCTTACTGCCCGTGTTAACTGTTGAAGACGCATTCGTGAATACCGAACCGAAACGATCGAATTTTATGCAGTGAAGAACAGAACGCTTGGTGGCTTTTTCACACTTTTATTTTTGGTGGCCTATTGTTAATAACTTGGTTTGCAACGAGGGTGCATATATTAATTATCTCTTCAATGTCCCCACTTCACCCCCCCCCCCCTCACTCCTTTCTCCCCACACCCCATTCCAACCTCCACTTCCACATCCGCTCGCTGAAAACGGCTTGATTCGCGACGCTTGAGATCGCACGACTGTACAATACGATTCGATCACGTGATCTCAATGCGCCAATCACATTTGTTCGTGGAGATCACGTGTGATCGAATCGTATCGTACTGTCGTGCGATTTTAGTGGACGTGTGGCTGGCCCTTTACACCACAGGACTGAGACTCGCGTAGTCTAAGGGAAATAATGGTGTCGCAGAATCGAACCTTATTTGGTGGGAGTTGGTTCCCTTGGCCTATCCTTGGTTGCGAACAGCCGAACAGTGTT
>CM065698.1:13973177-14028177 GCA_017654935.2 Phymorhynchus buccinoides | reverse complement strand
TTAAATCAGTCATCAGTCACACAAAAACTCGCATGCAAATTAAAAATGCAGCTATTGCCCCTGCATCTGCCGATAGTGGCTCGTCTTGATAAGGCTCCATCAAGACTCGATGATGAGGAAGTCTCCCGCTTCTAAACTTACAGGTGCTCTGTCTTCATACACTAGATCTGCCCTGAATGACGTCACGCCTTTCGTACAAAATTACGTTAGTGGCGAGATCCAATGGCGGGGAGTCCCGACTGGCAAATCTGCCCGAGGAGAGTGATTTTGGGAAAATAAAAGTGTGTGTGCTCACTTTATCTGGAAGAATGTGACTTAAAAGGTAGGTTACGTCAATAAAGTTTGCATACTGTGGCTATGTACATTAAGAAACAATGTTGTAAATAAAACGTTTTCCTGAGCGTTTTGGGGTTCAAATGGACCTTTTATTTCATAGAATTTGTAGAACAAACTAAGAAGGGAATGAATGAGTGGAGTGGGGCGTCGCCATCGTGAATAGAGTATAGTAACAGTTACTCGCGATTAGCGACGAGTGGGGGGTTAAAGCTGATAGGTGTGTTCGTGTTCTTGTGTGTGTGCGTGTGCATGTGTGTACATACGCTCGCGTCTCTCTGTCTCTGTTTTGATATGTCTGTATGTCTGTCTCACTCTGTCTTTCTCTCTCTCTCTCTCTCTCTCTCTCTGTCTCTCTCTGTCTCTCTCTCTCTCTCTCTCTCTCTCTCTCTCTCTCTCTCTCTCTCTCTCTCTCTCTCTCTCTCTCTCTCTCTCTCTCTCTCTGTATGACTACTGCGCGTTTGCGTGTGCGTGCGTGTGTTCATGCAAGAGAGAGAGAGAGAGAGAGAGAGAGAGAGAGAGAGAGAGAGAGAGAGAGAGAGAGAGAGAGAGAGAGAGAGACAGAGACAGAGAGACAGAGACAGACACAGACACAGAGAGACGGAGACAGAGGCATAAGTTCTTTTTAGCATATCTTTCCTTTTTACCAACTCAGACTCGGAAGCAACGATGCGCTCATGAGCATGTAATTCTGCGTAATGCATTAAACGTCTTCATAACCCTTCTTTCTCGATAGTAGCCAACGTTCTATTTTATGGCCAGAAGAGGCTCACCTGAGCCAGCCCTGCTATATTTATTTCGCTGAGATTCACTGTGGTTTAGGAAGAGTGTTGGCATCGCTGGTAAAAGAACAACAAATGTAGCTGACTGCAAGGATGATTCGAATGAACTCATTCGCATCGCAACAGTTTTGAATTATTAAAAAACCTCGCAAATCACTCCAGCCATACACACAAACAAAGCATACATAAACAAAAGGAGAAATAAACGAAGATTACAGGTTTTTACTTCAGGTTTAGACATAGGGATGTGGTAGATCAGACTTTTTTTTAAAGACTTTATATAGAAAAACTCTCTTCACCGATTGGTTACCCCACAACAAACCACTACAAAAGCAAAGTCAGAGGCAAAAGTGTGGTCTAAGGGAGCGAAGTGAGTTTAGAAGTGCACACAGATTTACTTCCCTTGAAGCAAATGCATCAAATTGACAGCTATCTATTAATTCCGCACAGGTATGGCTGGAACGACTTGAATGGGTTAATCTTACGTACGGGGTGACCAAAAACCAGAGAGAGAGAGAGAGAGAGAGAGAGAGAGAGAGAGAGAGAGACTGAGAGAGAGAGAGAGAGAGAGAGACTGAGAGAGAGAGAGAGAGAGAGAGAGAGAGAGAGAGAGAGAGAGAGAGAGAGAGAGAGAGAGAGAGAGAGAGAGAGAGAGAGAGAGAGAGAGAGAGAGAGAGAGAGAGAGAGAGAGAGAGAGAGAGAGAATGTGTGGATCTGTGCGTGTGTGTGGATGTGTTCGCGCACGTGCGTTTGAATGCATCCATGCGTACGGTACATGTGTCCGTTTCGTGCGAGTATACATGTGCGCGGGCGTGTAAGTGTGTGCACTCATATTATATATATGTCTTACCCATTATGGCCATATGGCCTGGGAACGCAGAAGAAGGAGATATATATATTTTTTGTTTATTTGATGAACTTTTTTCTCTCTGTTTTCTATTGGTGTTGTTTGTTTGTTTGTTTACCTAAAAACTAATCTGCGGCAGGCCTATATATCAAGGGTCGGCAAAGGGTGTGTGTCTGTATGTCCCATATGTGCCTTCCCAGGTCGAGAGGACGTAAAACTCAAATTTACGATACGGTGTCTGTCTGCCAGTCCTCTGAAGTTGTTGTTGTTGTTGTTGTTGTTGTTCTTCTTCTTCTTCTTCTTCCTTCTTCTTCTTCTTCTTCTTCTTCTTCTTCTTCTTCTTCTTCTTCTTCGTTCCCAGGCCATATGCCCATAATGGGTAAGGTACGTTTGTGTCCGGTTTTCAGTTTTCACTGGTCGCCTCGCTGCGTACAGCCAACACATTCCGGTTTCGGAGGAGCTCAAAGGAGAAAATATTTGGAAGATTTTGTGTGTGTGTGGAAAAAGGCAGGAGAATGGGGCCAATAAGTCAGAAAGATAGTTAGATGACAGAAAGCAAAGGGAAAAGGCAGACTACTAGTATCAAAGATATTCTAAAAGGGTAAGATGGATTACTTAAAAGCTCGGCGAACCGGGCTGATAGAGCTATCGTTAGTGCGGACGTGTACACTATTCACAGTGGAGGCTATCCAAAAACTCGGACTGGAACTTGAACGGAGAATTCAACTAGCCTATCGATGTGTAAAATGTGTCACGTTTCAAAGGGACATAACCAGTGTTTCTGTCCTCACTACTCATATAGGGAAAAGAGAACGGATGTTTATCTTCCCCTGTACAGTCTTTGCTAGTATGCAATACTATCACTCCCTAAGAGACGTTCTTTCCCACCACCCTCTTTGATATACCCCTTGAGGTCGGCGGGTGGCCTCCTATTACAGATTTTCCGCTCGAGCGAAGGAGGTGTGATTTTCTAAACCCCTCCACACTACAGACCACTCGTCTGACCCGCACTGTTAGGGGTGCTACCTTTAGCCCTGTGACGACGCTTGGTTGGTCAGTTTGTCTGCTGGATGACCGCTGTCCCTTTGGTGGTCAACCAGGCGATAAATTTGATTAGTGTTACCTCTTTTTGTTTGGTAGTCCCAGTTCTATAAGAACGGGACAACGTTACGATGGGGGCGAGGACTGTGCGTTTCTCTGCTCTGTGTGTGTGTGTGTGTGTGTGTGTGTGTGTGTGTGTGTGTGTGTGTGTGTGTGTGTGTGTGTGTGTGTGTATGTATGTATGTATGTATGTATGTATGTATGTATGTATGTATGTATGTATGTATGTATGTATGTGTGTATGCGTGTGTGTGTATGTATGTATGCATGTATGTATGTATGTATTGTATGTATGTACGTACGTGTGTGTGCATGTATATATGTGTGTGTGTGTATGTATGTACGTACGTATCAATATATATATATGTATGTATGCGTGTATGTATGTGTGTGTGTGTGTGTATGTATGTGTGTGTGTGTGCGTGCGTCTGTGTGTGACCATAATATGTTCTACTTCATAGCGCCTAAACCACTGAACCAATCTTAACGAAACTTGGCAGAATTGTTCCTTAGAGTGCCTAGATGCTGCGAGTGACATTTTGAAGGGGCCAATAGCACAGTGAGAGTGAGAGCTGAGGGGGCTCCGAAAACAAGTGCTCATAGTTTCAAAAATGTTGGCGTTAGACCCACTATAACCATACATTTTCGTGATCAGCATCATTGGGGGAATGCAGTAGAAGACAATTCGATGTGCTCAGGAGGAGTATATGTGTGTGGATGTTGCTTGTACTGGACTACGTTTACATGGTGTTGTCATCTTGTTTCTTGTTTTACTCTTGCACATATTACATGTACATATTATAGCCCACCCAACTTTAACCCTCTTGCATTTAATCCGGCCCAAACCGCTCTGTGTATTCAAGCCGCCCAAAACCGCCCGTAGCTTGCCCCCCACTCTAAGACCCCCTCTGATGGCATTTTCGTCACGCTCTAAGTTCTAGCTTGTTATGCACACACTATGAAGAAGCTTCTCATTTGCAGTGATGTGATAGTAACTGTTTGGCGCTCTGTGTGCTTCAAAAGACATATTTCCCCCAAAAAAATATGTGAAAGAATGTGAACACTATTAGAAGTTTTGTCTGTAACAAATGCAAATGCAAGTTAAAGTCTGAACGATTCCCAAGGGCAAGTGCGTTTATTTGTGTGTGTAGGGACAAGAATTGTTCCGATTGCCATTGACTAAATGTTCAAACGGATAATGATGACAGTTTCGTTGTTTCCAATTTTCCAAATGGGATGCACGAGGATCCGCTCTCTCTGTCTCTCTGTGTGTGTCTTTCTCTCTCTCTCTCTCTCTCTCTCTCTCTCTCTCTCTCTCTCTCTCTCTCTCTCTCTCTCTCTCTCTCTCTCTCTCTCTCTCTCTCTCTCTCTCTCTCTCTCTCTCTCTCTCTCTCTCTCTCTCTCTCTCTCTCTCTCTCCCTCTCTCTCTCCTCTCTCTCTCTCTCTCTCTCTCTCTCTCTCTCTCTCTCTCTCTCTCTCTCTCTCTCTCTCTCTCCCTCTCTCTCTCTCTCCTCTCTCTCTCTCTCTCTCTCTCTCCCTCTCTCTCTCTCTCCTCTCTCTCTCTCTCTCTCTCTCTCTCTCTCTCTCTCTCTCTCTCTCTCTCTCTCTCTCTCTCTCTCTCTCTCTCTCTCTCTCTCTCTCTCTCTCTCTCTCTCTCTCTCTCTCTCTCTCTCACACACACACACAAGGACAGATTGTAAGAATAGGCATTGCCAAAAAATCTTCATCCTTATTACATAAAGTTTTTCAGTGTTCTGTGTTCAATGCTCTCTCCTAAAATCTCAATCCTTGCGTTATGAAGTTGTTCAAGTTTCTCTCTCTGTGTGTCTCTCTGTGTGGATCTGAATATGTCTGTTTGTGTGGGTGGGTGCGGCGCGTACATACATGCACGCGCGTGTGTGTATTCTTACAAAGCAAAGCTGGGACCACATTCACATGGCTTAGCATATTATTATTTTGTTATCCCTTAGCTCACGATTACAACTGTTTGTCCTTGACTATACCTTGCACCAGGGTTGACCAGGTACAGACCCCTCCCTGTCTGTCTGTCTGTCTGTCTGCCTGACTGGCCATGTGAAAGAAGAAAACAAATACAATTGTGCGCTTCAAGTGTTGCTGGACAATTCTTTTCTTACTGCGTGCCCTCTTGCCCTTGGGCCTAACGGTCTGTGTGTCGTTGTTGTTGTACCCTGGCTTAAAGAGTCCAGGGATCATCCGAACAGCCGCAGCGCTTGATTTAAATGATGTATTGACCAACAACACATGTACATCCGAATGAGATGAACAGAAATAACGGCAGGAACAAGCTCGAAGCTTACAGTATGCCTGCTCACATTTAGTCTCTAATATGGCGGCTGGCTAACACAGACAAAGGCATGTTAACATACTTAAGAAAATAAACAAAAGTCAATTTTCAGTTTAAAAGAAAAGCCGAAGCACTTTAACCCTTTCACCGCCAGCCATTTTTCAGGAAAAACATTCCGTTAAACTTACCTGGGTAGAGACAAAAATATGTCTGTAACATTGGGGATTCCTCTGTGACATATGTAAAGTAAGGCCTATCCTTGCCTCCCAAATTAAGAGAATAGGGTCTTTGGATAACAGACCCTGATTTGATGCCTTTTAGTGACATGGGTGTTAAATCATTGTGGTGAAAAAATGCGACGTTGGCGGTGAAAGGGTTAACACTAGGGTACAAATGCATCAGCCAGGGATGAGAACATTTCACGTGTTACCGTTTTTGATTGCCCCGCCACGTGGGCAGCCACACTCCCAAGTTCGGGTGGGGTGGGGTGGAGACTAATGAAGAATCATGATGTTTTGCTAGGAGCTTGTCGTGGCTAAAGACAATCCCCGCATGACTCTGCTGAGCATAGCAGCATTTTGATGTAGCCTTGGTGTTCTAGCCTACAGATTGGTCTGGAATAGCCAAGGCGATTTTCCTATCAGTTATATTCACTATTAATGTTAGTCCCCCGTACATGAATCTGATGAAATATTATTTGGTATTGTGTTTTTTTTGTATCGGATATTTTATTTCATTCGTGTATTGGGGTCTACTTGAGCATAGCAAAGACTCTAAAAGGGTACGATGGACTACGTAAGAGTTACGGCGAGCCGGGCCGATAGAGTTATCGTTAGTGGGGTAGTTACACCCATTCACAGTGGCAGCTATCCAAAGACTCAGACTGGAATTTGAACGGAGAATTCAACTGGCCTATCGACGTGTTTTTAGCCTAAATGTGTCACGTTTCAAAGGGACATAACCAGTGTTTCTGTCCTCACTACTCGTATAGGGAAAAGGGACCGGGTGTTAGTCTTTTCTTTTCAGTGTCTTTGAGTATAGTGAGCGAAAATAGTAGGGGAAGACGGGGTAAAAAGCGCATGGGCGGGTAAGAAGCCCACCCCAATTATCTCATGAAATAAAGAAAATTTCAGTCAAATTTGCCCATGAGACGAATGCTAGACATTAACGCTCGTCTCATGGGCAAAATGAGACTGAAATTCATTTTATGAGATAATTGGGGTGGGCTTCTTACCCGCCCATGCGCTTTTTACCCCGTCTTCCCCATGACTTATTTTTAAACGGAAATATTTCACGTGAATCACGCACGACTCAGATACATCGTTAGAATACGGAAAGCTATCTGCAGTATCGACGCCAATAATTTTTGTTTTTTCAAGTTAAGGTCTGTGTACACGTTAACACCATTCACAAGCAGGCCAACCCTCTTTGCTGTAAGTCATGCTATCACTGTGCTGTCATGGGGAAATAGAAATATCACGTGAATAATGTTAACGTGTACTCAGACCTTTATGACCTCACTGCTACTCCTATCCCTTTCTCCAGGTCGGGATAGGGTTAGATAGGGATAGGGTTAGGATAGAACGCCCGGGAAAGGGATAGGGTTAGGGTTGGGGTTAGGGTTAGAACTGGAGAGAAAAAAAGTCAAGTAAAGACAAAATGGCCGCTTGCGTTGCCGTTATTCAATGAAATTGCAAGTAGTTGTAGTCGATACTGCAGATAGCTTACTGTGTTATAATCGGATCGCACTGGGGTCGTATCGTATGCAGTGTATCGGGCCCCTTGACTTAGCAACTGGAAAGCTCTCTCGACTATTATAGCGGCCATATTTTCTTCTTCTTCTTCTTCGATCGCTCAGACAGTTTCCTGTCAATTGTGAGCGCAGATGCGTCATGCTGCCGTTATGCGCCTAACTAAGAAATAGTTAGGCCCAGCAAGTCCGACTTCGTTCGGCTGGAGGAAATCTTTTTTAAAGCGTTTCGTGAAGAAAAAAAAGGCAGGAGAATGGACCGGGTAAGGCAGAAAGATAGTAGATGACAGTAAGCAAAAAGGAAAAGGCAGAGTCAAAGAGAGTGACAGATTAGAGGAAGTTACAAGTACAGAACTTCCATAAGGTGGGGGAACTATTTATGCAAAGACCCCCCCCGGTATCCCCACGGGGGGTGCCTACTATTATAGCGTCCATATTTTCAAAAGAGAATTGACGGTGCAGTGTGTCCAAACCCCCCGACCCCTTTGACTTCATTCCCCTTATGTTGGACCCACCTGTTGACTCAATTAATAGACTCCACTTGACCGATCGGAAGGGTAGGGTAAGACGGGGTAAAAAGCCCATGGGCGGGTAAGAAGCCCATGCCAATTATCTCATGAAATGAAGCAAATTTCAGTCAAATTTTGCCCATGAGACGAACGCTAAACATTAACACTCGTCTCATGGGCAAATTTGACTGAAATTCGCTTCATTTCATGAGATAATTGGCATGGGCTTCTTACCCGGCCATGGGCTTTTTACCCCGTCTTACCCCTACCCTTACCTACGCTAATAGTAGGTCAACATTGTAGTCTGTTTGGTCAGTTTGACCATGGACACTAAATATAGCATCCATGGTTTGACCGATGTGGTGGTCACTCGGAGACTTACTGACTTACTTACTGAGTAGAGTAGGCCTAATAACCGTTTTTGACCCCCGCCAAGGAAGTTGTATTTCTCTCTCTCTCTGTGTGTGTGTGTGTGTGTGTGTGTGTGTGTGTGTGTGTGTGTGTGTGTGCCACAGTCTCTATATTTATGTCTGTCTGTCTGTTTGTCTGCCACTGTCTCTCTCGTTCTTTCTCTTCCTCTGTTTTTGTCTATGTTCATACGAGTGTATGGCGGTTTTTAAAACAAATGTGTTAATGAATAGTGTGCATACGACTGCATACGTCCATCGTTCTCCCCCCCCCCCCTTCTCTGTTTTTGTCTATGTTCATACGAGTGTGTGTTGTTTTTTGTATTATGTGTTAACGAATAGAGCGCATACGTCTGCATACGTCCGTGTCTGTTTCTCTCTATATGCTTACCTGTCTCTCTCTGTCTGTCTGTGTCTATCTTTCTCTCTTCTTCTCTCTGTCTGTCCCACTCTCTGTCTCTGCGTGTTCACTTGTCTCTCTCTTTTTGTTCCCCTGTCCGTCCGTCCGTCTGTCTGTCTGTCTGGATGAGATGAGATGAGATTAGCGTCCAATTGGTCGGAGACCTTTATGGACGATATTCCTGAAGATTGGGTCTTCTTGTTGATGTCTGTCTGCTTTTGTCTTTATCCGCACGTGCGCACACACTGCATGTCTGTTCTTCTTTTTCTGCGTTCCAAGGCCATCAGCCCATAATGGGTAAGGTATGTGTATGTGTCCGGTTTTCAGTTTTCACTGGCCTCCCCGCTGCGTAAAGCCAGCACATTCCGATTTCGGAGGAGCTCAAAGGAGAAAATATTTGGAAGATTTGTTTTTAAAAATGCAGGAGAATGTGCCTATAAGTCAGATAAATAGTAGATGACAGAAAGCAAAGGGAAAAGACAGAGTTAAAAAGTTACATATTAGAGGAAGTTACAAGCACAGACATTCCAGAAGGTGGGGGGACTATTTGTACGAAAGACACCCCCCGGTATCCCCACGGGAGTGCATGTTTTTTTATGCATAAGCTTAGGGAGTCTGAATTTGAACACATTTTTTTGTTAGTACATGTCTGTTTTTACATACATAGACCTATCATCTATTATTATTATTATTATTATTATTATTATTATTATTTCATTATTGCATAATTTTATCACCGTGGCAATAACCTTATAAGGGTTTTATGACAATAAAAAAAAAATCGTTCTTGTTCTTGTTAGGCCTTCATGTAATGCCTGCCTGAAGTCCTGTAGTCCTAAAGTGCATGTGTTCATCGCTTTATTTCCTGTTTCCACTGTACAGACAATGAAACAATAAAGCGCTGCCATCATTAAGCCATAACACCTGTACCTGTGTCACTGGTTGACGTCTAGTGTTACGAAAGCTTCAGAAACATTGTCCATAAGAGGCGACGCCCAATTGGACGTCAATCTAATCTGCAACCACACATTGTATCTCTCGGGGCAGTTTGGGACCAACCTAGTTGGAGGCTATTCAATATGTCTTTACATAGCGATCTGCCTTGAGTGTCCTCCTCTCTGTCTTTGGTTTGCCTTTTACCAGATCTTCTGTGCTATATACACAATTCATCAAAAGTTAAGCACCGCTGGCATACAATGTGGTGGTACCATAGCCGATGAGGTTTAACCGAGGCGTGGTCACCGCTACAGCTATCTGTATTAATTTAAAAAATCGGGACTCTACTGGTTTCGTACTGCCTCCGGGCATTGCCTCCAGTATTGTTCACACCATATTTGTATTTACAAATGTCCCATATGTGTCTGATTCAGACCAGGAGGACGTAAAACTCCATTTTCGCTGGCATAGCCTACAATGTGGTGGTACCATAGCCGATGAGGTTTAACCGAGGCGTGGTTACCGCTACACCTATCTATATTGTTAAAAACTCGGGATTTTTATACTGGTGTTGCACTGCCTCTGGGCATTGCAGCCAGTATTGTTCCCGCTATCTTTGTATTTACAATTGTCCCATATGTGTCTATGACCGAGAGGACGTAAAATATCATTTTCATCTTAAGCACCGCTGATAAATATACACTCTTTCGTTATTGTTGTTGTTGTTTTCAAGTATTTCACAGTCACTACATCCAAAATTGTATGGACATGACAGCTTCTGTTGGCAAGAGAACGAGAAGAGATTACGGGTTAAGGCCTACTACACTACATGCGATTCGCCGTCGATGCGATGCGATTGTGAAGCTGCGAGTGACGATTCACGTGAAATACTTCCGCCGTCTAAAAATAATTCTACTACTTTCACTCTAATATAGTAGACCCAATAGGCCTACATGAATTTCACGCGAATCATGACTCGCATCGTCACAATCGCATCGCATTGACAGAGAATCGTATGTAGTGTAGCAGGCCCTTTAGACGAGCGCGCAGGACCGTTTTTGTTATAGGTCTTCTATTTCTTAACCCTTTTGCCGCCAGCAATTTTTCAGCCCAAAACTACCATTAACCCTTTCACCGCCAATGTCGCATTTTAGCACCACAGTGATTTAACACCTATGTCACTAAAAGGCATCAAATTGGGGTATATTATCCAAAGACCCTATCGTCTAAGTCTTGGGAAGTATGGATAGATGGATAGACCTTATTTTATATATATATATCACAGAAGAATCCCCAATACTGCAAATTGACTTTGTTCTCTACCCAGGTAAATTTAATGGAAAATGTTGGCTGAAATATGGCTGGCGGTGAAAGGGTTAAACTTAACTGGGTAGAGAAAAAATGTATCTATCTGCAATATTGGGAATTCATCTGTGACGTGTTTAACATTAGGCCTATCCTTACTTCCTGAATTTAAGAAAATAGGGTCTTCTGATAACAGGTCCTGATTTGATGCCTTTTAGTGACATGGGTGTTAAACCATTGTGGTGCATACATGCGACATTGGCGGTGAAAGGGTTAATGTACCCACGTAGGATTCGCTGAGTAATGAAATATTGCGACATTTTGCCAAACTGTGGACCAGTGGTCGCATGAACTGGTAATTATCCGCAAACTGCTGATTGCAAAATAACCAGAATAGGTCCTACTGGGAAGAAAATTGTTTTTTCACCTGTCGGTCCCAGGGACTGATAATTTGTTTGGACTAGGGCAGATAAATTATTGGTTTATTACATAATGGCCTTTATCATGACTGCAATTAATTATTGAACAAAGATAATTAGCTGAAAATGTTCATAAAATACAGCTTCATGTTTGGTAAAAAATGCAAAAACGGAAAAATGGAGTTAACCAAGAAATGTAGGGGGGGCACATCTTGACCTTTACCAAATTATTTTAACAGAGGCCTTGATATTGTGGTTTTCAATGGTTTTTGTTTCCCTGGGACTGGTTTTGACACCGGTTGTTGGAGGGACTTGTCCCGATGGACACCCCTCCACACACCCCGACCTCTTCGCCTTATGCATTAATATGACTAAAAGTATAATAAGAAACTTCATCTCCATCGATCGCTCAAACAGTTTTCTGTTATAATGAGCGCAGATGTATCATGCAGCCGTTATGCGCCTAACTAAGAAACAGGCCCAACATGTCTGTCTTCAGCCGGAGAAAATCTTTGAAATAATGTTTTTTTGAAAAAAAAGGCAGGAGAATGGAGCAGTAAAGCAGAAAGATAGTAGATGACAGTAAAGCAAAGGGAAAAGGCAGAGTCAAAGAGAGTGAGAGATAAGAGGAAGTTACAAGCACAGAACTTCCAGAAGGTGGGGGAACTATTTATACAAGATACCTCCCGGTATCACCACGAGGAGATAAGAAACAATTATCACAAAATCTAAATTTTAAAATGAAATTTGGGGGTGTACCTTATATCCGAAAAAAATATTGTAAGTTTGGAAATCGTCCTTATCTTTTTGTGACGTGTGTACGACATCAGCAGATCAGTTCAGTCTAAAGGAAACGAGTAAGCTTACATTGGTATTGGACAGTACAGAAATCAGTAGTTCCCGTGGGTTTGGTTACTTTCTGGTTTGACCGCCACGCCCATCCAAGGCAAAGTCACCTCAACCAAAGACTGTTAGATCTGACAATGGCCTTTATAAATTACCTCAACTGACTGAGAGGGTATAGGAGATAAAAGATCTCACAGAGAGAGAGAGAGAGAGAGAGAGAGAGAGAGAGAGAGAGAGAGAGAGAGAGAGAGAGACAGACAGACAAACAGACAGACAGACAGAGAGCCAGAGAGCCAGATGGGCTATCTCGAAGCATGGAGGTTCAATTTAACAACGGACTTCGCTGACAAGACGGACCATGTTGTTCAATAAGTCATAGGCCTCCGCTTGCTTACTTGGCGCTAAGTTTTAGTAGTAAGTATTAGGCCCTATTACTATATATCACATTTATGCGATACAGACATAGGTGAAGTCGTGGTTTTGATTCTCTCTCTCTCTCTCTCTCTCTCTCTCTCTCTCTCTCTCTCTCTCTCTCTCTCTCTCTCTCTCTCTCTCTCTCTCTCTCTCTCTCTCTCTCTCTCTCTCTCTCTCTCTCTCTCTCTCTCTCTCTCTCTCTCTGTGCGCGCGCGTGCTGTGTGTGTATGCGTTTCTACATTTGTATGTGTGTAGGCCTATGTCTCTCTCTCTCTCTCTCTCTCTCTCTCTCTCTCTCTCTCTCTCTCTCTCTCTCTCTCTCTCTCTCTCTCTCTCTCTGCATGCACGTGTGTGTGTGTGTGTGCGTGCGTGCGTGTGTGCGTGCGTGTGTGCGTGCGTGCGTGCGTGCGTGCGTGCGTGCGCGCGCGCGCACATGCTGTGTGTGTATGCCTATGCGTATGTCTCTGTGTGTGTGTGTGTCTCTGTGTGTGTGTGTGTGTGTGTGTGTGTGTGTGTGTGTGTCTCTCTGTGTGTGTGTGTGTGTGTGTGTGTGTGTGTGTGTGTGTGTGTGTGTCTGTCTGTCTGTCTGTCTGTCTGTGTGTGTGTGTGTGTGTGTGTGTGTGTGTGTGTGTGTGTGTGTGTGTGTGTGTGTGTGTGTGTGTGTGTGTGTCTAAGTGACAGTCCGTGTCTGTGTGTGTCTGCTCCCTGTGTTTCTCTACCTCTGCAGTCGTGGGTGTAGTGGATTACATTATGAAGAAGCTGCTGGATGTGCATCTCTTTGCGGAAACACCCCACCCACCCTCCTCCTGTATCCTAACACAGCGTACAAAGTGGGATAAGCAACTTCTTTGGCACAAGATTGCTGGGGATGCAAATCGGTTTAACCCTTTCACCGCCAGCCATATTTCAGCCGAAAATGTCCATTAAATTTCCATTGGTAGAGAACAAAATTTCCCATCTGTAGTTTTGGAGATTCTTCTGTGACACATACAGTAAGGTATATCCTTTCTTCCCAAAACTAAGGCAATAATTATGGTCTTTGGGTACTAGACACCAATTTGATGCCTTTTTAGTGACAGGTGTTAAATCACTGTGGTGCTAAAATGCGACTTTGGCGGTGAAAGGGTTAACGTCCTCCGGTCTGGAACAGACACATAGTTGGTATTTGGTATATTCTAGCCACAGAGACTTATATGTCTGTGAAATTCCGGCTGCTCTCCCCAGGAGAGCGCGTCGCCGCTGCAAGTGCAGCGCCTACCCAATTTTTTAAATTTAGGGTGAGGAGGGTGTGTGAACATACTTGGAAAACCTAGCTATCACTTTGGCCATACCAGGCAGCGGGATTTCTCCCTGCTCTTACCGACTTTCAACTGCCGTGGGATTTTTATGTACGTAAAGCGCACGGGTAAGACTAGCTTTAAGTCCCCATCCGAAGGACTCGACGTTCAGTTCGATTTTCCTGTCAAACTAGAAAGAAAGGGCGAGGAGGCCGGGATTCGAACCCGGGTCACTCACGCTGCAGTCACGCATTACATTTGGCAGGCGAACGTCTTAACCACTCTGCCACCTTTCTCCCGATTATGGGACATTAGTAGATATAAAGATGGTGGGAACGATCCTGGAGGCTATGCCCGGAGGCAGTGCAACACCAGTAAAGTCCCGAATAGATTTATATAGATATGTAAGTGTAACTTGAGCACTTGCAGTTGAAGTGCAGGCATCTAAGCACACAGGGCCTATGCATCACGCGCGACGGGCGCTGTGCCAACATTAATAAAGCCAATCCCTAGGAAGGGTTGAGTGTTTGATTTAGACGTGGCGTGAAGCGAACATTACAGACACGGTCTGGAAATGTTTCAGCCGAGGATGAAGCTGGCAGAATTTCCTAAAATAATAAATACACATTTTTTATTAAACAAAATACTCATGCCATAATTATATGAAGTGTTGGGGTACGGGGAATCACCAAGGCTGTAATATTTATCTCTCTCTCTCTCTCTCTCTCTCTCTCTCTCTCTGACACGCACACACAGAGGCATAAACACGTACACGTGCGAAAGATTGCTTGAGTGAAATGCAAACCATAATATCAAGACATTTTTTGTTTGATTCGTGAAAACGCGTCCACAATACACGTGCGTGGATTTTACAGGGGAAAGAGGCGCGCGTGCGTGCGCGCGCGCGCGCGCGAGTGCGTACGTGTGTGTGTGGGTGTGCGTGTGTGAGGTGGTTATCTAGACCCTAAGAGCTAAGAATTTATAATCCTTTAGTACCGCTGTTAGCTAAAAAAAACAACCCACAACCAAACACAGCCAGTGTGGCGGGGTGTTAAATGTGTCGCATCATTGTCAACTCATAACAGCACATTACGCAGGCTGTTCGGGGCGTGCATGTAGATTCCGTGCAGCACGTGATGCTTGGCTTTCCGCGTAATAATCTACTTGTCGGGATTTTTTTTTCCTTCAGGGTTTTGAGTTGACGGTCGTGTCTGTGTGTGTATGTGTGCTTGATAGTGGCTACAAATAGCCGTTTGGGAATGTTCACCATTGGAATAATATTCTGTGTTCTAGAACAAATTAAGAGGTAGGCTTTGCGTTAATCTTCACACTATTTCTTCAGTTGCAAATCAGTAATTGCATGTGTAAATACTGCAGACTGGTTAGTCAGTGTGTCCGTTTTTAGTTTTCAATGATCATAAGTCAGAAACATAGTAGATTTCTTCCAGTAAGCAAGGACATAAAGTACATTTCTGGAAGTTCTGCGTGTCGGGTTAAAATTCCTAGCTCGCTATACTATAAGACTGACTATTTGCGACATCTAATCTGTCACTCAGGCCAGTCTGCCTTTCCATTTGCTTACTCAGTTACTGTCATCATCATCTTCTTCTTCCTTTAACCATCCACCTTCATCCATAATGGATGATCCATTTAAAGATTCTGAGAGTCATCTAGGCCTACTGTCTTTGTTTCTGTCTTACTGGTCCATTCTCCAGGCTTTTTGTTTTTCAAGAAACACAAAGATTCTCTCCAGCCGAAGACGAACATGTTGGGCCTAATTTCTTAGGCGCATTATGACGGCCGCATAATGCATCTGCGCTCATAATTGACAAAGCTGAGAGATCAACGACGACGAAGAAGAATCTTCTTTGCAAAAACCTGAGTACCTTGAGTATGTAAAAATAAAACCAAAAACACAAAGATGGGACTTTGAAAACCTAACGGCTATATTATTTTGTCCCTATGTCGTAATCCTAATCCTAATCCTAAAGAACTGGAAAAAAATGACATAATGGCATATCCCCTGTGTATTTTTTTTCAGGAAAGAGAGTTTGAAGAGAACGATGTGGTGCACGTGGTCAAGCAGGCGGCAGATAGCTAGGCTACCCACCTCACGTTGTGTAACTTTCTGTTTCAGGAAAAAGACTGAGTTTGAAGAGAACGATGTGGTGCGCATTGTCAAGCGGGCGGCAGATAGGCTACCCACCTCACGTTGTGTAACTTTCTGTTTCAGGAAAAAGACTTTGAGTTTGAAGAGAATGATGTTGTGCGCGTGGTCAAGCGGGCGGCAGACAGCCCTCACGACGTGCTGTGGGACGACGAAGACATGCTGGCGGACGAAGCAGGCTCCACCCCAGGGGAGGATTATGAAGGAAGTGGTACAATTGAACCCGTCCTCCCCACTGTGCCAGGCTACCCAGGTGAGCCAAAGCATTGGAGAGAGAGAGAGAAGAGAGAACACTGAATGGTTTAGTGAATAGGCCTTAGGCCCATGTCATGATGGGCATTTACAAAAACAAAGATTTTAAGGGCATTGCAATGCATGAATAAATTCAAACACATGTAATTCACAGAGAGAGAGAGAGAGAATGCATAGGCTACACTCATACACTAGCACATGTGTGCATGAAACTCGCTCTCTCTCTCGCTCTCTCTCTCGCTCTCGCTCTCGCTCTCTCTCTCTCTCTCTCTCTCTCTCTCTCTCTCTCTCTCTCTCTCTCTCTCTCTCTCTCTCTCTCTCTCTCTCTCTCTCTCTCTCTCTCTCTCTCTCTCTCTCTCTCTCTCTCTCTCTCTCTCTCTCTCTCTCTCTCTCTCTCTCTCTCTCTCTCTCTCTCTGAAGTGAAATTCCTTTGGTCTGGAACAGACATATGATATATGGGACATTAGTAGATATAAAGATGGTGGGAACGATCCTGGAGGCAATGCCCGGAGGCAGTGCAACACCAGTAAAGTCCGGGATTTTAACAATACAGATCTCTCTCTAGATATCTCTCTCTGTATGTGTGTGCGTGTGCATACAGGCGTATAATTATGGTGTGTCTACTGTCCCTCGTTTCTATGTAGAGGTTTTGACTTTGACAGTACTTTCTTTTTAAATACCCCCCACGTCACGTGTCACATTCCCTCTTATGCTAGGAAGATTTCTTAAGATTTCTTACCAGCTATAAGAAGGAAAACGCATGGGAACCGTGATTTTGACACGTGACGTGGTGGGTCTTTGAAGTTATCTTTCCTTGAAGCACAACTCTGTAGGTGGCGCATTGTCCTGATAATTTGTCGTCACCCGAGGAAACAATGAGAACATTGAACGTGTGGAACATTACTTACACTGATAGAAAAGAAACATTTGAGAGAAAAATGCAAAAAGTCAGCAGTAAAATGTTTGACTGAGTCTGTTTATTAGATCAGGTTGCCTTTGTCTTGTGTGTTTGTATAAATGCATGTACAGTGGATTCCTGATAACTCAAAAACGGGTAACTCAAAAACACCGGATAACTCACAATAATTTTTGGGTCCCAATTTAATAATCTTTATGTTGAAAAGTCTTTAACTCCAAATATTGGCTATGCAGTCCATTCAATTTTGACTGAAGCGATTTTTTGTGTTACTGTAGATGCAATATTGTGAATATGTTTGAGGGGGGTGTATGATGTATGTGCTCAGGCACACAAAAGTGTGTTTGTGCACGCGCTTGTGTGTATGCTTGTGTGTGTGTGTGTGTGTAGCTTTGTTTAGATCTTCTTCTTCTTCCGATTGGGGATGTTTATCCTGCCCCACGCCCAAAGTCTTTGTTTAGACTGCTATTGGCGTACAGGATGCATGCTTTGCGAGTTCCTGTCAAAGTGTCATCCATTCCTACACACGGCCTACTCGTACCGAATAGTGGAGTGGGCTTTAACCCTTTCACCGCCAGCCATATTTCAGCTAAAAAGTTCCATTAAATTTACCTGGATAGAGAACGAAATCCATCTGCTGTATTGGGGATTCTTCTGTGACATGTATAAAATAAGGTCTATCCTTACCTCCCCAAACTAAGACAATAGGGTCTTTGGATAATAGACCCCAATTTGATGCCTTTTAGTGACATAGTGTTAAACCACTGTGGTGCTAAAATGCGACTTTGGCGGTGAAAGGGTTAACATGCGCGCAAGATCTTGCGAGTGCATTCACACACAGGAACTCGGTTTTAGGTCTCATCCGAAGGACCAGGAAATAAGAGTAAAGTATCTTTCCCAAGGATGCAACATCGTGACCAGCCCAGATTCGAACCCACCACACCCGCAAACCCGAGCGGCGACCAAAGGATGGGGTTTTGTTGCTCTGCACATTTTTGTTTTAAGCATCGAATCAAACTGAGAATCTAAGTTGCCAGTAGGCGTGGAAAATATAATGTTGCGCATGATGAAGTAGCCACCACACACTGCCTAAAGCCGCAGACGACATTCTGTTTCCTGAAAGGTTTGAACAAGTGTAGAGTGGCGCATAGGTAACGCGTTCGCCTTGTGTCAAGTAAACCCGAGTTCGAACCTGGGTACAGGGGATTTTTTCGTTTCACTTTGCACTAGGCTTCACGGTCTGAACGTGGAGTCTTTCGGATGAGACGATAAACCGAGATCCCATGTGCCCATGCATTTAGCACACATTAAACCCAGTGGCAACGAAAAAGTTGTCATTTGGTCAAATTTTAACCCCCCCCCCCTTTCCTTCCTCGTCAGTCACACAAAAATTGCATGCAAAAAAAAAAAAAGTGGGTGGCGCGCCTCTGGCTGTGACATGCTCTCCAGGTGGGAAGAACCCGAATTTCACAGAGACGCCTCTGTGACTATGAAGTACCTAATACCTAAATACTAATACAACAGGACACAGCAGCTGCTGAACAAACTGGGTTAGAAAAAAATACGGTGATGACTGACATACATATGCAGACTAAGGTGAACTGGGTGCTCAAATATCATGTCACCCATCTTTGACCTTTAGCTGGACACAAGGGGGCTCTGTTAGTGTGCTGGCCTTTCTTCTCTCTCTCTCTCTCTCTCTCTCTCTCTCTCTCTCTCTCTCTCTCTCTCTCTCTCTCTCTCTCTCTCTCTCTCTCTCTCTCTCTCTATCTATCTATCTATCTATCTCTTCCTTCCTTTTCCTGTGTACTCCCTGTCTTGAACATTCTTGGTGGTCTTCAAGCAAAATGAGCTTCTGGTGGCCTTACGAGAGATACCTCTTCTGGCTTATATTATATTTCCCGTGATTGAAGGAATAATCTATTATTTTGCCGCTCGCACAACCTGAAAGAGTGAGACACAGAAAGAAAGAGTGAGTGAGCCGACAAAATGCCTTCAAATGGAAAGGCACCTGGTGTCAAAGGCTCAAGGCCATAACTCCGCCTAAACAGCTCATTGTTGAACAATGAAAGTGATTGACTGACCAGGCTTCACTGAAACCCATTCACAGACACTTTCAGTTTTATAGCAATGTTATGTAAGCTTATGTCCAAAGGTCTACAGCTTGCTGTTGACTGGCTTCAGGGTGAATGTTCACGGGGACAAGATTGATGCAATGTAGACTTTTAATGCTCGATCATGTTAGCCCTCTTCTCTGTTCTTTGCACTGGCTTCCTGTGTTGCAGACAGAATTGAGCATAAATTAAACACCCAAGGTTTGCTATACATCTATCCATGAAGCTGCTCCATCTTACCTCTGCGACAATATTTCCATCTATACGCCAGCTCGCATTTTGCGTTCGGTTTCTGACCCTCTTTCTCTCCAGATCCCTAGGTATAAGCTTTCAACTGTTGGTCGGCGCTCTTTTGCTGTCTCAGGACCGACCTCCTTGAACAAACTTCCTCTTTCCCTCCGTCAGCGACCGACCCTCTCGGCTTTCAAATCTAACCTCAAAACCCACCTGTTTCCCCGTCATTAAAGCTCCGCTGTCTTTCTCTTCCCTCCCTTGCCTTTAGGTCTGTTTCTGCTGTATTCCATTTATGTCATACGTGTGTGTTCGCTTTGTATTGCGTTTCTGGTTGAATGCGTTATGAATGCTAACGTGTGTGTGCGTTTTGATTTGATTTCTATCAAGATTCAGCGCCGTATAGATACTGTATGTTGTTCTTGTTGAATGATAGTTACTATTACACGGTTTCTAATTTTCTTTCCCATCAAGGGGTACGCTCACCCCCTGTTTACAGTTTTATGGGGCAATTTGACTTCCAGTTTTAAATGATAAAGAGACAAACACTGTGCGCGCTTATAATTATATGACACGCACATCAAAGCTCTATTAAGAGCCATGTTGACCAAAGGAATACGAAGTGTATGAAACAATTTTTCACTGTCATAGAAAAATTCAGAAATTATTGATTTTCTTATTATAAAATTTAAAAGAGCGGTTTAGACTCAATCGGAGAAAATGGTATAGAGATATACCTTTCCTGACTTGAATGTCTAAGCCAAAAACCAGCATTCTAGGACTATGACATCAAAAGTTATGACATCAGCAATGACTTCTTCTTCTGCGCTCCTAGGCCAAAAGGCCATAATAGGTAAAGTACTATGTGTCAGTTTTCAGTTTTCGCTGCATACATCCGACACATTCCGATGTCGGAGGAGCTCAATAGGAGAAAAGTTTTGGTTGTTTTTTAAAAGGCAGAAGAATGGGCCAATAAGTCAGAAAGATAGTAGATGACAGTAAGCAAAGGAAAAAGGCAGAGTCAAAGAGAGTGGCTGATTAGATGAAGTTACAAGCACAGAACTATTTTACGAAAGACCCCCCCAGTATTCCCATGGGGAGAGATTCATGGAGGGGGCAGGGTCGTCCAGCTCCCCGTATGGAGGCACGAGGCATCCACCCACTGCCCCGCAGCAATGACATATAACAGTACACAGTTTGTTGTAGGTATGGGGCAGGCAGTGAAGGGGTTAACTCATCTTTATCCGTTTATTGCTTGGTCAATGTATTTCATGTAAGCTACACTCAGTATTGTTTTTGCATTAGATCTTTCCCATCAGAATTGATTTTACAAAAATATATACCGTAAATACTGGACTATAAGATGCACCTGTATATAAGCCGCATCCCTTAAATTGACAAAATATTAGGTATTTATTCACATATAAGCCGCACCAGTTTATAAGCCGCAGACAAAATTGTATGTGCACAAACCAACACAAAATATAAACATTCCCATATTAGAACATATGTATTTAATGTTTGAATCTATTGATTACCAAAACCAGTTTTGAGTCTAAAGAAGCTCAAAATAGGCTGAAGAATGTGGCCAGAAACAAGATTTAATAATACTGATAATTGTAGAATGGAAAAGAAAAATAACCCACAGATAAGCCGCATCAGTCTATAAGCCGCATGGGCCATAGTTCAGGAAAAAAGTAGCGGCTTATAGTCCACATTTTACAGTATCCTTTTCATACAAAGCATTTTAGTTGTTGTCTTCTTTCTTTGCTGCAGTGTTTTTCCGGGTGACCTTAAAGTTTACGGACCTGATCTACCAGCCGGAGATGGCTGACCGCAACAGTGACGTGTTCATTTCCACGTCGCGGCGACTGGCGGGCGCCATCGAGCAGCTGTTTGCCGATGTGCCGGGACAGCAGATGGTCACCATCCTGCAGTTCATGTGAGAAGAACATGTTTACTTGAATTTTATAAATTGTTATTAATAGTAGTACATGTAGTAGTGTTTACTTGTTGGTGTCATATAAAACCATGTAACGGTTTCAAAAGACAATACAAATGTATTGTAATTCACACACACGCATGCACATGTACACACACACACACACACACACACACACACACACACACACACCACACACACACACACACACACACACACACACACACACACACACACACACACACACACACACACACACACACACACACACACACACACACACACACACACACACACACACACACACACATCACACACACACACACACACACCACACCACACACACCACACCACACCACACCACACCACACCACACCACACCACACCACACCACACCACACCACACCACACCACACCACACCACACCACACACACACACACACCACACACACACACACACACACACACACACACACACACACACACACACACACACACACACACACACACTTTGATTTGCGTAAACACGCAGACACAGCCGCGCAAATACTTCATCTCACTCGCTCTCACATTTCATTCACGCTAATATATGACGATTTAAGTAAAACATCACAGTTGTTGCTTTTGTACCGTGGCTAAAAGACTCCAGGGATCATCCCAACAGCCGAAGCACTTGAACACTATGGCACAAATGCACCAGCTAGGGATGGGAACAATTACGTGTGTGACCGTTTTTGATTACCCCGCCACGTGAGCAGCCACACTCCGACTTTGGAGGATTTTTGAGACTGATGATGTTATGCTAGGAGCTTGTCATAGCTAAAGACAATCCCCGAATAACCATGCAGAGCATAACAACATTTTGATGTAGCCCTGGTGTTCTAGCCTATGTCAATTGGTCTGACACAACCTTAAGTCAAGGCGGAAACATCACAGTTGATCGTGGATAGTGAACACTGCCTTTCTTTTATATATATTATAAAAAAAGGACAAAGTTTATTGTGCATTTATACTGGACTGAACATGGATTGTGTGTTTTAAAAGTTGACATTGAAACCATCCAGGTTTTGGTTTCTCCCTTCAATTCATCTTGGTAACCTGGGTAACCATAATATTCGTTATCATGGCTGCAATATTGTATTTTGTGAACATTGGAAAATGTGACATAATTTGATCATTTTATAGAATTCGATATTTCTTGTTTATGTTTTGTTTTCCAGCTGACCATTTGGTGTATTAGTGGATGATAAATCTTTTGATAAGAAACAGGCATGGGAATTGTCAGTCTTTTGGCTGATTTCAGCTTTTTTGATGGTCCAAGAGGACATTTATGAGATAAAAATTAAAAAAAGCCCAATGAGTAAAACTGAAGTTATTGGTTATAAAGGAATGCAAAATGAACTAAATATATCAGTCTTATCTCTAATACTGTTTTTAAGGCTTAGATAACAGAAAAAGCTTCATTTTCTGGGGGCTGTGTCCCAACACACACGGTTTTCAGTTGTTTTTTTATTCCTTGTTCCTATGCCTGCTTCCAGACCCCAATTTTCAGTCTGTTTTGTCTTCTCTAATTCCCATGCCTGAAGAAATCATGAGAAGATTGGAAGATAATATTTTGCATCTCTGTAATTCTTTTTGTATGTAAGAGGATCATGGGTGCAACTCTTCCTGCTATACAAGGATTTCCTGTTTTTGAATTTTACCAGAAAAGGAATGTCCTTTTATTAAATTTGTGAAACAAGATCTTTGTGTGTCTACTGTATTTTTCTAACACTTTAAAACAAGCATAATTTGTATAAATTGTGGAAAAAACAAACTAAAATACCTTCATAAATCAATTTCTGCTTCATCTGCAGGGGGACATTACCCCCTGGACCCCGGCCTTTCAGGTTTTTACATTTTGTGTAGTTGCACCCATGAAGGCGATACATCATCCTTTTGTTATATGGTATTATTTTATCTTATTTTGGGCCCATGTTTGCTTTTATTGATTTCAAACTCACATGGGCACTACTTATCTATGACCAATGATGTGTTTTCTTTTCATATAGAGAAGACCAGTTGAGGTAACAGTGTGATGAAGCTTCTTTTCATACAAATGCGCATGCAATGATGCATGCAGTTACTTTCATAAAAAATAACATTTTCTATCAAAAGTCCCAGAAAAAAAGTTTTAACTGGATTAGTCAGTAGGTCATGGTATGAATGAAGTAAAATCAAAAGATATTTTAATCAGTTCTGTGCGCTTATATTGAGTCAAACAATGCTTCTTCTTTTTCCCAGCTTAAACCCATAATTTTTGTTGCCGTTATTTTTTCCTTTTTTTTCCAGATTGCTCAATGATCCGTTTAGAATTTGCTTCTTGCTTTCGCAAGGTTAACCCTTTCACCGCCAGCCACATTTCAGCCAAACATTTCCGTTAACTTTACCTGGGTAGAGAATAAAATAAGGGTAGAGAATAAAATATATCTGCAGTATTGGGGGTTCTTCTGTAACATATATGAAATAAGGTCTATCCTTACTTCCCAAAGCTAAGACAATGAGGTCTTTGGATAATAGACCCCAATTTGATACCTTTTAGTGACCTAGGTGTTGAATCACTGTGGTGCTAAAATGCGACTTTGGCGGCGAAAGGGTTAACTATTGAGTTAATTATTGAGTCGAAGAGTGTGAAAATATTCAAGTCTTATAAGTGAAAGACTGCGTCATGTGAAAAGCAGGTCTTGTGAATTGAGCTTGCTTTTATTAATTTATGTAAAAGACCACAGTCATGTGCATTTTTGTCCTCCCGGCTTTTGCAGTAGTCGTAGCCTGTTTCAAGTTTTGTTGCTTCTTCTGCACAGCAAGCAAACCCCTCACCTGCTTCTTTTTAAACACTGACTATCAAAGTAGACACAGTCTATGCGTTGGAACTGTGTAATAAAAAACCCTCTTTGAAGAAAGAATTGAACATTTTTATTTTACAACAAAATATCGTCGGTGAAATTCAAAAACCTCGTATCTCAATTTTGGTAGTTTTGAGAAAAATGAAATGAAATAAACTTTTAAATATTAACCGCATTTACTACAATTGATTAACTACGATGAATATGTTGTTCAAAACATTGCGAGTTTAGTGCTGCATTTTGCTAAAATTGCTTCTTTGGGTTTTTTTAATACTTGAAAAGAACGAAGATACAAGTTTTTTTAAAAGTAGATCTGAATTTGGGACTTTTTGAGTTTTTATTCTATTTACACAATCTCATTTAGAAAGTCGTTAGAGATACGAGTTTTTGGTGGAAGGTGGCAAGAAAAATTAGAGAGCTGACTATGTATCTAATTAAAAAACCCACCAAAATCGAGGGACAAGGTTTTTTAATTTCACAGACGATATGCTGTCATTTTAGCTTCATTTATCAGTGCAAGTGCAGCATGTGTGTAAGCCAGTCTGTCGTTTCTGACAATGACAGCCAGATAGCATAAGAATGGACAGCTACTATTCCGGCAGGCTGGGCTAAAATGTGTTGACAGTGTAGATGCTTGTAGCGCACAGAAAAGAATGTGATTTGTTTGGTTTCTCTGTGCTGCTTGTTTTCAGGAGTATCACTTTATATCTTTATTTGCAGCATGTTCAGCAATCGGCAGAGCTTTTTTATTTTTATTTTTTAGTGCTTATAAATCCAGCCTCCCACCCCCACCCCCGGTGATAGGGGTGTGTGTTGTATAAATAGTTCCCCCACCTTCTGGAAGTTCCTTATACTGATCGCTTCTCGGCCTTTTGGCTAAGACAGTGATTCAGGAACATACATTTTTGTTTATACCGTGGTTGGTTGGTTCAGCCCGTCGGACATGGCGAAAGCCGATACGCGACGTTAAACTGAACTTCCATCCTGGAAGTTCTGTGCTTGTAACTTCCTCTAATCTGTCACTCTCTTTGACTCTGCCTTTTCCTTTTGCTTGCTGTCATCTACTATCTTTCTGCCTTTCCGGTCCATTCTCGTGCCTTTTTTTCAAGAAATTCTTTCAAAAAGATTTCCTCCAGCCGAAGTCGGACATGCTGGGCCTAATTGTTTCTCTTACTTAGGCGCATAACAGCAGCATGACGCATCTGTGCTCATAATTGACAGGAAACTGAGTGAACGAAAAAGAAGAAATGCTTATAAATGGTTATTTTACTTGCATGAAAATGCTTTCATTATGACTCTCGTGACATTGAAACCATTTAGATTGCAAAAAAAAAGAGTTATATATGAGTTTTTGTGTGTTTTTTGTTTGTTTAGATATGTTGGTTTTTACTGCCGTCATTGTTAAGTTTAGTGTGTTGTCACCTCGTCAAAGTCTCTTTAAAGACGAAAATTTGGTTTTATTCGCTGTGTGTATTGTTTATTTCACCTTCATGTGCTTGTGTGAGTGTAGCGTTTTGATGTTTTTAGTTCAATGGTCGACCTATGGCGATATTGGTCACGCCAGAGGGCAGTCAATGCACTAGGGGCTTATCACGCGATTTTCTTTCTTGGGCGTAGTAAGAGAGAGAGAGATGGTAGGGCTACTCTCTCTCTCTCTCATTTTCTTTATCCCCAACTAAGAATATAGAGAGGATTAGCCCCACACGAGCGTCATGCCCTCTGGCGTGAGAAAAATCGCACTAAGTCTCTCATTATCTGTTGGTTTTTAAGAGTTTTTGAGTTTCGTGAAATAGATAGTGGATTATTTATTTACTTTATGTAAATTTGTTTTTGAATATGAAAAATCAATTAAATTGTCAAGTTTTAGTTTGTTTGAATTGTAAATGTATGATGTTCATCGATTGATCTACCATATTTTTTGTACTATAAGGCACCCCCCCCAAATTTTACACAAAATTCAGATTTTGAAGAAAATAGGGTTTTACGCGCTCTTCGGCCTTTCGGCCATGTGGGGCATTTGTAAATATAAAGATGGTGGGAACAATACTGGGGGCAATACCCGGAGGCAGTGCTTAACCAGTAAAGTCCCAATCTTTTTTTTTAATACAGATATGTGTAGCAGTAACCACGACTCGGATAAACCTCATCGGCTATGGTACTGCCACGATTTTGCTTCTTTTCGAATTCAGATTTTGTTACTACGCTTTCTTACTATATTATCAGTCACATTGTAAGGCACGGGGGTCTCAGCCTAGGAAAAAAAAGTATCGCCTTATAGTCCAAAAAATACGGTGCCATTATCGGAAAGCGATCAAGATGTCCAAGACAAAGCAGTAGTGATCATGGTTTGGTGATGCATCATCTTAAGAATGTATCCTGACCATGGAAATGACATAAACAAATTTTATTTAATCAAAGATAACGAAATTGAACTAAGGGGGGTAACTCTTTCTAATTAACTCCCCTCCACCAAGTTCTCCCCCTTTGTTCAATTTCGTCAACAAATTTTAGTTTTTGAGTGTGGGCATGTCCATCCATAGTCAATGCAGTGGAACCTCCCTTATAAGACCTCCCATTATAAGACACCCCCCCTCCCCCCCCACATAAGACCTACTTCTCTGAGACATTGATTGCCCTTTTTTGTAAGCATTAAAATCACCTCATTTATAAGACCCCTCCCTTACGTTATAAGACCTCGTTTAGGATGCTTTTTGAAGGTCTTCTTCTTCTTCTTCTGCATTCCCAGGCCATATGGCCATAATGGGTATGGAACATATGTGTCTGGTTTTCAGTTTTCAGTGGTCTCCCCGCTGCGTACTGCCGACACATTCCGATTTTGGAGGAGCTCAAATGAGAATAATTATTTGGAAGATTGTTTTTTTAAAGGCAGGAGAATGGGCCAATAAGTCAGAAAGATAGTAGATGATAGAAAGCAGAGGGAAGAGGCAGAGTCAAAGAGAGTGGCAGATTAGGGGAAGTTACAAGCACAGCTGGAGACCACAAGGGATTTGTACAGTTTGATCTTTGCTGGTGCTGGTGCTCTTCCAGATCTTGTTCAGTTTTGCCATGGCAGCGGCAGCAAGACTTAATCTGGTTCTGAGTTCTTTGATGGAGCTGCCATCAGTTGTAAGTGTGGAGCCAAGGTATTTGAAATTGTCCACTTGTTCTAGTTTTGGGTTGTTGAGCATGATACATGTATTTGTTGCTGTTTCTGATTTTGATTTTGATTTTTTTTTGGTGGTTGTGCGATTAATTAAAGACGACCACTGTGTTCATTATGATGGCTGCACTTAGTGTTTATGTTCACAAAGGGACAAAGAACAGTGTCAGAGAAAAGTTACCATTTTGTTTTACAAACTTCCTCACTTGTTGCATCAAAGTTTTTCAACTTAATTTTACGAAATTAGCTATACCTTAAACTTACAGAGGGAGAGCATATCGACAACTAAGTTTTTGTGTGTGCGATGTGGGCAGGCCGGGTTCTGTGTTGGTGACTCTGGACCTTGGGTCTGAAGGCTTCAGTAATGCTGAGGTGCTGAAGTCCCTCCTGGAGGAGTCTATACAGACAGGCGCCATTGGACAGTACGGAGTCAGCCGAGATGCATTTTCATTCAAGTCGCTAGATGGTAAGACTGGTTTGTTTTTGCACTTGTTTACCCTCTTTGGATATTTGTATTGCTCTGTTTAGTTAGATGTTTGTGAGATTTGATAGTTGATTTGTATGAATGTTTGTAGTGGTCTAGTTTGGATGGGCAAGCATAGATGTTTGTCAGAATTCTGAGTATATGTAACGTTTGTATTGTTTGTAGTGGGCTAGTTTGGATGTGCAAGCGTAGATGTTTGTGATATTCTGAATATATATATATATATATATATATAAATGTTGTCCTCTCCACCATTGTTGATGTGTACTGTGTGGGTGGAGGGTCATACAGGTGAACTTGGCACATTCTTTTTTGAGAATGATGCTTTGTTTGTCTCACTTTGGTTCTGACCCACGCATTGCTAGATGGTTGGTATCGTAGTCAACTTTGGTGGAGGGGAGTTAATTAGAAAGAGAGTATTCACCCTTTGTTCAATTTTGTATGAATGTTTGTAGTAGTCTAGTTTGGATGGGCAAGCATAGATGTTTGTGAGATTCTGAGTATATGTAGCGTTTGCATTGTTTGTAGTGGGCTAGTTTGGATGGGCAAGCATAGATGTTTGTGAGAGTCTGAGTATACATACATATAATGTTTTGTATGAATGTTTTTAGTGGTCTAGTTTGGATGGGCAAGCGTAGATGTTTGTGAGATTCTGAGTATATAATATATATAATGTTTTGTATGAATGTTGTGGTCTAGTTTAGATGGGCAAGCATTGGTGTTTGTGAGATTCTGAGTATACTATATAACGTTTGTATTGTTTGTAGTGGGCTAGTTTGGATCCAAGTTGTAGCTTGGTGGACAGTGGCAAAGATGTTGTTCACTTGTTGCCTGGGGTTTGGAAATTGGAGATTGTCATTTATCTCAAGCATGAGGCAACCATTGCCACAGATATGTGAAGCCCAGTGTAGGCCTTGCTAGTCTTTGAAAAGATTCTCCAGGTTGATGAAATTCTGCTTAACGTCCTCCGGTCTGGAACAGACACATGTGGGACATTAGTAGATATAAATATGGTAGGAACGATCCTGGAGGCAATGCCCGGAGGCAGTGCAACACCAGGAAAGTCACGAATTTTTAGCAATACAGATTGGGTAATTAGATTCTCCAGGGTTTGCTTGGCCTGCTATTATACAGGCTGTTGGCAAATCAGGATATGTGTGTTTTGTGTTGTGCATGTTTGTACGTATATTTGTATATTATACGTGAGTTGTGTGTTGTCCAGGCAGTGCGCTATTGTGTTGTTTCCAGCCGTGTCGTGTTAAGATGAGCCACGTTTGTGTACTGTGTACTGTGTGTTGCGGCTGAAGCCTGCCCCATGTCCCCTTGTTTTGACTTGCACACAGCCCGTGCTAGTTTGTCTGTAAGCGGCTCCCTCGTGTACCGGGACGCATAACGTCTGTGCAGCATTGCATTATGTGCTTGTAACATATTCGTTGTAGGCATTGTGCGTTTTGTTACATCATTCATTGCGTGATGATAGAATGGGTTAACGTCGCCGTGTGTAAAGTACATGTTGCATCGATTTCGTACTGTATATCAATTGTCATGCTGCATTTTGTATGTATGTTATGCAGTGTTCTCGTGGGATTGTAGGTTACATTAAGTCTGTGGTTACTGTTCTAGTGTCTCGCTCATACAAGTGTCTTGCTTTCGTAAACAAACACGAGTTTCACTTCTTTATCCAACTTTACTCTCAACAGTAAAACATGGCGAAACTCCAGCCGGACAACAACTAACTTTGCGCATGTCCACAATGTTGCAGTTAAAAGCGCCAAAATAAAATACAAAATAATAAATACTAAATCACGAATAACATAACTGAAATATAAACTTAAATACTAGAATAATTATAAACAAATAATAAAACTTAGAAACAAATATAAAACGAAAATAGAAAAACAATGATTATATGAACAGTACCTGTTCAACTAAAATAAAGTCAATGAGGTTATATGCACGGCGCAGTGCTAATTCTAAACAGTTACTACTTTGCATTTTATTTTGTAATGTATGTCTTCGTTATTTCAGGTGTTGCATTGCATTACTTTCGTATTGTGTTGACTCTTTGTACATTGTGCTTTGTCGGGTTTGTAATCATTGTGTATGCTCCGAAACGTTTGTCATAAGTTTGTTCTTGTGTGTGTGCGTGTGTGTATACATGGGTGCTACTCTTTCATTTTTACACTGATTTCAGTATTTTTTAAATTTTACCAGAAACTGAACTTCAGTTGTTTTTTTAATTAATCCCAAAAAAAAAAAAAAAAATGACCACAAGCGATTTGGGGCGTTTTGAACTTGGTTGTTCTGTCTTGGAAGTTTACAAAGGCAATGTATAATTTTAAAGGCTTATCAGACTTAAACTGTCTCTGTCTATCATTTTAACTGTCTGTCTATCTTGTTATCTCTCTCTCTTAACTTGCCCCCCTGAATCCTCCGACGGGGCTCTGCCCCTGTACCCTGCCAGGGCCATGGGTCCCTGGACCCCTGCCTTTCATTTTTTTTCATTTTGGGGAGTTGAACCCATGTGTGTGTGTGTGTGTGTGTGTGTGTGTGTGTGTGTGTGTGTGTGTGTGTACGCGCACATGCGTATGTGCGTGCATGCGTGTGTGTGTTGGAAGAATAAAGGAGGGCACTCACATAAACTATGTGATTCTATATCTTAATGATCAATCCGAGCTACATCCATCGCTGTAATAATGTACAGTTGACTTTTTTTTTTAAACCAGTGAAACAAAACTCTGGCAGATCTAGATCTGTCAACGTACTTTTAACAAATCGGCATGTCTGTTGAATTTTCTTAGAGTATATAATACAAAACAAACCAACGGGCAAAACACCAGCCACTGTTTCTTTCCTCAGTGTCTGTCACCCCTCCCCTACAGCCCTCCTCTCCCCACGGAGACTGACACATTGCAAGCACATCCTTCCAGTAGTAGAGGAGGAGGTTTTCACGCTGGCTAGCATTTCTGGAATCCCTGGATGGAACTTGCATCAGCAGATGTGGCTTTTTGCCCTACTTTCTTGGCACTGGCTGTCTGGCTCCTGGCACCGAGCTAAGCGTCGGAATACACGCTAGTTTTTCGCTCTTTCCCCCCTGACACCACGATACTACTTCTTCTTCTTCTTGTTCGATCGCTCAGACAGTTTCCTGTCAATTATGAGCGCAGATGCGTCATGCTGCCGTTATGCGCCTAACTAAGAAATAGTTAGGCCCAGCAAGTCCGACTTCGGCTGAAGGAAATGTTTTGAAAGCGTTTCGTGGAAAAAAGGCAGGAGAGTGGATGAGTAAGGCAGTAAGATAGTAGATGACAGTAAGGGAAAAGACAGGGGCAAAGAGAGTGACAGATTAGAGGAAGCTACAAGCACAGAACTTCCAGAAGGTGGGGGAACTATTTATACAAAAGAGCCCCCGGTATCCCCACCAGGATGCTATAGCAACGATGATGTTGCTTGCCTAGCACTGTGTTGCCGTGGGGGAAACGGTGAAAGCTAACAGCGTGTATTTCTGGAGGGCTGAAGCCCAGCTATAGCTAGCTGCTACTGCTGTATCAATCTGCCTGACTTCACTCGGGGAGTTTGGCAAGAGCAAACACCTATCGTGTGTCTGTGAACCTAATTAAAAGCTAGAGAATGTAGACGTTATGGCTGGGTATGGGTGGGTTTATTTTTAAAAAAAATGTTATTTGATTTTTTGATTTATTTATTTATATTTTTAATTTTCTTCAGTTTCCACTTTTTAACATGATGAAGAAAAACAACAAACAGTTTCTGCTTTGAAATTTGAACCTGCTAAGTTTTGAAATTTATGTACACTTTTTGTCTGCTGTGTAAACTTGTTTGTCTGTATGTGTAGACTGCGTGCGATGTGTGTGTGTGTGTCTGTCTGTGAGTGTTTGTGTGTGTGTGTGTGTGTGTGTGGGGGGGGGGGGGGCAAATATAGTTTTACATTTATTCTGTCAACATCGTTGTCTAACTTTTACCGAAAACGAACAAGAAAAAATTAGATTGTAGATAATGCAATTTTTTAATTTTTATATCACAATTGGATAATGTCAACGTTTATAAAATCTTAAAGCTTTGTCAAACGATAAAAACAGAGAACTGCTTATCATTCACAACACCGCTAATCCTATGAAAATAGAGAACTGCTTATCATTCACAACACCGCTAATCCTATGAAAACAGAACTGCTTATCATTCACAACACCGCTAATCCTATGAAAACAGAGAACTGCTTATCATTCACAACACCGCTAATCCTATGGAAATTTTGACAGACTATCATTAGTATCAATCACAGCCTGGTGTACTGTTGGTGCCTGAATGTTGTTAATGAATACACATGTACCCTTCACTGCCGCGCCCCTTTCCTGTTCCGAGGCAACTATTTGCCAAGCCGTTTTAGGTTGCGGCGTCTAGCGCAAAAGCTACTGAATAAAAGTGCTTATAGCCTATACTTTTCTGAAAGGGAATTGGAGATACAGTGGAACCTCCCTTATAAGACATTAAAAAATCATCCAAAATGAGGTCTTATAAGGGAGGTAATTTTAATACTTACACAGAAGGGCAATGTAAAAGTGTGTTGTCACCTCGTCAAAGTCTTTTTAAAGACGAAAATTTGGGGGTTTTCGCCGTGTGTAGTGTTTATTTCACCTTCATGTACTTGTGTGAGTGTAGCGTTTTGATGTTTTTTAGTTCAATTATTTAGAGAAGGGCAATGTCTCAGAGAATCGGGTCTTATAATGGGAGGTCTTATATGGTAGGTTCCACTGTACTATCTTTTGAGAACACTTTTGCATGCATTCGAACATACTGCTAAAAGCATATGAATAGAAAACCTATGCTTTTCTGAAAGGGAATTGAATATACTATCTTTTGAGAACACTTTTACATGCATCTGAACATACTGCTAAAAGCATATGAATACTAGAAAACCTATACTTTTCTGAAAAAGAATTGAATATACTATTTTTTTAGAACACTTTTACATACTGCTAAAAGCATATGAATACTACAAAACCTATTCTTTTCTGAAAAGGAATTGAATATACTATCCTTTGAGAACACTTTTCCATGCATCTGAACATACTGCTGAAAGCATATGAATAGAAAATATGGAAACTCTTAGATTAACCCTAGGAATGATTTTTCCGTGATAGGGCAGTTTATAGGTCACCGGAACTTGACGGAAATATCTGTGACGGGGCAGTGAAGAGGTTAAATGGTTCTAAAGTGTACACATTTTTGTTTTGAACATACACTTATAATTTCCCCTCTCTTGTCTCAGAATTGAGTGCAAATTTTACTAAAATATAAAATAGCCTGGCCGGTGAATAAACATTGGTCACATTTTCAATCGCTATGTACATCTGTTGCCTAACATCCCTTAATAATAAACACTGAGCACTTGTTTTTATATGCAAAATATCATTAACTGTCCTCAAAACAGTATGAAATGCAATAACGAAAACAAAGCACGGTGTAGTTTCTAATATTGCTAACCACCGTCAAAATCTGTAAGCAGTTCAATAATCAAACCGTAGCACATTGTATGGTGTAAATTAAGCTTGCTGGCCTGAAAGCAGTATGAATAACGAAAACCGAAGCACTGTATTTAGTAACATTGCTAACCACCCTCCAAGTCTGTTTAAAAAATAAAAAAAGTTTCCACATTTAATCCTATCATAGCACTGTGTGTAAGGCTGGGTTCACATTAGACGCGTAAGTTCCGTACGGAAAACCCTAAATAAGTGGAAGAAAGAAGGATAAAAGTTTACGCATATTGGGGAAATTCGGACACTTGCGCGAATCTTTTCCCTTCTTTGTTTCACTTATTTATGGATTGTGCACGGTTTCCGTATGGAATATCCGCTTATGTGTGTACACGGCCTAACGGTGCTAACTACTGGGTTCCCCGACAGAAGAGACAAGGGGAGAGGTGTGCACGCAGAACCAGTTTCAGTGCGATCGTGGCATGTGCATTGACTTGTCGAGGCGCTGCGACCAGTACGTCGACTGCCCTGATGGGGCCGACGAGAGGAACTGCCGTAAGTGGCCCTCCCACCAAAAACTCTCTATAGAGAAATTTCTATGGAGAGTTTTTGCTCCCACCGCCCTTCTGCCACTGCCCTTCTGCCTCACCGCCCTTCTGCCACCACCCTTCTGCCATCCTCTGACTGCCTGACCCTCACAGCCAGCATTTTCTTTTGCCTGGTCTTTCACCGCGACAACATTCTTGTGCTGGAAATCCCTCTCTATTTTTGTTTCTCTTTTTTTTTGGTGTGTAAACTAATGCTGTCTATCTTAATGGTCATTGTTTTGTGTGGCATTTCGGTTTTCTGTACATTCGTTTATTGAATTATTTATTGTCTGATTGTTTTCCCCCGAATGCCTGCCTCGCAGGAGAGGGTGTTGCCAGCTTCTCTTTGCCTGGGCTTTCGCCATGGCAAGTTCTTGTGCTGGAAATGCCCCTTTATCCACTTTTGGTTGTTTTTTTCCATTGTTTTGTGTGGCGTCTCAGTTCTGAACTTTTATGAAATTGATATCTTATTTTATTGTTTGTCTTGCTTGGAAATTAACCAAACGGTGAAAAAAAACTTCATTCACACACACACACAGGCGCCCGCACATCAGCACACACACATACACACACACACGCACACACACACGAATGGATCACTGTAGGTAAGATGTGAATCAGCTTGAGTGTGAATTGCTTGTCTGTTGCCTGTGTCATGCTTGAAAACCTGGTCATGAAGGATAACATGCGGTTGATGATGGGTTATTTCGCTGAGCTTGAACTGTATAAACTGCTTGCTTGCTTGATAATGGCTTTTGAATTAACCATCCAACCCTTCGCTGCATGCTGTAACGTGTATATTGTATCTCTAGATGCATGCATACTGTCTTTTTGTGGGTTGCAGTTTGAAACTATGAAAATCTGTTTAATGTCCACCGGTCTGGAACAGACACATATGGGACATTAGTAACTATAAAGATGGTGGGAACGATCCTGGAGGCAGTGCTCGGAGGCAGTGCAACACCAGTAAAGTCCCGAATTTTTAGGAATAGAGATTATGAGCATTATGTTTGAAAGTATGCAGTTATGCACTTGCTTTTATATTAATGCAAAGTAAAAGAAGCACACCCACAGCCAAAAACTCTGAATGTGTTTTGCAGTGTAATGCTTTATATGAATCTCTTTCAATCTTAGTAGACTTGTTTTGATATTAAGCTCTGTCGTAAAAATATTAATAATGTTGCCTTCTACAGTACTGTTAATTAATCTGGTCAAATAGTTATGCAGAATTGGCGTGGAGCATCGTGGAGAATTGTTTTAACCCGGACGGTACCTTTTATGTCATGTGTGTTCCTTAGTTATTAAGCTGGATTAAATAGACAATTGTTAAAAATGTGTCCCAACTCCCATATGTTCAATAGTTTTGTTGTCATTGTTGTTGTTTTACTTTTGAGACCAACTTTGTCCCCCGAAGATTGAGTGTGGCTGCCTATGTGGCGGGATCATAAAAAAACCAGTCACACACGTAATGTTCTCATCCATAGCTGATTCATTTGTACGATAGTGTTCAAGTGCTTCCGCTGTTGGGATGGTCCCTGGAGTCTTTTAGCCAGGGTAGACAACAACAACAACAACAACTACTCCACTTTGATTTCATTCCTAAAGTACCGTATTTTTCGGACTATAAGGCGATACTTTCCCCCCAGACTGAGACCCCTACGCCTTATGATATGACTACTAATATAGTAAGAGAATATAGTACAGACAAACCTCTATTTTAAGACTTCCAAAATGTCCTGAAAAATCGGTCGTAAATTGGAGGGGTCGTATGACGGAGGTTTTCACTGGCAGCTGTAGAAAGAAAAAGTTCAGCACAGTTCATACTCTCTTCTTTATGCACACATACAATGACATATTAAAACTGGATTTGGGTCTTCTAACTCCATAGGATTGTGCAATCGATATTGCAGTTTCACTTTGCCGACTTCTTTTAATCACCTCCACTCTCGTCCAAAGTCAGTGGTTTTCTTTTTCAAAGTCAGTGGTTTTCGTGCTTTTCCTACGCTCTCCGCCATCTTTTCTACAACAAGGGAAGTGACTCCGCTTTCAGGCCCTTGACCGTGGTTGTTTCCCTTTGCTCGAAGTCTATGAAGACGACAGCAACGGTCGTAAAAACCAACAAAATGGCTGTCGTAAGTCGCGTTTTAGAGGAAGTCGTTTAGGAGAGGTCGTTTACATAGTAAAATGCATCTGTGCCAACAAATCCGGTCTCAAATGAGAGGTGGTCGCTTAACAGAGGGTCGTAAAATAGGGGTTTGTCTGTAACAAGATATGAATTTTGTGTATCATTTTGGGAGTGCGCCTTACAGCCTAAATAATATGGTACCGTATTTTACAGACTACAAGGCGCACCTGATTATAAGGCGCACCCCCCAAATTTTACACAAAATTCAGATTTTGTTATTATAGTTTCTCACTATATTATCAGTCACATTATAAGGCGCAGGGGTCTCAGTCTGGGAAAAAAGTATCACATTATAGTCTGTAGAATGCGGTACTCAAAAGATCTGTATATCCACATGTGATGCAACACAGTTTATGGTGCAACACAGTTTATGGTGCAACACAGTTTATGGTGCAACACAGTTTATGGTGCAACACAGTTGATGGATGATATGAAGGAGTGTTTTATTATTTTCAAATTATGTTTAAATTAACGTGATTTTAGTTTTGTCGAAGCCTGAGGAAAACAATATTAAAAGGCCATAAACGTCAAGCTTTGAAATGTGAGCAACCCTGCTCTTAATAAACTTCAGTTTTTCTTTTTTACTGGAAGGTGAAGGCTATTAGAAGTTTTAAAAATTTTCGCTTCACTTTTCTCCTCTGTATGCCAAATGGTTGGTGTTACTTTGCTTCTTTCTAGCACTGTGCCATTGCATGCTTTCTACACTTTGCCACATTTTTCTTTGGGTGAGCTTTAAATGGATGTTTTGGAAGTGCCTCTTCATGTTTTCATTTTCAAGTTAATCCCTGCTTATTGGCCACTGCAACGACCGCCTTTTGCAAGAGTGAATGCCCTTGGTGGGTGGGGGAAGATGCTTGAGTACTGACCAAACGAGGGTATGACTCTCTCCAAAAAACGTATTTGAGGCCACTGAATGGCTGCCTTTTGCAAGAGTGAATGCCCTTTTGGATACTGACCAACAAGGGATTAACTCTTGCCATCAATGGCGTTAATAACCCTAATTGCAGTGGCCAATAAACACAGCAGATGACAGGTGATGGTAACTCTTGCAGTCTTCTGTTATTATTCGTCTCTGATTTTTGTTTCTGAACGAAAATAGTACAAATTTCTTTGTTTGACTGCCAGTCTGTCTGTCTGTCTGTCCTAATGTCTGTCTGTCTGTTTTTGTCTCTCTTTTCTCCTTTCTTTTATTTGTTTTAAACCTTTTTTTTAATGGATTTTCTCTTATCTCTTTACCACTTTGTCAAAAGCCCCCCCACCCCCACCCCACCCCACACCCACACCCACACCCACATACCCCACACCCCTAGAAAAATGTCAGTCTTTTTCTAATTGTATTTGTCCTTTGCCGATCTACGATCGCAAAGGAGTCTATTTTCGTTCGTGTATGTTTCTTTGTTTTTTTGGGATTTTTCTTTTGCTTTTATTTTCAATCTTCAAACGTTCTTGGTCACATCTTAATAGTTAAGTGACTTAATAGGGGCTGCGCTAAACCCCCCCTACCTATCTCGGTGAATTCTATTTTTCCGTTATTGCCTTTCTTACCATACATAAAGCTGTATTTTAGGAATATATTTAGCTTAATAACCTTTTTGGAATACTAACCCTAACCCTAACCCTAACCCTAACCCTAGCCCTAACCCTACCCCCCCCCTCTATAAGACGGAAAAACGCAATGAACCACAACTGTGACAAATCGCGGTGTACTGCAGTACATAGTGGGGGGTAGGGTTAGGTTTAGGGCTAGGGTTAGGGTTAGGGTTAGTATTCCAAAAAGGTTATTAGCTCAATATGTTCCTAAAATACAGCTTTATGTATGGTAAGAAAGGCAAAAACGGAAAAATAGAATTAACCGAGAAATGCAGGGGGGGTGGCACATCTTTACCTTTGCCCCAATTTTTTTTTTTTAAAGAGAAAAAAGAAACAAAAAGAAATGGGCCATAGATTTTTATTTCACAGTGTCCAAGCAAGACCACTCTGGCTAGCGAAGTGCTCCCCGGGGACAAACCCCGACCGGCACAGCTCCTGTGCTGTTACCTCCCCGACTGGCACAGCTCAATGTGCATGTTTTATTCACACATCAGTCATAATAATTGGATTCATCTGGATATTTTATTGTGCATATCATGCTAAAATATAGAAAATCCCTCGAGTTTGGCGAAACTTTTAAAGCAGTCGAAGAACAGGTTTAGCTGGGTGTGGGCCAAATGCCACGATAATGCATATTGTTAACCAACAAGTCACCAATGGATAATGCTGTCTGTTGTGGAATTGAACAATGTTCCATGGACTTAACAGATGATGCCCTGTGAGCCAGAACCTGATTTCAAGAGTTATAAACCAGAAGGTCCTACCATCCTTCTCGGGTAAAAGAGAACACATAGCATCTCAAAAGATACAAAAAGGAATGCTTATATTACTTTCCGGATTTCACCCTATAGGAAGAATGAAAGTACCTTCTTCTTCTTCTTCTTCTTCCAGTAATGTCCACCTGCCGTTTGTCGGCAATTATTGACATATACAGGGGTTCAAAGACGAAGATGCGCAGCACGGGATGAGATAGGATTTGAGAAAGATCTTAGATAATAGATAAGCATTTTATGCCTTGGCATGAGGCTGTGTCAGACCAGTTGACATAAGCTAGAACGCCAAGGCTACATCCAAATGTTGTTATGCTCTGAATGGTTGTGCGGGGATTGTCTTAAGCCATGACAAGCTCCCAGCATAACATCATCAGTCTAAAATCCCCCGAAGACGGAGTGTGGCTGCCCACATGGCGGGGTAATCAAAAACGGTCACACAAGTAATGTTCTCATCCCTAGCTGATGCATTTGTACCTTAGTGTTCAAGTGCTTCTCGCTGTTGGGATGATCCCTGGAGTCTTTTAGCCAGGGTAAGCCAACCAACCAACCAACCAGATAAGCATTTCGAGGGGTACTTGCCTAAACATGTTATTGCCCTTCTTTATTCCTCTTATGATAACACGTTTAGCCAATGGTCGACTTATGGCGATTTTTTTCACGCCAGGGGGCAGTCAATCCACTAGGGGCTTATCACGCGATTTTCTTAGTTGGGCGTAGTGAGAGAGAGAGATGGTGGGACTCCTCCCTCTCTCTGGCGTGAAAAAAATCCCACTAAGTCTCCCATTACTCCTCAAATTTTATTGTTTAGAAGTTATTTAAGAATATGAAGAGATAAATTTGGCTGGGTATTTTATAAGTTCAGATAGATATTAAATATCAGATAAGCGTTTGTTGTTTAGAATTATATTTAAAAGATATGAAGAGAGGACTCTGGCTGGGGATTTTGTAGGCTTGAAGGGGAGAGTTGAGTAAAATTTTAGTGAAATGTAAGACAGGAGTAAGTCATGTACAAACCGTTTAGTGCTCCGGTTCAGCCGGGGACACCTGGGCTCCACATGATGCATGTAGGGTATATTACCCTCAAAATCAGGTTCTGTGGTGATGGCACTTTTTGGCTGTTACCCTATGGGAAGAATGATAGTAGGTAATAGTATTTTCTGGCATAATAATCCTGACATTTTGACAGTACACCAAACACTCTGTCACCGTTAACGAACGAGCCATCTGCTCTTGTACTGCAGGTTTCGAGAAATTTTGGCAGTTGATGGATGGGGGTTAGGGTTAGCAAACAGCTGCTTAAGAGCGGCCTTGTCACACAGACACACACACATGTGCATGCATGCATGCACGCACACACACATGCATGCATGTACGCACACGCGCACACACACACACACACACACACACACACACACACACACACACACTATAATAGAACACAAGTAGATGTTTTCCCGTCTAGAATTTAATGGGAGCCTGAAAGTATTCTATGCTGAGAAGGCCATTTGATGCAGAGATTAGTCAACTTACAGACGTATGCCATATTATGCCGTAACAAATGTTAGATCCTCTGTCAGTCTGTCAATCTGTTCATCTCTCTCTCGCTCATTCTTTTCTTGTCTCCTTCCCTTTACCTCAACATGTATGTGAACCTAGCACCACAAAAGGGACATTAAGTCGCTGGGCTAGTTTCTCACAACAGGCTTGGAAAGTCAAAAATCTAAATTTTTGTCAATTTTGAGTTATGAGTATTTTGGGCTAGTTTCCCACAACAGGCTTGGTAAGTCAAACCATCTCATTTTGGGGGTCAATTTTGAGTTATGGGTGTTCTTGTGTTCTCTAACCTCTTATCATTGATACTTACAAAGGGTAATCTTTATTATGGCCTTATAAGTGCTGTAAAACGAGTAGGTCAATGCTTTTTCTTTTAGTTTTACTTTGCACTGTTTTCTCAAAATGGTTTGTAAGCGAAAAGCATGATGTGCTTTTTGACAAATCACAATACCCAGAGATGCACAGCAAGGTTTGAAATAACTCAATTTGCTTAGAACTGTGTGAAAGAGTACTGTATAGTATAACATTCACCCCAGTCAGAAGAAGAGGGAAAAGGTGCAGCATGTGATGTGTGTTAGCGAAGCATTCCTATCTGTCAAGGCCCAGTCTATCTGCCGCCTGTCAAAATCAGTTAGCTCATGTGGCTTCTCCTACACATAAAGAAGTAGCTGTCTGAATAGAGGCTTGGGTTCTTTCATACTCTTCTGCTTTGCCATCAAGTTGCCGCTCTGTAGCTGCAGTTACTTACCCTTGTTGTTGTCACTGTGTGTGTGGAAGGATGGATAGTGAAAGGGCATCACAGGGCGAGGGTTTACTGCGAGTGTGTGTGTGTGTGTGTGTGTGTGTGTGTGTGCAGTGATGTACCGAGGATCGAAAAGTGATAGGACAAACTGTCCTGAGGCAAGATAAATCAATAGGACAATGTCCTGGCTCTTGCAGAAATCAATAAGGCAAAATATGTTAAAAAATCAATCAGACATTTGTCCCGATAACAGAAGAGAGAGAGAAAATGGAGTTTTACGTCCTCTTGGTCTGAATCAGACACATATGGGACATTTGTGAATACAAATATGGTGGGAACAATACTGGAGGCAATGCCCGGAGGCAGTACGAAACCAGTAAAGTCCCGATTTTTTTTTATTAATACAGATAGCTGTAGCGGTGACCACGCCTCGGTTAAACCTCATCGGCTATGGCACCGCTAGAAGTAATTGCGATAACAGAATAGGACATGTTCAATTTTTATAGGTGGACATCACTGTGTGTGTGTGTGTGTGTGTGGTGGTGTTCTAATAGTGAACACGAATGCCATAATTAAACTACAATGTACCTGTAGTTTCCAGGTGATGTCACTGAATCATAGGCCTGGTCATGTAGACATAGCTAAGCTAAACCTTGTTTGGACTATTTTTGTTATTGTTGTTAACCCTTTCACCGCCAGTCATTTTTCAGCTAAAAAATACTATTAAACTTACCTGGGTAGAAGAAAAAAAATCTGTAATATCAGGGATTCCTCTGTGACATTTTTAAAGCAAGGCCTATCCTTACCTCCCAAAATCAAGAGAATCGGATCTTTGGATAACAGACCCTGATTTGATGCCTTTTAGTGACTTAGGTGTTAAATCATTGTGGTGCAAAAATGTGATGTTGGCGGTGAAAGGGTTAAATCTTGTTTGGACTCTTTTTGTTATTGTTGTTAAATGGTGATTTTTGCTAAAAGCAGATTTCCTGTTCTCAAAATGTGTAAAATTTATGCATCATCCACAATTTCAACAATTGTTTTTAGATGCAATGAAGTAGATTTTGCCGACCCTAAAAATGTTTTTGTTTGCACTTATTGATTTCTTATTCTGATTCTGATTTCCAAAGCTGTTAATAATCTCATTAACAAATCACGAACTAAACGTAGGGGTAGGCATGCCGCTTTTTACCACATCATTTTGAATATGTAATAGAAAGTTTAATAGATAAGGAGGCAAATCTGTGCGCTCAAGGGTTCAAGTTCAATGCTCTTGTTATCTGCACTTTCTTGTTTGTTTGCTTCATTCTGTCTTTCGGTATATGTGTAGAGTGGCACAGAGGTAACGCGTTCGCCTTGTGTCAAGTCAAGTAAACCCGAGTTCGAACCTGGGTACAGGGGATTTTTCCTCTCACTTTACACTAGGCCTTACGGTCTGAACGTGGAATCTTTCGGATGAGACGATAAACCGAGGTCCTGTGTGCCCATGCACTTAGCACACGTTAAACCCAGTGGCAACAAAAAAGTTGTCATTTGGTCCAAATTTACCCCCCCCCCCCCCCTTCCTTCCTCATCAGTCACACAAAAAGTCGCATGCAAAACAAAACAAAAAGTGGGTGGCGCGCCTCTGGCTGTGACAGGCTCTCCAGGTGGGAGCAACCCGAATTTCACAGAGACGCCTCTGTGACTATAAAGTACCTAATGCCTAATACCTATGCTGGTGGGGATGATCATCACAAATACAAGCATACGCACCCAGTCATGTTATTGTTGTTTTTGACTCAGCAGAAGACATAATGTGAATACATAAATGAGTTTTCCACACTGTCGTCTGTTCAAAAACCTTACCACAAATAACGATCAATCTAAGATTACCGATGTGTGTTTGTATTGCATCCTACAGTGAACCAATGCTTATTGAATCTTCTCAGTCTTGTACCCATAAGATTTTGCCATAGTTTGTACAAACATTTGACAAAAATATGATAAATAAGGTACATGGGAAAAAATATGATGAAATGAAAAACAAATTCTATCGTTTCTGTATATTGCCAGATTTGGGAAGCGGGTGCGCTCTGTGTGTGTGTGGTTCTTCTAAATTTAAAAATGGATAATACTTTTGACACAGTATTTCTATAAGTTGTTATGAAAATGTATGCACGTTTGCACTCCGTTTTCATAAACTTTTCTATTGGAGTACTCCTGTTTTGTGAAAAATACACTTATTTTGGATTTTGAATATATGAAGCCCAATATCAGGGTAAGCAGGTCTGCTTGTGAACACCACAGAGGTATATCATTCCGATTGAAAATGTGTGTGCACATGTACTTTTGGCGAGTCTTTATCCACCTTATTGAATCTTTGTCTGTCGGATTAAACATACTTTTTTACCCACCACATTTGTATGCAACTTAAAAGGTTTGCTAATCAGTGTATAACGAACCAGCCTGGAATCCTTTCATTTTTGTGTAATGCATGTATTGTGTTGACGTATTAGGGTTATAAACGTACTGATATTTGATTGAACACTGAAAGTCGTCCTAAGTTGTGTCTCACACAAACATCAGCACCGTATGTCTTATCTTGTATTAATATATTAACCCCTTCACTGGCAAAGGAAAACAGAAATTATCGATTTAGACTCAATTTGAGAAAATGGCCTAGAGATATATTATCTTTACTGACTTGTCTAAACCAAAAAACAACATCATTCCATGACAATGACATCAAAAGTTATGACATCATCAATGACATCACACAGCAGGTTGTAGACATGGGACTGGGCAGGGAAGAGGTTAATATTATGTGACCTTTCTCATGTTTTGTATTCAAGTAGCCCGTATCACAAGAATGTCAGGGTTTCGCCGGAGAAAAGGTCAGGTTTTCACCCAAAAATAGGTCTGGGTTTGACCTGAAAATAGGGCAGGGTTTCGCCCCAAAATAGGTTTGGGTTTCACCTGAAAATAGGTCAGGGTTTCTGTGTTTCAGCTTGCATGGTTCACGGCATGTGTGTGTGTTACTCTTTTTCCCCACAGAGGAAGTGTCGTGCCCAGCGTACGTGGGACGAGAGCCAAGTCGTCTGCCTCGCAACGGCAGCAACTTTGCCAACCTGCTGATCAACAACGCCTTCCCCTGCCCCGGCAACGTGGTGGGCTGGGAGTACTACCGCCTCATCCCCCAGGGCGAGGCCTACGTGGGCGTCTGGAGACAAGTGGGGGACAGGCAGTTCTTCCTCGTCGACAGGTTAGAACTGTCTAAAGGCGAACTTGGCACGTTCTTTTTTTTTGGAGAATGATGCTTTTTTTTGTCTCACTTTCGGTCTGACCCACGTATTGCTCGATGATTGGTATCGTAATCAACTTTGGTGGAGGGGAGTTAATTAGAAAGAGAGTATTCCCCCTTTGTTCAATTGTGCGCGCGGGGGAAACAAAAAGTAAACGAACAGGGTTCCCACAAGTCCTTGAAATCTTGAAAAGTCCTGCCAGGCCATTTTCAGGGCTTGAAAATCGTTAGATTAGTTCGACATTAGCACAGCTCCTACGTTGACGCTTATTATCCATATTATAAGCAGAATTTGTAGTCCTTCAGCAGCGGTGCAGTGTCTCCTCGGTTGGTTGCCTCCTGACGGCTTAACATAGATTCATTGCCCTTGAACTGCTGGTCTCGGATTCTGCGATCTGAACAAGCCGGGGTGTGGCTGCGAATTGGGATTCGAGATGAGCGGCGTGGAAGCAACGCCACTGTACGGCCCAGAAGTTGGGACAGCCCCCCCCAAAAAGAAGAATTTTTAGTCCTTGAAATTTACCAGTATGGTCCTGGGATAGTCCTGGAAAAGTCCTTGAATTTTTCTTTTAGAGATCTGTGGGAGCCCTGAAAGAAAAAAGGATAAAATAATCACATCTGTTTATACTTTTTCCTTCTTTCTTTTACTTAATTACAGGGTTTCCGTGCGGAACTTCTGCGTATGTGTGTACGTGCATTTACACTGTTAACAGGTTTAACCCTTTCTCTGTCGATGTCGTCTTGACCCCCATGTTGAATTTCATTCAATACGCTTGACACTGACACGTACATCAATTGGTGCAATTTTAAAAATTGCTTTGATAAGTTGCGGCTAAAGAAAATGATGAGGCTGAAACAGTGCTGTACTTTGTACTCAGTTACAGGTGTTTTAATTTTTTAATTTTTTAAATGAACTAGTTCCGGAGAGACCTTGTTTTCTCCTTGTCAATGTCTTTTATTATCATTATCATTTCGAGGTCAATATTAAGTTTCATCATTGTTTCTGCGACCTGAACAAGCTGGGGTGTAGCTGCGAATTGAGATTCGGAATTAGCGGCGTGGGAGCAACACCACTGTACGACCCAGAAGATGGGACAGCAAAAAAAGAAAAGAAAAAAAAAGAGTTCATGATTGTGGAGTTGTTGTCCATAAGTAAAAATGGCTACATCCAAAAACATTGGTTTTTGTTTTCGGATTTCCTTGAACATGACGTGGTATCAGTTTTTTCTTCTTCTTCTGCATTCCCAGGCCAAAAGGCCATAATGGGTAAGGTACGTACGTATGTGTCTGTTTTCAGTTTTCACTGGTCTCCCCGCTGCGTACAGCCAACACATTCCGATTTCGGAGGAGCTCAAAGAAGAAAAGTTTATTTGGAAGATTTTATTTTTTTAAAGGCAGAACGGGCCAATAAGTCAGAAAGATAGTAGATGACAGTAAGCAAAGAAGAAAAAAAGGCAGAGTCCAAGAGTGTGGCAGATTAGAGGAAGTTACAAGCACAGAACTTCCAGAAGGTGGGATAGTCTTGCCATTTAAAACACAATGCAGAAGAGTCCAGAAAGTGGGGGAACTATTCTTACAAAAGACACCCCCCCCCCCCCCCGGTATCCCCACGGGGATGTTTTCTTTCGATTTTTACATGGATGGAACCTTGCCTCGGATACAAGGCAGCGCCTGTTTTTCAAAATTTTGACCACTAAAAAAACCGATTCAAAGTTCAAGGGGAAAAAAAAGAGTTGAATTCTCACTTCACAAGCCTGGAATAAGCTTCAAATTGAGTATGATTTTGCTTTTATTTCAGCTTCGGTGGGGAGCGTTGCCCCCCTGACCCCCCAGGGGTCCTGCCAGGGGACTGAGTGGCCCCTGGATCCCTGCCTTGCCTGTTTTTGGATTTTCTCCCGTTGCATCCATGTTTTTATCATCCACACCTTTTTCACTCTGACAACAGCACTCTGCTGCCCCCGGCCCAGGCGGGCGAGCACTCGGTGCTGGTTCGCACCCCGATCCAGGTCCAGCGCGGCGACTTCATCGGCGTGTTCTACCCGCGCAGCACCGCCAACAACGTGATCGCCCAGGCCACCCTGGCGGACGACCTGCTGCCGCCCAGCGAGATGTTCCAGAACTACTTTGTGCAGGTGTTCGCCGACATGCTGCGGGCCGGAGAAACCTTCGACATCAGCCGCGTTCCTTACTCCCAGAACAACGCCACCTTCGCCCTGCGTGCCCTCATGAACTACGACGATCGGGAAGGTAACCCATAATAATAATAATAATAATAAAACAGACACTTATATAGCGCTTTTTATCGAGCACAAATCGCTTTACAATCAGCATTGAAACACTCAAATAATCACAAATAATGTCCGTTTTCACCCTGATGCATGGCATTGCGTTGTTTGTCCCTGGAAGTAAGTCTCTGTCCCTGGTTTTTAAGCAGTTTGTCCCTGGAAAGTACAACAGGGTGTAGGCAGCCCTCTATATACTGCGTGATGCCATGAACTATGACGATCGGAAAGGTAAACGATAGAGTGGAGTGTTCCCCATAAGGATATATTGTGATATATTCTGCGTGCCCCTCATGAACTACAAAGCACTTAGAGCTTTGATGAATAAGCGCTATAGAAATGTACATAATAAATAAAAACTATGACGATCGGGAAGGTAACCCATAGAGTGTACCGTGGTGTTTCCCATAAGGATACATTGTGATATATAAAGGGCTGCCTACCGTCCCCCCTAAGGGGTATTTGTCCTTTGCAAAACCTAGCTATCAATTTGGTTCATATGAGGCAGCAGGACTCTTTCTATGCTTATCAACTTTTAACTGTGTTGTGTTTTTTACATTAATAAACATGCATCAGACTTGCTTTATCTGAAGACCTCAAAGTTGAGTTTCAGTTTCCCCATCAAACTGGAAAGGAAGGGCGAGGCTGGGATTCCAACCAGCGTCACTCGCTCATTGACTTGATCAGGCATGAAAGAATTCCGCGTTTCGCGGAAAATCCGCGGAATGTTTTCAAAACTTCCACGGAAAAAAAACCATTCCGCGTAAAGGACCAATCTTGCCGTATTCTTATTTGGCGATTCTCAAACTGGTTAACCGGAAGTCGGTTTAGCTCACTCGCTTCATTTGTGCGAAGGAAGGCGAAATGAGTAGCTCCCGCTCAACAAAAGTAGCGATGTTAGCTGAAAATGTGGGTGGAAGGATATTTGTGCCGACCAAATTTTCGGAATAGATTATCCCCCCTCCCCGCTGAACAAAACTTCCGACGTTAGGTGAAAATCCGGGTGGAAGGATTTCTCGGCTGAAAAAATATCCTCTTTTTTGATCTTCATCCACTTTCATGCCTGATTGATAGATGAACATCTTAAAGGGACACCCTGACGGATATGTTTTTGCAAGAAACAACTCAATATCACCAGGAAAACTTGCTTTACAGAGATCGCAACACTCACTTTGCTCTGGTTTCCTAGAAATCAAACCATCAAATTGTCGATTCCTCCTTTTTCCGGAGAATGCTGGAAGTCAGATTTCCTCTCGGTCATGGCCACCTGAGTCAGACCAAATCGTTTGCACGGAATTTCGACAATACAAGCCTCCTTTTTCCTTTTTAAAAAAATAGCTATTTTATACAGTTTACCAAAAGGAGTTTCGTTCACATTAACCCTTTCGCCGCCAGCCATTTTTCAGCCCCAAACCCCCCACTAAACTTAACTGGGTAGAGAAAAACAATATCTGCAATATTGGGAATTCTTCTTTGACATGTATAAATAACATTACGTCTATCCTTACCTCCCAAAATAAAGAAAATAAGGTCTTCGGATAACAGGCCCTGATTTGATGTCTTTTAGGGACATGGGTGTTAAACCATTGTGGTGCGTAAATGCGACGTTGGCGGTGGAAGGGTTAAAGGAAATAGCTCCAATTTTTCTTTTAGTGCGCTACAAAGAAAAAAAAAGCTCCACCCACCCCGTCCAAAATGATTTCTCTCTCCGACAACTCCACCAAGGAGGAATCGCCGTTTTGACGGTTTGATTTATAGGAAACCAGAGCAAAGTGAGTGTTCCGATCCTTGAAAAGGCTGTCTTTCTGGTGATCTCGACGTGTTTCTTGCAAAAACTCATCTGTCAGGGTGTTCCTTTAACCATCCTGCCAACATCCTGTTGTTTTCAGTGCCGTCGCTCACCTGCGGCAGCAACGAGTTCACCTGTGATGACGGCTACTGCATCCAAAGCATCTACGTCTGTGACAACCAGGACGACTGCCCTGATGGGTCCGACGAGAGGAACTGCCGTGAGTACATGGCGGATGTCAGGCTTTATTTTCATATAGTTCCAGCTGCCTGCCTGCCTGAGTTCTTTGAAATGAAACTGTGCTGGGCTCTTCTGCATTGTGTTTTAAATGGCAAGACTCCCCGTGGGGATACCGGGGAGTCTCGTGTAAATAGTTCTCCCACCTTCTGGAAGTTTTGTGCTTGTAGCTTCCTCAAATCTGTCGCTCTCTTTGACTCTGCATTTCCCCTTTGCTTTCTATCATCTACTATATTTCTGATTTGTTGGTCCATTCTCCTGCCTTTTTCCCAAATTTGTTTCCAAATAATGTTTCTCCTTTGAGCTCCTCCGAAATCGGAATGTGTTTGCTGTGCGCAGAAGGGAGACTAGTGAAAACTGAAAACCGGACACATATGTACCTTACCCAGTATGGCCATATGGTCTGGGAATGCAGCAGCAGAAGAAGAAGAAATGGCAAAAAAGTTATGGGAAAAGGCTGGGTCAACGCATGCATCCATGACAAGACCCATGTCTTCGTACAGCAGATATTGTGTTCAGTTTTTGCATTTAATGTGTTCTCTTTTGTTTTTTTGTTCATTATAACACTGGGAGAAAGCATGACTGAGGAAATTTACCTGTTCAGGTAATGTCTTCTGGCAAACTGGAGTGTCAGTATATGATATAATGAGTGGCTTAGCCTGCTGATTTCACCGCCAGGTGGCATAAAGCTCGAGTGGGGCTAATCCTCTCTATATCCTTAGTTGGGGGTAGAGAGAGAGGGAGAGGAGTCCCTCCCTCTCTCTTTCTGTTTATTTCTAACTAAGGATATCGAGTTGGTGGTGAAATTGGCAGCCTAGGTTGACCATTAGCTGCTGAAGGTAAAAATAAGATTTGTACTGTGTGTTTTATATCTTAATTCTCTCCATCCTCATTCTTGCTCTTTTCAGCTTTCAGAATGCATACATTATTTTTATTTTTTGCTTGTTCAGTTTTCTTCTCTGCTTTATCGTGAATTTTGGATTCACGTTTCTTCATGTTTGTGAATTTTGTTGTTGAAGAATCTGTTTGCAATCCCCTCAAAATAAAAAAAACCCACCCAAACAAACGAGGAATGAAAGAAATGATTCAGCATTGACATTAAACTAGCTTTTCAACACATTGCACAAGCTAATTAACAAGATTTTTTTCTTCTTAAAATATAGCTAACACGATTTTCGTGATTTTTCTGTTCTTTTTACAGCCTTTCTGGTGATGGATAACTGTTTTCAGGCGTTCTCATTTTGTGATTTTTCCATACTGCGCAACGTCAACCTTGTGGTAGAGCACCGAAAAGATTATGTACCCATATTCTTTGTTTTTGTTGTTTCATTTGTAGAACACCTTTGTTCCGTTTTAGCTTTGACCATAGTGTTCATCACTGTTCTTGTTTCATTTTTAGAACAGTTTTGTCCAATTTTGGCTTTGACCATAGTGTTATTGTTTCATTTTTGTCGCGTGTTAGCTTTGACCAAAATGTTCTTGTTTCATTTGTATAACACATTTGTCCCCTTTTTAGCTTTGACCACTGTGTTCTTTCATTTTTAGTATAGTTTTGTCCCATTTTACCTTTGACCACTGTGTTCTTGTTTCATTTTTAGAACACTTGTGTTTTAGCTTTGACCATAGTTTCATTTTTAGAACACTTTTGTCCCATTTTAGCTTTGAACATATTGTTCTTGTTTCATTTTTAGAATAGTTTTGTCCCATTTTACCTTTGACCATAGTGTTCTTGTTTCATTTTTAGAACAGTTTTGTCCCATTTTGGCTTTGACCATAGTGTTCTTGTTTCATTTTTAGAACACCTTTGTCCTATTTTGGCTTTGACCATAGCGTTCTTGTTTCATTTTTAGAACACTTTTGTTCCGTTTTAGCTTTGACCATAGCGTTCTTTCATTTTTAGAACACTTTTGTTCCGGTTTAGCTTTGACCACAGTGTTCCTTTACTTTTAGAACACTTTTGTACCATTTTAGCTTTGACCACAGTGTTCTTGCTTCATTTTTGGAACAGTTGTTGTCCCCTTTTTAGCTTAACCTTTGACCCTAGTTGTTGACCTGGTTAGCCAACCCCCCTTTACAGGAGGCCCCGAAGTGGAGCCGTGCCTGGAGGGGCGCTTTAGGTGCACCAGTACCGGGCAGTGCATAAACCGCCGCCTGCGCTGTGATGGAAGTCGGGACTGCCCCGACGGCTCTGATGAACTGTTTTGTGGTAAGATGATGGAGCGTCGGTGGTGTGGAGCCAGGGGGACTTCCTGTTGTTGCCCAACGCTTTGGATGGCAGCTACGGCTAGTGTTGCTGCTTGGTGTAGAGCCGACTAAATCATTATGCTTATGTGATGGTGCATGAGAAAACTAGGCATAATGGAAGTTTTGTAGAAACCAGACCTGTTTACTCTACTCTTTTCGAGTAGTATTCTACTCAGTTTGGACCTCTACTACTCTTCAAAACTGAAAATAATGCTCTTTAATTCTTGATTACTACTCATTTTCAGTGAACATTATTTGATGGTGTAATGAATAAAGCTACACATTTTGCACCTTGGTACTCATTTCAGCTATCCTGACTGCTCAAGACTTGTGTAGGGGGTACACAGGTCTGAGAAACTCAGCTTATTTAATGAAGAAAATGTAAACTTTTTCTCTCAACCCAAACAATTTCTACTCACTCGTAGCTTTCGCCAAGCGTCCGCCTGGCTTCCTCAGTGCTTGCACACTGAAGGTGGAACTCAGGTTTTGTTTTCCAAAGATGGCACTAGCTTTCGTGATAAGTGAACAGAATACAAAACTTCAATACTTACTTCTAATGAAGTTTTAAATGTAGAGTCATTTGAAGTTTGACATCGAAATCCATCATTTGCAGAAATCCAACATAGAAGAAAGAGTTTTGGTTCTTTGTTTCTTCTGATTTTGGTAGCACAAATGATGAAATAAACAAAGAAGTGATTCAAATGTTATAATAGTTTGATTATTGGCAGAATGCATGAAAATAGTGATAAGTATGTCCTGAGCAGAAATTCAATATTTCTTGGGTTGTTGGCTATATTTTGCCTTTGCCCCAAACTCTGCTGAGTGACTTATGCACCATCACACAATAATATATATCAAGAAGCTAACCCGCTGATTTGCCGTGTATTGCATGCTTGAACTAATCTAAAGCAGTACAATTTTCCAGAACAGACTTGGCAGCTGTCTTTGGAAACGTACCTTGACGTCACACTTATGATGTAATTGCCTACAGCTTATGCGGGTTTGTGGCTACGACGGTTCTCATAGCATCTCAGCATACAGTGTTAATTTCGATGTGCTGATGTGCGTCTCGGACGCTTTGCTTAAAAACTCCCATCTAATGCACCAGGTTTCACACCAATGCGTCGGTAGACTTAGCAAATTTTCACGTGACGCAATTCTTGAAAAAAAAGGTTAAAAACATTATAAAAAGAGACCCTGTAAAATATCCAGGCAAACCCCTAAAAATCAAAAAACATTTTGCACACTGATTATGACTTCCTGATTTTGAAGTTAGAATTGTTTCTTAGTCTGGCGCATAACAGCAGCATGACGCATCTGCATTCAGGAAGCTGAGTGATCAACGACGAAGAAGTCACTAAAACAAGGCACATTTTCTAGCGACGAACATTTTTTGAAAAAAAGGTTGAACATTTATAAAGAGAGATCCTGCAAAATATTCAGGCAAACCCCTGAAAATCTAGATAGAGGCATATTTGGCACGTTGACTACTCCTGATTATGAAGATATTAGTTTGGCGCATAACAGCAGTTTGACGCATCTGCGCTCATATGACAGGAAACTGAGTGATCGATGAAGAAGAAGATCACCAGAATAGGTCTTCGCCTCCTACCTTCAAAAGCTTGATCAAAAGTTGTGGTCCAAAGTCATTGCTGAATGTAATTTTGTTCGGTTTAAATGCCAGTAATGCAATGTCGGGTGGGTTTTGGGGTGTGTTTTTTTTCCTTAAAGCAAAAACGGTGAGCTAGGCAATTACCTTATAAGTGTGACGATGCTCTTGTGTATTCTTAAACCCATATATTTGCATATTGATGAAAATCTGTGAACGGATAACTTGTGTTTGTGTTACATGTATCTGTGTTCAGTGAACTATAATCTAGTTAACAGATACTCTTCATGTGTGTACTTTGTATACAGTAAAGAGATAGTAATCTTTGTTTCTGAACTGGATGCATTTTTTTCCACACACATATCCTTCATTTGTATATTTATGTATTATTTACTAAAGTAACCTTCATTTGTGTGTTTTAACAGGGTTCACAGCAGTTGGGAAGGTTTGGGGAAAATAGACTTCATTTTTAAGGCCCATGAAAGTTTGTGAAAAATGAAAAACCAAGAGTAGTGTCTTTGAAAGTTTGTGAATTTTGAGCTACTGTCAAATCTTTATCAATCTGCCCCCCAAATCGCCCAGGACCATAATTTTGAATCATCGTGCCAAGAAAGAAATTATAATTATGAAATAAAATGAATATTTTTATGCGGAATTGACGCGAGTTGCTTCCCTTTAAAGACATCCGATCTTTACGCGTAGCACACAATTGCCGGGCAAATGTGTCTTCAGTGAGCTTTGGCTCGAAAATTCTGCATATAAAGTATGGCTGCGAAATGATGCAACCAACAAGCGCTCAGCATATTGTGCCGCTTTCTGAAAAAAACCTTCGATTTGGGAAAACCCTCAAGTTGGGCTTTGAAAGTTTGTGAAAAGTTTGTGAAAATTAGGATGCTGTTTGGCTATGAACCCTGTTTAAAAATATAGCTTTCATTCATATTTGATGCAAACTGTACAAAAAAAAATAAAAAATACTATTGGTGTTTTTTATGTTTTCTGCACACGTTTGTGTTGTAAATGTTTCCTGTAAAATGATCTTTATTCATGTATTTACTGCAGTACAGTGTAAAGAAACAACCTGCGCTCCTTATAACCATGTTTATGTTGTGTAAATAAATAATCATCCTTTGCATATTCTTTAACAAAATAAAGTTCATTTGTGTGCTTGATAGCTTTCATTAAAGTTAACCCTTCATTGTGGATTGAATGTGCTTCATTTGCATATTTGATGCATCACGTAAAGGAATGTACCTTTGTTCTTTGTATGGGATTTATATTCGGAAATATTCATTTGCATACTTGAAGTCTCGTAAAGAAATAGCATTAATTGGCATTATTTATTATTTTCTGCAGAGTGGTAACCTTCGTTTGTGTTTTCAATGTACCATATTTTTCGGATCATTAGGCGCTGCTGTGTATCAGGCGAATAGGGCAATTTTCAAGAAAAATCTGAAAAAATTAAAGTAAAAGGCGCCTTCATTTATAAAGAAAGTCGAAGTTTGAAGCCTGTACATGTCCTGTAAATGCTTACCGACCACCATTACTGCTGTCATAAATGAGAGTTGGCTCCCTTCTCAAATAATCGAACTTCCGTTTTTGCGACTTCCGGTTGTTATGTTTGGACTTTTCTTCGCGAAAAAACCCTGGTAGAATTATGGCATTTTAAGCTCTACAACGATGCCTTTTACATCCAATGAAGGGTTATGGCATCTGTTGGACGGTATCTCGGACGATAATAGGGATTTTGAAGCATTTTAACGTGAGTATTCGTCGTATCGGCGACTCGTTGCCACTTTCGATGTTGTGGCTCGCAGTAGACTGGACTGAGTACGGCAATCGTTGCCTCTCTTCTCACGATTTTGTTCACTGATAGGGCGCCCTCGTTTATTAGGCGCATAGATCGAAATTGGAGAAAAAAATATCGCCTTTCAGTCCGAAACTTATGGTATTTTTGTCTGCATGGGGATAGACTTCCTTTATGTAATATGACGAGCCACACATCTACTAAAATCGTACGATTGTACGATACAATTCGATCACATGGTCTCTAAGAACATCGCATCGAGATCACGTGATCGTATCGTGGTGTGATTTTAGTGGACGTGTGGCTGGCCCTCTGCTTTATGGTACATTTAGTCTTAGCCCGTTTGAACGTAACTACTGCTATTTTTCTGTGCCTTTGCAGATTGCAAAATTAAGATGACTGTGGTTAGTAAAACATTCATTGATTCTTTAATTTTTGCTGTTGATTTTTTTGGGGTCTATATTTCAATATTTCTAAGCACTTTATTAGTGTTAATTCGAAACGGTTATTATTTGTTTTTGTTTTATTTAATGCTGTGTGTGTGTGTGTGTGTGTGTGCGTGTGTGTGTGTGTGGCATGTGTGCATGTGTTTAAAAAGAACACAGAATAATTACAATGTGTATTTATTGTTCTTGTATACGTCTTAGTGTTGAAATACGGGCATTGGTTTTGTGTAACACATTTATGCATGGCTTGGTTTCTTCTGTTTTGGCTTTAAGCGTGTTGTTGTTGTTATCAACTAACTATCGTGTTTACTTGTATATTTCCACATATTGTTCTATTTTTACCCTATTGATTCTGTGTGAAAGAAGCTCCTGTTCCTGGTGTTCACTTGAACAGTAGCATCTCAATGACAGTTGCAAAGCACAGGGAATGTTTGATAGGTGAACACACAGTGTTGATATGATATTGTGTTGGCGTTGTGCTAACTGCATATTTTGGTGATGAGAGATTATATATATAGGTGCATGAGAGAGAGAGAGAGAGAGAGAGAGAGAGAGAGAGAGAGAAACTTGAAACTTGAGCACTTTATTACGCAAGGATTGAGAG
>CM065698.1:13885677-13968177 GCA_017654935.2 Phymorhynchus buccinoides | reverse complement strand
AAGAAAAAAGTTTCTCAGCTTCAGGGGGGAGTATCCCCCCTCCCAAACCCACCCCCCTCCACGATTTTGTTTGGGAAAAGTTGGCATCTATGCTTCCGTTTAAAGAAAGACATTTAAAGAAAGATGTTATATAAATGCTGTACAGTGGTGTGCACTTAACGCGAAATTCAGGGGACAAAGATTTTTATGTGTGTGTGTTAACCAGTATTTTGTGTTAAGTATTAAGTAATAATGAAGAGGGGTTTCGTCGGTTCAAACAGATTTTTGTGCGTTAACCAATATGAAAGATTCTTTAATCAGCCAATGCATCAGAGTACAAAGGAAATCGTTTTGGTCTTAGCACAAGACACAATCCAACAACAACGAAAGCATGCACATGGATGGACAACCAATATAAGAGAGGGGGGGGGGGATGGTAACAAAATCAGATTACATCATCATGTATCAGTCTCTCCCTCAGATTCTCTCTTGCTCTGAGACACACCTAAACTTCTGAAGTTTAAGTTTAGCATGCCTATGTCCATGGGAGAGTGGCAGGTTCAGCTATTAGTAGACAGCTTCCACTCAGCCTTTAGCATGCCTAGGTCCATGGGAGAGTGTATCAGTCTCAGGATTACCCTGCATGAACGGTGCCATGTACTCCGATGGACCTAGGGATTGCCAAAGGGGTGAGTGGTGGGAACAGTTGCCGAAATGTGGATTCAAGCTGGAAGCCAAGTGCCCTGTTTTTGCATAAGCTAAGTGTCTGCTTGCATTTACCGATTCCTACCCCCCCCCCGTCTGCTTGCATTTACCGATTCCTACCCCCCCCCCCCCTGGGGGATAGTGGGGGGTGCATTCAAATAGTTCGCTTACCTTACCCAACACATACACGTGTGCGTACACGTCTATGCCAACACACGCATGTTGTGCAACAATAATTGAACATGGGGTCCAGTTTTGTGTTGAGTACTTTGACCAAATATCATTCTTGTTTAGTATTAGTAAGTTTTCATTGGTTGCGTGCAGTCACCTGTTCTGGTGACGAGTTCCGGTGTCAGGATGGAAGCTGCATCAACGGTGGCATGTACTGCGACGGACGAGCGGATTGCCCCGGGGGTGACGACGAGATCAATTGCCGTAAGTCCGCTGTTTGCGCTCTGTTGTCTGTCCCACGTTTAGGCTGATCATTCTAGTAGGTATTAGGTACTTTATAGTCACAGAGGCGACTCTGTGAAATTCGGGTTGCTCCCACCTGGAGAGCCTATTGCAGCCAGAGGCGCGCCACCCATTTTGTCGATAACTGCATAGCGAGCTTTGTGTGACTGATCCCTTGCGAGGTAGTGCCTATGCCAAATGTACAAACTTTCGATAACTGATATAGCAGCTTAGTGTATGGGCCATGGGACCTCGGTAGTCGCCTATCCGCCGATGTTCAAACTTAAGGCCTAGTGCAAAGTGATAGGAGCAAATCCCCTTACCCAGGTTCGAACTCGGGAGGTACTTGACACAAGGCGAACGCGTTACCACTGTGCCACTCTTACTTGATACTTGTGATACCTTTGTAAAGCGTGATGAGCCCACTATGGGGTATCGCGCTATATAAATATTCGTTATTAGTAGTAGTAGTAGCAGTAAGTGATCGCTTCCACACACATTTTTTTTTTTTTTTGGGGGGGGGGGTGTAAAAATTATTAAATAACATTAACATTTCATACGTATCTTTATTATTTAAAAACTCTGGACTTTCCTGGCATTGCGCGGTGCCTCCTGGATCGTCCCACTATCTTTGCATTTGAAAATGTTCCAGGCCGGAGGACGTTAAACGGATTTTCACTCAATTATTAAAGAAAGAAATGTTCCTATTTTGATTATTGGTAGAATACATAAACATGAAATATGCCTTTAATATAAATGTGATATTTTCAGGGTTGTGCATTATTTTTCTATTTTTCTGATGAAGGGGCTGTGTGACGTGTTTATTATTTTTCATGCACAATCATATTTTGTGTGGTTTATATGTGCTGTGTGCCTTGTTTAGTTTCTTTCCATGCACCATCCTATTTTGTGTGGTTTCTTCTATGTGCTGTGTGACTCGTTTAGTTTTTTCTCCAGTTTTTTCTCCATGCACCGTCCTATTTTGTGTAGTTTATATGTGCTGCATGACTTGTTTAGTTTCTTTCCATGCACCATCCTATTTTGTGTGGTTTCCCGCTGGCAGCTGCCAGAGAGTGTCGGAGCGACGAGTTCCGCTGTAACGACGGGACCTGCATTGCCCAGGACCGGGATTGTGACGGCATCAGCGATTGCCCGGACAACTCTGACGAGGATCCGCAACGCTGCGGTATGTGGCGGGATTGTTCGGCTGTCTTTTTTGGTCTTTTTTTTTTAGCCCTTTCAACACCAGCCATTTTTTTCAGCTAAAGCTTTCCATTACACTTAGAGAAAAGATTCTGTCTGCAATATTGGGGATTCCTCTGTGACATGCATAAAATAGGGCCTATCCTTACTTCCCATAATTAAGAACATAAGGTCACTGGATACCAGACCCTCATTAGATGCCTTTCAGTGACATGGGTGTTCAATGATTGTGGTGCCAAGAGGCGACAGTGGTGATGAAAGGGTTAAGCTTGTCTCTGCCTTGGTATGTTGATGTATGTGACACTTAAAATGTAAATGCCTCTGTCCTTCAACATTCACACTGATTCTCACACACGCGCGCACACACACGTACGCTCACTCACTCTCACACACACACACACACACACACACACACACACACACACACACACACACACACACACACACACACACACACTCACACACTCACACACACACACACACACACACACACACACACACACACACACACACACACACACACACACACACACACACACACACACACACACACACACACACACACACACACACACACACACACACACACACACACACACACACACACACACACACACACACACACACACACACACACACACACACACACACACACACACACACACACACACACACACACACACACACACACACACACACACTCACACACTCACACTCACTCACTCTAGAATGTCTTAATTAAGAATAGTAAAACACAGAATTGAAAGGGGAGGAAAAAAAAGGTATCTTTATTGTTTATCAAGCCCTTTCATCACCACTGTCGCCTCTTGGCACCACAATGATTTAACACCCATGTTAAAAGGCATGAAATGAGGGCCTGCTACCCAATTACCCTATGTTCTTAATATTGGGAGGTAAGGATAGTAGGCCCTATTTTACGCATGTCACAGAGGAATCCTCAGTATTGCAGATGGAATCTTTTCTGTACCCAGGTAAATGTAATGGAAAGTTTTGGCTGAAAAATGTCTGGCATTGAAAGGGTTAAAAGATGGTTTTTACTTCTTTGAATGGAATGAGTGGGTGGTTTTTTTTAATTTATAGCAGACCGTAATGTTTCAGAAGCCAGTGTGTGCTTGCTTGCATGCATGGCCATGGATAAATGGGTTTATCAGTCTCTGAGAACGTTTTGATCGACTTTCATAGTACACAGACCCGTTTACTCTACTCTTTTCGAGTAGTATTCTACTCAATTTGGACCTCTACTACTCTTCAAACCTGAAAATAATGCTCTTTAATTCTTGATTACTACTCATTTTCAGTGAACATTATTTGATGGTTTAATGAACAAAACTACACATTTTGCACAAAAACTACTCATTTCAGCTATCCAGGCTACTCAAGACTTGTGGAGGGGGTAAACAGGTCTGAACATAACATTTGACAAGATTGGAATCAGATTTTTAGGGGGGGGGGGGGTTATGTTAAAAATTGGATATGTGTGTTCAGATCGGTTTGGAGAAATTTGCCCCGAGGGAATTTCCCCACATAACATTTGATAAGATGGGAATAAGATTTTTCTGATCCATCACATTGGACGTGTGTGTTCAGATCCGTTTGGAGAATGTTTCCCCGAGGGAATTTCCCCACATAACATTTGATAAGATGGGAATCAGATTTTTCTGATCCATTACATTGGACGTGTGTGTTCAGATCCGTTTGGAGAATGTTTCCCCGAGGGAATTTTCCCACATAACATTTGATAAGATGGGAATAAGATTTTTCTGATCCATCACATTGGACGTGTGTGTTGGAATTACCCCACATAACAATTTGATAAGATGGGAATAAGATTGTTCTGATCCATCACATTGGACGTGTGTGTTCAGATCCGTTTGGAGAAATTTGCCCCGAGGGAATGTACCGCTGTGACAACGGTGAGTGCATCAACCCTCTCAGACGATGCGACGGCTTCAGCGACTGCTCCGACGGCACTGACGAAAGAGGCTGTGGTAAGTTGTGTGTGTGTGCGAAATGAATTATGGAATGGGAAGCCATTTCCAGAGTGATTGTTCTTTGCGCTTCCCTAGAGTTTTGGAATTCTTCTTCTTCGTCGATCACTCAGTTTCCTGTCAATTGTGAGTGCAGATGCATCATGCTGCCGTTATGCGCCCAAATCAGAAATAATGAGGCCCAGCATGTCTGACTTCAGCTGGAGGAAATCTCTTTGAAAGCGTTTCTTGAAAAAAGGCAGGAGAATGGACCGGAAAGGCAAAAAGATAGTAGATGACAGTAAGCAAAGGGAAAAGGCAGAGTCAAAGAGAGTGACAGATTAGAGGAAGTTACAAGCACAGACTTCCAGAAGGTGGGGGAACTATTTATGCAAAAGACCCCCCGGTATCACCACGGGGGAAAGTTTTGGAATATTGCGCAGACTCAAAGGGATGTAATGTGAGGCTTTGTGATGGTTTGTGGTTAGATCCCATGATTATGATAATGTGATGGGGGTATTCAGATGGAGAATATGCTAACCTTCGGTTTGGAGATGATCATGAAGACTTCGCCATGCTTATAATGTTTGCTCAAGTAAAAATGTTGATTGTTGCCAAAAAGATTGTTGCATGCAAATATACTTTACTGGACAAAATAAGAAAAGAGAAAAAAACCCAACTTCTGCCACATTACTTGTCAGCTAGAACAGTTTGTTTCTGCTCATCAGCATACACAGTACACACACACACACAATCCACACGCAAACACACACAATCGCACACACACACACACGCTAACACATGCATGCACACATACAATCACACACACGCTAACACAAGCACAATCACACACACACACGCTAACACATGCATGCACACACACAATCACACACACACGCTAACACACACATACATGCAAGGGCACCCAGACATATACACACACATGTGAGCATGCACGCTTGCACACATGCTTAGGCATGCATGCACGCACATGGTTTTGGTAGCCACTGGCCGCGGTTTTGGCACTGCCGGCCGCGGTTTGTGCTTCATGAGGCAGCGCGATCTTATTCTCAAATCGTATTCTTAATCGGTTTGTTTTCATACTGAGCCTTCGGAAACGAAAAATCGCGACCATGTTGTTTTTTTGTTCTGAGTTTAGAGCTCTCTAGACTATTACTTTAACTGTTTCAGAGTTTGTTTTGATGACTGATTGTGATTTGGGTTTTAAATGAGTCGATTTAGAGGATATGATCGCGGGAGACTACGATGATGTGAAAACTTTGAACTTTTCCGCGAGAAATTGGGTAGCGAATGATCGCAATGATGCTGACTACGGACTAGAGTTTTGTGGGGTCTGACTCGATGTCGACTCCGAGTCATGGCGAATGTTGTTCGTCCGCGGATTGGACTCTGGAGTATTCTTATGCCTGCACTGTGTTGCCTTAGGGAAATAGAAATATCCCATGAATAATGTTAACGTGTACCGAGACCTTTATGAGTGTCCAAACTCAGAACCTGTGAAACACAGAAATAATGAGTCTAGGAGAAAATAAGACATCTATAAACAAAAAAATAGAAAACACTCATTTTCTAAAAGACACACAACTACCATCATAATATGCCGTAATTTTCTGGTTGTAAAGGTCTCCAATTTCGATCTATGCACCTAATAAATGAGGGCGCCCTATTAGTGAGCAAAATAATGAGAATAGAAGCAACAATTGCCGTGTTCAGTACAGTCTACTGTGAGTCAGTCATCGAAAGTGGTAGCAAGTCGCTGATGAATACTCTTGTTAAAATGGTTTGGTTCTGACCCACGCACTGCTAGGTGAATGGTATCATAATCAACTTTGGTGGAGGGGAGTTAATTAGAAAAAGAGAGTAATTACCCTTTGTTCAATTTCGTCATCTCCTCTCTTAGCCTCACTATTTCATTCTTTGATTAACCAAACTTTCTTTCGAGGCTTACCAGTTTGTTGTGTGTTGTATGTTGTTTATGTGTAACATATTCAAGGTTAGAAGGCTATGCCACTCTTGGACATGTGTTGATTTGTTTGTATGTTGTCCTCTCCACCATTGTTGATGTGTACTGTGTGGGTGAGGGTCATAAAGGCGAGCTTGACACTTTCTTTTTTAAGAATGATGCTTTGCGTGTCTCACTTTGGTTCTGACCCACGCACTGCTAGGTGAATGGTATCGTAATTAACTTTGGTGGAGGGGAGTTAATTAGAAAAAGAGAGTAATTACCCTTTGTTCAATTTCGTCATCTCCTCTCTTGGCCTCACTATTTTATTATGTTAAAATGCTTAAAAATCCCTATTATCGTCCGAAATACTGTCCAACAGATGCCATAGCCTTTTATTGGATGTAAAAAGCATCATTGTAGAGCTTAATATGCCATAGTTCAGAATTGTCCAAACACAACAACAGGAAGCAGCACAAATGGAAGTTTGATTATTTGAAAGGGGCGCCAACTCTCATTTATGATAGCAGTAATGGTGGTCGGTAAGCATTTACAGGACGCGTACAGGCTTCGAAGTTTGACTTTCCTTATAAACGAGGGCGCCATTTACTCCAATTTTTTTTCCAGATTTTTCTTGAAAATTGCCTTATTTGCCTTATGAGTGCCTAATGATCAGAAAAATATGGTAATGTGGGGTTTTTCAGTGAGCTGTTCGAGCAGGGAGTTCACATGTGAGTCGACAGGGCAGTGCATTCCCCAGGAGCGGCGCTGTGACAGAATACCGGACTGCCCCGACGCCAGCGATGAAGCCAACTGTGAACGTAGGTTCTCTGTCAACACTGTGGTTGACAGGCCTTCAGCTTACTTCTTCTTCTTCTTCTTCGATCGCTCAGACAGTTTCCTGTCAATTATGAGTGCAGATGCATCATGCTGCTGTTATGCGCCTACCTAAAAAATAGTTTGGCCCAGCATGTTCAACTTCAGCTGGAGGAAATCGTTTTGAAAGCGTTTCATGAATAAAAGGCAGGAGAATGGATCGGTATGGCAAAAAGATAAAAGATGACAGCAAGCAAAGGGAAAAGGCAGAGTCAAAGAGAGTGAAAGATTAGAGGAAGTTACAAGCACAAAGCTTCCAGAAGGTGGGGGAACTATTTATGCCAAAGACCCCCCGGTATCCCCAGCTTGCAATCTTAGCCCCTTTAACCCTTTCAGCGCCGATGTCGCATTTTTGCACCATAATGATTTAACACCCATGTCATTAAATGCCTTGAAACCAGGGTCCAGTATCCAATTATCTACTTTTCTTCATGTTGTGAGGAAAGGATAGGCCTTGTTTTAAGCATGTCAGAGAGGAATCCCCAATACTGGAGAAACTTTTTTCCCTTTATCCATGCAAGTTTAATGGGACATTTTGGTTCAAAAATGGCTGGTGGCGAAAGGGTTAACCCTCTTGCGCTCGCATGTGTTACAGAAAAACAAAACAACTTCTAGTGTTCAGATTCTTTCACACATTTTCGGGGAAAGTCTGTCTTTCGAAGCACGCAGAGCGCCTAACAGTTACTGTCGTCACTGCAAGCGAGAAGCTTCTTCATAGTGTGTGAATAACAAGCCAGAACTGTGTGCGTGATGAAAATGCCATCAGAGGGGGTCTCGGAGTGGGGGCAAGCTACAGGTGGTTTTGACGTGGAATAGAATCCTTGGAGGTTTAAGCCGGCGCCGTAAACTCGTACGGGGATGCGATGTGATTGTGTCACGTGAGTTGTGATTCACGTGAAATATTTCCGTCTATAATAATTGTGCTGTTTTCGCTCACTATACTCAAGTAGACCCAATGCATGAATTGCATGTGAATCGTGACTCGCATCGTCAAAATCGCATCGCATTCAGATGCGATTCGTATGTCATGTGCCTGGCCCTTTAGAGAGTCCGTATTCAAGATTCAGTTGATAAATATTCGTTTTGTCAGTGTAAAAACTGCATACAGTGGAGTCCGGGTAAAACGAATTTTAACGGAACACAGACTCAGTTCGTTGTATCAGGATTTTGTTATACATGTACATGTACAATGTATGTTGAAAACAAAAACAGTTCAAACACTCACCAATGATAACCGAAAACATAAACTTGACCAGTTTGGATCGTCTGTCTTAATCACGGGATGTACAATACAAGGCTTGAAGAAGTTCAGCAGTGTTGTCTGACGCTGATCTGTTTTGGCACACTTTTCAACAAGTTTGTCCATTAAGTGACAACACATCACACAAATTTAGTTTCTTATAGGCTTTCACGAACTTTTCGATCTTTATTTTGAGCGCGAATTGTAAAGCGACCTTGAGAAACCGAATGATCTGTAGGAAGCCTAGGCCTAACAGACGACCCAGTGTGAATCTAAATGAGTTCACGCATGCGCAGTTCATATTTTCCAACTTCCTTCCTCTTGACGACACGTTCTAGCTTGGAGTTTGAAGGCCTAGGTTTTTGCAGCGCATCGCACAGGCTGAGTTCGTTACAGGCTATTTTTCCAAGTAAATAAAATTATCCTGGGGCGTAGAACATGAGTTCGTAAAAAGCGGATGTTCGTTATTTCCAAAGGATTTTTTGTTCGTTATACCCATGGCTTTGCAAGTGACAAATAGAAGGGCATTTGCCGGGAAATTGAAGTCAGTTCGTTAATCGCGAAATTTCGTTAAAAGCGAGTTCGTTATAGTTGGACTCCACTGTAATTCGTTGAATGGAAGCCAGAAAGTTCTATCAGAAAACAACTAAGCAAGGCTGGCAGTACCTTCTGGCTTTGACAGCATGCATTTTGTTGTCCCTGAAATGGGGCACTGGGTGGATGCCTCGTGCCTCCATACGGGGAGCTGGACGATCCCGCCCCTTCTCCACGAGCCTCTCCCCTGTGGGGATAACGGGGGGTCTTTTGTAAAAAAAACTCCCCCCACCTTCAGGAAGTTATGTGCTTGTAGCTTCCTCTAATATGCCACTTTGATTCTGCCTTTTCCCTTTGCTTTCTGTCATCTACTATCTTTCTGACTTTTTATTGGCCCCATTCTCCTGCCTTTTGAAAAGAACAATCTTCCATATCTTTTTTTTTCTCCTTTGAGCTTCTCTGAAATCAGAATGTGTTGGCTGTCCGCAGCGGGGAGATCAGTTAAGACTGAAAACCAGACACATACGTGCCTTACCCATTGTGACCATTGTGGCCAGAAGTTCTGTGCTTGTAACTTCCTCTAATCTGTCACTCTTTGACTCAGCCTTTTCTTTTTGCTTGCTGTCACCTACTATCTTTCTGCCTTACCGGTCCATTTTCCTGCCTTTTTTCACGAAACACTTTCAAAATCATTTCCTCCAGCCAAAGTCGGACTTGCTGGGCCTAACTATTTCTTAGTTAGGCGCATAACGGCAGCATGACGCATCTGCACTCATAATTGACAGGAAACTGTCTGAGTGATCGAAGAAGAAGAAACTGCCAATACGATTGGGTCTGTTAATGCTAATTTCCATGTTACTACCCGTGGTAACTGTTTGAAGACGCACTCGTGAATACCGTTGCCAGCATTGCTGCGTACTGTGTGTGCAGCGGTCGCCTGTAAGGATGACGAGTTCATGTGCGACGATGGAGTGTGCATCAACTCCATCCTGCAGTGTGACGGAATCCCCGACTGCGACGATCTGTCGGATGAGTCCGGTTGTGGTAAGTGTTAATGGTCCAAAATAAATGTTGCTGGGTTTTTTTGCCCTTTCTCCATGGCGACACTGTGATATGCTGGCAATAATATGACTTGCATATCACTGTGTGTTGCCACGGGGAAAGAGCGATAAATTGCAAAATGTATTGTGTTGAATTTCTTGATGATGATCATGCGGCTCAGTTGCTGTGGCTTACCGAATGGGGTATGAACGAGTTGGCGTCAATAATTGTGTGTTTATGTGTGTGTGTGTGTGTGTGTGTGTGTGTGTGTGTGTGTGCGTGTGTGTGTTAGAGAGAGAGAGATAGTTGCTTTGTATATGCACTGTTGGTGGTTGGTGTCACTCTTGAATGTTTTTTTGTTGTTATCTGTTGATGAATAATTGATTGTAAAGCGCTTTGGGCTCATCTGAGGTAAAGCGCTATATAAATGTACTGTTATTATTATTATTATTAACCCCTTCCTTGCCCAGTCCCCTGGTGCATGATGTCATTGATGGTATAACTTTTGATGTCATTGTCCTGAATTGATGGCTTTGGGCTTAGACAAATCAGAACATATATATCTCCAGACCAATTTCTCAAATTGAGCCTAACAGGTCTCTTTTTACCCCTTACCTGCCTGGCTACGAGACGGTCTCGTACTTAATCATGTCATAACTTATGATGTCATAAGCCTGGGATGATGGTTTTTGGTTTAGATAAGCCAGAAAAGATATATCTCTAGACCATTTTCTCAGATTGAGTAACAGATTTGTGTTAAACTTTATAATAAAAAAATCGATAATTTCTATGTTTTCCTCTGGCAGTGAAGGGGTTAAATTTTATAAGAAAATCGATAATTTTTATTTTTTCCTCTGGCAGTGAAGGGGTTAAAGCATTTGGCTCATAGAGTGATGTCGGATGGCATGCCATCCTCACAGCGCTTTGCAAGAGATGACATGAAACATTAGCAAGCGCAACAGACTCACACGCACGTACGCATGCACACACACATACACAGTCAAATGTATCTCTTTAACAGAACATAATTGATAACTTTATTCCAATTATTTGAAATAATGGAAACGTAGCCTACATAACATTTTTTGGTAAGTAAATGTGATGTTTTAAATGTTTCGTTGTTGATGTATATATTGTACATAATAATTATGCTATTCGCCCAGTCCCCATCCTTTTTCCTGTTTTTGTGTGTGGAATATTTGCTTGTTTCTTTAATTAATTGTTTAATTTTATATTTTCCTTTTCTTGTTCGCTACTTTGGAATGTTTAGTTCTTTAATTTTTCTTTACATAATTTTTTATGGATGGCTTGTTGAAAAAACACATGTTTTTGCTTATACAATGTTCCCATCTGGAAATAAAATTTTGACTTGACTTGACTTGACACACACACACAGTGTCTAATCACATTTTATTGACCTGCATGATAATTGGACCCACAGTTTTATTTGCTTTCTTTAGTGTGTTTTTCCCCCCCTATCTGTGTGCTGTTTAGTTTAATGCACAAGTGGGTTGGGGATTTGGTTTAAACAAGATTTATTCAAATAAAGCACATACAGCAGGGTTGGGGATTTGGTTTAAACAAGATTTATTCAAATAAAGCACATACAGCAGGGTTGGGGATTTGGTTTAAACAAGATTTATTCAAATAAAGCACATACAGCAGGGTTGGGGATTTGGTTTAAACAAGATTTATTCAAATAAAGCACATACAGCAGGGTTGGGGATTTGATTTAAACAAGATTTATTCAAATAAAGCACATACAGCAGGGTTGGGGATTTGGTTTAAACAAGATTTATTCAAATAAAGCACATACAGCAGGGTTGGGGATTTGCATTTTGAATCTTTCTCAAGAGTTACAGGTAGGGATCAATCTTGCCACAGGACATCATAGGTCATTTGACCAGTTGTCAGAAAAATAAATAGGCCCTTTTCCAAAAACAATAAGTCCCAGATTAATCGGTGTACGTCGAGGTTAGCAAACGAATGCCTCCTTTCATCATAGTTAATGCAGATTATAATCAGTTTCCTTTGTATTTCTCTTTCTCAGAGTTAGCTAAGTTAGCAGACGACATAATTCTTGAAGTTGTTAACATCTTCGACGTAAAGTCAGTCAGTCATATGACCTCTTGCCTGCTAAAACTATAGGTCAAAATCTAAGGTTTATGAGTCATTGACCGATGACCGATCCTAAGAATGATCCAGGGCTCCCAGGGACCCCCATTTGGGAGTCTATGAAGCTCTAAAATTCTAAAAGACCCTCTACAAGAATGTGCAGGGGGTCCCAGGGATGCACTAGAAAAAATCTTTTTAGCATTCGCAATGCCTCTAGGACCCTCTATGCTGTAAGTGAAGGAGTCCCTGGGACCCCTTGTTTTGTGGGACGATTGGGAGCCCTGATGATCCCTGTACAGGTATATAAAATACTTGACTGTTTCACTACGTAGGATGCTCTGAAGATCAGTTCACCTGCCAGGACGGTCTGTGTGTGGAGATGGACATGCGATGTGACGGGATTTCCCAGTGCGAAGATGGAAGTGACGAGGAAGGATGTGGTGAGTATTCAACTTGGTTATTTTTTGGTTTTGCTGTCCCATCTTTTGGGGCCATTACTTTCTATTGAAAGGAGAGGACCCGCCTTACCGTGTAGCATGCGATTCTCCATGGTCTGCTAGGATTTATACGACATTAGAAGGAAACACTACACTGCGGAGTCAATGAAAATGTTGTTCCGTGACACAATCTTTAATTATTTGAAAGACATTAATAATTTTCACTTGATGCAAGCTACTCTGGTGTTTTTAATTCTAGACGTGTCTTGTTTTTACTTGCTAAGTTTGTGATAGATTAATTTTTATTTAACCAAAAAAACTGATTTTTTTTTTTCCTTGTGTTTTTATCCCTTTTTAATATGTGGTAAGATTTAACGTGGTGACAGCCCTGACAGCCTTTGTTGTCAATGTTAATCTTAATCTTAATATTTTGGGGCGTTCAGTGGTGTTGATCCCTTGCCTCTGGTTCCGAGTCCCAACTCTCAGATGCAACCATGGTTTGCGAAAAATCGGAAACTAGCAGTCCGAGGGGAGCGAATCTGTGGAAGGTCGTCAGGAGGCAACCACCAGAGGAGATACTGCACTGCGGCTGAGTCATTTCGGTGTAGTTCTGTGGAGCCTGTTCCGAGCTAACATACATAGAACACCACCTACTGACGACAATAATTTCTTAGTCGCGGGTCAGTGTATTGACATCCTCCGTCATTATGATAACGAGCTTTAATAACAAAGGGCTTTATTGATATTTTATGATAGCAAGCTGTAATAACGAAGGGTTTGTTTACAGCCTGCACGGAGGAGCAGTTCACCTGTGACAGTGGTCAGTGTATCGACATTCGCCGTCACTGTGACCAGTTCCAAGACTGCCGGGACGGATCAGATGAAAACAACTGCCGTATGTACTCTTTTTGTTTGTTTGTTTGGTTTGTGTTAGACACACAACACTTTACGGTTTAGTAATAGAATAGTAATGATAAAATAATGGTGTCAATTTTTTATGGGTTTGTGTTTGTGTGTTTGGCAGTCTTGGCAAATGCCTTGTGAACTGCGGCAGAGATTCACTTTGAATTTTACACGAGTTAGTTATAATACCTGACATTTATGTTTGTCAACGAGTCACGTGGTGGAAGTTTTGGAGAATGACGATTCCGTTGTATGGTTGTGTTCGTTCCAGCAATCAGAGACAACCTAACCCTTGTTTTATTTAGCAGCTTGGCCACAGACAATTCTATGGTATCGTTGTTGCGTTTCACCATGCCGGGATAATCTGAGCAGGAATTATATTTGGGGATTCTCATTTGGTACATATTGGCTTAATAGTAGTAGTAGTGGAATAGGGCTAGAAGTGGGTCTCGCGGCCCTTTTACGCCCTTTCTTGATTGTTTAATTTGATTGTTTCACAATGATTGCGCAAACCTAAGCTAAACTAGTCTTAATTAATTTACAACATTTTTGGAATGGACTTTCATTTTTAATCGTCCAAAAAATTGAAAGCTCTTATCATATTGGTCCAGAGGATTTTTAAATGTGTTAATATTAGGTGCCTGTATAGTATATCGTCGGTGACATTCACAAACCTCGTATCTCGATTTTTGGGGGGTTTGAGTTAGATACATAGTCAGTTCTTTTCATTTTTCCCGCCACCTTCCACCAAAAGCTTGTATCTCTAACGACTTTCTATCTGGGGTAAACGAGATTGTGAACATAGAAGAAAAACTCGTAAGTCCCAAATTCAGATCTAGTTAAGGACAAAACCTCGTATCTTCGTTCTTTTCAAGTCTAAAAAACCAATTTTCAGTAATTTGAACAGAATGCAGGACTTAACTCGCAATATCTCAAACAACATATTCATCATAGTTAATCAATTGTGGCCAGCGCAGTTACTTTTTAAAACAGTTACATTCGTTTTTCTCAAAACTACCAACATTGAGATATGAGGTTTGTGAAATTTGGGATGCTCCCACCTGGAGAACAGAATGCTGCTAGTGCAACGCCACCCTTTTTTCTCTTCTTTTTTGGGGGTGAGGGGGATAAACTTGGTAAGCCTACCTATCAATTTAGTACATGCCAGGCAGCAGGACTTCCTGCTCTTAACGACTTTTAACTGCTGTGGTGTTTTTTTCACGTGCGTAAAGCACCCTTGTCAAAGTTGCTAAAGTCCCCCCTCCGAAGGACTCGACGTTCAGCTTGATTTCCCCCATTGAACTGAAAAGAAAGGTTGAGGCTGGGGATTGCAACCCCAGTCACTTACATATTCTTTTTCTTTGATCGCTCAGACAGTTTCCTGTCAATTATGAGCGTAGATGCGTTATGCTGCCATTATGCGCCTAACTAAGAAATAGCTAGGCCCAGCAAGTCCGACTTCGGCTGGACGATATGTTTTTGAAAGCGTTTCGTGAAAAAAGGCAGGAGAATGGACCGGTAAGGCAGGAACATAGTAGATGACAGTAAGCAAAGGGAAAAGGCAGAGTCAAAGACAGTGACAGATGAGAGGAAGTTACAGGCACAGAACTTCCAGAAGGTGGGGGAACTATCTATACAAAAGACCCCCCGTTATCCCCACGGGGGGAACTTAAATATTGAGTTGGCGGGCAAACGACCTGCCGCTTTCCTTCTCTTGGTTTGATCATTGCTGACTTGCGTGTTTCCGCGCCGCTGTGGTGTTTTCAGCGTGCAGAGAGGACCAGTTCACCTGCGGGGACAGCGGGCGCTGCATTGACGTGGCGAGGCACTGTGACCGGCGGAGGGACTGTGAGGACGGCAGCGACGAAGACAACTGCGGTAGGGGCCACGCTTTAGTGTTGTTGTTGTCGTTCTCTGGCTTAAGGATTCCAGGGATCATCCCCACAGCCGAAGCACTTGACAGACCTGTTTACTCTACTCTTTTCGAGTAGTATTCTACTCGATTCGGACCCCTCTACTACGCTTTCAAAATTGAAAATAATGCACTAATTACTCATTTTCAGTTGACATTGTTTGGTGGTTTAATGAATAAAACTAACACATTTCTCACCAAAACTACTCATTTCAGGTATCCAGACTTGGGTAGGGGGTAAGCAGGTCTGACTTGAGCACTATAGTACAAATGCATCGGCTCGGGATGAGAACTCGCTGTCCATAAGAGGCTATGCCTAATTAGACGTTAAACCAACCACAGAGAGAGATGAGAACATTACGTGTGTGACCGTTTTTGATTACTCTGCCACGTGGGTAGCCACACTCCGACTTCGGAGGATCACACTTTAGTGACAGCAACTCCACGTAGGGATACTGGGGAGGGGGGGGGGGGGGGGGGGTTTTTCATACAAATAGTTCCCTCATGTTCTGAAAGTTCTGTGCTTGTATCTAGTAGGGGGGGGGGGGGGGGGGGGGGGGGGGGGGGCTTTCATACAAATAGTTCCCTCATGTTCTGAAAGTTCTGTGCTTGTATCTAGTACAAAGCAAAATGACTGTCAGCTGTTTTTTTACATCTTTATAACAAATTGCCGCTAAAACTAAGAGCAGTGCCACTGTACAACCCAGGCGATGGAACAGCACAAAAAACACCCCAAAAATGCTGCTAAAACAAAAGCAACCTTTACTTTGTTGACAGCATGTGCCGATGACGAGTTCCGGTGCGGCGACGGCCAGTGCATCCCCAGCGCCAGAAGGTGTGACAGGAGGCGGGACTGCTCCGATGGCAGCGATGAGGAAGGCTGTGGTGAGCTCCCTTTTTTCTTCTTCCTCATCGTCTTTCATATCACATCCTCCGTCAACAGTTTGATGATGGATTATGATGTTTGTTTTAACAGCAATGAACATCACCATGCTGAAAATACATTTGTATGTTTTCTGTTTGTGTATGCGATAAAAATAAAATCACTGCAGGATTTCAAAGTACAGTGGAACCTCCCTTATAAGACCTTCAAAAATCATTAAAAATTAGGTCTTTTAAGGGAGGGGTCTTATAAGGGAGGTAATTTTAATACTTGCAAAGAAGGGCAATGTCTCGGAGAAGTAGGTCTTATGTGGGAGGGAGTCTTATAAGGGAGGTAATTTTAATACTTGCAAAGAAGGGCAATGTCTCAGAGAAGTAGGTCTTATGTGGGAGGGAGTCTTATAATGGGAGGTCTTATAAGGGAGGTTCTGCTGTAGCATAAAATTGAGAAATAAGATTGTTCAAGAAATCCCGATAAAAACACAATGACAAACACTGACGTTTCAAGGCATAGCCCTGGTCTACGAGCTATGCCTCGAAACGTCAGTGTTTGTCATTGTGTTTTTGTTTTTATCGGGATTTCTTGAACAACAATTTTATTTCTCAGTTTTATGTTGTTTGTGTATGATTCTGAGGCTGCGTGTGGGCAGAATTTGTGACTGACAATTGCTGCTTTGTGAAATTATTGAATGATGTTAATGGTGACTGACAATTGCTGCTTTGTGAACTTATGATGTTAACAGTTCGGTCATCAATGCTGTCTCACCCACACTTTTGTTCTGATGTTGTTTAGGGTTGCTAGATATGTGCGTTAGAGAAACTTTTGTTCATAGACTGTGCTTGTTTACTTCTCTCTTCTAGAAATAATCAGTTGGTGTTGTGATCTTCACTACAGATTTGATGTGTTTCTGTTTTGCAGACTTTTTCAGCCAAGCATGTTTATTTCTATCAGTACAGGTTTTTGTCTTTCTTTTTGAGTTAGCTTGACATTGGTTGTTTTGTATATTTCGTTTGAACAGTTAATCACTATTTCATGTCTATACTAATTTTGAATGTTTTGGTTAATCTTTTCTATTTCTTTCACAAACCTGCTGTGCTTGATTTTTGAATTCAGTGAAGTGCTGATATATGTAATTTATGTGCAGTTCTGGAGATTAGAAACACATGTGTTACATTAATCCTTCTTGTAATATTTGTGTACTGTTCTTTACGGACTACAAGGCACAGCTGATTATAAGGCGCACCCCCACTAAATTTTACGCAAAATTCAGATTTTGTTGTTATAGTTTCTTACTATAATATCAGTCACATTATAAGGTGCAGGGGTCTCAGTCTAGGAAAAACTTGTCGCCTAAAGCCGGGTTCACATTAGACGCGTAAGTTCCGTACGGAAAACCCTAAATAAGTGGAAGAAAGAAGGATAAAAGTTTTACGCATATAGGGAAAATTCAGACACGTGTACACGGCCTTATAGTCCATAAAATACGGCACTTATACATTGCAGACTTTTTTTCTTGTTGCTGAAATAGTATTGCTTACACACACACACAAATTAAATTGTATCCCCAAAATGATAGTTAGTCCATTTTGCGATGAGGGTCCTTCCGCGTTAATGTATAATAATAATAATGAGGAAAATTCACATGATACACAGCCTATGTTTATAACATGAACTTTTGTTTGGATTCAAAAATATTTGTATCTTTTGACAACATCAAAGCTGACATTATTCTTGTCCTTTTGGCATCTTTGGAGCTGTTTCAATGTTACCCCCCGTGGGGATACCCGGGGGCCTTTTGTATAAATAGTTCCCCCACCTTCTGGAAGTTCTGTGCTTGTAACTTCCTCTAATGTCACTCTCTTTTCCCCTTGCTTGCTGATATCTTCTATCTTTCTGCCATACCGATCCATTCTCCTGCCTTTTTTCAAGAAACGCTTTTAAAAAGATTTCCTCCAGCTGAAGTGGGACATGCAGAGCCTAATTATTTCTTACTTAGGTGCATAATGGCAGCATGACGCATCTGCACTCATAATTGACAGGAAACTGTCTGAGTGATCGAAGAAGGAGAAGAAGAAGAAGAAGTTTCAATGTTATGCAGTTAGTTAGAAAAATACATAGAGATTGATAAAGTTCTTTAAAGCCAAAGCCAGACGTTTTCTCCACCCTGTGTCCATGACTAAGCTGGCTTCCTTTTTGAGCAGCTTGCAAGGGGTGGGGTGGGGGTGAGGGGACGCTAAGAGGTCTTTGGTTTTGTTTCCATGTATGATGTATTTATAAAAGGGCTAGCTAAGCGAATTACCCTTGTAGAATTGATGATTATTTTATAGCCGGTAATTCAAGGTACGGAAAAGATGTTTTGACAGTACCGGTAAATGGGCAACTTAGGACGATAATTTGACTGCCAGGGGCAGTGTTCCCGATTACGCAGATCTGTACGTAAATTACGTACAAAGTTTCAAGTTTGACGTATAAATTTTTCAGTCAATACGTCATTGTAACGTACAGTTTTTTTCTCTGCCGATTGCTTCCTCAAACGTGTTCGCCGCGATCAGAATGTCGAAGCCATTTCGGCTTGCGGGAAACAATCAACAAAATATACTGGGCCTAGTCTTTCACTACTAATGTACTATACCATGCTTGAAGCAGACAACAAAAACTATCATGAACCACAGAGTAATTTCCCTTTGTTTCTCGCCACCCATGCTGCTCGCACGTGCACTGCTGCCACGCGTTTCTTGGAAGCAAAAAAATGGCGCTGCTTCGCTGGATTGCGCAAACTTCGACGGGAAGTTCTTCCAAAGACTGAAGCTTTAAGTGAGGTGACCCTCAAAATTTTTCAAATGACCCTTAAAATTTTGGAAGCATGGGGAACACTGAGGGGGCAGTCAAACCAGTAGGGGCTTAGCGCATGACATTCTTAGTTGGGCGTAGTGAGAGAGAGAGGGAGGGCTCATCTCCCTCTCTCGCGGTCAAATTATCATCCTAAGTTGGCCATTGCACTGGTGTGTACATGTATGTACTGAAGTCACAGATGTTGGTTCACATTGATCCACCTTTCTGTATCCTGCATTGAGCGTCAGTCTGATTGCGTTGTTTGCTGTGACCAGCATGCAGTGCGGCTGAATTCCGCTGCACTAGTGGGCAGTGCATTCCTGGTCAGAGCTATTGCGATGGACGGCGGGACTGTCCGGACAACAGTGATGAAGAGAACTGCCGTAGGTTTTCCTCATGTCTAATGTTCTGTAATGCATTCTGTAGATAATATACAGCGGCTTTTATATTAGGTATTAGATACTTTATTGCCACAGAGGCGACTCTGTGAAATTCAGGTTGCTCCCACCTGGAGAGCGCGCCACAGCCAGAGGCTGGCCACCCATTTTTATTATTTTTTGCATGCGATTTTTGTGTGACTGATGAGGAAGGAAGGGAGGGGGGGGGGGGGGGGGGTGTATATTTTGACCAAATGACAACTTTTTTGTTGCCACTGGGTTTATCGTGTGCTAAGTGCATGGGCACATGAGACCTCGGTTTATCGTCTCATCCGAAAGACTCTACGTTCAGACCGTAAGGCCTAGTGCAAAGTGAGAGGAAAAATCCCCTGTACCCAGGTTCGAACTCGGGTTTACTTGACACAAGGCGAACGCGTTACCACTCTACACTCGTATGTCCCTTGCGAGGTAGTGCCTATGCCGATGTACAAACTTTCGATAACTGATATAGCAGCTTATGTATGTCCCTCGCGAGGTAGTGCCTTTGCCGATGTACAAACTTTCGATAACTGATATAGCAGCTTATGTATGTCCCTTGCGAGGTAGTGCCTATGCCGATGTACAAACTTTCGATAACTGATATAGCAGCTTATGTATGTCCCTTGCGAGGTAGTGCCTATGCCGATGTACAAACTTTCGATAACTGATATAGCAGCTTATGTATGTCCCTTGCGAGGTAGTGCCTATGCCGATGTACACACTTTCGATAACTGATATAGCAGCTTATGTATGTCCCTTGCGAGGTAGTGCCTATGCCGATGTACAAACTTTCGATAACTGATATAGCAGCTTATGTATGTCCCTTGCGAGGTAGTGCCTATGCCGATGTACAAACTTTCGATAACTGATATAGCAGCTTATGTATGTCCCTCGCGAGGTAGTGCCTATACCAATGTACACACTTTCAATATCTGAAATACAGCAGCTGAGGTTTTACCCTTATGATGTTGGGCCTTTACCTTTTTTTAAAATTTCTTAAATGAAAATGTGGTTTTTTTTGGTTGTTAGAACCCCATAAACAGCTTGAAAAGTACTTAAAATTCAGCTACTTTTAAAACTTCGGATTGTTCTTAAATGTGTGTATGTGTGTGTGTGTGCACACACGTGTGTGGTTTTGTGTGTGAATGAAAATAATTTCTTAACTTGTACTGTTTTTACGCACACGTGTGTGTTTTTGTGTGTGAATGAAAAGAATTTGTTAACTTGTACTGTTTAAAAAAAAAAAAATTCAATATTATAAAGAAAGTGCATCATAGTATCTTTTCACTCATACAGTATTTTGCTTTGTGCAAAGCACAAAGAGGGTTATCAAATTGTTATCAATTTTTGTACCCATCTCTTTAAAAAGAACTGATGCTGCAATGGTCTTTGCGTAACCTGTAGGAATTGGACTGCAGGTGCTTTTCAAATAAGCGTTCTAATTGATAGCTACAGGCATGGTAGACCTCCGCAAATTACGGAAAACCCGCAAAAGTGAAAATTTGACCCCCCCCACAAAAAAAAGCCGGGGTAAAAATTAGTTCGGGTGCCTAAAAATTACATGCGTTAAAACCTATGCAATCGCTTCGCGGAACCGAATGTGAATGACTGAACAAGCAACTTCCCGCCGAAGTTAGCAGTCGTGCGCGGCCTAGCTCACGCCACACGTTTCCAGATTTGTGATCCTAGTGCTTCTTTTTCTTCTTCTTCATTTTGACGCCCAACTTCATCATTTTAGTTTGAGTCGACATCTTTCAAATGAAATGCAGAATCGGTTGGATATTCTTCCGCAAAACTCATTTTGCCCCCACTACCATGCCTGTAGTTAGCATCCCTTGTAAAAACAACTGATAGTGTCTATAACTTGTAGGAATAAAAAAGAAAAAAACACTTGTAGGAAGGGGTCTACAGGTGAATTGTAGGAATTGGACTGCAGGTGTTTTTCAAATACGCGTTCTGTTTGATAGTCAGCATCCCTTGTAAAAACAACTGATAGTGTCTGGAAAACTTGTAGGAATAACAACAATATTAGGAATGGGTCTACAGGTGTTTATTGTTGTCAATCAATAATTTGAAGGATTATTTATCTCCCTTGGATTGTGGCTTTTGTTTTGCTGTCACTGCCCCGTGGTGTACAACACGCACTGCAGAGCCAGAGTGCCGAAGCGATCAGTTCCAATGCCAGAGCGGCGAATGTCTCGATAGCCGCCGGGTCTGCGACGGTCGCACCGACTGTCGGGACCGCTCTGACGAAGAGAATTGTCGTAAGTAGAGGGGTATCCTCGCTGCACAATGGCTGCTCATTTGCATGAACAACGCTGCACCGTGCAGTTATGGTGTACAAACTTTGCACTGAACGTTACGGTGTACTTACTTTGCACTGTACACTTCGGTGTATATGATGTGTCCCTTTGAATTTTTTTCCTCTAGCAATTTTTTTATGATTGTATATTTCATGGTTCTTTGTATTTAAGGAGTTCTTTTTTATTTTTTTTGCTTTCTTTGGCAATTTTCTATTATTGTATTTCAGGTTTCTTTTTATGTAAAGAAATGTTTTTGCTTCCATTCGCAACATTTTAATGATTATATTTCACATTTCTTTTCATGTAAGAAACTGCAACTTTTTATGATTATATTTCGCGTTTCTTTTTATTTCAGGAATTATTTTTCACTTCTTTTGGCAACTTTTTGTGATTATATTTGACGCTTCTTTTTATATGGGAATTCTTATTACTTTGAATTTCTTCCAACTTTTCATTATTGTATTTTTTATGTCTTCTTTTCATTTATAGAAATCTTATCACTTTGAATTTTTTCCTCTTCCAACTTTTCAGGATTGTATATTTTTCTTGCTTCTATTTATTTATGGAAATCTTATCACTTTGAATTTCTTCGTCAATAGAAATCTTATCACTTTGAATTTCTTCATCAATAGAAATCTTATCACTTTGAATTTCTTCACCTGGTAACTTTTCATGATATTTTATTATTCTTTTCATTTATGATATTTTTATCACTTTGAATGTCTTCCTTTGACAACTTTTCATGATTGTATATTTTATGTTCTTTTTATTTATAGAATTGTTATCAGTTTGATTTAAAAAAAAATCATATCTCATTTTAAAATTCATGCTTTGTTCTGATGGAACAATTTCTTCTTCCAGCTACTTATAGTTATTATTGTATTTCATGGCTCTTTTTATATGTAGGAATTCTTATCACTTTGGATTTCTTCTTCCACCAGCTTTTCATACTTGTTAAGTTTCATTGTTCTTTTTGATTTAGGAACTTTTTTGGGTGTTTACTTTATGTATTCAGGTAGACGTGTGTTTACATTGACGGGTCTCCCGCGATGACGACTGATTTCCTGTTTCATGCAAAAAGGGGACTTTAAGAAGTGTTTGTGTTATCGTTTCTCAAGTAAACACAGCATATGTGGACCATGGTATCTTGTATTGTCTTATCAAGTGTATACTATTCGTTATTTTCTTATTTTAGTCTGATGTTTTATTTATATTTCAATTTGTAAAGCGCACAGAGCATACTGATAGTGTGGATTGATAGCGCTATATCAAATAAAATCATTATTATTATTATTATTATTATATATGTTGGAGAGAGAATAGACAGGCTTGGTGCATTTTGCTCCAGGTTATCATGGATTTTGGAGATAAGTTGGTTTTCTTTGTAGGAAAACTTAGTTCTTGATTCTTTGTTTTAATGGCAATCACAGGATTTGTTTTTCTGCTGAACATCTATTTTGTCAGATTAATAATATTGTTTTAAACAGTAAATGTTCATGAGAATCCAAATTGATTGGTAAAATAGTGCATATATATGTGCTTTCTGTTTCTTCTTCTTCGTTCGCTCAGACAGTTTCCTGTCATATGAGCATAGATGCGTCATGCTGCTGTTATGCGCCTAACTAAGAAATAGTTAGGCCCAGCATGTCTGACTAAAAAATCGGCTGAAGAAATCTTTGTAAGAATTTCTAGAAAAAAGGCAGGAGAATGATGGACCAGTGAGATAGAAAGACAGCAGATGACAGTAAGCAAAGGGAAAAGGCAGTCAAAGTGAATGACAGAATTAGAAGAAGTTACAAGCACATAACTTCCAAAAGGTGGAACTATTTGTACAAAAGACCCCCCGGTATCCCCTTGGGGAGGTGCTTTCTGTTTAAAAACGTATAAAGATGTGAGCTCTGTAAAGCCATCGGATGGTGTTGGTTGATGGTACCCCTGCCTGCAACTGTTGAAACTGATTTTCTTCTTCTCTGCATTTAAAGAGTAATTGTGCATTGAGATATTGAAATATGAAATATTGAGGCACGTTTATGATTATGCATTTTTATTGTTCTATAAAATGCGTCCCATCAGAAAGCGCCAAAAAGTTTGTAGCAGTTTGTGATGCGTTTCGGACAATATTTTTTGTTTCTGCTCATGGTATGAGCACATGCAGATTTCCGCATACACACCCCTTGCTCATTCATAATCACACCCCCTCAAACCCACACAAACTTTGCCATAGACTTGAGGCCACTTATGTGTGAGTGAGGACCATGTTTGTGTCGCCTTCTCATCAAATTTATCTTGTCTTGGCTTGTATGATCAGCATGCGCCAAAAATACCTGGCTTTTTTGTTTAAATTCAGTTTTTCAGTTTTTCATACTTATTTGCGCCTTTTTGAATTCAGTTTTTGATATATTTTAATATGTATTTGTGCATTTTTTGTTTGTTCAATGAAGCCTATTTGATGCTTGGGTTGGACACGCTGCTGTTTTGCATCGCGCATAGTATGCACAGAGTATGATGGTAGTTTGCTTTGTACTCATTTCAGCCACAGCTCCCAGCCAAATGTGTTTACCGGGCCAGATTGCGTGCAAAAACCAGCAGTGTATTGATGCTGGTTTTCGCTGTGATGGTCACGTAGATTGTGACGATAGGTCCGACGAAACAGACTGTCGTAAGTAAAAACAAAAAAAAAGCCCTGCGCCCTAAAGGCGGGGGGTCGGAACCTAGTCCATTCCTGACCAACACTCTTCGGCTTCAAACTGACACCACTGCAAGTCTGTCTACAAGTCTGTGATAATGATGCTTTGGCGCCGAAAAACAGAAGGGAAGTGTGGTGAATAAAAAGAACATCAACATGGAATAGTTTGGTGGTGGTAGCTGTCCCTTTGCTTACCAAGATCTGCTGAGGAAGATACACTTTTGAGCTTTAAATGACCATTTTTTTCTGACTTCAAGGCAATACTTTTTTGTTTGTGGCTCAAGCCACAAACCTATAACTCACTTTGTCGGTCTGTCGGTCCAAAATTGTCGCACTTCAATTCGAGGCTACACTTCTGGCCGCTCTTTAAAATGATGTATTTTAAAAGCGTACAAAATAATAAACATACGTAATACAGACACTACAACAGACACGACGAGTATGCGGTGCTTCTTTTGATGAGTATAAGTAGGATACATAGTTTTAAATGTTTTCCAAAAGATATAAAAAGTTACGAAATGGTGCAGAGATAACATTCTGGTTTACAGATTAAAATTATTGAAAAGCCAGGGGAGGTAACTCATGATTGGAGTGGTAAAAATAGACCGCGTGCGACAAACTATTGCGATTTCGCGCTTGTTCCCATACTGAGACCTTAGAATATGACTCAAAATATAGTAAGAAAATAAAGTAACAAAATATGAATTTTGTGTTAAATTAGGGGGGTGCGCCTTAGAGTCCGAAACATATAATGTCAGTTTCTTTTGGCTTGATCGTTCCGCTATCTCAGTGTATAGGAAAAGAAGCACCAGGCATCCGTAGCATCTCCGAAAATGCTTTCCACATCATTCGGGCTACCTTGTGCACCCGCTGACAGTTGATATTGTATCGGAATGTTTCAGCGCGAAGCAGTCTCACGTAGCTGTTTTAGTGACACATTTTGCTTCTACATGTACCTAGCCTTCCGTCCCACTTCAGTAAGAAACTCCAAGAGGAAAATGTAAGCCTTTCTGCTACCTAGTCTTGTGAAAGCGTGTTCTGACATTCCCCAAAAGCCGATCACAAGGACATCTGTATGGTTTATAGTTCTTCTTCTTCTTCGATCGCTCAGACAGTTTCCTGTCAATCATGAGCGCAGATGCGTCATGCTGCTGTTATGCGCCTAACTAAGAAATAGTTAGGCCCAGCAAGTCCGACTTCGGCTGGAGGAAATGTTTTCAAAAGTGTTTCGTGAAAAAAGGCAGGAGAATGGACCGGTAAGGCAGAAAGATAGTAGATGACAGTAAGCAAAAGGAAAAGGCAGAGTCAAAGAGAGTGATAGATTAGAGGAAGTTACAAGCACAGAACTTCCAGAAGGTGGGGGAACTATTTATGCAAAAGACCCCCCGGTATCCCCACGGGGGGATATGGTTTATGGTGAAGAGTGGATAAGGGAAGGTTTTGATAGCGTTTACAAGGTTTCTTTGCCTCCACTAACGGGTCATGAAGAATGTGTGCTATAATGTCAAGTTTCAAATGAGTGTGAATTAAGACATCCCTGTTTGGATACATCCTGGCTTGAAAAATGGTTATGGTCTTAAACCACCTGAAAAGTGCAATATATTCTCTCCATTCACGCAATGAGCTGAGTCACAGACAGTCAGAACACTCATTTGAGTTGCTGTGTATCAGAATGTGAATGTTTATTTACGGAGAATGTGGCAGCTACACGAAAGACTGACAGAGAACCGCGAGTGGAGTTTAGTGTTCATGTTAAGAGCCAGACCGTTAAGGCTTGTGTAAATTATTAGATCCGCAAGTTCTGTACAGAAACCCCGTTCACTTATGTCAGAAATAAGTGGATGGGATTGCGGATACGGACCTTGCGGATCTAATGTACAAAAGCCCTTTGTGTTCATGTTATAGAGTCAGGGCCCCAAAGCATCATTATCATCGTCTTCGTTTACTGAGCTTCTAAACAACGTGTTTTTTCTGCAAGGACAGGTCTTTCTGCTGTTGACAACATGTTCAGTTTGTTTCTTCTCCCTAGCCCTTCAATCAAACTGAAGTCTAACAGGTTCGGTGTGATGTAGTGAACTTTAGATGCGATTTCTTCGTGCTCTTCAATGCTGACGTGAGGACAGACTATTTGCCATTGTAGTGGGACATTCTGTCGCGTTAAGCAAAGCGATATGTAACAGGACAACGCTGTCGCTTATCGTTGCATGGATGTTCTAAAGTAGCGGCTCTCATTTCTTTCTGTCATAGTGCGACACGCTAAAGTAACACGCGTTTGTATTGTTTTTCTAGTAGTGCAGCGTAATGATGGAGTAACAGCTGTAGTTTTTCACTATGAATACGATAGATTGCTCAACATAGCTGCTGAATATGCTGAAGTCAAACTAACTTATTGCTACTAAAAAGTACCTTGGTAAAGAGCTGTAATCCAGAAATGTTTTACTTTGCTTTGAATATCCAGAAAGGACTAAAATAGTGCAAACGCCCACTGCAAGACGCAACTCAATTTGTGTGTGCTGATTTGACCTTTCAAGTTACCAGTAATCAACACATGCAAGGCGACAGCTATAAGAATCGACCTGTGCTGTGCTGTTCTAACAAGAGTCAAAGTAGTTGTACGCCCCAGGGCTCCCAATCGTCCCGCAAAACAAGGGGTCACAGGAACTCCTTCACTTACAGTATAGAGGGTCCTAGATGCTACAAATATTTTTTCTTGTGCATCCCTGCACATTCTTTTAGAGGGTCCTTTAGAATTTTAGTCCTTCATAGACCCCCAAATGGGGATCCCTGGGAGCCCTGCCCTCATCCCCACCCCCAAAACAAGAAGGAAAAAAACCCTCTTATGTGACTGTGAACTGTGTCATGTTTTCCCCTGCTTTTTTTTCTCCAACGCATATCTAAACAGTAAGAAATTGAAAGATAAATTGTGAACAAAACGGGTACAGGGAGAGAAGAAGAATTGTTAATGATGACAACAATTGTATGTTTCGACTGATTCATTTTAATGTGAGTGAATAATGTATAGACATAAAAAGTTACGTAGTTGATTGTTTTATTTTCTGATCGGATTCCTTTTGTCTTAAGTAATTATTGCAGGCCTTATAAAATTTAAATATCATATAGACTTTCAACAGTGACGCAACAACTGTATGCATTTTGATGACGCGTACAATTTATATACTGAGTGTGTACAGTGGAACCTCCCTTATAAGACCTTCAAAAATCATCCGAGGTCTTTAAGGGAGGGTCTTATAAGGGAGGTAATTTAATACTTTAGAAGAAGGGCAATGTCTCACTACTGTTTTTCACTTCTTGTGGCGGTGCCATAGCCGATGAGGTTTAACCGAGGCGTGGTCACCGCTACAGCTATCTGTATTAATAAAAAAATAATCGTGACTTTACTGGTTTCGTGCTGCCTCCGGGCATTGCCTCCAGTATTGTTCCAACCATATTTGTATTTACAAATGTCCCATATGTGTCTGATTCAGACTAAGAGGACGTAAAACTCCATTTTCTCTCTCTCTCAGAGAAGTAGGTCTTATGTGGGAGGGAGTCTTATAATGGGAGGTCTTATAAGGGAGGTTCCACTGTACCTCTGAGCCATTTTGTGTCACAAAGAAATTCTGGCAGAAAGTGTTTTCTTACAAAAAAATTGCATTGTTGGTGCCAAGCCTGACTTGACCTATTCCCTTGGATTCCTTGTGGAACATATACAGGCATCAGAATTGTCAGAGGATTAAGAATTTCTGACAGAGGATTGGCTTCTCTTGTCAGAGGTTTTGCCTTTTTATTCAGTGTTATCCTTTGTGTTGAATAGCATTGTAAAGTGATATTATCACTACTTTAACTCTTTCATTCCTGAGAACCGCTTTTGAGGTTGAATGGGAGCAACTGCAGATTCCTAGCTTTATAGAGCTCTCTATCTCCCTATTCCTGGGTTTCCAGAGAGAGTAAAACTGTATAAAGGGGTGTTATGTTATTGTGAATATGCGGCATGTTTTCAGCAGCCTGTTTCTCTTTCATAAACAATACTTGCCCCAGTAAGAAAAGGGAAAAAAATTGCAATGCAATTATAGAAGAGCAATGTAATAACAGTTGCATCATGTTGCATGATATCACGAGCAAAAGAGGCCCGTAGGAATCAACGGGATAAACTTTCTCAGCAGCTAAAGAGGTTCTCAGGAATGAACAGTAGTTGAAACTTCTCTAAATACAGAAACCAAAGAGTTAAGCCTTTTTGGTCGTGTTGGGACTCGTTTCAGTGTTGTCTCTCTTCAGTCGAGGGCCTTGATGGCCCTTTTACGGCAGTTTTCAGAGGATTGGACTTCAGACTGTTCTGATGCCTGCATTATAGGGCCTCGGCATCAGTTCTCCAGCAGACACATTTTGGGGCAGCTGGCGATAAAGAGGGGTAGTTCAGTCCCCAGAAAGCCGCAATAACTCTAGCTTTCTAGCTGCTTTGAAATGCATCGCTGGTCAAAGAAACACTCTTGGCTTTGTTTCTACTTTGTTGTTGGCTTTTTTTCTGCCTTTTTCAATTTTTTTTATTCAGTTGTCCCTTTCAATGCATGTACAGGTTTTTTTTCATCTTGCACATATGATTTTAGATGTTGCTTTTTTTTTCTCCATCTTGCACATACGATTTTAGATGTTTGCCACCTTTTTTTTTCTTATCTTCATCTTGCGCAAACGACACTAGGTGTCAATGCTTCTAATATGTGATAGACCTTTTCTTTTTTTCTGTTTCTTAACTTGTGATTTTTCTTTTTATGTTCTTCTATGTTCTGTCATTTTTTCTTGATTTTTAAGAAACTTTGGTAAAGGTAAAGATGTGCCACCCCCCCCCTGCATTTCTCGGTTAATTCTATTTTTCCGTTTTTGCCTTTCTTACCATACATAAAGCTGTATTTTAGGAAATTTTTTAGCTAATAACCTTTTTGGAATACTAACCCTATCCCTAACCCTAGCCCTAAACCTAACCCTACCCCCCACTATGTACTGCAGTACACCGCGATTTGTCACAGTTGTGGTTCGTTGCGTTTTTCCGTCTTATAGGGTGGGGGGTAGGGTTACGTTTAGGGCTAGGGTTAGGGATAGGGTTAGTATTCCAAAAAGGTTATTAGCTAAAAATGTTCCTAAAATACAGCTTTAGGTATGGTAAGAAAGGCAATAACGGAAAAATAGAATTAACCGAGATAGGTAGGGGGGGTGGCACATCTTGACCTTTACCGAAACTTTTTTTAAGGGGGTTGTTGCCGCAATGATTTTAGAAGATTGTGATATGTTTGAACAGATGAATTTTAATGTGTTACTGAATTATCTGAATTAGAGAGAGTAAGATGTACATAGACAAATTATGTAGATGATTGTTATTTAATGATGAAAATCTTTTGGCTGAAATACATTACAGTCCTTGTCAAAATGGTATTGTTACTGTTTTATTTTATTTATTTCCTTTTTATTTTTATTGCCAAAATGTGTATGTGCATTTTTTATTTATTTTTTGAAACGACAGGAGACACTGGTTTTGCTCTGGGGGAACTTGGTGGTGCTTGTTTGTTTGTTATTTATTTATCCTTTTACTTATTCTTGCAGCTGTTCTTTGATGAGATATTCCAGGATTCATTCCATGAATTTGACTATTCTTTTCATAATTTCAAAAAAACAAGGAGCTATTTTGTTGTTTGTTCTGTATTTGGATTTTTTTTTTTTCATTGCTGTAGAAATTCTGTGAGTAACCTCAGCATTTTCTTCTTCCAGCATGTAGTTGACGTGTTAGAAATGGCTGCTTCAGGAGCTTAATGGCACACACACACGCACGCACATGCACACACGCACACACACACACACACACATGCACACACACACACACACACACACACACACACACATGCACATACACACACACATTCACACACACACACACACACACACACACACACACACACACACACACACACACACACACACACACACGCACACACACAGCCCTGCAGATTTATTCACTGAAATGGAATGTGATGCACACTAACAGATGCCTGTTTTCGCATTAACCCTTTCACCACCTACCTTGCATTTTACACCAACTTTTAAAAACGATTTTGTCTCAAAAACAACCTGCCCACCATAAACCCACCCACCCTCCCCAAAAAAGGCTGTGTTGATGAATGAATAGTAATACGCTCGATTTGGGAAATGCAAGAAAGGCCATGCGCTGTCTTTGTCATTGAGATAACTCGGTACTGTATTTGCAGATGTTATTTGTTCTAAGTACCGTGACCATGTTTGCTTGGCGTTTTAAGTCTGAAATTTTGGATGGCTGCTAAGTTTTACACTAAGTGGAACCTCCCTTATAAAACCTTAAAAAATCATCCAAAATGAGGTCTTATAAAGGAGAGGTCTTAAGGGAGATAATGTTAATATTTACAAAGAAGGGCAATGTCTCAGAGAAGTAGGTCCTATATGGGAGGGAGTCTTATAATGGGAAGTCTTGTAAGGGAGGTTCCATTGTAGTGGTATAGGGAGAAAGATGGCAGAGTGGTTAAGACGTTCGCCTGCCAAATGTAATGCGTGACTGACCCGGGTTCGGATCCCGGCCTCGCCCTTTCTTTCTAGTTTGACAGGAAAATCGAACTGAACGTCGAGTCCTTCGGATGGGGACTTAAAGCTATGCTAGTCTGACCCGTGCGCTTTACGCACGTAAAAATTCCACGGCAGTTGAAAGTTGGTAAGAGCAGGGAGAAATCCCGCTGCCTGGTATGGCCAAATTGATAGTTAGGTTTTCTAAGTGTGCCCATACCCTGATGCCCCCCACAATTAAAAAAAATAAATTGGGTAGGCGCTGAACTTGAGGCGATGCTCTCTCCGGTGGAGAGCAGCCAGAATTTAACAGAGATAAGTCTCTGTGACTAGAATATACCAAATACCAAATACGTTACTCCTCAACATATGAACTAAAAGTGTTAAAACAGATTTAGCGTTATTAGCATGCGTTGTAGAGTTTCAGTATGAAACTAGAAGTGTCAAAATTCATTTGATGTTAGATTTCAAATAATGAATGTACCAAAAGCATTAATGTTTCAGAAGAAGCAGATTAATGTCTAAGGTATTAAAACGATTTATAAGAAGGAGAAAAGTTATGTTAGTACAAGAAAATTGTCCCAAAACATTGTGATCAGGTAGAGGATTGTCTTTAAGATCTGAAGAGTACTTAAGTGCTATTTTACTTTGATCATATAAATATTGATTTGTGAATCCATCCGCTGACAATAAAAACTTCAAATAACTTGCCAGACTCAACTTTATCTGCATTGAATCAGGTACAGATCAGAACTAACTTATTTGTCACCAACCTTTAGTCAGCGTTCTGCACCCACACTATGTCTTCAAAGAGCAAAGATGGGATTATTTCTCTCTGTGGGGATACCGGGGAAGGGGTGGTGGTGGAGGGGTCTTTCGTACAAATAGTTCCCCCACCTTCCGGAAGTTCTGTGCTTGAAACTTGCATCTAACCTGTCGCTCTCTTTCGCTCTGCCTTTTCCCTTCGCTTACCTACCATCTTTATGCCTTACTGGTCCATTCTCCTGCCTTTTTTTCTAGAAACTCTTACAAAGAACTTCTCTAACCGAAGTCGAACATGCTGAGAATGAGATAGGTGCATAATGGCAGCATGACGCATCTGCTCTCATGATTGACACGAAACTGTCTGAGATTGAGCAATCGACGATGAAGAAGGAGTATTGACCACTATTATCGACAGTGTTAAGAAAGGATGTAAGGTCTTCTTCTTCGATCGCTTGGAAAGTTTCCAGTCAATTATGAGCGCAGATGCATCATGCTTCCGTTATGCCCCTAAGTAAGAAATAATTCGGCCCAGCACATCCAACTTCGGCTAGAGGAAATCTTTTTGAAAGTGTTTCTTGAAAAAAGGCAGGAGAATGGACTGGTAAGGCAGAAATATAGTAGGTGACAGTTAGCAAAGGGAAAAAGCAGAGTCAAAGAGAGTGACAGATTAGAGGAAGATACAAGCGCAGAACTTCAGAAGGTGAGTAAACTATTTATGCAAAAGACCCCCCCGGTATCCCCACGTGGGTAGGAAGCAAGGCGACTGCAGGTGTGGTGTGTTACACGTGGGTTCTCTTCCTGTGTTGCAGCCTGCAGGCAGGACGAGTTCACCTGCGTGTCCGACGGCCGCTGCATTCCCGTGCTGCGTGTCTGCAACGGAGTCCCCGAATGTGTCGATGGTTCCGACGAGAGAGACTGCAGTAAGTTGGTGCTCAATTTGAATTACTTGTTCAGGCTTTGGTTCAAGCAAAAAAGGTCATCCTTGTCGTTTCAGTATGCTGTTGACATGAGACTTGTTGCGGTTGAATACACTCTAAAGCTGGCGCCACACTGTATGTAAAACTGTATGGGGATGCGATGCGATTGTGTCATGTGAGTCATGCATGATTCACGTGAAATACGTCTAAATAATTCTGCCGTTTTCGCTCACTATACTCAAGTAGGCCCAATACATGAATTTCACTTGAATCATGACTGACATCGTCAAAATCGCATCACATTCAGATGCAATTCGTATGTCGTGTGGCTGGCGCTTAACTGTGTGAGTCTCATTCAGATAATTGTTGTTATGCAGGGAGGGAGAGAGAGAGAGAGGGGGGAGAGAGAGACAGAGAGAGAGAGAGAGAGGAAAAGAGAGAGAGAGGGAGAGAGAGAGAGAGGGAGAGAGAGCCAGGGTGAATGTGTGTTGACTTTAGCATACATTATTTTACATTGTTCTGGTATTCAGCATTGGCTTTTATAATCTAAACCTTGTTTTTATGTACCCCCTTTTATACATTTTGTTTGTTGTCCTATTATTACTTTTATACAAATTGTTTGTTTAGCTCTGTGTGTGTGTGTGTTTGTGTGTGTGTGTGCTATATTGTATTGTAATTTAATTCTTATGATGTATTTACTGTATATTGTCTTATTGTCTCAATTTGTATATGTGTTTTATGTGCATGCCAGACAAAGAATTTCTTTATGTTTTAAAGACAATAAATATTTTGATTGATTGATTGATTGATTGCAATAGATCAACTTCTGTTCCTGTGACTCGCATTGGTTAGCTATGTCATCACAAAGTTATGTTCGTGTAAGTGAAGCGATCGTTCATAACTTTGGATGTCATAGCCCTGGAATGATCTGTTTAGACAAATCAGGAATGATATATCTCTAGACCATTTTTTCAGATAGAGTGTAATAAGTCTCTTTTAAATTTTATAATAAGAAAATCAATGATTTCTCAGTTTTCTCTGGCAGTGAAGGGGTTAATGTTGTCCTTTGTTGTTTTCTTACCCTGGCTTAAAGACTCCAGGGATCATCCCAACAGCCGAAGCACTTGAACACTATGGTACAAATGCACCAGCTAGGAATGAGAACATCACGTTTGTGACCGTTTTTGATTACCCCGCCACGTGGGCAGCCACACTCCGACTTCGGAGGATGTCCTTGCTTTGAAACCAAAATTAGTCTTATCTTCACAAAGCCCTGGGACTGAGAAACCAAGCGAATGTGAAAACAATTTATTTTTGGTCTGACGTGCATATTGTGCGCATGCGTATGTGTGCTTGTGCACATATGTGAGGACACCAAACAGACACCTGCTTAACTCGAATCACTCTCTCCAAAGAGAAATGAAGGTGAATTTCACCAGAATACTGGTGTGTGTGTCAAAGTCAAAGTCAAAATCCATTCTTATTTCAACAAGAGAAATGACATTGTGGTCTCATGATACATCAAGGGCAACAGAAAACTAAATACCCATGCATTTGAACAAGACATGAGGCGCAGAAAACAAAAATCAAGGTACACAAAAAAATAATAAAAGAAAGTTCATCTTACCAATAAGCAATAGAGTTGAGAACCGGTTCAAAATTACGAACCGGTTATAAACCGATTTTCCCTCTTCGAACCGGTTTTATCGAACCGTTTTGTTTAAGCAGTACTCGCATCACTAGTTTCACCTATGCAAACACATATTTATATGTCAGAATATTCACACACACACGCACGCACGCGCACACATACGCACATGCATACACAATAAAGAAACAGGACTTATGACACACACACACTCAGTCAAAGTCAAAGTCAAACACCACCACAAACTAGAAACAGCTTTCAAACACCCAATCTGCGCTGAGAATCAGTGTTGTTCTTCGAAAAAAAAGCGTTATTCTACGAAAAACTTACTTTCAGTTTGCAGTTAAAAAATCCGGTTCACAGCAACTCGAACCGCAAAAGGTTAGCACCGGTTTTTCGGTTCGAACCGGTTTTTCCCCTCACCTCTAATAAGCAACAACCTTCTTCATACTCCACGAATGTACACCCCCCCCCCCTTCTTTCCCATCCTCACATCCCCAACCATTCTACCCAATCCACTTCAATCCGCCCCCTCCCACATTGGTACAAAATATGAACAAAATTAGGTAACACACACAGCCAGTATACTTTTGAGTCTTCCCCATTCCCCACAACATGCTCCTTCATACACCATTCGCTCTGTGTGTGTGTGGGTGTGCAGGTTGCCAGGACGACGAGTTCACCTGTGCGACCAGTGGCCGGTGCATTCCCCTCAGCCGTCAGTGTGACCGTCGCTCCGACTGTGAGGACAACAGCGACGAGGAAAACTGCCGTAAGTGGACAGACATTTCGTTAAGCTCCTAGCTTTTTAAGGCGAGGGTCCGTGGATGTACAGAGTACAGTGGAGTATTCTTATCTCTTTGATTTCTCTAAATATACCATCTTTTTGTCCCCCTCATTCCTACGAGCTACTTTTTCCACTCAGCCTTCTTGTACCTCGTTTCTGTCAGCAACTTTACTCGAATACCCCTCTGTTTTCTCTGTCAACCATCACACTTAATTGCCAACAGCGGTTGTCCAAAGTTAATAAGCCAGACCAGTGAATATCTCACGGCAATATACCTTAGATACACAATAACACAAGCAACCTTTTCACATTTTCAGTCTCTCTGGAAATCCAGGAATTGAGAGACAGCAGCTCTATAAAGCCAGGCTCTCAGAATAGCTGCTATAGAGCAACAAAAGCTGCTGGTAGGAATGAAAGAGTTGACTCAAAATTCAGGGGACAAATATTTTTCTGTGCGTTAACCATTATTTGTGTTAAGCCACTAAGTAATAGTAAAGAGGGCTTCCGTCCGTTCAAACAGATTTTTGTGCGTTAACCAGTATTTCGTGTTATCCAGTTTTGTGTTAACTCACTCGGGGTGAATGAGCCGGATTCGGCTCATGGCTCGCAGAACCATTTAGGACGAATGGCCCGGATCCGGCTCATAAGAGTTTTCAAGAGGTTTTGATTTCTGGTGTGTAACCAGCTTTCTGGTGGGAAGTCATAACCTATTTTCAGTTTGCTTTGACCTTGCCTCTCTTGAAATCAACCAATCATTGCAGACTTTACATTCAGCTTTGGTTGTAGAGGGGGGTCAAAAATCGGAATGTGAAATTTTCCTTCTTTTTATGTGTTAGCTGTTTTCGTCAATAGGAGACAAACGACGAAGGTAAGGAATCTGATATTTTACGTTCGTTTAGTGCATGGTGTTGCTAATCATTTCTGAAAATCTTGATGCCTAGCTCTTCATAACTGGGTTTTGGTGATTATTTTAAGAACCTAGTCAAATGCCCAGTCCCCACAGAACAAGGGGAAATAATTTGGCCAGTCCCGAGTGAGTTAAGTGTACTTCACTGTATGATCGTTTAAAGCATGGTGCTGGAAATCTCTAAAAATAATGGTCCACAACTTTACATAACGTATTTGTGGTGATGTGTTTTCAAACCCTAACCGAATGGCCAGTCCTGAATGGTTGTAAGGGGAAGCAGGCGGCCAGTGCTGAGTGAGTTAAACTTATCGCAATAGTGTGTGCGCATCCCATGGATCTTTCCATCTGCTGTTTCAAACAGTCTTCCTGACAACGCCATGCTGTGTGTGATAATTTTTATTTGATGTCACACGAGACCTGGAGCATCTTGTTACTTGATTACTTTTCCCCTCCATTTTTTGCTGTCCCATCTTCTGGGCCGTACAGTGGTGTTGGTTCCACGCTGCTCATTCCAAGTCCCAACTCTCAGCCACACCCTGGTTAGTCAGGTCGTAGAATCCCAAACCAAAGGGAGCAAATCTTTGACATGTCATCAAGAGGCGACCACCAGAGGAGACACTGCACTGCTGTTGAGTCACTTTGGTGGAGTTCAGTGGAGCCTGTTGTTAGCTCACATACGCAGGACACCACCTACTGAGCCTCCTACTGATGACGATAATGTCTTGGTTGTGGAGCCAGCGTGAATGAGGTCCTCCTCTGATGGCGCCACCACATCTATGCAACAGCAGCGCCCATGAACAAACTTACCTCCATGACTCATATGTTGATGACGTGTTTGCAGGTTGTCAGGACGATGAGTTCACCTGTGCATCCAGTGGTCGGTGCATTTCCCTCAGCCGTCAGTGTGACCGTCGCTCCGACTGTGATGACGGCAGTGACGAGGAAAACTGCCGTAAGTGGAGCGACATGATAGTGTTCGCAAATAGGCAAGGGACATGATTCCGCGGTTTGCACCAGTGACCGTTCATTGATTTGGCAGGACAAACAAGGAATTGAAGACCACGAGTGTTTATGCAGTTCGTAAATTTCTCAAGCAATTATATTTTTGAAATATGTGTGAAAGGAACTGTTGGTCAATTACGATAATCCTCTTTCAAAAGATTTAGATGTTTTTACAGTAGTTTTCAGACTATAAGGCGATAAGTTTTTCCTAGAGCGAGTCCCCTGCGCCTTATAAAATCATGATTAATATAGTAAGAAAATATAATAACAAAATCTGATTTTTGTGTCTAATTTTGTGCCTTTTCGGAACGGTGTATGCGCATCCCATGGATCTTTCCACTTGCTGTTTGAAATGGTCTCCTGGCAACACAATGCTGTGTTTGATATATCTTGCACTGCACGACAGATGGCGCCTTGAGCTAGGATGTTGCTTTATTACTTTTATATTTGTGCTGTTCCATTTTCTGGGCTGTACAGTGGTGTTACTCTAACGCCACTCGTTCCGAGTCCCAACTCACAGCCACACCCTGGATTCTTAGATAGTTGAATCCGAAACCATCTGTCCAAGGAGATCAAATCTTTGATAAGTTGTCAAGAGGAAACCACTAGAGGAGACACATACACACAGGACACCACCTACACAGCCCCCTACTGACGACAATAATGTCTTAGTCTCGCAGCCAGCGTGAGTGAGGTCCTCCTCTGATGGCGCCACCATGTCTATCCAACAACTACTCCCAAGAATGAACTTATCCCCATTACTCGTATGATGATAATACGTGTGTGTGCAGGTTGCCAGGATGATGAGTTCACCTGTGCATCCAGTGGGCGGTGCATTCCAGTCAACCGTCAGTGTGACCGTCGCTCTGACTGTGATGACGGCAGTGACGAGGAAAACTGCGGTAAGTGGAGATAGACAATGTTCGCGAATAGGCAAGGGACATGATTCCGCGGTTTGGGCGAGTGACCTTTCATTGATTTGGCGGACGAACAAGGAATTGAAGACCACACGTGTTTATGCAGTTCGTAAATTTCTCAAGCAATTATATTTTTGAAATATGTGTGAGGAACTATTGGTCATTTACGATCATCCTCTTTTTTTCAAAAGATTTTGATTTTGTGACTGTGTTTGATTCGACCTATTCAGCGACCACCTCCACTTTCCGATCTGATTTTCAGTGACCGATCGGTTTTACTATATGAGTGTCTTCTCATCAGCGACCTCCTCCAATACCCGATTAATGACCTCTTGCTTTCCGATTTTTACGACCATGTCACAAAAATCGAACCCACAAAGATCGTGGAAAACAACAGAAAATGAAGAAAGACGGTCAGTTTTGTCGCTGAACCTTCGCTCAACGAGCATTAGTTATCTCCCCCAGTGGAAAGTAGCTCAATGCGCATGCGTGTAGCAGACTGCTTCCTCTCTCACGTTCACAATGTCAGGGAAGAAAAGGAAAATTCTTAGGCCTACTCTTGAAGAAAGAATCAAAGTTATTGAAAGAAGTGACAAAGGGGAAAGCTGCCGATCCATTGCACAATCCTTGGGTGTTGGAAAAACCCAAATCCAAACAATAATTCTTGAGCGAGAATCGCTGACAGCTCGATGGGAAGCTGGCGAAACAGCTGAGCGAAAATACGCCAAAGCGAAAATACGCCATACATACTCTGACCTGAACGACCTAGTTTGGGAGTGGTTTTGGGATGCGAGGAGAACTAACTTGGTTTATTGGAATTTCAAATTGATGCACTTAGATATGTATCTGCAGTTACTGATGTCAGTAAAATCTTGCTTTAAAATGTACAGGGTAGTTTGTTGTTTATTTGCTCATGTGTTTACATTTATGTTATGTGTTTATGTTTGTAATGACCTTTCCATTACTCGTATGATGATGATACGTGTGTGTGCAGGTTGTCAGGACGATGAGTTCACCTGTGCGACCAGTGGGCGGTGCATTCCCCTCAGCCGTCAGTGTGACCGTCGCTCCGACTGTGAGGACGGCAGCGACGAGGAAAACTGCCGTAAGTGGACGGATGTAATTTCTTTAAACTTCTAACTTGATGTAATTTCTTTAAACTTCTAACTTAACATGAGGTTCATGGGAAGTACCAAGTATGCGATGCTGTTTTGTTTGGGACACTTTTGTTTCACACCCCTAGTTTAAAATGATTGTTTATGGATGTAATAAATATTATGCTTTATAGAGCGGAACCTCTATAGAATCCGAAAGCAGCAGTCCAAAGGGAGCAAATCTTTGACATGTCATCAGGAGGCAATCACCAGAGGAGACACTGCACTGCTGCTGAGTCATTCGGTGGAGTTCAGTGGAGCCTGTTCTGAGCTAACATACACAGGACACCACCTACACAGCCCCCTACTGACGACAATAATATCTTAGTTGCGGAGCCAGCGTGAGTGAGGTCCTTTTCTGATGGCGCCATCATGTCGATCCAACGACAACTGCCAAGAATGAACTGATCCCCATTACTCGTATGATGATAATACGTGTGTGTGCAGGTTGCCAGGATGATGAGTTCACCTGTGCATCCAGTGGGCAGTGCATTCCAATCAACCGTCAGTGTGACCGTCGCTCTGACTGTGATGACGGCAGTGACGAGGAAAACTGCGGTAAGTGGAGCGACACGATAAACAATGTTCGTGAATAGGCAAGGGACATGATTCCGCGGTTTGCACCAGTGACCTTTCATTGATTTGATGGACAAACAAGGAATTAAAGACCACAAGTGTTTATGCAGTTTGCAAATTTCTCGAGCAATTATATTTTTGAAATATGTGTGAAAGGTACTGTTGGTCATTTGTGATCATCCTCTTTCTTTCAAAAGATTTTGATTTTTTACCGACAGCGCCCATGAACAAACTTACCTCCATGACTCGTATGTTGATGACGTGTTTGCAGGTTGCCAGGACGATGAATTCACCTGTGCTTCCAGTGGGCGGTGCATTCCAATCAACCGTCAGTGTGACCGTCGCTCCGACTGTGAGGACGGCAGTGACGAGGAAAACTGCCGTAAGTGGACAGACGTAAAAATAAAAAAGGAAGTACCAAGTATGTGATGCTGTTTTGTTTGGGACACTCTTTTTTTCACCCTCCTAGTTTAAAATGATTGTTTATGGATGTAATAAATATTATGTTTTATAGAGTGGAACCTCTATAGAATCCGAAACCAGCAGTCCAAAGGGAGCAAATCTTTGACATGTCATAAGGAGGCAATCACCAGAGGAGACACTGCACTGCTGCTGAGCCACTTCAGTGGAGCCTGTTCTGAGTGTACATAGACAGGACACCACCTGCACAGCCCCCTACTGACGACAATAATGTCTTAGTTGTGGAGCCAACGTGAGTGAGGTGCTCCTCTGATGGTGCCACCATGTCTATCCAACTCGACAGCTCCCAATAATGAACTGATCCCCATGACTCGTATGATGATATGTGTGTGTGTGCAGGTTGCCAGGACGATGAGTTCACCTGTGCGTCCAGTGGTCGGTGCATTCCCTTCAGCCGTCAGTGTGACCGTCGTTCTGACTGTGAGGACGGCAGTGACGAGGAAAACTGCGGTAAGTGGAGCAGCACGATAGACAATGTTCGCAAATAGGCAAGGGACATGATTCCGCGGCGTCCCGGAATCCTAAACCATCTGTCTAAGGAGATCAAATCTTTGATAAGTTGTCAAGAGGCAACTTCCAGAGGAGACACTGCACTGCTGCTGAGTCACTTCGGTGGAGTTCAGTGGAGCCTGTTCTGAGTTAACACACACACAGGACACCCACCTACACAGCCCCCTACTGACGACAATAATGTCTTAAGTTGCAGAGTCAGCATAGGTGAGGTCCGCCTCTGATGGCACCAACACGTCTATCCAACTCGACAGCTTCCATGAACAAACTTACCCCAATGACCCGTATCTTGATGACATGACTGTTGCAGGTTGTCAGGACGACGAGTTCACGTGTGCGACTAGTGGCCGGTGCATTCCCCTCAGCCGTCGGTGTGACCGTCGTTCTGACTGTGAGGACGAAAGCGACGAAGAAAACTGTGGTAGGTGGAGCGACACACTCTTTTCTGATGCTGATAACTGCAGAGTCTTGATTGAATAACGTTTTAGGGACTGTGTGTTGATTTGTGTCTGTCTGTGAATAGATTTTCTCAAAAACTACTGTATTTTTCGGACTGTAAGGCACACCTGATTATAAGGTGCACACCCCAAATTTTACACAAAATTCAAATTTTGTTATTATGTTTTTTTACTATTTTAGTACAGTGGAACCTCCCTTATATTGTTATAAGACCTCCCATTATAAGACTCCTTCCCATATAAGACCTACTTCTCTGAGACATTGCTCTTCTTTGTAAGTATTAAAATTACCTCCCTTATAAGACCCCTCCCTTATAAGACCTCATTTTGGATTATGTTTGAAGGTCTTATAAGGGAGGTTCCACTGTAGTCATATTCTATGACGCAGGGGTCTCAGTCTGGGGAAAAAAGTATCGCTTTATTGTACAAAAAAACCCAAACAATACTGAAGGTTCCTATAACTTCGCTGACTTCACCTTGGATTTGGGCCTTCAAAATATAAATTTCTTGTGGCAGCCGTGTCTTTCACAAACGCAGAAGCGATAAGGCTTGGAAAGGATGACGACTCGCTAAACAAAGAGACTACAGTGGAACCTCCCTTATAAGACCTTCAAAAATCATCCAAAATGAGGTCTTATAAGGGAAGTGATCTTAATACTTACAAAGAAGGGCAATGTCTCAGAGAAGTAGGTCTTATATGGGATGGAGTCTTATAATGGGAGGTCTCATAAGGGAGGTTCCACTGTATTATCAAGCTGAGTGATAATCGTAGGGGCAAAAAAGCTCTTACTTTTGAACTGTTCACTTAATTTCTTTCAAAGTAGTGTTTGCCATTTAAAAAACAAATTTTTAACCCTTTCACCGCCAATGTCGCATTTTTGCACCACAATGGTTTAACACCCATGTCACGTAAAAAACCCATCAAATCAGGGCATGTTATCTGAAGACCCTATTTTCTCATTTTATATTATTTGCAGTCTTACAATTTTGGCAACAATAACATCAATAATAAATCAGGTAAGGATAGGCCTAATGTTATACATGTGTGACAGAGGAATTCGCAACTTTGCAGGTATTGTTTTTCTTCACCCAGCTAAGTTTAATGGTATTTTTGAGGCTGAAAAATGGCTGGCGGCGAGAGGGTTAAAGTGTTAAGCGATTGAACACACTTTTGGGGGGTCATATTTTAATAATTAAGGGGGGAAATGTGCATTCATACGCTGGTAAGAATGCAAAGAAACTGTTACCATATTTTTCCGATTACACAACGATACTTTATTCCCCACACTCAGACCTGTGTGCCTTACAATAAGACTAATAAAATAGTTGGTTGGTTGGTTGGTTGGCTTACACTGGCTAAAAGACTCCAGGGATCATCCCAACAGCGAGAAGCACTTGAACACTAAGGTACCAATGCATCAGCAAGGGATGAGAACATTACGCTTGTGACCGTTTTTGATTACATCGCCATGTGGGCAGCCACACTCCGTCTTCGGGGGATTTTAGACTGATGGATGTTATGCTGGGAGCTTGTCATGGCTTAAGACAATCCCCGCACAACCATTCAGAGCATAACAACATTTTGATGTAGCCTTGGCGTTCTAGCTTATGTCAACTGGTCTGACACAGCCTCATGCCAAGGCATTAATAAAATAGTAAGTAAATTTAAAAAAAAAAAAATTGGGGTGGGGTTGCGCTTTAAGGGGGGGGGGGGGGGGGGGGGGGCGCCTTATATTCCAAAAAATACGGTACAATGGAACCTCCCTTCTAAGACCTTCAAAAATCATCCAAAATGAGGTCTTATAAGGGGGAGGGGTCTTATGAGGGAGGTAATTTTAATACTTACAAAGAAGGGCAATGTCTCAGAGAAGTAGGTCTTATGTGGGAGGGAGTCTACGCCAAGAGGGAGTCTTATAATGGGAGGCGTCCTCTGAAGTCGGAGTATGGCCGCCCATGTGGCGGGGTCCTTTAAAAGCAGCCATGCACGTAATCTTCCCACCCAAGGCCATGAGAAATGTTCACATGGCACTGGGTGTGCCCCCAGAGTGTTCAGCTGGGGAACGAAAACAACAACAACAACAACAATAATGGGAGGCCTTATAAGGGAGGTTCCACTGTAACAAGGATTCTAAAAGGGTAAGATGGACTACTTAAGAGTTACAGCGAACCGGGCTGATAGAGTTATCGTTAGTGGGGTAGTTATACACCATTCACAGCGGCGGCTATCCAAAAACTGGAATTTGAACGGAGAATTCAACTGGCCTATCGACGTGTAAATGTGTCACGTTTAAAAGGGACATAACCAGTGTTTCTGTCCTCACTACTCATCTAGGGAAAAGAGACCGGATGCTTGTCTTCCCCTATACAGTCTTTGACTGTAATAACATTTTTGGTTGTGCAGCTTGCCAGTCCAACGAATTCACGTGCGAGTCTGACGGGCGGTGCGTCCCTGACAGCAGGAGGTGTGACCGCCGCCCCGACTGTGTGGATGGCAGCGACGAGAGGGACTGCGGTAAGACACACCGTCTCCTTGTTGTCGTACCCTGGCTAAAAGACTCCAGGGACCATCCCAACCGCCGAAGCCACGGCTCCCAGGGACCCCCATTTGGGGGTCTATGAAATACTAAAATTCTAAAGGACCCTCTAAAAGAATGTGCAGGGCGTCCCAGGGATGTACTAGAAACATTCTTTTTAGCATTCGCAATGCCACTGGGACCATCTATCCCGCCTCTAGGACCGTCTATGCTGTAAGTGAAGGAGTCCCTGGGACCCCTTGTTTTGCGGGAGGATTGGGAGCCCTGCGAAGCACTTGAACACTTAGGGTACATAATTTAATGCACCAGGTAGGGATGAGAACATTACGCACATGACCGTTTTTTTATTACCCCGCCACGTGGGCAGCCACACTGCCGACTTTGGAGGAACTGTCTCCTTGTAAATCTGTACATTGATTTGATGTTGGAAGAAAAAAGGTATCGTGGAGTAGGAAACTTAGATGTTTTGTTCCTTAGGGCACAGACACATATATGTGCAAGTTCTGCGCAGAAACCTGAGCACAGTCCACTAAAACAAATCTGTAGGAAACTTAGATGTTCCTTGGGGCACAGACACATATATGCGCAAGTTCTGCGCAGAAACCTGTGCACAGTCCATTAAAACAAATCTGTAGGAAACTTAGATGTTTGAAGCCTTGGGGCACAGACACATATATGCGCAAGTTCTGCACAGAAACCTGTGCGCAGTCCATTAAAACAAATCTGTAGGAAACTTAGATGTTTTGTTCCTTAGGGCACAGACACACATGTGACCCAGCACCACAAAAGGGACATTAAGTCGCTGGGCTAGTTTCTCACAACAGGCTTGCAAAGTCAAAAATCTCATTTTTGGTCAATTTTGAATTATGGGTATTTTTGTGTTCTCTAACATCTTATCTTTCATATTTATAAAGGATAATCTTTATTATGGTCTCTAAATGGTCTTACACGTGTTTTAAAACGAATGCGTCAATGCATTTTCTTCAGCTAGGCTAGACTTTAGACTGTGTTTTCTCAAAATGGCTGACACTCACCCTACTCACTTTAAATGCTCGTGATTCTGGAACGGAAAAAGATACAAGAATGGCTTTTGTATCATTGGAAAGAGGATTGTCTGAAGTTTTCAAATGTGTCATTTTCTCAGTATGGTCAGTTTGACATTTAATGTCCATTTCGTGGTGCTGGGTTGCATATACGCGCAAGTTCTGCGCGAAAACCTATTCACAATCCACTAAAAATAATAATCTGGAAGTAAGAAATATGAAAGCGTGCACATTACATGCAGAAATTCATGCGTAATCCCATCCGCTTATTTCTTACATAAGTGCATGGGGTTTCCACACGGAACTTGCAGATTGCGGATCTAATGTGTCTGTGTGCCCTAAGGCTCTTCATGAAGTGGTTGCGCAAGTTGATTTGGTGGTTTGGTGGCTGCAGTTTTTGTTTCTTGTGAACATAGTTCATTGTTTAATTTAAACAGACCTGTTTACTCTACTCTTTTCGAGTAGTATTCTACTCAATTTGGATCTCTACTCCTCTTCAAAATTGAAAATAAAGCTCTTTAATTCTTGATTACTACTCATTTTCAGTGAACATTGTTTGATGGTTTAATGAATTAAACTACACATTTTGCACCCAAACTACTCATTTCAGCTATCCAGACTACTCAAGACTTGTGTAGGGGGTAAACAGGTCTGCATTGTTAGGATCAAAGTCATCATCATTCTTGTGTGCTTTGTTTTGACTTTTCCGTCATTTATTTGTCTTGTGAGAGTTGTCTGTCCTTGAGGTGCTTTCATGTTTGTTTCTGTCCATTTTCTTTGTCTTATATTTTGTTTTAAATCTTCTTTCATCGTTCAAACAGTTTCCTGTCAATCATGAGTGCAGATGCGTCATGCTGCTGTTATGCGCCTAAGAAATAGTTAGGCCCAGCCTTTGGGTGGAGGAAATGTTTTTGAAAGTTTCTTTTAAAAAAAGGCAGGAGAATGGACCGGTAAGGCAGAAAGGTAGTAGATGACAGTAAGCAAAGGAAAAAGGCAAGAGTCAAAGAGAGTGACAGATTAGAGGAAGTTACAAGCACAGAACTTCCAGAAGGTGGGAGAAATATTTATGCAAAAGATCCCCCAGTATCCCTACGTTTTTGGGGTTTGTAAATGAAGCTTTATATTTATTTGATAAAGACCTTCATAAAATCATATTCATATGCTGGAATTACATGTGTTCACTTGAGTTTCCAAGCAAATGAAGTTGAATGTTCAAGATTTGTTTAGCACACCACACCCACAATATGCAGACATGCTTACACAGACTCACTCTCTCCCACACACATAAATACACACACGCATGCACACAGAAACTTGCACACACATGCACTCATGCACACACACACACACACACACACATGCACTCATGCACGCACGCACACACCTCATGCATGGAAGCAGTCACCTATAGACAATTCAAGTCTATAATTCACCTATAGACAATTCATGATTTAAAGACCCACCACATCCATGAGTGAAAATCACGGGTTTCACGCGTTTCTCTCTTTCACTGGTAAAAGTTATTTTGACCAGCTTTGACTCCCGTACAAACAAATGCCCCCAAATTGAAAACGAGACAGCAACTTGAAGAACAGCCTCATTTTGAATTTGGGGAATGTGCATGTGGGTCACACCTACCCAGAAAAAAACAACAATGAACTTAAATCTGCTAGCTGTGTCAGTGGGTCTTTAACGAATAATTAATTCATCCTGTCAACCTGTACCTAACATGCATCCTGTATTGTAACGCTCTGCTGTGTCAGTGGGTCTTTAAGGAATAATTAATTCAGCCTGTCAGCCTGTAACCTAACATGCAATCTTTATTGTAACGCAACGCTGTGCTGTCTTCAGCGTGTGGGGCCGATGAGTTCACCTGCGTGTCGGACGGCCGGTGCGTGTCCTCCCTTAGAAAATGCGACCGACGTACGGACTGCGCTGACGGCAGTGATGAGGAGAACTGCCGTGAGTACAAACATCCCCCCCCCCCCCCCCCCCGGGGATACTGGGGAGTCTTTGGTTCAAATAGTTCCCCCACCTTCTGGGAGTTCTGTGCTTTGTAACTGCCTAGGGAGAAAGGTGGCAGAGTGGTTAAGACGTTCGCCTGCCAAATGTTAATGCGTGACTGCAGTGCAAGTGACCCAGGTTTGCATCCAGGCCTCGCCCTTTCTTTCTAGTTTGATAGGAAAATTTAACTGAACGTCGAATCCTTCGGATGGGGACTTAAAACTAGTCTGACCCGTGCGCTTTACGCACGTAAAAATACCACGGCAGTTGAAAGTCAGTAAGAGCAGGGAGAAATCCCGCTGCCTGGTATGGCCAAATTGATAGCTAGGTTTTCCAAGTGTGTCCCCCCCCCCCCCTCACCCTGTGCCCCCCCCCCCCCCCCCAAATTTATTTTATTATTTTTTTAAATTTGGGTAGGCGCTGCACTTGCGGTGACGCGGTGACGCGCTGTCCGGGAGAGAGCAGCCCGAATTTCACAGAGATAAGTCTCTGTGACTAGAATATACCAAATACCAAATACAAATGCAATGCCTCTAATCTGTCACTCTTTTTTACTCTGCCTTTCCCTTTGCTTTCTGTCATCTACTATCTTTGACTTATTGCCCCATTCTTCTGCCTTTTGGGCCAAAAAGTCATTGAGGTAATTTGTCATTTGAGCTCCTCCGAAATCGGAATGTGTCAGCTGTATGCAGTGGGGAGACCACTGAAAAATGGATACATACCATCACACCATTATGGCCTTATGGCTGAGAATTCAGAAGAAGAACAAACACATGCAGCTTATTTGCGATCCAATCATAAACAGTGTCATACTTCAGTGTTTACAACAACAAAAAATTCAAATGATTTTTAGATAAAGGGAAGTTAGTCACATTGATTTTGGACTGAGTTAAGTTGATTGCTAAAATGGAGTTTGCTTCTCTATCTTCCTCTTCCTATCTCTCTGTCTGTGTGTTAAGATGATCACCCTAAGCACAACGCTGTTCATTGCAAGCTTTCATATTTATTACAATACTTCATCAGGCTTCGTGATCAATCGACCGCACTTGCACATCAAATACCAGCAATTTATAGCAGGCCTGTTTACTCTACTCTTTTCGAGTAGCATTCTACTCAATTTGGACCTCTACTACTCTTCAATATTGAAAATAATGCTCTAACTACTCATTTTCGGTGAACATTGTTTGATGGTTTAATGAATAAAACTACACATTTTGAGCCCAAACTACTCATTTCAGCTAACCAGACTACTCAAGACTTGTGCAGGGGGTAAACGGGTCTGTTATAGGCAGAATAAAAAAGCTCACAATCATTCCATTATTTTGTAACAAATTCACTCCGACCACAACTCACTCTTGTTTATTTACAAATAGAGGGGGCTTTCACACTGACAAACATGAACACTGCTTTAAGCAAAAAAAAAGAAAGAAAGAATTTCAAAGGGCCTGCCAACTGGAAAAAGGTGTCTCTTCGTGTTTGTTTGTGTGTATGTGTTAATGTGAGTGTGTGTTTGTGTGTGAATGTGAGTGTGTGTTTGTGTGTGTATGTGCTAATGTGTGTTTTTGTATGAGTGTTTTCGTATGTGTGTTAATGTGAGTGTATGTGTGTGTTATTGCGAGTGTGTGGTTATATGTATGTGTGTGTGTGATAATGCGAGAGTGTGTTTATATGTGAGTGTTAATGTGAGAGTGTGTTTATATGTATGCAGACTTGTTGACTCTACTCTTTTCGAGTAGTATTCTACTCAATTTGGACCTCTACTACTCTTCAAAATTGAAAATAATGCTCTAATTACTTATTTTCAGTGAACATTGTTTGATGGTTTAATGAATACAACTACTCATTTTGAGCCCAAACTACTCATTTCAGCTATCCAGACTACTCAAGACTTATGTATGGGGTAAACAGGTCTGTGTACACGTGCTTATATGAGCATGTGTGTGGACATGCATGCGTTAATGCGTGTGCGTGGATGTGCGTGCAGCTTGCCGGGCGGATCAGTTCACCTGTGAAACCAGCGGCCAGTGCATCCCCCGGGGCAGAATGTGTGACCGCCGCAATGACTGTCCCGACGGCAGCGACGAGAGAGACTGTGGTAGGACACCCCTGCTCCTCTTCTTCTTCTCCTTCTCCGTCGATCGCTCAGGACAGTTTCCTGTCGGTTATGAGAGCAGATGCGTCATGCTGCCGTTATGCGCCTAACTTTCTTAGTTAGGTCCAGCATGTCCATGTTTGGCTGGAAAAAGACAGAATAATTTCTTTAAAAAGGGGCAGGATAACAGTGCTTCAGATTGTTTTCAGACTTCATGGGTCATATTGTTATTATTATTATTTGAACATTTAGCACGCCTAATCAATTCAATGCCCTCAGCGTTTACAATATAAAAATATAATATACACATATAACACCACATATAATAATATTTAACATATAGCATAAAGAATGCGAAATAAAAATTACACAAACACCCAATGACAGTCAGACAAACAGACACACAATTACACACACACTCACGCACATACGATCCCTGGCTGCCCAAAATGAGGGGCCATTTTTCAAAATGATGGGCCACTTACTTAAGTGGGGCAATGGTTTAATTATTAAACATGATCAGTCTGTGTGTGTGTGCATATGTGCACATGTAGCAACAAAATGAACATACTTTATTTATCTAGCAAAAAGACTAGATGTTAACAGAACACCCTGGAAAAAGCCAAAGGGACAGCTTTGAAAGTCTTACACTTTTCTCTTCTTGTGTCTGAAGAATCCACTTTCTTGCAATACGAGCACAAGAAATAGGCCTTCCCTCTCCCTAACCCGTAATTATCACACTTCCTCCTATGAAATCTGAATATGTCGGCTGTGCACCCAACATACGTACCTCATCCATTATGGCATATGAACACAGAACAAGACACACAATTCATTATACACACTCTGAGAATCGATTAAGAGAGAAAGGGGGGTGGGACTTGGGAGTGACCTTGTAGTGGGAGGGTAATGAAATGTCAGATAAGCAGGCATTGTATGCCAGGCTTATCTGCTTCAAGTCACATTCTAGGCACATGTTGCCCCAAAATGAGGGGCCATTCAAAATGATGGGCCACTTATGTGAGGCAATGGTTTAATTATTAAACATGATCAGTCTGTACAGAAGTACAGTATGCAAGGATTTAAGATAAAAGATCCTGATTGTGAACCTGCTCTTGTGTGTGAAGTTATATATTTTGTTGGTCTTCAATTTGTCTTTGACTGCATAATATTTGGGTTATTATAATTTCATGTATCAGTGCATGTGATAGAAACGTTTCTGATTCAACTTCATTACTTTCTTTTATGTTTTTAACTTTCTTCACTTCACTTTCTTTGTTTTAATCCAAGTTGTTTTAATCATTTTAAGTTACTATTATGTTTCCAGTTGATAGTTTGCTTCATCATTGCCTTTGACATTGATTAATGTTAGGCAAAAAAATAAATAAATAAAAAGTAAGAATTTTCTTCCTTTAGCAAATTACTAAATATGAAATGAAATGAAGTTGAGGTTAACCCTTTTGCCGCCAGCCATTTTTCAGCAAAAAAATACCATTATACTTAACTGGGTAGAGAAAACAATTATCTGCAATATTGGAAATCCTCTGTAGCATGTATAACATTAGGCCTATCCTTACCTCCCAAAATTAAGAAATTAGGGTCTTTGGATAACAGGCCCTGATTTGATGCCTTTTAGTGACATGGGTTGTGGTGCATAAATGAGGCTTTGGCGGTGAAAGGGTTAAATTGTGTTTGTTCCTTGTCTTTGTTCTTCTCCCCCAGCTCCATTGTGCCGAGAAGGAGAGCTGGAGTGCGACGGGCGGTGCTTGCCTCAGCAGTACATCTGCAATGGCCGTGCCGAGTGCAGAGACGGTAGAGACGAACAAAACTGCCGTAAGTTATGAGTCGCACATTCAGTTTGGATCAAAACTGCTCTTGAAAACATGACAGCATTGGGCTAATGTTAAGATCAGCTCCCTCCGCTGTTCCAGGGTGAAGTTGGCCAATCAGCTCCCTCCGATTTACCTTTTCCGTTAAGCTGATTGGCCAACTTCACCCTGGAACAGCGGAGGGAGCTGATCTTAACATTTGCCCAGCATTGTTTCTTGATATACAAAGGCAAGTCAAGTCAAGTCAAAATTATCGTTATTGACGATAAAGGAGTAAGCTACAAGCATTTTTTCATCCTGTCGTCATGAAAAGAAGAAAAATACTGAATCAAATAAAATGTAAAGATCAACAATGAAAATTGGTGTATGGTATGCAAACTCTGTCGTTGAGGGAGTTGCATAAGGGAGGTAATTTTAATACTTACAAAGAAGGGCAGTGTCTCAGAGAAGTAGGTCTCAAGTGGGAGGGAGTTGTATAAGGGAGGTAATTTGAATACTTAAAAGAAGGGCAGTGTCTCAGAGAAGTGGGTCTCAAGTGGGAAGCGGTTGTATAAGGGAGGTAATTTTAACACCTACAAAGAAGGGCAGTGTCTCAGAGAAGTAGGTCTTATGTGGGAGGGAGTCCGTTTAACGTCCTCCGGCCTGAAACAGGCACACATGGGACATTTGTATCAATAAAGATAGTGGGACGATCCTGGAGGTACTGCAATACCAGGAAAATCCAGTGAGAGGGAGTTATAAGGGGGGGAGGGGTGGTGTCTTATAAGGGAGGTTCCACCATAGTTTATCTCTTCAGTCAGTGGCATGGCTTAAACTGCTTCCTTCTCAGGAAGGAACCAAAACCAAAAATTAAACAAAATTAAAAAAACTGGAAAAAAATCCGTCTTTGTTGTAAGTGAAACCCGATTGGCGTTGTATAAGAGCCCTAATTATGCATCCAAATTGCTTTAAATTGATTAAAAGTGCTCAGCTTCTTGGGGGCGTTGCCCCATTTCCTTTTTTGAAAATTGTCAGGTTTAACCCTTGCAGTGGTGAATAAATTGTGGGAATGAGGCTTTATACTGAACATTCTCTGACCCTGTTTCGTTCCCTGAGATGCGCACGCCACCTACTTAAGATTATCGTCCTTGCCTGTCATGATCGAAGTAGTAGCATATAGCCACAGAAAATGATCTGCCCCTGACTCATGAGCAGTTTGGGCCTAAAATGATTGCCCTTTCGTGTCGGCAAGAAATAGTATAAAGCCCCATGACTGTGGACCTGTGTTGGTCTAATGTTGTGGTGTTTGCAGCATCCTGCGACGAGGACACCGAGTTCCAGTGTGTGTCTGATGGGCGCTGCATCCCCAACGTCTACCGCTGCAACGGGCGTGCCGAGTGCGTCGACAGGAGCGACGAAGACAACTGCGGTAAGTGCGACTCGTCGCCGTCTTCTTCTTTCCTCGCCGATCGCTCACACAGTCTCCTGTCATACGAGCGCAGATGCGTCATGCTGCCGTTATGCGCCTAAGAAATACCGTAATTTTTCGGACTAATAGGCGCACTTGATTATAAGGTACCTGATTATAAGGTCTGGTACGCAGTACATCTGGATTCTTCGTCTTCTTCTGCGTTCCCGGGCCATGAGGCCACAATGGGTACGTACGTGTCCGTTTTCCAGTTTTCACTGGTCTCCTCGCTGCATTCAGCCGACACATTCCAATTTCAGAGGAGCTCAAAGGAGAAAACTATATGGAAGATTGTTTGGGGGAAAAAAGGCAGGAGAAAGGACCAAAAAGTCAGAAAAATAATAGACACAAAGCAAGGGAAGTCAAAGAGAGAGACAGATTAGAGGAAGTTACAAGCACAGAACTTCCAGAAGGTGGGATGAACTATTTGTGCGTGTCCTTGTGTTTCAGCTCCGCGCATAGAGGTGGTGGTCAACCCACAGAACCTGCGTGTGAGGACTGGTCAGACGGCGGTGTTCTTCTGTGAGGCCTTAGGCGTGGGCAGCTCTGGGGTCAGGGTGCAGTGGACCAGGGTGGGCAGCCAGGTGAGGAGGGGTGGTATGGTGTGGTGTGGTGTGGTGTGAAGACCGGTCAGACGGCAGTGTTCTTCTGTGAGGCCTTAGGGGTGGGCAGCTCTGGGGTCAGGGTGCAGTGGACCAGGGTGGGCAGCCAGGTGAGGAGGTGTGGTATGGTGTGGTGTGAGGACCGGTCAGGTGTTCTTCTGTGAGGCCTTAGGGGTGGGCAGCTCTGGGGTCAGGGTGCAGTGGACCAGGGTGGGCAGCCAGGTGAGGAGGGGTGGTGTGGTGTGGTGTGAGGACCGGTCAGGTGTTCTTCTGTGAGGCCTTAGGGGTGGGCAGCTCTGGGGTCAGGGTGCAGTGGACCAGGGTGGGCAGCCAGGTGAGGAGGGGTGGTGTGGTGTGGTGTGAGGACCGGTCAGGTGTTCTTCTGTGAGGCCTTAGGGGTGGGCAGCTCTGGGGTCAGGGTGCAGTGGACCAGGGTGGGCAGCCAGGTGAGGAGGGGTGGTGTGGTGTGGTGTGAGGACCGGTCAGGTGTTCTTCTGTGAGGCCTTAGGGGTGGGCAGCTCTGGGGTCAGGGTGCAGTGGACCAGGGTGGGCAGCCAGGTGAGGAGGGGTGGTGTGGTGTGGTGTGAGGACCGGTCAGGTGTTCTTCTGTGAGGCCTTAGGGGTGGGCAGCTCTGGGGTCAGGGTGCAGTGGACCAGGGTGGGCAACCAGGTGAGGAGTGGCTAAAGATAGAAACAGCAAGGCTAGGAAGGAAGATAGTGAGAACAAACGAAGATGGATAACCCTCCATCTAAGGGATACTACCCTGGTTTCAAAAATACAGACATCTGATTAATCTTGATTATTCAAGAAACATCGGGACTTTCCTGGTATTGCAGTACTTCCAGGATCATCCAAATATAGTAGTTAAAAATGTCCCACATGCAACTGTTCCAGGTCAGAGGATGTTAGACGTACTTTCACTTGAAAAATACCGACTTCTTGAATGAGAACGAAATAATAACCAGAGTGACCCTGGTAAATGTTAAAGTTGTTTTTTCCTTCCTTTCTTTTTTTAAAATATAAAATAAACATAGCCCTCTACAATTACATTCTTTTAACTCTCTCTACACGAGAGTACGCTATAGCTTACATGGCTCGCACAAACGTTCAACACTAGGCAGGTTTGTATCATTACATACAAATTATTTTTAAAATAATGCTTAACGGTACAGTTTTGACAATTTGTGGGTTTGTTTAGGATAATCAAAGCTAACATATGTTATAATTCCAAAGTAAAAAATTTGTATTATTAGCCGATTTTTCCAAAAAGCATGACAAAGAAGACAGAGTGGTAGTGACTCGTTTTCATTCATTGCCGTCCTAAAAAATAGACTAGAAGTCATTTAATTGGTTGAAAACTATTAAGGGACTGTAGAGGATCACTTTTATACCAGCTTGGGTTGCATGGGTTCGCTGAGTTAAGAAGTGTGAATGTGTAGCCACGATGTACTCTATAGCGTGCTCTCATGTTGAACGGTTGTGAAGGGAAGCAATCGGCCAGTGTTGAATGAGTTAACATCTTTCACAATAAAAAACGTGTGGACGCATTTTTTCTTCTCTTTGTTTCTCAGCGCCTGCCTCCCTCAGCCAGCGACGATGGCCAGGGTCGACTGACGCTGCGCGGCGTCACCCTGGAGGATGCCGGCGACTTTATGTGCAGTGTCACCGGCGTGTCCGGAAACTTCCAGACAACCGCACGCCTCCAAGTCGATTACAGTCAGTCTCTTCGTCTGCTTTACTTTTTGTTTGCTGACACAATGGCTTGGAGTCAAAACGGACTATCTTTAGATAGTCCATTGACATATCATTGGATTTATTACAGAAACTAATAACTTGTATCAAACATATGACTGCAGAAATATACAAAGGGGGTTTTGCTTTTTATAATTCGTCAGTCTTTTTTTTATAATACAAGTTATTAGTTTTCGTAATAAGTTCAATAATATGTCAATGGACTATCTAAAGATAGTCCGTTTTGACTCCAAGCCATCGCGCCATGTTCTGGGTTGTACAGTGGCATTTTCTTATGCTGCTGTTGCTGTTGTTGTTGTTGGCTTGCCCTGGCTAAAAGACTCCAGGGATCATTCCCAACAGCAGAAGCACTTGAAGAACACTATGGTACAAGTGCATCAGCTACGGATGAGAACATTATTGTGACCGTTTTTGATTGCCCCGCCATGTGTGCAGCCACACTCTGTCTTCGGGGGATTTTGGAGATTTTGCAGCCAAAGGGATTGGTTGGCTTTTGGGGGAAACTTCCCTAATGCCATCTGTCCTCAAATCCCTTTGGCCGAGAGAGTGGGGATGCTCCCTGAGCAAGACTTCTCCACTATAAACAAATCTTAACCCAGTCCAGAATAGCAGCCCGCCCTTCTGCTATCTAGCCGGAAACGATGGACTGGCATCTTCTTCTTCTTCTTCTTCTGCGTTCCCAGGCCATATGGCCATAATGGTTAAGGTTATGTGTCCGGTTTTCAGTTTTGACTGGTCTCCCTGCTGCATGCAGCTGACACGTTCCGATTTCGGAGAAGCTCAAGGCAGAACATTATTTGGAAGATTTCATGGAAAAAGGGAAGGAGAATAATGGGCCCAACATAGTAGATGATAGCAAGAAAAGGAAAAGACAAGTCAAGGAGAGTGATAGATTAGAGGAAGTTGCTAGCACCGAACTTCCAGAAGGTGGGGGAACTACTTCTACTGAAAGACCCCCCCGGTATCGCCACAGGGAGAGACTCGTGGGGGGGGGGGGGGGGGGGGGAGCGTCGTCCAGCTCCCCATATGGAGGCACAAGGCATCCACCCATTGCTCCAATAAGTTTTCAAAACTGAAGTTTTCACGAAAATTATGACATGAGAATGAAATAGTGATGCCAATTAAGAGAGGGGATAACGAAATTGAATAAAGGTGAACTTGGCACATTCTTTATTGAGAAGGATGCTTTGTTTGTGTCTCATTTTGGTTCTGACCCACACATTGCTAGATGACTGGTATCGTAATGAACTTTGGTGGAGGGGAGTTAATTAGAAAGAGTATTCCCAGACCTGTTTACTCTACTCTTTTTGAGTAGCATTCTACTCATTTTGGACCTCTACTACTCATCAAAATTGAAAATAATGCTCTTTACTACTCATTTTCAGTGAATATTGTTTGATGGTTTAATGAATAAAACTACACATGTTGCACCAAAACCACTCATTTCAGCTATCCAGACTACTCAAGACTTGTGTAGGGGGTAAGCAGGTCTGCCACTGCTCCAATAAGTTTTCAAAACTGAAGTTTTCACGAACATTATGACATGAGAGTGTGTTTGCTGTGTTTGCAGTCGGTCCCCCCACTGGCCCTCCGAACGGTGACTGTCGCCAGGACGAGGCCACCTGCTCCAACGGACAGTGCGTCCCCCGCGACTACCTGTGTGACGGAGAACAGGACTGCTCCGATGGCTCCGACGAACTGAACTGCAGTGAGTCCCGTCTGTTGGATGTCATTACTGTATAGGTAGGTAGGTAGGTAGTACTTTATAGTCACAGAGGCGTCTCTGTGAAATTAGGGTTGCTCCCACCTGGAGCGTGTCGCAGCCAGAGGCGGCGTCACCCAATTTTATTTTTATTTTTTTGCATGCGATTTTTGTGTGACTGATGAGGAAGGAAGGGGGGGTAAATTTTGACCAGACGACAACTTTTTCGTTGCCACTGGGTTTAGCGTATGCTAAGTGCATGGGCATATGGGACCTCGGTTTATCGTCTCATCCGAAAGACTCCATGTTCAGACCGTAAGGCCTAGTGCAGAGTGAGACGAAAACTCCCCTGTACGAGGTTCGAACTCGGGTTTACTTGACGCGAGGAGAACGCGCTACCACTGTGCCACTCTTCACTTCTTTCTCGGATCATTAGGCGTTTGTGTGATGGAGAACAGGACTGCTCCGATGGCTCCGACGAAGTGAACTGCAGTGAGTCCCGTCTGTTAGATTCATGGGTGCAACTTTTCCTGCTATACAAGGATTTCCTGTTTTTGAACTTTACCAGAAAAGGAATGTCCTTTTTTATTTTGTGTGGGTCAAACGAGATCTTTGTGTGTCTACTGCATGTGTTTTTCAAACACTTTAACCCTTTCATCGCCAAAGTCGCATTTTAGCACCACAGTGATTTAACACCTATGTCACTAAAAGGTATCAAATTGGGGTCTATTATCCAAAGACCCTGTTGTCTCAGTTTTGGGAAGTAAGGATAGACCTTATTTTATATATGTCACAGCACAATCTCCAATACTGCAGATGGATTTTGTGCTCTACCCAGGTAAATGTAATGGCAATTTTTTTGCTGAAAAACGGCTGGCGATGAAAGGGTTAAAATAAGCATTTGTATAAATTATGGAAAAAGCAATCTAAAATGCCTTCATAAAAAAAAAAAATTCTTCAGCGATGAGGGACATTACCCCCTAGACCCCCGGCCTTTCAGTTTTTTTCATTTTGTATAGTTGCACCCATGTTGATGTCATTACCATATTTCTCGGGTCATTAGGCACTTGTCTTTTATGAAGCAGAATCAGGCAGTTTTACCTCTTGTGGCGCCATGTATTTTTTTGACATTCTTGGTCGTCCGTTGCATCTCAAACGACAAGAGGGGGGTAACTATTTTTTCGAGTGTGCATGCATTGCTGTAACAGAAAAAGTCACTGACACAAGCTGTGAAAATAGACAAACGCATGGCGGGCCATTTGGCAGTGAATGTCTTTGCATTTGGTGGGAGTGAAGTGTGATGTACTGGGCGGATACATTCGCCCATGGTGCCGGAAGAGTTGAAGAAAACTCTGGGGAAAAAAAGAAAGAACAAGAGGCAAAGCCTTCAAGGCTCACGTCTGATTTGTATTACTATAGCAGGCATGGGAATTCCCATGACAATTCCCATGCCTGTATAGAGAGAATACTGTTATGTAGACACTTGTGCATCTGAAAACAGAATTAATTTTTATTTTACTGTGTAAATTAAATTATTTCTATGCATTAAATTAACCCCTACCCCTTTCTTTAAAATGCATGTAACATAGTGGAGCCCTATTTTTATTTTTGGCAAACAAGTAAAATTGAAAAGCATATTGACCAAGCTTTCAGAAAAACATAGTGACCAGCCGTGTGAGCCAAAGTTCTGTTTTAGGTAATTGACATAATGTGCTGTGTGACAGATCAACCACAGCCGTGTGAGCCAAAGTTCTGTTTTAGGTAATTGACATAATGTGCTGTGTGACAGATCAACCACAGCCGTGTGAGCCAAAGTTCTGTTTTAGGTAATTGACATAATGTACTGTGTGACGGATCAACCACAGCCGTGTGAGCCAAAGTTCTGTTTTAGGTAATTGACATAATGTGCTGTGTGACGGATCAACCACAGCCGTGTGAGCCAAAGTTCTGTTTTAGGTAATTGACATAATGTGCTGTGTGACAGATCAACCGCTGCCGTGTGAGCCAAAGTTCTGTTTTAGATCATTGACATAATGTGCTGTGTGACAGATCAACCGCTGCCGTGTGAGCCAAAGTTCTGTTTTAGATCATTGACATAATGTGCTGTGTGACAGACCAACCGCTGCCGTGTGAGCCAAAGTTCTGTTTTAGATCATTGACTTAATGTGCTGTGTGACAGACCAACCGCTGCCGTGTGAGCCAAACGAGTTCAAGTGCAACAACGGGCGCTGTGCCTGGAAGATCTGGAGGTGTGATGGCGACAACGACTGTGGAGATGGTTCTGATGAATCCTACTGCCGTGAGTTCTCTCTCAATCTGTACCTCTGTCTCTCTTTTTCTGCCTCTGTCTATCTCTCTGTCTCTCTCAGTCGGTCTTTCTTTCTCTCTCACTGTCTGTGCACATGCAGCTAATAACTGTGAAGTTCCGATGTTTGAATGTTACAGTTTGCTCCTGTGCTTTCTGTACTTGTGTATTTTTGAGTGTGTGTGGCTGTGAGTTGTGTGTGTGTGTGTGCGTGCATGCGTGTGTGTGTGTCTGTCTGAATCTGTGTGTGTGTGTGTGTGTGTAAAAATGAGGTATGAGGTATGCACATGTGTAAACGCTGGTGCATTTTAATCTGCTTTGAAAATTTTTGCGTGTGAGTGAGAGAAACAGACGGACAGACAAAGATGTCATGGAGAGAGAGTTTTTGGAGTGAGGGGCAAGGGATAGAGAAAATGTTACATTATATACTGCATAATTTCTTCCATTCGATGTTAAATATTCAATGTTCGATTGCACCTGAAATTAATTTCTCTATTTTGAGATAATAGACTTGATGTTTCCGTCTTCTTCACGATTGTCCCCCACATCTGCCTGGAGAGAAGTGTCGTATGGACCAGTTCATGTGTGCGCTGGGGGACCAGTGTGTGTTTAGACATATACTGTTACCCCTTAATATGAACTTTCCCGTTGTCCCCCACAGCCACCCAGCTGCCTGGAGAGAAGTGTCGCATGGACCAGTTCATGTGTGCACGGGGGGACCAGTGTGTGCCAGCCAGCTACCAGTGTGACGGAGAGTACGACTGCCAGGACAGATCCGACGAAATCGGCTGCTGTGAGTAGCACTTGTAACTTCTTTGCTGTTACTTACATCAATTGTAGCTCGTGACAGTGATTTAAAAATACTAACCCAGTATAGCCGAACAAATATTAGAAAAAAAAGTCTTTTCTAACAGAGTAACAAAGTTGTGGAATACTCTTCCTGCACATATTAAACAAGCACAATTCAAAAACCTCCTTGATAAATTATACACCAACATCTCAAAACTGCAATATGAGCATGACTAAAAGGCAGATTTGCCAAAAACAAAATATAAAAACCTCTCAGCTGTGCAAAAGTTCAAACAAAAATGAAAGGACAGTGAAGAGGCCGCGATGCCTAATGTCCTAACTACCTGACCTGACCTAAGGTATTGCATTGCCTTCTTCGTCGCAGAGAATTACCACTGCGAAAAATCAAGGTGTTCTTTGCTCATCGGGAGAGTGTGTCTCCATTAGTGCAGCACCACCACTTTTGTTCATCTTGTTTTCGTGTCTGACTAAGGTGGGGGGAGGGGTGGGGGGGTTGGGAGGGGGAAGATAAGAAATTTTTAACTAATTAACAACTCCTTTGTTGCCACTGGCAGGGCTCCCAATCGTCCCGCAAAACAAGGGGTCCCAGGGACTCCTTCACTTACGGTATAGAGGGTCCTAGAGGCGGGATAGAGGGTCCCAGTGGCATGTTTTTATCTGGCCAGGTGTGACTCCAAAACAAATTCCTCCATGCATCAAAACGAGACGTCACTTTGAAGAGCAGCCTGGTTCGCGTATGTGGGCCACACCTGGCCAGAAAAAACAAGGGACTTAATCTTAGTGGGTCTTTAAAGATACACAGACGCGCCACGATTAAGTCCCTTGTTTTTGCCTGGGTAGCTGTGACCCACATAGAAATGTCCCCATGTTCAAATTGAGGCTGCTCTTTAAAATGATGTATCGCTTTGAATTTGGGGGCATTTAGTGAGACCTGGTCAAAACAAGATTTATTTCCCGTTATAAGAGGGAAAACACGTGAAACCCGTGATTTTGACACGTGATATGGTGGGTCTTTAACTAATTGTTGCTTGACGCTCACAGCGGTGCCGACCATCATCAAGCCCCCAGTGCCGGAGATCACGGTGGAGGTGAACGGCTCGTTCACCATCTACTGCGAGGCCGTGGGCATCCCCACCCCGCTGATCGTGTGGCGCCTCAACTGGGGAAACATCCCCACCGGGGACCGGGTCACCGTCACCAGCGTCGACGGCCGCGGCTCCCTCACCATCAGGTCAGTCTTCGTCTTCTTCTTCTTCTTCTTCACTCAGACAGTTTGCCAGACCTGTTTACTCTACTCTTTTCGAGTAGTATTCTACTCGGTTTGGACCTCTACTACTCTTCAAACCTGAAAATAATGCTGTCGGAGTAATCCTTTTTCTGGCCATAAGGCCATAATGGGTAAGGTACAGCAGGGCTCCCAATCGTCCCGCAAAACAAGGGGTCCCAGGGACTCCTTCACTTACAGTATAGAGGGTCCTAGAGGCGGGATAGAGGGTCCCAATGGCATTGTGAATGCTAAAAAGAATTTTGCGAGTGCATCCCTGGGACCCCCTGCACATTCTTTTAGAGAGTCCTTTAGAATATTAGCTCTTCATAGACCCCCAAATGGGGGTCCCTGTGAGCCCTGGTACGGTGGAGTGCATTTAACACAAAACTGGATGACATGAAATATGACGCACAGAAATCTAAATTGAACGGACGAAACCGCTCTTTATTATTACTTGATGCTTAACACAAACGTCTCTGTCCCCTGAATTTCTTGTTAAGTGTACTCCACTGTATGTGTCCGTTTTTCATTTTTCAAGGGTCTCCCCACCTCATAACAGCCGACACATTCCGATTTAGGAGGAGTTCATAGGACAAAATTATTTTGAAGATTGTTTTTGGGGAAGGGGGCTGGAGAATGGGCCAATAAGTCAGAAAGATAATAAATGACAGAAAGCAAAGAGAGACGGCAGAGTCAAAGAGAGTGACAGATCTAGAGGAAATTACAAGCACAGAACTTCCAGAAGGTGGGGGAGCTATTTTTACGAAAGACCTCAGGTATCCTCACAGGGAGAGATTCGTGGAGGGGGCGGGGTCGTCCAGCTGTATGGAGGCATGTAGGATCAGGTAACGATAGTCGGACACATCTGACTCGGCGAGCGAAGCCTGTTGTCTCTCACAATATAGGGAAAAGAGGGGAACACCCGCTTCTGTGGCTGCAGCGATTCGAATACTGAGCGCGCGTTGCGCCTACCCTCCTTTTATACCCCGGTTGCCAGTTTAAATATCTCTCAAGCCAAGTGGTGATGATCCATCCTGATGTCTGCCAGGTACGCGCGCCCGGAAGACGCAGGGGCCTACACCTGTGAGGCGCTCAACAACCAGGGCAGCATCTTTGCCACCCCAGACGCCTTGATCATCGTCAGACGTGAGGTTTTTTTCTTATTTTTGTATGGTTTAATGTGATTAAATCTCGTAGTACGAGTGAGTTTTTCTTCTAATTTTGTAAAAATTGGTTAACCCTTTCAACGCCAGACATTTTTTACTCAAAGCTTTCCATTAAACTGACCTGGGCAGAGAAAAGATTGTGTCTGCAATATAGGGAATTCCTCTGTGACATGTACAACATTAGGCCTACCCTTACCTCCCAAAACTAAGAACATAAGGTCACTGGATACCAGACCCTCATTTGATGCCTTTCAGTTTCAGTGACATGGGTGTTAAATCATTGTGGTGCCAAGAGGCGACAGTGGCCATGAAAGGGTTTTAATGTGATTAAATCTCACAGAAGGAGTGAGTTTTCCTTCTCATTTTGATTAAATCTCCCAGAACGAGTGGGTTTTTCTTCCCATGTTTTTTCATAGGTTAATGTGATTAAATCTCATAGAACGAGTGAGTTTTTCTTCACTTTTTTTTTTATAGGTTAATGTGATTAAATCTCACAGAACGAGTGAGTTGTTCATCTCACTATTCTATGGGTTAACGTGATTAAATCTCATAGAACGAGTGAGACGACGTCATCAGATGAAGAGGGATAACTCTGATACACTGGCTTTTGCTCTAACACAGTGAAGAGAATTACATCCCCAGACCATTTTGCCAGATTGGCTCTTATCAGTTCTTTTTCATGGCATGATCTGTACAATTATTTTTTCTTTAATTTTCTCTGGCAGTCAAGGGGTTAATATGATTAAATCTCATAAAACGAGTGAGTTGTTCTCATTTTTTTTTAAGGTTAATGTGATTAAATCTCAGAACGAGTGAGTTTTTCTTCTCATTATTCTATGGGTTAACATGATTCAATTTCTTTAGTGAGACAACGTCATCAGATGAAGAGGAATAACTCTTGATATGCTGGCTTTTTGCTCTAACACAGTCAAGAGAGTTATACCCCTAGACTATTTTGCCAGATTGGCTCTATCGGTTGTCTTTTTCATGGCATGATATGTACAACAATTTTTTTCTTTAATTTTCTCTGGCAGTCAAGGGGTTAAATTTCATGCAAATGCACAGAAAGTAAAGAAGACAGAGAATAATTTTTGTACCCCAATGATTCATGGGATAGAGAACTGACTGACAGTACTGTTCGACCTTTCAGGCACATTTGTATTCCCCCAGTCTGAAACCTGTGCAGTTTATATGTACCTGATCAATTATAGGATTCGTTACAATTTTTAACCCTTTCACCGCCAAAGTCGCATTTTAGCACCACAGTGATTTAACACCCATGTCACTAAAAGGCATCGAATTGGGGTCTATTATCCAAAGACCCTATTGTCTTAGTTTTGGGAAGTAAGGGTAGTCCTTATTTTATATATGTCACAGAAGAATCCCCAATACTGCAGATGGTTTTTGTTCTCTACCCAGGTAAAATTAATGGACAATGTTTTGCTAAAATATGGCTGGCGGTGAAAGGGTTAATGAACGAGCGTGACAGTACATGACGTGACGAGGCTCTGTGACTGGAACAATGATCCCAATACGAATATTGCACGGCGCTGTGCAGGAATTGTGGGTGTGTGCAAGCCTCCCCGTTTCAACGCCGAAGCCCTTCGGGGGGATGAATGTGTGCGCTGCTTCTGCTTTGGCCACACAGAAACCTGCTACAGCAGTAATCTGCAGATTTCCCAGGTTGGTTGGTCGCTGTGTGTGTGTGTGTTTTTGTGTGTTGGAAAAGGTTTTGAGTCTGCACATTTTTCTTTTTAAAGAAAGCAACCATTTGCGTACTTTTGCGTAAGTCTGATCGCTGTTGTGTTGGTGGGTTTTTTTCTTGTTATGGTATGCGCTCCACAGCCAGATAAAGGTTTCCAAATGTGGAACCAAAATCTATCCTACAAATGATGCTGCAGCGTATTAATTTTTTCCCTCTGAAATTGGAATGTGTTAGCTGAATGCAGCAGGGAGACCAGTGAAAACTGTAAACCGGACACATGCGTACCTCATCCATTATGGCAATATGCCCTGGGAACGCAGAAGAAGTTCTTTGTCTCACCAAACAATAAAAAAAAATTCACAACTCAGACACGCTAATTTTATGACTATTGCACTCTTTGATGTCTTAGGAAAGTGGACAAATGATCAGCATCACCATGCAGTAATTGAATCCAGTGCTGTTGAGGGGCTTAGATTTTGTGTGATTTTGTTTTTGAGATGGATCCATACTTTCATAGTGCCTTCACACAGAGCCTTACTGTTTGGCATGTATGATCAGGGTGCTGTTCGGTATCAGTGTGCAAAATTTCATGCAGATATCATTATTAGATCCTGAGAAACAAAAATGAACACAAATTGCCCCCCAAAAAGTGCAGTGTGCCACTACGATGTCATAACTTTTGATAGCCCTGGAATGCTGGTTTTGGGTTTAGACAAGTTGGGGAAGGTATATTATCTCTCAACCTTTTTTTGAGATTAAGTCTAAAAGGTCTCTTTTAATATTTGTATCGTAAGAAAATCGATAATTTCTCAATTTTTCTCTGGCAGCGAAGGAGTTGATAACTAGGGAGGTTTCAGTGTACCTTTGAATGGTGACCCCGTTTCTGCTGCCTTGCCATCGTTGTGCAGATCACGCTGGGCAGACAGCTGGCCCTGGTGGAGCGCTCCACGCTGTCCCCAGTGGAGGAGGCCTTCGTCCAGTATGTGCCATCCACCGGGGAGTTTGTCGTGCAGGACTTCTACAGGAACCTGCCCTCGGGGTCCTACTACTGGAGTCTGCCCAGGCAGTACCTCGGGAACAGGGTGAGTGAACTACATATATATGGAATATGTGCCCTCCACCGGGGAGTTTGTCGTGCAGGACTTGTACAGGAAGCTGCCCTCAAGGTCCTACTACTGGAGTCTGCCCAGACAGTACCTGGGGAACAGGGTGAGTGAACTACATATATATGGAATATGTGCCCTCCACCGGGGAGTTTGTCGTGCAGGACTTCTACAGGAAGCTGCCCTCGGGGTCCTACTACTGGAGTCTGCCCAGACAGTACCTGGGGAACAGGGTGAGCGAAGGATGTGGAGTGATGTGTTGGCTGAGAGTTGAACTGTGTGATCAGTGGGGGTTTTGTGTGTGTGGATGTTGTGAAACAATGCTCATCCATATGCGGAATGAAAGAGTTTGGGTTTTTACCTGAGCTCTCACAAACGGTCAACACACAGGTCACAATCACTCTCTCTCCCTCTCTCTCCCTCTCTCTCTCTCTCTCTCTCTCTCTCTCTCTCTCTCTCTCTCTCTCTCTCTCTCTCTCTCTCTCTCTTCCCCCCCCCCTCTCTCTCTCTCTCACACACACACACATGCTCACACACACATATCCACACAAATGCATATACTCTTCAGATATGTGGATTTTGAAAGATCAATTGACATATTATTCAGTTTACATATGCTTTTGCATTATAGACTGACACAACGGCTGATGTATGCACTGTGTGGTGTGCTTTGTGCAGTTGACCAGTTACGGCGGAGACCTGAGCTACCGGGTGTTGTATGACGTGGACGGCTTCGACATCGCAACCAACGATCCTGATGTCATCATTGAGGTTGGTCGCGATCCTAAGGCCGTGTACCAGACCTGTTTTCCCTACGGATTTGTCTGTAATTATTACGTTTTGAGACCTCTGATACACTATTACAGTCAGCAACAACAAAATCTGCATTTCCACTGAACGAGTGCGGGGAAAAAAAGAAGAAGAAATCAAAAGAAAGGCATGGCGTTTGAGCCGTACTCGCTACTCTGTCGTCTGCTATCAAAGGTATCACTTCGAGTGATGTCCCTTGAATGAATACTTCCTGTTTGTTTCTCCATGCCGCCATTTCCAGCAGGGTTTGAAGTTGCAGCATGCGTGTACGCCCCCCCGCCCCCGCTCAACAAAAGGTTTGACGGCAGCAAAAATTTCTGGTGAAAGGATTTCTCGGATAGCAAAATTACGGACAGATGCCTGAAATTACTGTTTTCAGAGCTTGGGATTACTGACAGTGAAGATTTGGGGTAAACAGGTCTGCCGTGTACACACATAAGCGGATATTCCATGCGGAAACCCGTGCGCAATCCATAAATAAGTGAAACAAAGAAGGGAAAAGATTTGCGCACATGTCCGAATTTCCCCTATATGCGTAAACTTTTATCCTTCTTTCTTCCACTTATTTAGGGTTTTCCGTATGGAACTTACGCGTCTAATGTGAACCCAGCCTTAGCATGTTAACTTTATAGGTGTCTTTTTGTTATGTTGTAGATAGCTATTGTCAAGTAGTCGTTCATCTTCTTCGTTGCTGTGTGTGGCCACAGTCGCTGTTAAGGCAGTGAAACACAAACTGTTTTTTTCTTCCTTTAGAGCATAGCTTCATAGAAATGTTTCTTCTTAGAATTTTCATATTGTAACTATTTTACTCTTGTATAATTGTGTTTGTGTAGCTTCATAGAAATGTTTCTTCTTAGAATGTTCATATTGTAACTATTTTACTCTTGCATAATTGTGTGTGTGTAGCTTCATAGAAATGGTTTTTTTTAGAATGTTCATATTGTAGCTATTTTACTCTTGCATAATTGTGTGTGTGTAGCTTCATAGTAATGGTTTTTCTTAGAATGTTCATATTGTAGCTATTTTACTCTTGTATAATTGTGTGTGTGTAGCTTCATAGAAATGGTTTTTCTTAGAATGTTCATATTGTAGCTATTTTACTCTTGTATAATTGTGTGTGTGTAGCTTCATAGAAATGGTTTTTCTTAGAATGTTCATATTGTAGCTATTTTACTCTTGTATAATTGTGTGTGTATGTGTGCATGTGTGCATTCATGTGTGTGTGTGTGTGTATGCATGTGTGTGTATGTGTGTGCCTGCGTGCATGCATGCGTGTGTTGTGGGTTAATCAAGCCGTAATTGTACAATGAGACATAGCTAGTTATGGTCGTCTTCTTCTTCTTCTCTCTTCTGCATTCCCAGGCCATATGGCCATAATGGGTAAGATACATATGTGTCCGGTTTTCTGTTTTCACTGGTCTCCCCGCTGCGTACAGCCGACACATTCTGATTTCGGAGGAGCTCAAAGGAGAAAAAAATATTTGGAATAATCTTTTGAAAAAAGGCAGGAGAGAGGGCCAATATGTCGGAAAGATAGTAGATAGAAAGCAAAGAGTCAAAGAGTGGCAGATCAGAGGAAGTTACAAGCACAGAAGTTGGGGGAACTATTTTTATGAAAGACCACCCGGTATCCTCACGGTGTAGAGACTCGTGGAGGGGTCGGGGTCGTCCAGCTCCCCGTATGGAGGCACGAGGCATCCACCCAGTGCCTCAGCTATTTATTGTCGTTTTGTCACAGCTTCATTTTTTGCATTCTTGCTGTAAACTGCTTGCAGTACTTCCACTTCTTCTACGATCATTCAGACAGTTTCCTGTCATATCAGCGCAGATGTCGTTATGCGCCAGACTGAGAAATAGTCTTTGTAAGTGTTTCTTGCAAAAAAGGCAGGAGAATGGACCGGTTAGGCAGGAAGATAGTAGATGACAATAAGCAAAGGGAAAAGGCCTGGGCCTTTCCGGCTGAACTGGGGGGCTTAATGGTCTTAACCCAGGGTAAGCAGTAGGTCTTTCTCCTTTCTATCTTTTTCTTTTAATTCTAATAAGGAATGCTCCCTCCTAGATCCGTCGCATCTGTTGTCAGAAGTGGCGTCTGCGACGTATGCGTCCAGATCCAGAGATCCAGAAAAGACTGAGTCAAAGAGAGTGACAGATAGAGGAAGTTGCAAGCTTAGAACTTCCAGAAGGTGGAACTATTTGTACCAAAAAAAACTACACACACACACCCCCCCTCCTGTATCCCCAGGAAGTGCTTGCATTACAATTTAAGCGAGAAAATAATGGCATTTTATTTGTTTTGTTTGTTTCTTCAGGGTAACGGCATCACTTTGACCTACCGCCGTGACATAAATGTCCCCCCTGGCTCCTCAACCACTGTCCGAGTTCCGCTTGTGGAGGTAACAATTTTGGCGAATATGTTTTGCTGCCCAATTATTATTATCATAATTATTGTGGTGGTGGTGTGAGTTATTGTCATAATTATTGTCATCATCATTATGTCATTGTCATCATTATTGTCATAGTTATTGTCATCATCATTGTCGTCATTGTCATCATCATTGTCATCATTATTGCCATCGTCATTGTCATCATTGTCATAGTTATTGTCATTGTCATCATTATTGCCATCATCATTGTCATTATTGTCATAGTTATTGTCATCATCATTATTGTCATCATTGTCATCATTATTGCCATCATCATTGTCATCATCCTCATCATTGTCATCCTCATTATCATCATCATTATCATCATTATTGTCATCATTATTATCATCATCATTGTCATCATTACTGTGGTTGTCTGTGGTGTGCAGTTGGACTGGGAGAAGAGCCCATCTCACAGCTGGCCAGGCATTATTGTCATCATTATCGTCATCATTATCATCATCATCATGGTTGTCTGTGGTGTGCAGTTGGACTGGGAGAAGAGCCGCGGCCCCATCGAGGGGGACCTGCCCATCTCACAGCTGGCCAGGCATTATTGTCATCATTATCGTCATCATTATCATCATCATCATGGTTGTCTGTGGTGTGCAGTTGGACTGGGAGAAGAGCCGCGGCCCCATCGAGGGGGACCTGCCCATCTCCCAGCTGGCCAGGCATTATTGTCATCATTATTGTCATTATTATCGTCATCATTATTGTCATCATCATTGTCATCATTATTGTCGTCATCATCATTGTCATCATTATTTCATCATTGTCATAATCATTGTCATCATCATTATTGTCATCATCATTGTCATCATTATTGTCATCATCATCATCATCATCATTGTCATCATTATCATCATCATTTTCATCATTATTGTCATCATTACTATCATCATCATTGTCATTACTACTGTGGTTGTCTGTGGTGTGCAGTTGGACTGGGAGAAGAGCCGCGGCCCCATCGAGGGGGACCTGCCCATCTCACAGCTGGCCAGGCATTATTGTCATCATTATCGTCCTCATCATTGTCATCATTGTCATCATTATTATCATCATCATGGTGGTCTGTGGTGTGCAGTTGGACTGGGAGAAGATCCGCGGCCCCATCGAGGGGGACCTGCCCATCTCCCAGCTGGCCAGGCATTATTGTCATCATTATCGTCGTCATCATTGTCATCATTATTATCATCATCATGGTGGTCTGTGGTGTGCAGTTGGACTGGGAGAAGAGCCGCGGCCCCATCGAGGGTGACCTGCCCATCTCCCAGCTGGCCAGGCATTATTGTCATCATTATCGTCATCATCATTGTCATCATTATCGTCATCATTATTATCATCATCATGGTGGTCTGTGGTGTGCAGTTGGACTGGGAGAAGAGCCGCGGCCCCATCGAGGGGGACCTGCCCATCTCCCAGCTGGCCAGGCATTATTGTCATCATTATCGTCCTCATCATTGTCATCATTGTCATCATTATTATCATCATCATGGTGGTCTGTGGTGTGCAGTTGGACTGGGAGAAGAGCCGCGGCCCCATCGAGGGTGACCTGCCCATCTCCCAGCTGGCCAGGCATTATTGTCATCATTATCGTCATCATCATTGTCATCATCATTATTGTCATCATTACTATCATCATCATTTTCATCATTATTGTCATCATTACTATCATCATCATTGTCATCATTATTGTCATCATTACTATCATCATCATTGTCATCATTATTGTCATCATTACTATCATCATCATTGTCATCATTATTGTCATTATTATCATCATTATCGTCATCATCATTGTCATTGTCATCATTATTATCATCATTGTCATCATTACTGTGGTTGTCTGTGGTGTGCAGTTGGACTGGGAGAAGAGCCGCGGCCCCATCGAGGGGGACCTGCCCATCTCACAGCTGGCCAGGCATTATTGTCATCATTATCGTCCTCATCATTGTCATCATTATTGTCATCATTATTATCATCATCATGGTGGTCTGTGGTGTGCAGTTGGACTGGGAGAAGAGCCGCGGCCCCATCGAGGGTGACCTGCCCATCTCCCAGCTGGCCAGGCGGCAGGACTTCATGCTGGCCCTGCAGAACATCTCCCGCGTCCTGATCAGGGCCACCTACGACAACAGGCAGACCTCCGTCAGGTGGGTAGTTCACTGACGTGGCTGCAACGTTTAGGTTATTCTTCTTTCTTTAAACATCCTCCTTCAGCTTGCTGAAGATTCTGATGTGTATAAGGTTAGGTTAGGTTAGGTACATTATAGTCACAGAGGCGTCTCTGTGAAATTCGGGTTGCTCCCACCTGGAGAGCGCGTCGCAACCAGAGACGCGCCACCGAATTAAAAAAAAAAAATTCATTGCATGCGATTTTTGTATGACTGATGAGGAAGGAAGGGAGGGGAGTAAATTTGGACCAAATGACAACTTTTTCGTTGTGTCTGGGTTTAATGTGTGCCAAGTGCATGGGCACACGGGACCTTGGTTTTTCATCTCATCCGAAAGACTCCACGTTCAGACTGCAAGGCCTAGTGCAAAGTGAGAGAAAAAATCCCCTGTACCCAGGTTCGAACTCGGGTTTACTTGACACGAAGCGAACGCGCTACCACTGTGCCACTCTACACTCTGGTATACAAGGATTTCCTGTTTTTGAATTTTACCAGAATAGGAAGTTCCTTTTAAAAAAAAAAAATGTCAAACAAGGTGTTTGTGTGTCTACTGTAGTTTTCAAACTCTTTAAAATAAGCATTTGTATACATTGTTGAAAAAGCAAACTGAAATACCTTCATAAATCAGTTTTTGCTTCAGCTGCTGGGGGACATTACCCTGGACCCCGGCCTTTCATGGTTTCATTTTGTGTAGTTGCACCCTTGTATTATAAATGGTCACTGCCAGGTCTAGAGAGGCGAAGGAAGGTGGCAGGGTAGTGTGAAGGCGAGCGCTTTGCCAATGCAATGCGTGAGTGGCTGGGGTTTGAATCCCCAGCTGCTTTGCCCTTTCTTTTCAGTTTAAACCAAAGCTGAATGCCAAGTCCTTCTGTTGAGGACTGATACCAAATGGGCTTCATGCAAGTAAAGCACCCCCGACGGTGAAAAGTCGGTGGGAAGAGCAAGGTGATTCCTGCTGCCTGGTATGAAGCAAATTGATAGCTATGTTTCCCAAGACATGTAAGCTTAGAGTCCTTGAAATGTTTTCTTTAAAGATGTTTTTCCAGGCCATATCACTGAATCAAATTTTATCGATAGTATATTTATGAAGTGTTTACTGTGTGTGTTGGTTTCAGAATGGGCAACGTCTTGCTGTCGACGGCCGTCAGTCAGGCCACGGACCAGGGGCGGGCCGTGTACGTGGAGGAGTGTTCCTGCCCCACTGGGTACACTGGACTGTCCTGTGAGGTACTGCTTACCTTTCTGTATTCTTCTTCTTCTTCGATCGCTCAGTTTCCTGTCAGTTATGAGCGCAGATGCATCATGCTGTCGTTATGCGCCTAAGTAAGAAACAGCTAGGCCCAGCATGTCCGACTTTGGCTGGAGAAAATCTTTTTGAAAGTGTTTACTGAAAAAAGGCAGGGTAATGGACCGGAAAGGCGGAAAGATAGTAGATGACAGTAAGCAAAGGGAAAGGGGCAGAGTCAAAGAGATTGACAGTTTAGAGGAACGTACAAGCACAGAATTTCCAGAAGGTGGGGGAACTATTTATGCAAAAGACTCCCCGGTATCCCCGTGGGGGGAGCGTTTATATGACATATGAATTTTGCTGAATCTAGCATTCATTCGCGTAAAGCCTTGTGACAGAACAATTGAAAATCGTATAGAGTAGGATCTGTCGGTCCTTATTGCAAAATGAACACACAAAAAACAAAGCAAAAGAAACAGGCATAGGAGATTACACGAACTAGGCAGTGGTGTCGTAGGTGGCTTTGGTGGGGGGGTTGTGTGCCTTTAATGGAGAGTTATACACCTTTGTTTAGTTCAAATGCTAAAATGATTTTTTGTTTTTGATGACTTTGCATACTCAGTTTTGGACCTATATTTTTTATTGATCTGTTTTTCTTGGCATAGTTAATGAAAAGTATAAATAATCCCCCGGGGGGATATCGGGGGGATCTGTTTCATACATATAGTTCCCCCACCTTCTGGAAGTTCTGTGCTTGTAACTTCCTCTAAGCTCTCTTTGACTCTGCCTGTTTCCTTGGCTTTCTGTCATCTACTATGTTTCTGCCTTACTGGTACCATTCTCCTGCCTTTTTTCAAGAAACTCTTCATAGTTTATCCCCAGCCGAAGGTGGACACGCTGGGCCTAACTATTTCTTAGTTAGATGCATAATGGCAGCATGACGCATCTGCGCACATCTGACAAGAAATTGTCTGAGGGATCGAAGAAGTATAAATATAAAAAAAAACTGGCATTGGAGATCAATAAAAAAGATTAAAAAAATTTAGCTTTTTAGATGGCTTTGTATCTTTGGTTTGGGACATTAGCTTTTATCCTTTGTGATTCTTTGCAGAGTTGTGCCCCTGGGTTTTACCGCCTTCAGCAGAGAGGGCGCTACCTGGGAGAGTGTGCCCCCTGCAACTGCAACGGTCACTCCAACGACTGTGACCCCGAGACTGGAGTTTGCCTGGTAAGAACACTCAACTGAACTCGCCCCATCGGTGATATGGGCAGTTTAGCTTACTTCGCAGGGATTGTGTGCTACCTACCGTCTCCAGTTTTTGTTGTTGTTGTTGTTGTACCCTGGCTTAAAGACTCCAGGGATCATCCCAACAGCCGAAGCACTCGAACACCATGGTACAAATGCGCCAGCTAGGGATGAGAACATTACGTGTGTGACAGTTTTTGATTACCCCGCCATGTGAGCAGCCACACTCCCGACTTTGGAGGATCAGTTTTTGTAAAAGCTTCTTGCAGTCTTCCTTACCCTTGTTCATACAGAGATGCCTTCCTCCAAAGGCATGCCTGTGTTTGTCCTAGAAAATAAGAAAATTAGTTGCAGTATTCTAAAAATACAATTTTATGACGCCTGTTTCGGTAGATTCGAAATCACCAATCAGATAAATTTGGAACTGCCAAAATTGTGGACTACAACCATTTTGAAGCTTTCGAGTGGCCGATTTCACTTTGTGTCGATAGTGTGCTTTCAAATATGGTGGCAAATAGTGAATTCAATTGGGAGGCCACTTTGACGGGATAACGGCATTTTTTTCTGTCCAACAGAAGAAGGTAGCTAACTGTCTAACAATCCCAAACATGCAATGGGCCATTCGTCATGCTAGGGAAGAATGCAAAAGATCAACCTTATTACATTTGTGAACTTTGCTCTTATAAATCAGCATAGCAAGAGGAACCATAACGCCAATAGAAAAACGTTCCTCCTTTTTTTTTGCCATGTCCCGGAAGATTATGGTTAATTCTGTGCTTTTAAGAGTTTTGTTACTGGAAATGATTTAATTTAATTTAAAGTCTGTTCACACAATATGATATTAGCCTTTTGAAATAATAGATAACTGAATGAGGTAGGGATTTATGATTGTGCCCTTATGCCTGTGAGCATGAGCACACGTGAATGTGAGTGTACATATGTCCGCGCATGCATGTGCGCATGTGTGTGTGTGTGTGCGTGCATGCGTGCGTGTGTGAGTGAGTGTAAGAGTGTGAGATGGAGAGAGAGAGTAGGGTTTAGTATATGTGCGTTGTCATGTGTTCATGTTTGTTCATGAATGCAAGAAAAACAAATTATTAACAAAAATGAAAGGGGTTAAAGAAAACAAAATTAATGGAAATCAAAAATGAGGGTAGGCATAATTGTAAGGGTGTGTGTATGATGACAGAATTGCCAGCACAACACGGAGGGTCTGAACTGTGAGCGGTGCGCCGTGGGCTACGTGGGTAACGCGCGTCGGGGGACGCCCAGCGACTGCCAGCTGTGCCCCTGCCCCCTCACCGTCCCCTCCAACCAGTCAGTGCAGATAGCATTATCATCATGTCTTATTTGTCTGTTATGTAGAGTCCCCTCCAGCCAGTCAGTGCAGATAGCATTATCATCATGTCTTATTTGTCTGTTATGTAGAGTCCCCTCCAACCAGTCAGTGCAGATAGCATTATCATCATGTCTTATTTGTCTGTTATGTAGAGTCCCCTCCAACCAGTCGGTGCAGATAGCATTATCATCATGTCTTATTTGTCTGTTATGTAGAGTCCCCTCCAACCAGTCAGTGCAGATAGCATTATCATCATGTCTTATATTTGTCCCCTCCAACCAGTCAGTGCAGATAGCATTATCATCATGTCTTATTTGTCTGTTAGAGTCCCCTCCAACCAGTCAGTGCAGATAGCATTATCATCATGTCTTATTTGTCTGTTATGTAGAGTCCCCTCCAGCCAGTCAGTGCAGATAGCATTATCATCATGTCTTATTTGTCTGTTATGTAGAGTCCCCTCCAACCAGTCAGTGCAGATAGCATTATCATCATGTCTTATTTGTCTGTTATGTAGAGTCCCCTCCAACCAGTCAGTGCAGATAGCATTATCATCATGTCTTATTTGTCTGTTATGTAGAGTCCCCTCCAACCAGTCAGTGCAGATAGCATTATCATCATGTCTTATTTGTCTGTTATGTAGAGTCCCCTCCAACCAGTCAGTGCAGATAGCATTATCATCATGTCTTATTTGTCTGTTATGTAGAGTCCCCTCCAACCAGTCAGTGCAGATAGCATTATCATCATGTCTTATTTGTCTGTTATGTAGAGTCCCCTCCAACCAGTCAGTGCAGATAGCATTATCATCATGTCTTATTTGTCTGTTATGTAGAGTCCCCTCCAACCAGTCAGTGCAGATAGCATTATCATCATGTCTTATTTGTCTGTTATGTAGAGTCCCCTCCAACCAGTCAGTGCAGATAGCATTATCATCATGTCTTATTTGTCTGTTATGTAGAGTCCCCTCCAACCAGTCAGTGCAGATAGCATTATCATCATGTCTTATTTGTCTGTTATGTAGAGTCCCCTCCAACCAGTCAGTGCAGATAGCATTATCATCATGTCTTATTTGTCTGTTATGTAGAGTCCCCTCCAACCAGTCAGTGCAGATAGCATTATCATCATGTCTTATTTGTCTGTTATGTAGAGTCCCCTCCAGCCAGTCAGTGTAGATAGCATTATCATCATGTCTTATTTGTCTGTTATGTAGAGTCCCCTCCAACCAGTCAGTGCAGATAGCATTATCATCATGTCTTATTTGTCTGTTATGTAGAGTCCCCTCCAACCAGTCAGTGCAGATAGCATTATCATCATGTCTTATTTGTCTGTTATGTAGAGTCCCCTCCAACCAGTCAGTGCAGATAGCATTATCATCATGTCTTATTTGTCTGTTATGTAGAGTCCCCTCCAACCAGTCAGTGCAGATAGCATTATCATCATGTCTTATTTGTCTGTTATGTAGAGTCCCCTCCAACCAGTCAGTGCAGATAGCATTATCATCATGTCTTATTTGTCTGTTATGTAGAGTCCCCTCCAACCAGTCAGTGCAGATAGCATTATCATCATGTCTTATTTGTCTGTTATGTAGAGTCCCCTCCAACCAGTCAGTGCAGATAGCATTATCATCATGTCTTATTTGTCTGTTATGTAGAGTCCCCTCCAGTCATAGCATTATCATCATGTCTTATTTGTCTGTTATGTAGAGTCCCCTCCAACCAGTCAGTGCAGATAGCATTATCATCATGTCTTATTTGTCTGTTATGTAGAGTCCCCTCCAACCAGTCAGTGCAGATAGCATTATCATCATGTCTTATTTGTCTGTTATGTAGAGTCCCCTCCAACCAGTCAGTGCAGATAGCATTATCATCATGTCTTATTTGTCTGTTATGTAGAGTCCCCTCCAACCAGTCAGTGCAGATAGCATTATCATCATGTCTTATTTGTCTGTTATGTAGAGTCCCCTCCAACCAGTCAGTGCAGATAGCATTATCATCATGTCTTATTTGTCTGTTCTTATGTGGGGACGCACGCACACACTCAGACACACATGGACGCAAGCATATAGACGCACATGAAGACACACACACACAGGGATATACATGCACACATGTGAAACGCATGCGTGCGCTCACACACACACACACGCAAGGAAGCACCATTCTCTCTCTCTCTCTCTCTCTCTCTCTCTCTCTCTCTCTCACACTCTCTCTCTCTCTCTCTCTCTCTCTCTCTCTCTCTCTCTCTCTCCTCTCTCTCTCTCTCTCTCTCTCTCTCTCTCTCTCTCTCTCTCTCTCTCTCTCTCTCTCTCTCTCTCTCTCTCTCTCTCTCTCTCTCTCTCTCTCTCTCTCTCTCTCTCTCTCTCTCTCTCTCTCTCTCTCTCTCTCTCTCTCTCTCTCTCTCTCTCTCTCTCTCTCTCTCTCTCGTGTAAAAGCAGCTTTCATTGTCCAAGTTGCAGTTTTAGATGTTCTCACTTCTTTTATGAGTTGCATAATCAGAAAGAGTTGTGTTCGTGACTACGATTTTCCATGGGATGGACATAGCTTGAGATATTAAATATAAGAGATTTGGCACGGGAGTGTTTGTAAAATTCTTTTAATGCGCACATTTATTTTGTCATTGTCAATTTGTGTTTTTTTCTTTTTTTACGTATGTGACGTGCTGCAAGAAAATCATCCTGTACTTGAGGACATAAAAAAAATTATCGATTGATAATAGTGACCAACTGTAATGTTTCTAGTAATTGTACCTATCGATCTTCTTAGCATGAGGTATTAACTGACCCCCCAGGTTCAGCCGAACGTGTATTCGTGAGCGTGATGGGGAGATCACCTGCACTGCCTGCCCTGCCGGTTACACCGGGCGACGCTGTGAGACCTGTCTGCCAGGTTACCGCGGCAGCCCCATGGTGCCCGGCGACCGTTGCACGCCCATCAATCGTGAGTTCTCTGCCCATTTTGAAATACAGTGGAAATCGGCGAATTGAAAAACGGATACCCTAAAAAAAAAAATCGAATAATTCACAGTATTTTGTTATAGTCTATTGTAACCCGTTCACCGCCAATGTTGCATTTTTGCACCACAATGGTTTAACACCCATGTCGCTAAAAGGCATCAAATCAGGGCCTGTTATCTGAAGATATTGTTTTCATAATTTTGGTAGGTAAGGATCTAGACCTAATGTTATACATGTCACAGAGGAATTCCCAATATTGTAGATTTTTTTCTTCCTCTACCCATGTAAGTTTAATGGTATTTTTTGACTGACAAATGGTTGGAGGCGAAAGGGTTAATTCATTTTTTTTAATGTTACAAAAACTCTGCAATCTCAAAGTAAAATTTCAGTCCTTTTTGAGTTTTGAATTGCCAGATTTTTACTGTAAAAGATTAGTGAGTTTTTGAGTATAACAAAGAGATTGATTTGCATCATTAAAAAAATGACTGGGGTGTAATAAAGGAAAGATACGAGTCAGGTGTTTTGAGTGACGTGATATTACGAAAAAGGTGCTTTTGTAACGTGATTTTATATAGCTGTCTTCCACTGAAGATGCAGTGTGGCTGCCCATGTGGCGGGGTAATAAAAAAAACGGTCACACACATAATGTTCTCATCCCTGCTGGAATGATCCCTGGAGTCTTTTAGCCAGGGTACGTCAACAACAACATATGGCTGTCTGGCAATCGTAGTCAGAAATGGCAGACTACCATACATGTTTTCTTGACTTCATAATTACCACAAAACACCAAGACATGGTTTTTTTGTTATGATACGAGTGTGTCTTCATACACAGCCTGATGTTGTAAATTAGTACGATGAGAGTACTGTAATCAGACCTGTTTACCATCCCGATTTTGCGAAAAATTTTACGGGGAAAAAGTCAAATGACAGTAATTACGGTTACGGAAAACAAATACTACAGTTGCGTCGGTAAGCGAAGCTTTGGAAACGATGCGGTGAAAAGTCATTTCGCGCCATTTCCTTTTCTGTTTCAAAATGGCGTCCAAGCGAGTGCATTCCGAAGCATCTGTATCTTCTGGTCGAAAATCAAAAGAAAAAAAATCAAAAGTGGCACAAATTCTGGGAAAGTTACCTCAAAATTCCAGGAATTCAGCACTAGGTGACGAGCATGTGTTCTGTGTCTACTGCTCGACGGACATTAGTATTGCACACTCAGGTCAGTACGATATCGACGTTCATTGGTCACGCGTTGGATTACAGGTTTTTTTCTTCAAAATTACAGTTTTTTTGTTTCAGAAATTACCACTTTGCAAAATAGGGGTAAATGGGTCTGTGTATTTTTCGGATCATTAGGCGCTGCTGTGTATAAGGCGAATAGGGCAATTTTCAAGAAAAATCTAAAAAAATTAAAGTAAAAGGCGCCCTCGTTTATAAGGCACCTAGCAAAAGAAAGTCGAAGTTTGAAGCCCATACACGTCCTGTAAACGCTTACCGACCGCCATTACTGCTGTCATAAACGAGAGTTGGCTCCCTTCTCAAATAATCGAAGTTCCGGTTGTTGTGTTTGGACTTTTCTTCGTGAAAACTGGTAGAATTATATATAAAAAAAATAAATTTTTTTAAATTGGGTGGCGCGCCTCTGGCAGCGACGCGCTCTCCAGGTGGGAGCAACCCGAATTTCACAGAGACGCCTATGTGACCATAAAGTACCTAATGCCTAAATACACCTAAATTATGGCATTTTAAGCTCTACAACGATGCTTTTTACATCCAGTGAAGGGTTATGGCATCTGTTGGACGGTATCTCGGATGATAATAGGGATTTTGAAGCATTTTAACATGAGTATTCGTCGTATCGGCGACTCGTTACCACTTTCGATGTTGTGACTCACAGTAGACTGTACTGAGTATGGCAATCGTTGCCTCTCTTCTCACGAGGGCGCCCTCGTTTATTAGGCGCATAGGTCGAAATTGGAGAAAAAAATATCGCCTTATAGTCCGAAAATTTTGGTATAACTTTTGTAGCGTGGTAGCATAACAGCATGTGCTTCTAACATGATACTGTGAGATCATAATTTTGTAGTGCAAGGTTACTAATTAATTGTAGAAAATTGTATCGGGCATGGGAATTGGAAAAGTATAAAAAACAAAATCTGAAAAGTGGGGGTGTGGGGGCCGCAGAAGGCCCCTAGTAGGGGTCCAGGGGGTAATGCTGAAGCTTTTTTGTTAATTGAAGCCCTAAAAACAGCATCAGAATGGCTACATTTAGTGTTTTTTCTTTCTTTTTCGGTAGACAGACTTTTTTTCGGCAGAAAAGCAATATGATTTTGGTGGAAATTTGATGTGTGGCGGACAATGTCCATCCCTGGCAATCTTAATTATGTAGGTGGGTATTTGTTGCACTGTACACAGGTTAACTATCTGCTTTTGTTTTCTAGTCACAGAGATTTGTCTGTGAAATTCGGGGCTGCTCCCTACATGGAGAGCGCATCGCCACTAGTGCAGTGTCACTTTTTGGGGTGTGTGGGGTGTGTCTCAGGAAATTTAGCTATTAATTTTGTTCAGACCCCCGGTGCATAAGACACTGCTCTTATCGATTTTATACTGCCATGGTTTTGTTTTTTGTTACAAGCGTTCATCACATGGGGCCAAACTTACTTTAAGTTCCCATCTTAAGGACTCGACGTTCAGTTTGACGTTTCCCCCTCAAACTGGAAAGAAAAGGCGAGGCTGGGATTTGAACCCCAGTCACTCGTGCGTTGAATTGGCAGGCGAATGGCTTAGTTATCCTGCCATCTTCTCTCCCTTGGTTTTCAGAGACGGACTTCTGTGACCCGAGGGGAAGCCGGATCGCATTGCCCAACGTCAACACAGGCCGCTGTGACTGCAGGGTGGGTTATATATACAGCATAGTGTTAAAAGCCCTGATTGCTGTGTTTAAATGTGTGTATGTGTGTGTGCGTATCTCTGTGTGTATGTGTGTGTGCGTATCTCTGTGTGTGTGTGTGTGTGCGTATCTCTGTGTGTGTGTGTGTGCGTGTGCGTATCTCTCTGTGTGTGTGTGTGTGTGTGCGTATCTGTGTGTATCTGTGTGTGTGTGCATATCTGTGTGTGCGTGTGCCTGACTAGTGTGGTTGTGTGTGTGTGTTTGTATGTCTGTGTGTACTCGCTTTTGTGTGAGAGTGCTTGACTTTGTTTTGGTATTTTATTATTGTCGATGTTTAATTAAATCCTCCGAGCCCGAATATGGGTGAAAGGATAACAAAATTGTGAATCTTGAAAATCTTGTATGTGCGTGCATGTATGTATATATGCGTGTGTTTGTGCGTGAGTCTGAACAGGTTAAGCTTTTTTGTGGAGTCCCCCAGGGGTCTGTGCTTGGTCCCGTCTTGTTTACTTTGTATACATCACCTCTTGCCAATGTCATCGACCAGCACAACATGAAACATCACTTCTATGCAGATGACTCACAACTCCAAAACAGTACAACCCCTGAAGATCTAGATTCCATTCTCACTGAAAGTAACAACTGCTATATGGATATTCAAAATTGGATGGTTCAAAATAAACTTCAATTAAATGGTGAAAAAACCGAAGCAATGCTTGTAGGGACAAAAAACAAACTAGCCTCTGTTTCCATAGAGTCAATCCAACTGGGAACAATATCATTCCCCTCTCAGGCTCTGTCAAATACTTAGGTGTCACTTTGGACAATACTCTTTCCATGCAGTTTCCTGACTCAGACCTGTCAGTCCTGCTACTATCAAATTCGTCGCATTGGCTATATTCGTAGATACCTCTCACATGAAGCCACAGCAAAGCTTGTTACTTCCCTCATCCTATCTTGTATTGACTACTGTAATGCTCTCCTTTCTGGCCTATCAATCTCTTCTCTATCTTGTCTCCAGCGTATTCAAAACACAGCTGCTCGTCTTGTCCTTAGGAAGAAAAAGTTTGATCATGTTAGCTCTCTTCTCCGTTCTTTGCACTGGCTTCCTGTCGCAGACAGAATTGAGTATAAATTAAACACCCTTTGCTATAAATCTATCCATAAAGCTGCTCCATCTTACCTCTGCGACAATATTTCCATCTATTCGCCAGCTCGCACTTTACATTCAGTTTCTGACCCTCTTTCTCTCCAGATCCCTAGGTATAAGCTTTCAACTGTTGGTCGGCGCTCTTTTGCTGTCTCAGGACCAACCTCCTGGAACAAACTTCCTCTCTCCCTCCGTCAGCGACCGACCCTCTCTGCTTTCAAAGCTAATCTCAAAACCCACCTGTTCCCCCGTCATTAAAGCTCCGCTCTCTTTCTCTTCTCTCGTTATTAGGTCTGTTTCTGCTATATTCCATTTATGTCATCCGTGTTCGCTTTGTATTGCGTTTTTGTTTGAATGCGCTATGAATGCTAACGTGTGTGTGCGCCTTGATTTGATTTCTATCAAGATTCAGCGCCGTATAAATACTGTATGTTGTTGTTGTTGTGTGTGTGTGGTTTTGTGTGTGTATTTGTATGTATATGCTTTTGTCTGTGTGTGTGCGGTGCTCGACTTCGTTTTACTAATTTATTCTTGTCAATGTGTATATGCATGTGTGTGTGTGCAGGCCAACGTGGAAGGGCAGTTCTGTGAGCGGTGCAGGGCGGGCACGTTCTACCTGTCCAGCGACTACCCCTTCGGCTGCATCCCTTGCTTCTGTATGGGCGTCACCCAGATGTGCCAGTCGTCCTCGTGGAACAGAGCGCAGGTCTGTGCTATTCAAAGCATGCCTTGTCTTTCTCTTTTGTTTTTTTATCATGACGTCAGCATGCCTGCCAACCCTCCCGGTAAACCCGGGAGCTTCCCGGATTTTGTCACCTCTCCCGGTCTTCCTGGAATTCACGTGAAACTCTCGGATTTCGAAATTTCCAGCTTAGATGACCTCAGAAACGAGTGTTATGAAACCTGAAAACAGAAACTGGGTTTCAGGAAGCTTCGCGGAGCAGAATTCATACTGCGCACATCGGAAGCGGGGGCTACTTCCTCCTGCAATCCTTTGTTTGGCGGTCTTTAGGCCTGTCTCACGCCGCCATTGAAGTAACCTCGCCACGATGCCGAAGGCAAAGGAGAAGACGAAGAAATGGAAGACCGTCTTTTCAGACAAATACAGGGAAACCCATTTAGTACGAGTACGGTTTAAACGAGAGCCCGTGTTTAACGAGTGGTTTCAAAATTCCCGACCACAAGCCTTCTTTTTCTTTGTTAAATAATTCTGCATACAACGAGCTCGCTACAACGAGCAACTTGCATATAACGTACAATTTATTGACTCCCAAAGTCAAGCTTTTATGCAAAAACTACGCGGTTAGAACGAGAACGCACTTACAACCACACCGCCATCCCAAAGTCAAGCTTTCTTGCACAACTACCTGGCTAGAACGAGAACACACTGACAACAACATCGCCATCTTGACTGACCCCTCGATATGTAAGCGGCATTCTGATTGGCCAATATAACAACTTGGGTGTCTGCAGCGCAAGCAGACGACACTGGACTCACTCTTTGCGCACTGATCTTGTGACTTCCGGGAAATTTTAACTTTCTCTTAAAGCGCGTGTGTGGATTTCATGTTTTTGATGTTATCGTGTGTTAATAAACTGTTTTAAAGTGTATGTAATCGGCATTAAAAACCCTATGGATACAGGATACTGGGCTTACAACCATGCTTTGTTGGGTAAGTGTGTTGTTTCCGTTTTTCTGTCTTTTTCACACGTTACCAACACGCACATCACAGTAGATGTGAGGACCGATTGATAGGTTC
>CM065698.1:13805677-13880677 GCA_017654935.2 Phymorhynchus buccinoides | reverse complement strand
GCGTTTTGGACGCTCAAAGCTCCTATCTGACACAACTGGATTTTAAGCCAGTGCATCTCCCTGTCAAGATACTGCTGGTCTTTCATGCAAATAATTCCCCCACCTTCTGGAAGTTCTGTGCTTTCTGATTTATTGGCCCATTCTCCTGCCTTCATAAAAGAAAATCTTCCAAACAATTTTCTCCTTTGAGCTCCTCCAAAATCGGAATGTGTCGGCTGTATGCAGCTGAGAGATCAGTGGAAACTGAAAAACGGACACATACATACCTTACCCATTATGGCCATATGGCATGGGAACCCTAAAGAAGAAGAGGCCAGTGTGTCACACAAAAATGAGCAAATTGTCACATGACATATGGTTTTCCCAAAGTGTGCACTTCAAGCCTAAAGTTTCACATCAGCTGTGACACCTTAAAATGATAGTAATGATAATAATAGCGATAGTTCTTCTTCTTCTTCAATCGCTCAGTTTCCTGTCAGTGTCACAGTGTAACATGTTGTTGACAAGAGCTGTGTTGTGTGTCGTTTTCAGGACTGTGACACGGGCTACACCAGGTATGTACCTGGGTCTGTGCATGCCTTGTCAGTGTCACAGTGTAACATGATGTTGACAAGAGCTGTGTTGTGTGTCGTTTTCAGGACTGTGACACGGGCTACACCAGGTCTGGGGGAGGTCTGTACCTGGGTCTGTGCATGCCTTGTCAGTGTAACAGTGTAACATGTTGTTGACAAGAGATGTGTTTGTCATTTTCAGGACTGTGACACTGGCTACACCAGGTCTGTACCTGGGTCTGTGCATGCCTTGCCCGTGTAACACGTTTTTGACAAGAGATGTGTTGTGTGTCGTTTTCAGGACTGTGACACGGGCTACACCAGGTCTGGGGGAGGTCTGTACCTGGGTCTGTGCATGCCTTGCCAGTGTAACGGACACTCCAGTGAATGTGACCCAGAGACCGGCATCTGCAGGGTAAGTGTCGTCGCTCATTCACTTGCATTATGGATCAGGCTGGAAACATCTTTATAATCTAAATTTGAGACAGTGCAATAAAAAATACACCCCACAGATATTGAGCTGATTTAATCTATTACAGGTTCTGTGGTTACTTTTTATGTTAGTTGTTGCAATTCAAACAAGTACTACAGACAACCCCCTATTTTACGACCCTCTGTTAAGCGACCACCCCTCATTTGAGACCGGATTTGTTGGCACAGATGCATTTTACTATGTAAACGACCTCTCTTAAACGACTTCCTCTAAAACACGACTTACGACCACCATTTTGTTGGTTTTTACGACCGTTGCTGTTGTCTGCATAGACTTCGAGCAAAGGGAAACAACCACGGTCAAGGGCCTGAAAGCGGAGCCGCTTCCCTTGTAGAAAAGATGGTGGAGAGCGTAGGAAAAGCACGAAAACCACTGACTTTGAAAAAGAAAACCACTGACTTTGGACGAGAGTGGAGGTGATTAAAAGAAGTCGGCAAAGTGAAACTGTAATATCGATTACACAATCCTATGGAGTTGGAAAGACCCAAATCCAGTTTTAATATGTCATTGTATGTGTGCATGAAGAAGAGAGTATGAACTGTGCTGAACGTTTTCTTTCTACGGCTGCCAGTGAAAACCTCCGTCATACGACCCCTCCAATTTACGACCGATTTTTCCGGACATTTTGGAAGTCTTAAAATAGAGGTTTGTCTGTATTTTTAATTTTAAGAGAGTCAGTCTATGGATCGATAAAGGAGGTCCAAGTCCTCTGAAATATCCTCCTCCAATAATGTTTCATGTTTGTTTGTTCAAATGTCATTATGTTATTTAAATTTTTAACAGAACTGCCGCCACAACACGGAAGGAAACTATTGCGAGCGCTGCGTTGCGGGTTACAACGGCAATGCGACGCGAGGCAGCGTCAACGATTGTCAGAAGTGCCCCTGTCCTCTGACGGAGTCCCCGAACCAGTAAGTGATGATGTCCCTTTGACTCTTCTAGCACCATGTTTTTCTTGACGTTGTTGGTTGTCCGTTGCATCTCAACCGACAAGCGGGAGGTAACTATTTTTTGGAGTGCAGATACATTGCTTTAATGGGGGAAAACATCACTCACTTAAGGTCTGAAAATAGAAGAAACACACGGCAGGGAACTTGGCAGCGAATGTCTTTGCATTTGGTGGGAGTGGAGAGTGATGTACTGGGCGAATACATTCGCCCATGGTGCTGGGGTAAAGATGTATGTGTGAGGAATATGCATCAAACTGAAAAATATGCTTACTCTATGGGCATGAGATACTTTGTTTTTTGCAGAAAAATGTTTTCCGTATACAAACTTAATTGAAAGTTAATATATTTGTTATGTTGAGTTCCTCATACATCTTTGATATATCATGGTTGCTTTTCGCATGTAATTTTACATGTATGTGGTGTGCTGATATTGAATGTTTCAAATGTAATAATTCCACTGTGCTTTGAAAAAAAAAGATTAATTAAAAATAAAAGATGTATGTGTGTGTGTGTGTGTGTGTGTGCGTTTCCTGTCATTCTGTCTGCATGTATCTGTCTTGTGTGGTTGAATAAGTGTTCAGATCAGATCAGATGATAGGGAAAGAAGATGATAGCCATTAGGCTTTTAAAGTCTTATCATTTTCATGTGATTGTTTGATTAACCCCTTCACCACCAGCCACATTTCAGCCAGATATTTCCATTAAGTGTACCTGGGTAGAGAACAAAATCCATCTGCAGTATTGGGGATTCTTCTGTGACATATATAACATAAGGTCTATCCTTACTTCCCAAAACAAAGACAATAGGGTCTTTGGATAATAGACCCCAATTTGATGCCTTTTAGTGACGTAGGTGCTAAATCACTGTGGTGCTAAAATGCGACTTTGGCGGCGAAAGGGTTAACCTTTAGCACACTGCATTTGTTCTGACGTTCCGTAGGCTCTGCCACTGCATTCTTTTTGAGGCAGTGAAAAATGCCTGATGCCTGCAGTGTGCTAAAGGTTCAAAAGAACCACCCACCTTTCAACACCAGCCATTTTTAGCTGAAAATGTTTCCGTCAAACTTACCTGGGTTTATAGACTAAGATATTTGTATGATATATAATTTGTGAATGCAAGTTGTATGTATGTGTAAACATATGTGTATATATGTATAAGTTAGATGGATGGTTAGTTAAATGGTTGTATGCCTCCACATGATGTGTGTGCTGTGTGTGTGTATATTTGTGCGTTTGTATGTGTGTGTGTGACCAAAAATTGTATGTGTGCACAGTGTTTAAAATAGTCGCATATTTCATTTTTTGTCTTCTCTGTATACCATGTCTCTGTCTTTATTGTGTTGTTTTGTTGATTGTTTTATTGCTGCAAAAAGAATTTCCTGTATAAATGGACAATAAAAATATTGATTGATTAATTGATTGGGTATAGAAAAGATGGCGTCTGGAATAATGGGACGTCAGCATGTAAAACATTAGGCCTATCCTTATCTCCCAACGCTAAGAACAATGGGTCTTTGGATAACAGACCCCGATCATTCTCAGACTGGATTGTAGAGGGGAAGTATCGTTTTTTGCTAGTTTTGCTGTTTGCTGTTTTCTTGTGTGTCGATGCTGATAAAGGCGCGTTCGCCAAAATATTCAGTTTTGTTGTGTCTCTTGTGAACAAAACGTCACTTTACACTTGTCGTGTGCTTGTTTGTTTTGTTGTATGTAAAAGACGCTGATTCTTCTTCTTCTTCTTCGTTCGCTCAGACAGTTTCCTGTCATGTGAGCATAAATGCGTCATGCTGCCGTTATGCGCCTAACTAAGAAATAGTTAGGCCCAGCATGTCCGACTTCGGCTGAAGAAATCTTCGTAAGAATTTATAGAAAAAAGGCAGGAGAATGGACCAGTAAGACAGAAAGATAGCAGATGACAGTAAGCAAAGGGAAAAGGCAGAGTCAGAGAGTCATGGATTAGAGGAAGTTACAAGCACAAATCTTCCAGAAGGTGGGGGAACTATTTGTATGAAAGTCCCCCCGGTATCCCCACGGGGGGAGACGCTGATTCAATGTCTTTCAGTGAGATATATAGGTGATAAATCAGCATCCTGCCGAACGACTTCTGTGGCGGTGAAAGGGTTTAGTTAATAACAAGGTCGTCGATTGCTCAGATTTTGGTGGATTAATTAATCCCTTCAGTGCCGTCTATTAGCTATGCATGTGCTGCTGGTTTGATGTGCGATTTTTGAGTGCCAACATATATATACGTCAGTGGCATTATTGAGGATGTATATGTTCGTTATCGGCACTGAAGAGGTTAATCACCATAGTCATGTAATAATTCTTTGTAATCATTCCAATTACCATGTTTTTCGGACCATAAGGCCGGGTTCACATTAGACACGTAAGTTCCGTACGGAAAACCCTAAATAAGTGGAAGAAAGAAGGATAGAAGTTTACACATATAGGGGAAATTCGGACACGTGTGCAAATCTTTTCCCTTCTTTGTTTCACTTATTTATGGATTGCGCACGGGTTGAATATCCACTTATGTGTGTACACGGCCTAAGACTGAGACCTCTGCGCCTTATAGTGTTATAGTAAAATCTGATTTTTGTGTAAAATTTGGGGGGGGGGGGGGGGGGGGGTGCACCTTATAACAAGGTGTACCTTACCGTCCAAAAAATATGGCATGCTGTTGTAGTATTGGGCAAATGTGAAGATCAGTTCCCTCCAGCTGTTCCCGCGTGCCTCAGCTTAACGAAAAAGATCATTCGGAGGGAGCTGATTGGCCAACTTCACCCTGGAGCAGCGGAGGGAGCTGATTGGCCAACTGCACCCTGGAACAGCGGAGGGAGCTGATCTTAACATTAGCCTAATATTGTTGTCTTTCTTTGACCACCGTGGGCAAACTGTTGACCCTGTGTGATTGATGACAGGTTCAGCCCCACCTGTTTCCTGGACGTGGACGGTCAGGTCACCTGTGACGCCTGTCCAGTGGGACACACCGGCCGCCGCTGTGAACGGTCAGTGACAGCAACACAAACAAACAAATAATAATAATAATACTGGATACTTGTTATTGTTGTCTTACATATTTCAGAGCTGATTCTAGGGCGCGGGATTGTTACAATCCCCCTAAAAATCTGTTCCTTCCCGCAATAATCGGGTCTAAGCGCGGGCCGGGATGAATGATTTCTCGACATTTCATTGGTTCTTTTACAATGATAGTGTAAATCCACCAATCACGTTCATCTCGTTTTGCCGACAAGCAGTTGCGAGAGTCCTACCCGCCGTGTTGAATTTTCTTCCAAATGAAGCGGACAATGACGCTCTTCGACTTTGATTTTTGTGGCGGCAAAGTTAAAAAAAAGAAATCCTCTGCCAAATGTTAGCAGAAACAGCTACTGCATCAACAGTCTCGGAGAAGCAGCCCGAAGATAACGGCACTAGTGCGAGGGAACACCGGTTCCAAGACGAGTGGCTGAAGAAGTGGCGAAGGGAGCTCAAAGCGCTGTACAAATAACTAAACACTAGAATACAAATGAGTAAGCATATACATTAAACACAATCCAAAAATAAGTGAATAATAATCAACATAAAAACAAGCATCAGTCAACACAAGCGTTAGAAACAATCATTAATAAATGAGTTATCAACATGTAAAGAAGCACCTATCAATACAAGCATTAGAAACAATAGTTATAATGAACACAAATAAATGAGCGTAATACGCCTTTCAGCATACACATCAAACACAGTATAAACTTCACACATACAATGCAAGAAAAAAACACAAACATGAACAAGAACCATCCCATCCCAGGCTCCACTGAACTCCACCGAAGTGACTCAGCAGCAGTGCAGTGTCTCCTCGGTTGTTTGCCTCCTGACAGGCCTAACATAGATTCGCTCCCCTTGGACTGCTGGTCTCGGGGATTCTGCGACCTGAACAAGCCGGGGTGTGGCTGTGAATTGGGAGTCGGAATGAGCGGCGTGGGAGCAACGCCACTGTATGGGACAGCAACAAAAAAGAAGAAAAAAAAAGAACACATTGACACACTTCCGTATGAACGGCTAACGCCGACAAAAACTACAATTTTAAACGCCCAGCTAATAAAATGCTGTTTCTTTGTTCGGGTAGGCAGGACTTCTTCTTCTTTTTCTTCTTCTACATTCCTGGGCTATAAGGCCACAATGGGTACATATGTATCCATTTTCCAGGTTTTCACTGGTGTCCTCGCTGCATTGAGCCGACGCATTCCGATTTCGGAGGAGCTCAAAGGAGAAAACTATATGGAAGATTTTTTTTGGGGGAAAAAAAGTCAGGAGAATGGGCCAAAAGTCAGAAAGATAGTAGATGACACAAAGCAAGGAAAAAGGCAGAGTTAATGAGAGAAACAGATTGGAGGAAGTTACAAGCACAGAACTTCTAGAAAGCGGGGGGACTATTTGTATGGAAGACCCTCCCCCCCCGGTATCCCCACGGGGCAGTAGGCAGGACTGAACTAAACCATTGAAATAAAGAGTAAAGAAAAGAACGGTGCATGGGTGAACTTGGTTTGTTGACAGGTTTTGTGTTGGTTGTTCATTGTGGAGGTGTTTTTTTTCTTTGTTGTTCACTCAGTCTCCTGTGATATGAGCGCAGATGTGTCATGCTGTTGTTATGCGCCTAGCGTAAGAAATAGTTAGGCCCAGCATGTCCGTCTTCGGCTGGAGAAAATCTGTGTAAGGGTTTCTAGAACAAAGGCAGGAGAATGGACAAGTAAGGCAGAAAGGTAGTAAGGTGACAGTAAGCGAAGGGAAAAGGGCAGAGTCAAAGAGAGTGACAGATTAGAGGAAGTTACGAGCACAGGACTTCCAAAAGTGGGGGAACTATTTGTACAAAAGATTGTACAGGGGGGAATGTGGAGATTGACAGCGAACATTATTGTATTTAGGTGGTGACACCCCTGATGCACTTCTTTGTAGTTGGAAGGACTTTATAAAACAAATTTTTTTTAAAACAACTATTAAAAAAAAGAAAGAACAACAAAAGTGTATATTTGTGAATTATTTTGGTGTGTTGTTGGCAGGTGTGTTGCTGGTTACCAAGGAAACCCTCAACAGCCTGGGGACTACTGCAAGCAGATTGGTGAGTCGTCTAGTCTGTTAGAGGCATTTTGTTCTGTCATGCTTCTCTCAATAACATCTGTCTGTTCTTCTTCTTCCTGCAGTAGACAACCACCATCATCCTTTTGATGGTAACTGTTTCTGTTTCTCTCACACTTTCTCTCTCTGTCTGTCTGTCGCTCTCTCTTTCTTTCTCTGTCTCTCTCTCTCTGTCTCTCTCTCTCTCTCTCTTCCTCCCCCTCCCCCTTTTTTCTCTGTCTCTGTCTCTCTCTCTCTCTCTCTTTCTCCCTCCTTACTGTATCGTCTCACCCTTTCCTTCTTAATCCCTTTTTTTTACGCCTGCCTCTCTCTCTCTCTCTCTCTCTCTCTCTCTCTCTCTCTCTCTCTCTCTCTCTCTCTCTCTCTCTCTCTCTCTCTCTCTCTCTCTCTCTCTCTCTCTCTCTCTCTCTCTCTCTCTCCCTCTCTCTCTCTCTCTCTCTCTCTCTCTCTCCCTCTCTCTCTCCTCTCTCCCTCTCTCTCTCTCTCTCTCTCTCTCTCTCTCTCTCTCTCTCTCTCTCTCTCTCTCTCTCTCTCTCTCTCTCTCTCTCTCTCTCTCTCTCTCTCTCTCTCTCTCTCTCCTCTCTCTCTCCCCTCTCCCTCTCTCTCTCTCTCTCTCTCTCTCTCTCTCTCTCTCTCTCTCTCTCTCTCTCTCTCTCTCTCTCTCTCTCTCTCTGAGAGTGAGTGTATGCACACGTGCGTGTGTGTGTGTGTGTGTGACTGCGACCCGATTTTGTGAGGCATGATTGACATGCAGTTCTACTGTCTACATAAATCTGATGAAATCCTACTAGTTATGTTCACTATATGTGTAGTCCGCCGTACAGGAATCTGATAAAATATCTGTTATTTTTGTATCGGACATGTTATTTGACTCGTATATTGGGGTCTACTGGAGTATAGTGAGCAAAAAAATTTTCAGACAGAAGTATTTCACGTGAATCTTGACTCGCAGACATCATCACAATCGGATCATATTGAGGTCTGTGTGGTGTGGCTAGGCATTAAGGCTTTGTCTTGCAAGCACAATGAAATTAGATGAACCAGAATCCAGGAGTTCTATGTCAATTTTTGTCAAAACTGCATATTTCTACTGTTGCGGGGTCCCGTTTAATTTATTTAACCCAATGCCTCCCGGAAACACCGATAGCGGCCGCCGATTTCACCTTATCTGTATCTCGTAGCGTCCAACAGCGGCCGCTAAACACTAGGTCTGTTGCTTTCGCTTTCACTTTCGCCCTACCCACAATGCAATTTATTAAATTGTATTTTCCGGTTCAGGAAGCTTTCGCTTCCTTTCGCGTCTTTACACTACAGCATTGAGTAGCACATGGTAGTTTGTTTGTCAGAGTTTTTCAAAGTTTGATGTGCGGAGTTCCTTCCCTTGGCCTGGGAACTGCATAATAGGCATTGGGTTAAAGCATACTTTTAGACTCAACTTTCCACAACAATGCAAATGTACAATACATTTTTTGTATAAATCGTAAACTGCTTACTAAAAATCTATATTGATGTTGTTGCGTTGTGTTGTGTTGTGTCAGGGACTAATGTGTCTGTCTGTGACTCTCAGGGTTTCTGTTGACTATTACATTGTTGTTTGTTGTGTTACCCTGGCTTAAAGACTCCAGGGATCATCCCAACAGCCGAAGCACTTGAAAACACTATGGTACAAACGCACCAGCTAGGGATGAGAACATTGACGTGTGTGACCGTTTTTGATTACCCCGCCACGTGGGCAGCCACGCTTCGACTTCGGAGGAGATTAATTACATTGTAGTGACGTTGGTGTTTTTGTTTTGTGTTTCCTTCATCTATGCATTGTGTTGGTGTTGTTGCATTTCAATATGCTTCATACTGCTCCCTTTCTCTCTCCGCAGCTCTCCATCTCTGTCTTCTATCAAAACTGGTCTGAAGACACATCTTTTCAGAAAATATATCTTCATTTCTGTCAGTCAACCCTGTAAAGGTTTTAGTTTTTTTAATTTTTGTAAATTTGTGTTTTATGTAGGTATTTTAGATGCGAGTTGTGCGAGTGCGATAAAGTGATTTTGTTTTTCTAAATAATTTTAAGTACATGTATATTGAATATCTTTTGGTAAGCTTTTTTCATTTATTTGTTTTCTCATGTAAATGGCGGTGAGTCCTGCTGTGTCAGGAGAATAGCACTATATAAGATTTATTTATTTATTATTATTATTATTATTCAGTGGACCAGTGCGACTGTGATCCAAGGGGAATGGTGCCCAACACCCAGTGCGACCCGAACACCGCCCAGTGCCAGTGCAAGGTCAGTCGTCCGTCAATGACATGTTAATGAAGCGAGTGTCAGCGAATTGCGGAGGATAGAGAAAGAGTAGAAGGCAAAGATGTAGCTTAGACACCCCCCCCTCTTGTTTACGACGACCCTCGGTCTCAAAGTCTGCTTCTTTTAACTGCTTTTAGTTCATGTTTATTTTTAGCACATGAAACACAAAACATTCAGGTAGTATTTGGTCCTTTTATTGAGGCTCAACATACAGACGTTTTGTATGGTGCATACGTTATCAATGGAAAATGAAAGACCGACAGACAGCAAGCAAATAGCAGTTATTTTTAGCACTTCTAAGCCAATCCAAAGGTGGTATCCCTTCTTTTGTTGTAGTGTAGCACTTGTAAGGTCTTTCCCTCATGTTACAGTGGTGTGTGTGTGCAGTCCTATGTTCAGGATCGTGTCAGGAGGGTTATTTCATCCTGTAGTGTAGCGCTTGTAAGGTTTTTCCCTCACGTTACAGTGGTGTGTGTGTGCAGGCCTACGTTCAGGGTCGTCGGTGTGGGTCGTGCCAGGAGGGTTACTTCAACCTGTAGTGTAGCGCTTGTAAGGTCTTTCCCTCACATAACAGTGGTGTGTGTGTGTGCAGGCAGGCGTACGTTCAGGGTCATGTCAGGAGGGTTATTTCAACCTGTAGTGTAGCGTTTGTAAGGTCTTTCCCTCACATAACAGTGGTGTGTGTGTGCAGGCCTACGTTCAGGGTCGTGTCAGGAGGGTTATTTCAACCTGTAGTGTAGCGTTTGTAAGGTCTTTCCCTCACATAACAGTGGTGTGTGTGTGCAGGCCTACGTTCAGGGTCGTGTCAGGAGGGTTATTTCAACCTGTAGTGTAGCGTTTGTAAGGTCTTTCCCTCACATAGCAGTGGTGTGTGTGTGCAGGCCTACGTTCAGGGTCGTGTCAGGAGGGTTATTTCAACCTGTAGTGTAGCGTTTGTAAGGTCTTTCCCTCACATAACAGTGGTGTGTGTGTGCAGGCCTACGTTCAGGGTCGTGTAGTGTAGCGTTTGTAAGGTCTTTCCCTCACAGGGTCAGGTCGTGTCAGGAGGGTTATTTCAACCTGTAGTGTAGCGTTTGTAAGGTCTTTCCCTCACATAACAGTGGTGTGTGTGTGCAGGCCTACGTTCAGGGTCGTGTCAGGAGGGTTATTTCAACCTGTAGTGTAGCGTTTGTAAGGTCTTTCCCTCACATAACAGTGGTGTGTGTGTGCAGGCCTACGTTCAGGGTCGTCGGTGTGGGTCGTGCCAGGAGGGTTACTTCAACTTGGAGTCGTCCAACCAGCAGGGGTGCCTGTCCTGCTTCTGCATGGGCGTCACCAGCGACTGCTCCAGCTCCTCCTACAGCAGACAAGTGGTAGGCACCATAGCAAAGCCTAGGGGGCTTTAACCCTTTCACCGCCAATGTCGCATTTTTCAACCACAATGATTTAACACCATGCCATTGAAAGTCTTGAAATGAGGGTCTGTTATTTAACGATATCATGTTCCTATATTTGGGTAGTAAGGATTGACCCTATTCTAAATGTATCACAGAGAAATCCCACAATATTGCAGACAAAATCTTTTCTGTAGCCAAGGAAGTTTAATGGAAATTGTTGGCTCAAAGATGGCTGGCAGTGAAAGGGTTAACCTTTCAGCGCCAGCCATTTTTCAATCAAAACTTTCCATTGAACTTACCTTGGTAGAGAAAATTCAGTCTGCAATCCTGAGGATTTCTTTGTAACATGCATAAAATAGGGCCTGTCCTTACCTCCCTAAGTTAATAACATAAGGCCATTGGATAACAGACCCTCATTTGATGCTTTTTACTGACAGGGGTGCTAAATCATTGTGGTGCCAAGAGGCGACATTGGCAATGAAAGGGTTGATAATGATGATGATTATAAATGATTTTTATATAACGCTATTCTCCTGACACAGCAGGACTCGCCGGGCTTTACATGAAACCATGAGGAAGTAATGTTAACTTACGCACTACCACGCACACTCAAAATACATGAGGAAGTAATGTTAACTTATGCACTACCACACACACTCGAAATACATGAGGAAGTAATGTTAACTTATGCACTACCACACACACTCGAAATACATGAAGGAATGTTAACTTTCGCACTACCACACACACTCGAAATACATGAGGAAGTAATATTAACTTACGTACTACCACACACACTTGAAATACATGAGGAAGTAATGTTAACTCACGCACTACCACAGACTCGAAATACATGAATAAATTTAATTAGTGGTTTTTTAAAAAGCGCTTTACACCGAGAAAAAAAAAGTGAATTCATGCACACAACACACATTTAAACTACCTACATAAAATATGAATTTAAAATAAATTATTTTAAAGAGAGAGGGAAAAAACTACCAAATTATCTAAAGGGTGGATTGAGGGTGGATGGACAGACATAAATTAACAGAAGTATATTTGTTGAAGAGATGAGTTTAATTTACTTCAACTATGGATTTGCTCTGGGCTCAAAAGTTTCTTTTCAGATTAAAAAAAAAAAAGAATTTGGAAACAAAAGATGTGTAAATATGCTCTCTAGCTCGACTTATGAAACTGTAACAGATTGTGACAGAACAGTTTAGGATGGTCCTACAACAAAGTGGTAGACAACGCTTGAATGGGGCGTCCAGTTCAACTGTGGCTGTGCTGCATGCACAAATGTTTGTGATTAAGTTCCACGTTAGCTTGACTTGTGACTTTGTAACAGCTCGTAGCAAAAACTTTGACGATTTATGAAGTTCACTTTTTTTTTATAGTGATTCTCTTCCTTTTCTTTCTTCCTTTATTACTCTTTCTTTTTCTTCTTGATGATAATGGTGATGATGATGATTATGCCGATTCTTATAGTTGTTGCTTGTGGTAGTGTTAGTGTCAATACAATTCTACTTCAATTGATAGTGATGATGATGATTATACCGATTCTTATAGTTGTTATTTGTGGTAGTCAAGTCAAGTCAAAATGATCTTTATTGACGATAAAAGAATAAGCTTGATAAAGCTTTTTTACATCCTGTAGTAGTGACAGTGTTTTCAATACAATTCTACTTCAATTGATGATGATGATGATGATTATACTGATTCTTATAGTTGTTGTTTGTGGTAGTGTCAGTATTGATACAATTCTACTTCAAATGATGATGGTAACATTCCAAACCAACTTGCTGCAAACCAACTGACTTTGGTGGTGTTGTCATTTTGTTTCACCAGCTTCGTCCTCAATTCAACCCCGACGGCAGCCATTCCTTCACGCTGACCAACCGCCGGCTGTCGCGCACCATCAGCGACGGGTTTGTGATGAACGCCGCTCGCAACGAGATCTCCTTCAACAACTTTGAGGGCATCCAGCGCGAGAGGGAATCCCTGTTCATTCAGCTCCCTGCCAAGTTCAGAGGAGACAAGGTTAGTATTCAGAGATAAGAGGGAATCCCTGTTCATTCAGCTCCCTGCCAAGTTCAGAGGAGACAAGGTCAGTATTGAAAGATAAGAGGGAATCCCTGTTCATTCAGCTCCCTGCCAAGTTCAGAGGAGACAAGGTCAGTATTGAAAGATAAGAGGGAATCCCTGTTCATACAGCTCCCTGGTCAGTATTGAGAGATAAGAGGGAATCCCTGTTCATACAGCTCCCTGGTCAGTATTGAGAGATAAGAGGGAATCCCTGTTCATACAGCTCCCTGCCAAGTTCAGAGGAGACAAAGTCAGAACTCTGCCAAAAAATTAAAAATTTAAGATAGGCCGTAAATGTATCTCATGTAGTGTTTGCTTGTTTTGGAACATGACTGTTCATTTTGTGCTTATACTTTACATGTTGGGTTATGTCGGTGATTGTAATTGACAAGTTCAGAATAAAATAAATAAATAAAAAAAGTTCAGAATCAGAATACCTGGGTTTATACAAAAGTTACACCATGCTGTGCAATGAGATTACAAGGCAATATTTTGGTTTATTGAAACCTTTTTCGAGCAACATACTGGTAGTTTGACCAACCAACAAGGACTTACAGAAATAGACTCGCAATCTTTGATATTGAGCCATTGTCATACTGATTGATTTTTTTCCTTGTCAAGCCTAACATAATTATTGCTTTTCCTCTTCACATACAAGGCGATATCGTTTGACTCCAAATTGTTTTAACTAATTAGGCAAATGCAAAGATTACATCACTAAAAGCTGTGTTAGTGAGCTTTTCAGTTCTTCTTTTTTTTTTAAGGAGAAAAGTTCAAACCATTGAACAAAAACTATTTGATACCAACAAATGGACTTTTGAACAAAAACTATCTAACCAGCTTAGAGAAAATTCTCATCGGTGCATTTACTACCAATTAACTTTTGAACCAGCACAACATTGTTGTTACGGTTGCTCCCTTTTGGACAATAAATGCCAAATTGAATGCTGTTTGTGTTTTTAGGTTTCTGCGTATGGAGGCTACCTGCGGTTCACCCTATCCTACAGTACGGCCTTCGATGCTGGACAGGACTACATGGATGTCGACTTGGAAATCATTGTGAGTCGGATCTTCGTTTGTTTAGATGCAGAGAAAACCACTACAGTGGAATACTCTTAACGCAACACTGGATAACATGAAGTATTGGTTGACGCACAGAAATATGTTTGAACTGACAAAACCCCTAATTACTTAAAGGCACGGCCGGAGTCTAAAAGAGGGGAAGCGCTGAGCATGCGCCACATTTGAATCACAGCCGGCGAGAGAGACGGTTCACCCTTCTTTGTTCCCTGTCGTGCGAGCTTTTCTGGCGAAAAAGACCCGATCCCTGGGATCGGTTATTTTCCCTGTAATGCTTAAAGGTGAACCCTGACGGATGAGGTTTTGCAAGGAACACGTCAAGATCACCAGAAAGACAAATAAGGAGGCTTGTATTGTGAACTCAGTCTGAACTCAGGCGGCTATTACAAAAGAGATGGCACACGCCTTCTCTTTCAGTGAAATAATTTGACTTCCAGCACCTCCGCCAAGGAGGAATCGCCGATTTGACGGTTTGATTTCTAGGAAACCAGAGCATTTTTGCCCTTCCTTTCCCCCTTTTTTTTTTCCTCCCCCTTCTTTCGCCTAAGTGAGTGTTGCGATCTCTGTAAAGGGTGTTTTCATGGTGATCTCAATGTGTTTCTTGCAAAAACTCATCCGTCAGGGTCCACCTTTAACACAAAATACTGGTTAACACACACAATTATCTTTGTCCCCTAAATTTCGTGTTAAGTGTACTCCTCTGTACATGTTAATATGAATAGGCTTGTTGTAATGCGTAGATGTTTTGTGTGTTTCTGATAAGAGATAAGAATGGGGTAAGGGTGAAAGTCAGTGTATGATTAATTGAGGGAGAGAGAGTAATGAATGAATGAAAAATGGTGTTTTACGTCCTCTCGGTCTGGAACAGACACAATATGGTGGGAACGATACTGGAGGCAATGCCCGGAGGCAGTGCAACTCCAGTAAAGTCCCGAATTTTTAACAGTACAGATAGGTGTAGCGGTAACCACGCCTCGGTTAAACCTCATCGGCTATGGTACCGCCATCTAAGTTGAAGCGATGGCCTCAAAAAAGGATAAAGAGAGAGACTAATAAAAAGGGAAAAACAAAAAGACAGCACATAACGCATTAAGATACACAGGTGTCTGTGTACGTACAGACACGAAAGCATGAGCACGCCACGCACGCATGAACGCACTCAGGCGCACACACACACGGATGTATGTGTGTGTGTGTGTACGCATTCACACACACATACACACAGACATGTATGTATGTGCGTGCATGCACACACACACCACACATAGACACACACACACACACACACACACACACACACACACACACACACACACACATACAGCACACAACGCATTAAGATACACAGGTGTCTGTGTACGTACGGACACGAAAGCATGAGCACGCCATGCACGCATGAACGCACTCAGGCACACACGCACACACATACATGTATGTATGTATGTGTGTGCATGCACACACACACACACACACACACACACACACACACAGACATGTATGTATGTGCATGCATGATAGACACACACACACACACATTTGCTAAATAGTATTGGCATTTCCCCCAACAAGACATTTTCAGACTTTTTGCTTACGGTGTTGTTTAGGTGAACCTACTCTATTCCGATTCTTTTTGATGAGTTTGCTAATGGAGTTAACCCTTTCAACGCCAGCCATTCTTCAGCTAAAGCTTTCCATAAAACTTACCTGGGTAGAGAAAAGATTATGTCTGCAACATTGGGGATTCCTCTGTGACATGCATAAGCTAGGGCCTATTCTTACCTCCCAAAATGAAGAACATAATGTAATTGGATACCAGACCCTCATTTGATGCCATGGGTGTGAAATCATTGTGGTGCCAAGAGGCGACAGTGGCGATGAAAGGGTTTTAATCTACTCCTCTTTGTATTTTGCAGAGCAATGACCAACGCATGTACCTGCTGTTCAGTCCCTCGCTGAAGACTGATGAGACCCAGGACTACGAGATTTTGATGAGAGAGGTAGGTAAAAAAGCTTTCCCTGTTTTCTGCTGTGAGTCTTTATTTTTTGCTATAAATCTATCCATCGAGCTGCTCCATCTTACTTCTGCGACAATATTTCCATTTATTCGCCAGCTCGTACATTGCGTTCAGTTTCCGACCCTCTATCTCTCCAGATCCCTAGGTATAAGTGTTCAACTGTTGGTCGGCGCTCTTTTGCTGTTTCAGGACCAACCTGGATCGAACTTCCTCTCTCCCTCCGTCAGTGACCGACCCTCTCTGCTTTCAAATCAAATCTCAAAACCCACCTGTTCCCCCATCATTGAAGCTCACTCTCTCTTTCCCTCCTCTCTCTTGCCTTTAGGTCTGTTTCTGAAACGTGTGTGTGTGTCTTATCTTCTTGTTCGTCTTTGCATAGCGTCTTTGTTTGAATGCGTTGTGAATGTGTTATGTGTGTGTGTGTGCACTTCGATTTGATTTCTATCAAGATTTATCGCTGTATGTTCTTTTTGTTGTTGATTAGCTATTAGGTATTAGGTACTCTATAGTCACAGAGGCATCTCTATGAAATTCGGGTTGCTCCCACCTGGAGGGTATAACGCAAAAAATCCTTTTGAAATCGAACAGCCAGAACACATGCGCTACCCCCAGGATAATTTTATTTTTTTTGCATGCGATTTTTGTGTGTGTGATTGATGAGGAAGGAAGTTGGGAACTGTGTGCGTGAACTCATTTAGATTCACACTGGGTCCAAATGACAACTTTTTCAGTTGCCACAAGGTTTACAATTCGCGCTCAAAATAAGTGCATGGGCACACCTATACCTCAGTTTATCGTTGTCACTCCGAAAAACTTGTTGACTCCAAAACATTCAGACCACTAAGGCCTAGTGCACATCCCGTGAGAGGAAAAATCCAAACTGTATGTTTTCCAGGTTTTGAACTGTTTTTGAACTCGGGATTACTTGACACGAAGCGAATATACTGCATATACCGCATTCCACAAAATGACAGTGCAGTGACTCATTCACTCACTCCTCTCTGTGCCGTCTGGCATTTTGAGGCGACAGCAATGTGCCTCCACCTGACTCTGTCTGCTGCTACGTTGGGGCAGTTGCTAAAGATAGTCCTTTGCCACTCAGCTCTTTTTCAATCGTTTTTGTCCAGGTTTCATTTGGCCAGTGCAGCAAAGTGCCTCCACCTGACTCTGTCTGCTGCTACGTTGGGGGCAGTTGCTAAAGATAGTCCTTTGCCACTCAGCTCTTTTTCAATCGTTTTTGTCCAGGTTTCGTTTGGCCAGTGCAGCAATGTCCTATGAAAATTTGAACTGAAAAGAAATTGGGATAGAAGCGTTGACTAACAGCAGCAAAATAAATCATATTATTTTTATTCTTTAGTCTTTCTGAATGCTGGGTGTAATAAAAATGTTTTTATAATTCACATTTGTTTCCTCCAGGTATCTTTCCAAATATTAGACTTTTTATTATATTGTCACAGAAACAGGATAGAAAGCATTGATGACTGACAACAGCAACAAATTCAAATTTTGTTTTGCCCAGTCATATCTTGCAAAATCAAATGACCGTATTTTTTGGACTATTGGACTCTGCAACTAGGGTTATTAACGCCCTTGACAGTGAGAGTGAAGCCCTTGCTGGTCAGTGCGGACAAAGGCATTCACTCTTGCGAAAGGCAGCCATTTAGTGGCCTCAAATAGGGTATTGGTGAGAGTTATGCCCTTGTTTGGTCAGTGCGCAACCATTCACTCTTGCAAAAGGTGTTCTTTGCAGTAGCCAATAAGGCGTTACTTTTTTTTCCTAGACTACAATATGGTATATTTTTTCATAGTCTTTCAAAATCACTTCTTTTTTTCAGTAAGGCCGGGTTCACAATAGACATGTAAGTTCCGTGCGGAAAACCCTAGATAAGTGGAAGAAAGAAGGATAAAAGTTTACGCATATAGGGGAAATTCGGACACATGCGCAAATCTTTTCCCTTCTTTGTTTCACTTATTTATGGGTTTCCGCATGAAATATCCGCTTATGTATGTACACGGCCTAATTCAAATTCACATTTTTACTTCTCTCCAGTCGTCTTTCCGCATGCTGGACGGGTCTCAGCCGTCGCGCGAGCAGTTCCTGACGATGCTGGCCGGCATGGACGCCGTCCTGATCCGGGCCACCTACAACAGCATCATGAGCTCCGTGACCCTGAGGAACCTGGAGATGGAGATCGCTGTGCCCAGGGTCACCGGCCTGCCGCGCGCCCCTGAGGTGGAGAGCTGCCGCTGCCCTGAGGGGCACACCGGTCTGTCGTGTCAGGTAACGCAGGATATTTTTTCCTTTGCCCCTGTGTCGCTTCACGGAAATATACTGTTATCAGGGATCAATCTTGTCACAGGACATTTGACCATTTTGAAGAAAATATAATAGGTCATCATATAGTAAAAAGCCAACTGTCCGTCCGTGTGTGTGTGTGTGTGTGAAACACAAAACGGGCCTTATAACTCCGCCGATTTTCGACCGAATCGCTTCAAATTTGCTGTGAGCAACAGCAACCGAGGCGGCTGTGTCATTTGCGCGGTGGGCGGTGGGCGGAGGGATGGAGGGGGTGGGTGGGCAGTGGAGATTACAAGGGGATGACACTACACGTATCTGTATTATTACAAAATCGGCACTTTACTGGTTTAGCACTGCCTCCGGGCATTGCCTCCAGTATTGTTCAATACTGCCATGGGGTTAAAACTGCCACGGGAATTAATTGCCACAGGGCGATTGCTAGTTTTCATAAAACGATGTCATAATCTACCAAAACAAAGTAAGGAAATACAACTTGAGCGCAACAGAAACTGTTTTCTAGGACACTGTTGCAATGAATCACATAGTTTCTCAGACTGCATGTCCAAAGATGAGGTGGGTTTGGGGTGTTTTTTTTGCATATATTTTTGTTTTTGCATGAGAAAAGCTAGTACAGTACTATGCAATAGGCAATTATTTTTACAGTCTATTGTTTCACCTAAGTCAAATCTGATCACTATGGAATCAAAATCCTTAAAGTTAGCTGCTAACAGACACGAAGTAAACATAATAAGTCATATCGTCGCTGTCCGGCACTAACCGTGTATCTACAAAATTTGACAAAAATTGATTTTTTACTGAAGCTCCTTCCAGTGACCTCACGCAGGTCTTTTATAAATATCTTGTGTCTGCGACCAATGAAAATGCTCAAATTTGTCACATGATACCATGGAAATAATCGTGTATGTGGCGGGTTGTTGCTGGTTTTGACGCGATAAGCGTGTAACTGGTCACGCTAATCGTGTAACTGCCGGCAGCTGTCGTATCTCCCATTGTGAGAACAATGCACTAACTTTGTGACTAACCGTGTAACTGAATTATCACGAAAATTTTGGGTGTTAATGCAACTTTTATTGTGACATGTTTGCTCATCGGTAAAGAAGAAGGGTCAAGCGTATATCAAATGGGGATTGACTTTGTAGCAGGCGACAATATGTTTTTTGATGCTCCTGTAAAATCACTGATTGTGTAAATACACGGTTAGCGTTGGACAGCGACGATATGACCTTGCCTCCAAAAGCAATAGGTCGTTTCAAAATGTTATCGGTCAATGACTGATGACCGGTGCTAAGAATAATCCCTGTGTTATAAAGGTTTCTGAAAGACTCGTGCAGTTTTGATCTCGGAGGTGGAGGGATGATCTTTTTTTGTGACCATGACCATTTTTGACGAGCAAAGTCTCGTCTATGTATTGGTGTGTGTGTGTGTGTGTTCAACGTCTCATTAACCCTTTCACCACCAAAGTCGCATTTTAGCACCACAGTGATTTAACACCTATGTCACTAAAAGGCATCAAATTGGGGTCTATTATCCAAAGACCCTATTGTCTTAGTTTTGGGAAGTAAGGGTATACCTTATTTTATATGTGTCACAGAAGAATCCCCAATACTGCAGATGGATTTTGTTCTCTACCCAGGTAAACTTAATGGAAACATTTGGCTGAAATATGGCTGGCGGTGAAAGGGTTAAAAACTTTAATATAGCAATTTTTCTCAGAAACTACAAATAATAGCACAACCAAATGTTTGCACGATGATAGAAATCACATTATGTCTGCAGTGACTACTTTTATTTAAAAGTCACTAGAACAAGAAAATCTTTATGCTTATATAAATTGAACATATCGTTTCATGATCTGATTTCTTTCATACAACGCTGTCCCTGTGTGGTGGTGCTTCAGGTGTGTGCTCCTGGCTACCTGCGAGTGCCGGACCAAAGCACGGCTCTGGGACGCTGCGTTCGCTGCAGCTGCAACGGCCACGCCTCCTCTTGCGACCCAGTCAGCGGACGATGCATGGTAAGCAGCTCAACAGTGTTCGTTGTTTTGTTTTTCTCCGCGTTGGGATACTGGGGGGTCTTTCGTAAAAATAGTTCCCCCACCTTCTGGAAGTTCTTTACTTGTAGCTTCCTCTAATCTGCCACTCTTTGACTCTGCCTTTTCCCTTCGCTTTCTATCATCTACTATCTTTCTGACTTATTGGCCCATTCTCCTGCCTTTTTTCAAAACAAATCTTCCAAATAACTTTTCTCCCTTGAGCTCCTCCGAAATCGGAATGTGTCGGCAGTACGCAGCAGGGAGACCAGTGAAAACTGAAAACCGGACACATACGTACCTTACCCATTATGGCCATACGGCCTGGGAACGCAGAAGAAGAAGGTGAAGAAGACGAAGTTTTTTATTTTTATTCCTGTAGACTCCTTGATGAGCATAGAGCAACAACACCGCACCAGCAGACACTGTTCTGGGCGATCCCCTTCAGTTGGGCCCACATCCGTCCGGCATCCCTCGCTTCTTTCTCCACGGATCTTCTCCAGGTCTGCTTTGGCCTTCCAACTTTTCTCTTTCCCTTGCGGGTTCCAGACCAGTGTCTGCTTGGTGATGGTGTCCGCTGTTACGCCTAACTTCTTTCTCCATGGACCTTCTCCAGGTCTGCTTTGGCCTTCCCACTTTTCTCTTGCCCTGCGGGTTCCAGTCCAGTGTCTGCTTGGTGATGGTGTCCACTGTTACGCCTAACTTCTTTCTCCATGGACCTTCTCCAGTTCCACTTTGGCCTTCCCACTTTTCTCTTTCCCTGCGGGTGCCTGCCTGGAGACGGCTGTCCGCTGGTTCACGCAGGGCGTGCCCTATCCAACGCCACTTGCGCTTCTTCACGTCTTGGCTGATGGAGTCGTGGCTGGGTTTTCTCCCAGAGACTGGTGTTGGAGATCGTCTCGGGCCACCTGACATTCAGTATGTGACGTAGGCGTTTGTTGACAAACGTCTGGAGCTTGTTGGTGTTGGTGACTCAGTCTCCAGGTTTCAGAACCATACAGGAGCACACTGCCTTCACATTGGTGTTGAAGATCCTGATCTTGTTCTTCAGGGACAAGTGCTCTGGAGTTCCAGATGGGCTGCAAGGTGTTGAATGCGTGCCTGGCCTTGTTGATCCGGCTTCGGATGTCACTGTCTAACCCCGCCGTCTTTGCTCACAATGCTCCCAAGATATGTGAAAGAGTCTGTCTCTTTAATAGTCTCAAACAGTTCAGCAGACATACAACTTTTTCTGCTTTTGCTGTTGGTCACTGGGAAAGGTTTCACAAACACATACACACATCACACTCACTCACACACACACACACATGCACGCATACTCTTTTTCACCTAAGTACTCTGTCACTTTCTCTCACTCTCACACTTTACTTGACGGTAAAATAGCCTGCATCTTTAGGAGTATCACCGCAGCTTCGTTCATGACTGCAGCAGGGGTGCCAGATGTCCGATTCAGATCGGAAATCCGATTTGAAATTTAGATCAAAAGTAGGTTTCCGATCTGAGAGAAAAACAGTAGCGAAATTCCGTTCCGATCCGATTTGAGAGAACTAGAAAGTCCTTTCCGATTCGGCCTAGCCAATCCGATTCTGAGCCTCGACTCGACCTGTTTACTCTACGATTTAGGCGTAGCTTTCTACGAAATCAGGGCATTGACTACGCTACTACGACTTGAAATCGCAAACTCCGCATTTTCACTCTTGCCAGCTACGAATTTTCAATGAACGCTGCTCGGTTACTCAATCGCACTTTTCATGTCTTACTGCGGTTTGCAAGCGCCCGCCCAGTTGTTGCCTTTCTCTACATCACTGCAGCTATCGCGGGCGGTCTGTTTCGCGACTTCACCATTTGTGTCGTGTTAGCGTGAGACGCGTGTCTGTGGTCATTGCCGCCCAATAGCTTTACTGCTTTGTAACCCAGCTCAACTTTGCGCGGGCGGCCTGCTTCGCGAACTCGCCGCTGCGTGCCTTTATGCAAATTAGCGTCCAGAGGTCTTTTGCTGCCCGACCAAAAATAAATCGCGCACGTTTTGCCTACAGTGCTTGCAGCACATTTTCTTTGTGGTGGAAAAGCAAAATGGAAGGTGAAGAGTCAAGAAAGCGTAAAATGCACCAAACCGACGATGAGTCAGAATGTGAGGTGGTGGAAGTGAGAGAACAACAAAAACAAACAACGAGGAGAAAAACGGCAAATCAAAAATACCTCCCCAACTACCATGGCGACTACCCGAGCATCATTGCCTCAAAGAAGAAAGGCGTTCATTATGCTTTGTACCGTCTGCAAATCGGACTTCTCAGTGAGTCACGGTGGCTTGTCCGACTGCAAAAAGCATTGTGAGGGAAAAGGGCACAAAGATCTAGCAAAATCCATCAAAGGCTCTAGCCAGCTGCTACTTATTTCTCATGACACCAGCGATCCAGGCAATGTCATTCAATGTGCCCGGACTCTAAAATCGCTGCAAGTGAGTGTTTCTTCCGTAACTGTTACTTACGAATTATGCACACGCATGCACACAAACGCACACGCACACGCACAGACACACGGTGATACACACATTCACACTCTCAGACACACATACAACACACACACTCACACACAGATACATAATCACACACACACACACACAGAGTAAGACATACACACACTCACATACAACATACATACACACACACTCACACACACACACACACACACACACACACACACACACACACACACACACACACACACACACACACACAGAGTAAGACATACACACAATCACATACAACATACATACACACACACACTCACACACACACAGATACATAATCACACACACACTCACACAATACACAATCACACACACACACAGAGTAAGACATACACACAATCACATACAACATACATACAACACACACACATAATCACACACACACACACACACACAATCACACACACAATCACACACAGATACATAATCGCACACACACACACACCGCTTCAGAAACACATCAAGCGTGTCATCTATGCTCGAGCAACTGAAGTGGCCTTCACTGCAACAAAGAAGAGAAACAGCAAGAGTTGTCATGATGTATAAACTCCATCACGAACTCGTTTCCATGAAGACCATGAAAGACAAACTGACTCCGGCACCACAACGCCAGCGTCGAGCCCACACCAAGCAGCTGGCCCAGATCTACTGCCGCACACAATACAGACAGGCCAGTTTCCTGCCACGCACCATCAAGGCATGGAACAACCTCCCACACCAAGCAGCTGGCCCAGATCTACTGCCGCACACAATACAGACAGGCCAGTGTCCTGCCACGCACCATCAAGGCATGGAACAACCTCCCACACCAAGCAGCTGGCCCAGATCTACTGCCGCACACAATACAGACAGGCCAGTTTCCTGCCACGCACCATCAAGGCATGGAACAACCTCCCACACCAAGCAGCTGGCCCAGATCTACTGCCGCACACAATACAGACAGGCCAGTTTCCTGCCACGCACCATCAAGGCATGGAACAACCTCCCGGAGCAGGCTGTTGAGGCGGGGACCTTGGGCACCTTCGTGTCCTGCGTCTCCAAATCACAATAACTTTACCCCACCCCACCTCTCTCTCCTTTTTTTTTAATATTTGTTTTTTAACATGAAAGCTCTCTCTCTCTCTCTCTCTCTCTCTCTCTCTCTCTCTCTCTCTCTCTCTCTCTCTCTCTCTCTCTCTCCTCTCTCTCTCTCTCTCTCTCTCTCTCTCTCTCTCTCTCTCTCTCTCTCTCTCTCTCTCTCTCTCTCTCTCTCTCTCTCTCTCTCTCTCTCTCTCTCTCTCTCTCTCTCTCTCTCTCTCTCTCTCTCTCTCTCTCTCTCTCTCTCTCTCTCTCTCTCTCTCTCTCTCTCTCTCTCTCTCTCTCTCTCTCTCTCTCTCTCTCTCTCTCTCTCTCTCTCTCTCTCTCTCTCTCTCTCTCTCTCTCTCTCTCTCTCTCTCTCTCTCTCTCTCTCTCTCTCTCTCTCTCTCTCTCTCTCTCTCTCTCTCTCTCTCTCTCTCTCTCTCTCTCTCTCTCTCTCTCTCTCTCTCTCTCTCTCTCCTCTCTCTCTCTCTCTCTCTCTCTCTCTCTCTCTCTCTCTCTCTCTCTCTCTCTCTCTCTCTCTCTCTCTCTCTCTCTCTCTCTCTCTCTCTCTCTCTCTCTCTCTCTCTCTCTCTCTGTTTTGTTGTAGAGGAATCTCTTGTTTCTTTGTGTTTCTTTGTTTTAACAACAAAATTCTTGAAAACTGGATTGATGACAATTTGTGTTTATATTGTATGTTTTGATCTGATTTTGTTTATGTACTGACACTCTCCTCTCTTCCTTTTTCTTCTTCATATCTTCGTCATCAAAAACACTTCATCAGTTTATGTCTGTCTGATTCCGCGCACTCGCGCGCGCACGAGAGAGAGAGAGATGAGACATGCTGCCATAAAACAACACACTCTGTTTTAAATCATGCCCCTCCCCCCTTCACACACACACGCACACGCACACACGCACACGCTCCTGTTTCAGTTTAGATTTTCAGATTTAGCTCAAACTCAAGATTTGATTTCAGATTTGTAGGCAGTAGGTTGCTAGCACCCCTGCTGCAGTAAGAACACTCTCATTTATGTTATTAACGAGTACAAAAACATACCAATCTAATTTAATCATACTGTGCCAACACTCAAAACAACTGCATTAGCCTAAAACAACCTGGAACCTTACCCTAGCACATAGCTAAAACGAAACTAGCCCAAGGGAATGCACCCATACCGCACGGAGCAGAGGGAGTGACTCCCCTTACTTCCGGGTATGACGCGCACCCTTGAGGCGCCGGATATGACATTCAAATTTTACAGCCCCGCATCATACCAATCTTCAATGTTCCAAGTATATTTCATACTTTTTTGTCAGGCGCCATTGATGATACTAGATTCTTACATGAATGTTGTGTTGTGTGATAATTTTCTCTGTGTGTGTGTGTGTGTGTGTGCGTCTGTGTGTGCATCTGTGTGTGTGTGTGCATCTGTGTGTGTTTGTGTTGTGTGTGTTGTGTGTGTGTGTATATTTGTGTGTGTGTGTGTTTGTTTGTGTGTGTGTGTTGTGTGTTGTGTGTGTGTGTGCGTGTGCGTGTGTGCGTGTGTGTGTGTGTGTGTTGTAGGAGTGCCAGCACAACACTGTTGGTGACCGCTGTGAGAAGTGTGCACCTGGTTACTATGGAGACACCTCGGCCGGCACCCCCAACGACTGCCGACCTTGCCCCTGCCCCCTCACCCTCCCCGGCAACCAGTGAGTGTGTGTGGAAAGAGAGAGAGAGAGAGAGAAACAGACACACAGACACACACAGACAGACACACACACACACAGACACACAGACAGACACAGGTGTAGAGTGGCACAGAGGTAATGCGTTTTGGGTACAGGGGACCTTTCCTCTCATTTTCCACTAGGCCTTATGGTCTGAACGTGGAGTCTTTTGGATGACACGATAAACCGAGGTCCCATGTGCCCATGCACTTAGCACACGTTAAACTTAGTGGCAGCAAAAAACGTCACCAGGTCAGAATTAGCCCACACCCGCCCCTTTCCTTCCTCATCAGTCACACAAAAATTGCATCCCCCACCCAAAAAAAAAAAAAAATTATATATAAAAAAAAATGGGTGGCGCACCTCTGGCTGCGAAGCGCTCTCCAGGTGGGAGCAACCCGAATTTCACAGAGACGCCTCTGTGACTATAAAGTACCAAATAAAATATGACTGCTGTCCCTGACCCTGCTCCCTGGGAGAGAGAGAGAGAGGGAGGGAGAGAGAGAGAGGGAGGGAGAGAGAGAGAGGGAGGGTGAGAGACAGACAGACAACGGCTGCTGTCCTTGCCCCTGCCTTTCTGACCCTCCCCAGCAACCAGTGAGTGTGTGCACAGAGAGAGAGAGAGAGAAAGAGAGAGACAGATAAAGACAGAGATGTGCGCACACGCACACACACACACGCACACACATGTGCACATGCACACTCACACACACACACACACACACACACACACACACACACTTACTTTTCATTCTGAGGACAGGATGAAAAAAAGCTGTCAAGCTTACTCCTTTATCCTCAATAAAAAATAATTTTGACTTGACTTGATTTGACACACACATGCACACACCACATGCTTGTCCTTGCCCTTTGATGATGATGATGATGATGATGCTATGTTTTCTGTCCAGGTTCTCTCCCACCTGTTACCTGGATCGGGATCAGAACGTCACCTGTGACCAGTGTCCTCCTGGCTACACCGGCAGGAATTGCGGAACGTGAGTCAGCAACACCAGTCCTATTTTTCTTGTCACTGAAAGCTTTCTTTTTTCTTTTCATTGGAAGCTTTAATTTTTTCTTCTTGACATTAAAAGCTTTCTTTTTTTCTTCTTGACATTGAAAACTTATTTTGTTCTTGACATTGAATTTTTTTCTAAATTTGTTTTTCATTGAAAGCTTTCCTTTTTTTTTTCTTGTTAAGGATTTTTGTCTATTTTGTTTTATTGACACTGAAAGCTTTATTGGGTTTTTTCCTTGTTGCTGTTTTTAGTGTGTCTTACGTTGGGAGACATTCTTCTTTTTACATTTGTCATAAGATTGTTTGAAGTTTCCACCTGTTCTACCTTTTTTTTTTGTTTTTTTTTTGGGGTGGGTGGGGGGGGGGGGTCAAGACTTGAAGATAGATTTTGTTCTCTACACAGGTAAAATTAATGGACATTTTTGGCTGAAATATGGCTGGCGGTGAAAGGGTTAACTCATTCAAGTCGTTCCAGCCATATATGTGCGGAATTAATAGATAGCTGTCAATTTGATGCATTCGCTTCAAGAGAAGTAAATCTGTGTTCGCACCATACCTTGGTCACTTCTAAACTCGCTTCGCTCCTTCAGACCACAATTATGCCTCTGACTTTGCTTTTGCAGTGGTTTGTTGTGGGGAAACCAATTGGTATGGAGAGTGTTTCTATATAAAGTCTAGATATAAAAAAAAGTCTGATCTAGCACTTCCCTATGTCTAAACCTGAAGTAAAAACCAGTAATCTTCTTTCATTTCTTCTTTTGTTCATGTATGTTTTGGTTGTGTGTATGGCTGGAGTGATTTGTGAGTTTTTTGATTGATTCAAAATTGTTGCGACACGAATGAGTTAACCCTATGCCTCCCGATCAATCGAACCGAGAATCGATCCTATTGCATAAGAGAAGGGGAGTAACTCCGAACGTCACACCAAATCTTTTATCTAAAAATATCACCCAGAATAAAATCGAACTCACATTTCATTTCTGAAAGATGCATATTGAATAGCAATGATGATATTTTCATTCGAAAGCTAACACAATGTCACACAACAAACCATGAATTAGAAGAAAAAATCCGTAATGGCGCTCCGAGCATCGCGCTGAGTCAATACTGCGTCACGTCACGTGGAAAGAAGAAAAAAATTTGGGGTCACTTCGAAAAATCTGTTCAAAAAGACTATTGGGTGCTTTCCCTTGCTGTAAAGACCAAAAACGGATCAGTGAGTGTCAGGAACAGGAAGAACTAACCTAGTATATTGCATTGTGGGTAGGGAGAAAGTGAAAGTGAACGTACTAGACCTGGCGTTCAGCGGGCGCAATCGGCGTTTACGGGAGCCAGGGAAGGAAAAAAATTGGGCGGATTTGGCGTCTGCAATTATGAGAGGGTTAAACACTATATACACTTTCTTAACTGACTAACTAACTAAATACCTTGTTGTATTGAAGCGTACTTTGTTGATCAGGTGTGCCCCTGGCTACTTTGGCAACCCCAGGGAACCTGGAAACCGCTGTACCCGAGACGATGGTGAGTGCAACAATGGTCAGGATTCACTGGAAGAAAATGAACACCCACAATTTTGTGTTGTTGTTTTCTTTCTTTTTTCTCTTGGTTTAGTTGGTTTTTTGGGGTTTTTTTCTTCTCTTTAGGCTAGTGGCCAGTACAGTGGAACCTCCCTTATAAGACTCCCTCCCACATAAGACCTACTTCTCTGAGATATTGCTCTTCTTTGTAAGTATTAAAATTACCTCCATTATAAGACCCCTCCCTTGTAAGATCTCATTTTGGATGATTTTTGAAGGTCTTATAAGGGAGGTTCCACTGTACCATTACTTTGAAAGCCATGTACATTTCAAGTATACCAATTATTGTGCTTAGCTCCTAGTCCTAGACTGCCTGGACAGGGCGGAGAATTTCCAGTGTAAAGCCTCAGTATATTTTAATGCATGATGCATTTATTATTTTTAATTTAAGAATTTGTTTAGTTTCCTGTGCATGTGTGTAACGTGTCCGCAACACAATTATCCTCGTAATTTTTCATGTATGAGGACAAATAAAACAGAAGTTGAGTTGAGTTTCGGTCGTTGTGTGTGCAGTGGACCGCCGGCCCTCAGTGACCGTCAGCCCCATCACCCTCCAGGAGCCGGTGGGGTCGCGGGTTCGCTTCCTGTGCCAGGTGCGCGGGCGGGGCCCTTTCAACGTGGTGTGGAGCCGCCTGGACGGACGGCCGCTGTCGGGCCGAGCGACGACCGGAGTCGGGCCGGCGTACGAGCTGGTGATCAATGGGGTGGAGTACAGCGACGCCGGGCGCTACGTCTGCACGGCCACCAACGCCCTGGGCAACAGCAGGGGCATCGCTGAGCTCAACGTGGAGCGTAAGTTTGACCCCCCCCTTCACTTGTCTGCCGTTTATTTACCCGTGGGGATACCCAGGGGGGGGGGGGGGGCGGGGGTTGTAAGAATAGTTCTGCAAGTTCTTTGCTTGTAACTTCCTCTAATCTGCCACTCTCTTGAACCCTTTGCTTTCTATCATCTACTATTTTTCTGACTTATTGGCCCATTCTCCTGCCTTTTTTTTAATAATAATAATAATAACTAACATTTATTGAGCGCCCTTTCTCTCTTGAGCTCACAGCGCTTCACAATTATTTAAATAAATACATAGATCATAAGCTACTACAATATTAACTATCAAAAGCATGCACATAGCCACAACACGCACGCACCCCCCCTCCCCCACACACCCATGCACACGCACCCACCCACACACAATGTGGGGAACATAGTTTTAAGGCAGGAAACAGGAAAAGGAAGAAATCGGAGGTATTGCCGAAAGAGGTGAATTTGAAGAGCGGTTTTGAAAGATTTGAAAGATTTAGCAGAACGAAGTTCATATGGTAGGGTGTTCCAGACAGAAGGGGCGCTGAAAGAAAATGAACGTTCACCATTTGTCTTAGTGTTAGTACAAGGAATAGAAAGGATAAGTTTGTCAGAAGAGGAACGGAGAGACCTGGAGGGCGAGTACAGGTGAACGAGATCAGAGAGGTAGGCAGGACCAGATGAATGGACAGCATTGAAACGGAGGCAAGCAACTTAAAAGTTATAAATTATTATTTCTTTACTTCTATTTATTTATTATTTTGTTCCCTTTTTTTTCTCTCTCGGCGCTGCATGGTGACCTTCGTTTTTTTGTTTGTTTTTTCCATTATATCAGCAAATATCTTCAACCTGATGAAGTTGGCTGATTGACTGGAAGAAGAAGAAGAAGAACTCTTGTCACGTTAGGACGGTCATAATCAAGGGCATAGCTGGTGTGTGCAGGCCCTGGAGTGCAGCTGCGTGTGATGATCGAGGAGCCGCGGCAGATCGTGTCCACCATCGGAGCCACAGTGCGCCTCGTCTGTGTGGCCGTGTCCTACAGCTCAGAGGTCATAATCAAGGGCATTGCTGGTGTGTGCAGGTCCTGGAGTGCAGCTGCGTGTGATGATCGAGGAGCCACGGCAGATGTCCACCATCGGAGCCATGGTGCGCCTCGTCTGTGTGGCCGTGTCCTACAGCTCAGAGGTCATAATCAAGGGCATTGCTGGTGTGTGCAGGTCCTGGAGTGCAGCTGCGTGTGATGATCGAGGAGCCACGGCAGATGTCCACCATCGGAGCCATGGTGCGCCTCGTCTGTGTGGCCGTGTCCTACAGCTCAGATAATCAAGGGCATTGCTGGTGTGTGCAGGTCCTGGAGTGCAGCTGCGTGTGATGATCGAGGAGCCGCGGCAGATCGTGTCCACCATCGGAGCCACAGTGCGCCTCGTCTGTGTGGCCGTGTCCTACAGCTCAGAGGTAATTACAGCCACAGCCTGCTGGACCACACAATGTTCACATCCTCAAAGGAAAAGAAGAAAGGAAAAAATAGGAGAAAGAAAACCCCCACTGCTACTTTTTGTAGTTATGGCAGGAGCCCAGACGTGTATGAATCTCGAGAAACTGTCGTCTCTTCCAGCGTTGAAAAAACAACGCTGGAGCGCACACGCATATGAATCTTAAGATTCCATTGCTAATGGTCAAAATACTCGTTACTTTTTAATCTTTCCACATAGCAACACAGTAATACAGATAGTAGTAGTAGTAGCAGTGATAGGGACAGGCATCATGGCCTAGGCCTCGCGGCCTATGAAACGTCCCATCGTTGGTGCAATCTTTATGTATGGTGTCTGATTTGCATACATCACTAATGTATAAGCAATTGCATAGCATCAATCAAAGTCATAAAAAAGATCTCTATGTTTTAGAATTGCATCCAAAAGGTTCTTGAAATTCTTAATATTATATGTAAATTTAATGTTAGTAGGTAGGTTATTCCAGTGATTAGCGATTCGGTGCGAAAATGAAAACTTCCTTCTATTAGTCCTGTTGTATTGAATATAAATTTTACCTTCTAAAATGTATTCTTCTGAGACTCAGATGTATTTTTCACGTCACAGTCATACACTTAGCAGTCCATGACTGTGATGCCAATGGGGAAAGAGTGAAACATATCAACTTGTTTTTCGACCTTTTGTGGTTTCTTCAGCAATAAAACTAGGTCTTATTAGGGTGTGGCGAGGATCGGCTTGTCTCTATGGTAACCCTCAGCCGCCATTCTGATCACCAACTTTTTTTTCCAACTGTTTCGCGGTCCGACACTTTCATTTTGGCAGTCAACACACCCGCGATCAACTCTAGACTCAACCGGAAGCGGACATCGTGTATCACCACGCTTCCGCGGCTTATGCTTTGACGCGGCTTATGCGTTACTTTTTTCAGATTTATTAAAAGTAGGGAGTGCAGTTAATATTACGAAGCTGCTTGCAGTCCGTGAATTACGGTAAATTTCAACACTGGAAGAGACAACTTCGCAACGGGGTCTCCAGATTCACGCACTTCTGGGCTCCTGCTACACTACAGCCCGGCACAGCGCTCCTAGCTTGTTTCCTTTAGTCTTTCAAGCAATGTCATTACAGTGGAACCTCCCTTATAAGACCTTCAAAAATCATCCAAAATGAGGTCTAAGGGAGGGGTTACAATGGAGGTAATTTTAATGCTTACAAAGAAGGGCAATGTCTCAGAGAAGTATGTCTTATATGGGAAGGAGTCTTATAATGGGAGGTCTTATAAGGGAGGTTCCACTGTATTTGTTTATCCATGTCTATGCTCCATACTCTGAATGTGTTTTCTCACCCATCATGCAAATGTACACTGGATTGTTTTCCCGTCCATGCCTCCATCGTCAGAAATGGCGTCTGCATCGTATTCATCCAGATCCAGATGCAGATGTACTTTAAATTTGTCCCTTTGCCCTTTCATCCTTCGCACATGCAAATGTACACTGGATTGTTTTCCCGTCCGTGCCACCATCGTCAGAAATGGCGTCTGCGTCGTATGCATCCAGATCCAGACTGTACTGTAAATTTATCCTTTTGCCCTTCCACACATGCACCAGACTTTGATCTTTCGCACAAGGGCACCTGTTTACTGATGTTTTTCCCCAACCATGCAGACAGAATTAATTTTGTTTGTTCTCGTTAATTCTCGCTCGTAGAAGTATATAGTGAGTGGTTTAATCTCGCCCATTTAAACATACACTGAATTTAGATCACCGTATTTTACGGACTAAAACGCGATACTTTTTTTTCCTAGGCTGAGACCCCTGCGCCTTGTAATGTGACTGAAAATATAGTAAGAAACTATAATAACAAAATCTGAATTTTGTGTAAAATTTTGGGGGGTGCGCCTTATAATCAGGTGCGCCTTGTAGTCCGTAAAATACGGTACTCTCACATGCAAATAATATAGAACCGATTTGTGTTCTTATCCCTGCAAACATAGTCTGAATAATCATTTGAATGAAGTTTTAATTCTGTAACTGTGATGTGTGGCTATAAACCAAAATTGATCTTATGCAGCTGTTTAAATCTCATCAAAGACTGTACAGGGGAAGATAAACATCCGGTCTCTTTTCCCTATATGAGTAGTGAGGACAGAAACACTGGTTATGTCCTTTTGAAACGTGACACATTTTACACGTCGATAGGCCAGTTGAATTCTCCGTTCAAGTTCCAGTCCGAGTTTTGGGATAGCCTCCACTGTGAATAGTGTACACGTCCCCACTAACGATAACTCTATCAGCCCGGTTCGCCGAGCTTTTACGTAATCCATCTTACCCTTTTAGAATATCTTTGATCTGATCCAGCCTTTCAGAAGAGAGGGCCATCATGTTTTCAGTTTTGGTGGCAATGGATGACACAACTACGTTTAGGCTTTAAAAGTACTTTTCAAAGCTTCATCTCTACAACTAAAGGATAAGAAATATTTCTCACCTATATGGGAATCTAAAGGAAATCTTTCCACAAGCATGTTTACCACCATGTATGATTCATACTTACTGTGCTACAAAAACCACTGGTTCCCTTGCTTAGAGGTGAGCGAAGAGGCCTTCATTATACTTGTAGTGGTACCATAGCCGATGAGGTTTAACCGAGGCGTGGTTACTGCTACACATATCTGTATTATTTAAAAAATCGGGACTTTACTGGTTTAGCACTGCCTCCGGGCATTGCCTCCAGTATTGTTCCCACCATCTTTGTATTTAGAAATGGCCGAAAGGCCGAAGAGGGCGTAAAACCCTATTTTCACCTGTTTAGAGGTATTATATAGTTTGTCTTACTTTCCCAATACAAATTATGGTACAAATACTGAACCTTGTCTTAGTTAAATTTCATCACAGTCTATGCTGACTAAAAGGCAGATTTGCCTAAAACAAAATATAAAAACCTCTCAGCTGTGCAAAAGTTCAAACAAAAATGAAAGGACAGTGAAGAGGCCGCAAGGCCTAATGTCCTAACTACCTGACCTGACCTGACCGTGGTTCATGTTTCCAGTCATTATCCTAGGTTAGAAATAGTTGAACTTTCTTTGGATAGTATAGGGTGTAAAACTGTGATTTAGAATACTGCTAGCAGAGCTGTTTACCCTTCCGGTTTTGCCGGAATTATTCCGGAAATTTGTTAAAATTCTGGGTAAAATAGTAAATTCCGGGTGAACGCTGAAAATTCAGGGATTTCGAAAAAACGTCTATTATTTGTTTCCGTTCGTATGAAAAGACGCAAGGGTTGACCGAAACCGAATGCAAATGGCGGCCAGGCTTTTACTGTCGATTCGAAGAGCTTTCCGGGCAGTTTTTTAATGGTAGAGATTGTAATTAGGGCTTGAAATGAGTCCATTTAGATTATATTATCACTGGAAAATACGATGATGTGAGAATTTTGAACTTTTCAATAGAAAATGAAGTGAAAATTGATCGCGATGGCGCCGAGTTGAATCAGTGTTTTATCGCGAGTTGTGTACTGATGTGAATTCTGGGTTTTTTTCTCAAATTCCGGGTTTTTGTGTGGCAAATTCCAGGTTTTTCATCATTAGGGTAAACAGGTCTGTGCTAGGAAGCGATTCTTTAAGCTATTTGGTACTCTCAGTCTGTCTTGTTTCTTACTGAGAGAGAGAGAGAGAGAGAGAGAGAGAGAGAGAGAGAGAGAGAGAGAGAGAGAGAGAGAGAGAGAGACTGTGTGTCTGCGTGTGCATGCACTTGTGTCTGCAAGTGTAATACAGGCAGACAGAACAAAAGAGTAGATGTATATTCGATATCTTACATTTGTTGTTGTTTTGTTCGTTACCATCATCAGCCCGAGGTAGGCTCTTTGTTTTCACCTGTGTGAATATTTGAGATTGTCACTGATTGCAATGGGCAACTTACCACCTGATTTTAACATTACTACAAAAAAAGGCAAAAGTGATTCCACAAGTATGATTGATACACTGCAACCTAACTCATCATGTTGGCATATTACTGAGTGTGGTTATGAATGCCCTGAGGTAATTCTATAACTTTTGCCATTTCTATTTGTTTACACACCTTACATACTGATGTAGTCACCACTGTGTTTATATATTGTTTGACGTTTTCCTTTACGCTACTTGTCTGCTGAACAATTAAATATTGCTAAAATTATGTCTGGCATAATAATTTTAATAACTGAAATAACATGCATGTCATTGTTTGTTTCGTTTTGTTTGCTTTGCTTTGTTTTAAAATTATAGGAAAACTTCAGGAATTTTTTGTTTAATTCGATTTTTTTTTGGATTTTTTTAAGCAAGGCGCGATCTTATGTCATTTTTGAATGGCCTGTAAAACAAATTTTGTAATGGTCTCAAACATCTTTAGTGTTGGAAAAGAACATGAACAAAATCATACTTCCGCATGCTATACTAATTTTTCTAATACTGCATAATGTTCTGACATCTAACACTTGTGTGGGTACCAAAAATTGCATTGCAATAAAGAAAAGTTTTTACTAAACGATTACTAAATGAATTGGAGATAACTTGATTTGTGAATGGTATTCTTTTATCCTTTTAACCTGTTTGTTGAATGCTTTATTAACATGGTAAGGAGTTTGCGTGTATCTTTTTAGACTAAATATGTTTCTGTCCCATTAACAGAAATTAGATCTTCTCACAGTATCTGATATTGTGGTCAAAATCTGTTAATGTGTTGAAATATGTTATTAAAAAGTTCTGGTCATGATTGTAACGTTAACTACTTGTCTGTACTATGTGAATGAAAGCTGTGTTAAATATCAGACAAGACTTAAGTTGCATTTTGTGGCATTTTGCAGGGGAGGCCCCCACGGCTCGTGTGGACCCGGAGAGGCAGACGGTGTCCCAGGGCACCACGGGAACCCTGCGCTGCATCGTCACCGGAAAGCCCCGCCCCACCGTCACATGGTCACGGGCCCGCGGGGACCTCACGGCCAATCACAATGTGAGTACTGTATGTTTATCGGACTATAAGGCGATATTTTTTTATAAGGAGACCCCTGTACGTTTTTAGTAAGAAACTATCATAAGACTGAGTGTCCCTGTGATTTTTATGGATATACGTAAGAAAGACTATATTGATGATATAGTAAGAAACTATAATAAAATCTGAATTTTGTGTCAACGTTGGGGGGGTGCCGTATTTTATGGACTATAAGGCGATACGTTTTTTTTTACCAGACTGAGACCCCTGTGATTGATGATATAGTAAGAAACTATCCTACTAAAATCTGAATTTTGTGTAAACGTTGGGGGGTGCTGTATTTTATGGACTATAAGGCGATACGTTTTTTCCTACACTGAGACCCCTGTGACTGATAATATTGTAAGAAACTATAATATTAAAATCTGAAATTTATGTAAAATTATAATCAGGTGTGCCTTGTAGTCCATAAAGATGAGTGATGTCTTGGGCGAATGTATACGCCCATGGTGCTAGAAGAGTTAACATCAGCTCAATTGAGATGTAACCCTAGTAACAGTGTTATTAACTGATGACCAACTACATATAGAAAGTAGGCAGAGATGCTATTGTTATGTTGTTCAATGTGTGTGTGTGTGCGCATTTGGGTTTGTGTGTTTCTGTCAACATGCATACACACACATGAACATTTTTGTTAGAAGCTTTTGTTGGACGATGCAGCTTGTCTTGCTCAGCATGTAACTCCAATACATGGAAGTTGACCGATGCAGGGCCAGACCTAAGTTTTTAAGGGGTGGGGGCTAATTCATCGAAGGTGCGAAGCACCAAGACTCCTAGGGGGGTCTGGGGGCATGGTCCCCTGTACATTTTTAAATCTGAGAAGCGAAATAGTGCAATCTGGGCATGAAATAAAGGACTAATGCCATTTTTGTGTGCATGTTACAGACCTGTTTTCCCTTCGGGTTTTGTCCGTAATTATTATGTTTTGAGACCTCCGATTACGCTATTACGGTCAGCAACAACAAAATCTGCATTTCCGCTGAACGAGTGCGAATTTTTTAAAATCAAAAAATCAAAAGAAGGCATGGCGTTTGAGTCATACTCGCTACTGTGTCGTCTGCTATCAAAGGTATCACTTTGAGTGATGTCCCTTGAATGAATACTTCCGGTTTATTTCTTCATGCCACCATTTTTCTAGGTACGAAGTGCAAAATTTCGGCAGTTGTCGAAGTTGGGTTTGGATGGGAAGTTGCAGCATGCGTGTACACCCCCCCCACCCCACCCCCCCTCAACAAAAGGTTTGACGGCAGCGGCAAAAAATTCTGGTGAAAGGATTTCTCGGACAGCAAAATTACGGATTACAGACAGATGCCTGAAATTACTGTATTCAGAGCTTGGGATTACTGACAGTGAAGATTTGGGGTAAACAGGTCTGATGTTATGGAGGATAATACCTATCAACTGGTGGTGCTGATGAGTGCTAGGTATAGCCTGCGAGGACATTTAGCTGCCGCTCGGCGACATGAATTGTTTTTTTTGTTTTTTTAGGAAAAAGGGTGGGGGCTGCAGCCCCCGAAGCCCCCACCGCCACCCCATAGGTCCGGCCCTGCAGTGTTGGGTCATGTCTCTATGACTTGTGACGGCAGTGCTGTTTCTGTGCATCACTCATGTCTCTATGACTTGTGACGGCAGTGCTGTTTCTGCGCATCACTCATGTCTCTATGACTTGTGACGGCAGTGCTGTTTCTGTGACACCAGGTTCAGGGTGAGATCCTGCGCATCACTCAGGCCAGCATGGAGGACCGGGGCATGTACATCTGCACCGTCAGCAACATCGAGGGGCGCGCCCAGGCCACCGGCATTGTGGAGATCGAACGTGAGTGCCCTGCGCCTTTGTGTGCCTTTATTATTGTGTCTTAAAGGGGCACCCTGGCAGATGAGTTTTTGCAAGAAACACATCGAGATCACCATGAAAACACCATTTACAGAGGTCACAGCACTCACTTTGCTCTGGTTTCCTAGAAATCAAACCGTCAAATCGGCGTTTTATCCTTGGCGGAGGTGCTGTAAGTCCAATTCTTTCACTGAAAGAGAAGGCGTGTGCCGTCTCTTTTGTAATGGCGACCAAATTGTTTGCACAATTTTTTCGTAATACAAGCCTTTATATTTTTGTTTTTTTTAAATTTTGTGCACTTTATCTAAAAGGGTTTCGCTCACAACAAAGGAAATAGCTTCATTTTTGTTGTTGCTGTACTACAAAAAAAAAAAGCTTCAACCACAATGGGTTTGGCCCCCACCCACCCTATCCAAAATGGCTTCTCTCTCCGGCATCTCCGCCAAGGAGGAATCACGGTTTTGACGGTTTGATTTCTAGGAAACCAGAGCAAAGCGAGTGTTCCGATCCTTGAAAAGGCTGTCTTTCTGGTGATCTCAATGTGTCTTTGCAAAAACTCATCCGTCAGGGTCCACCTTTAAAGACCCCCCATGTCACGTGTCACATTCCCTCTTATGTTTGGAATATTTCTTACCAGCTATGAGAGGGGAAACGTGTGAAAAACATGATTTTGACACGTGACGTAGTGGGTCTTTAAAAACCCTTTCACCGCCAGCCATTTTTTTAGCCTAAAGTTTCTGTCAAATTTACCTGGGTAAAGAAAAGTTGGCATCTGCAATTCTGTCTATGCCCCTATGACATGTATCAAGTAAGGCCTTTCCTTATCTCCTAAAGTTAACAGCGTAAGGTCGTTGAATAACAGATCCAAATTTCATGCCTTTTAGTGACAGCGGTGTTAAATCAGTATGGTGCAGAAATGTGACATCGGCGGTGAAAGGGTTTAATGTGTGAGCATGTGTAGGTGTTGTTGTGTTCATGCTTTTGTATGAGTACATTATGAATGTATTGGTTTGTGTGTGTATGTTTGTGTTTGCGTGTTCATGACAGCAACATACGCTGGGCATACTCAGCTTGCCAGCATTGTGGACATTGAATGTGAGTAGCCAAAACATAATTATAAGCACATTATAAAATGTCTGAAAACATCACCCAACCCAACACCACTGATTGTCTTCTTTACAGACTGTAGATCTCTGCTCCAGGGACTTCAAAACACCATGTGAGAGGGTTCAATTGACATAGTCTGTTCAGTGTGGTCGGTTTCGTGGTTATAATCGGAGTTTTTATACTGCTACCGGGAATTTGGGTCATTCCTGTCCGGTTTGCAAGTTGCGAAATCTGTTGTTTTACTGATACCGGGAATTTGGGTCATTCCTGTCCGGTTTGCGAGTTGCGAAATCTGTTGTTTTACTGCTACCGGGAATTTGGGTCATTCCTGTCCGGTTTGTGTGTTTAGAAATCCGTTCAAACTTTTGGAAAGCAAGACTGTTATAGAATGGCTATTTTAGGAATGCTGTTACTTTATGGTATTATGTGTGTGATTGCAGAAGTTGATGTGAGAATGTAATGTCACATTAAAATGTTTTAGATAATTAAATTTGTGTTTTACTTTTATTATAAGATACTAATGAGGTTATCAAATGTTTTATTTTTACAGGCGTGCAAAGTGTACAATAAATAAACATATCAAACCAAGACTGGAGTCCTGACTGATCCGAGAAGCGGATGAGTAGAACCCCAACCCCTACACAGACAATCCTAACCCCCTTTCCGCACCCTGTTACATCCAGAAGAAACAAGACCTGTATAACATCACACTCCAGTGGATTCCATATCACAGGAAACAAGGAAGCTGAGGCTCTCCCTAAAGTAGGCAGTAGAATGGAGCAGTTCAGCCATGCAGTGACCTACAGGGAAGCTAAGACCATCACCCACAATCACTACCGGTCCCCGTGGAAGAGTAGGATGGGCACAAAAAGTGGTGGTTGACCCTACCGACCAAATCTAGAGACACCATCAAAGAGTCCTCTTTTGGCTGCGGTATATATAGCCACTGTGCAGTACGGAGCCACCTAAACTGAATCAAAATTGCCCAACAGTTCTGCAGGGCTCCCAGGGACCCCCATTTGAGGGTTTATGAAGCACTAAAATTCTAATGGACCCTCTAAAAGAATGTGCAGGGGGTCCCAGGGATGCACTAAAAACATTCGTTTTAGCATTCGTTTTTTTGCGGGACGATTGGGAGCCCCGAGTTGAGTGTTTGTTGGAGTCAGCTTGTGCTATGTATAATGGCATTGTTTTATGTGATCAGGCCGCCAGATGCCAGGAATTGAGCTGTACCCTCAGGAGCAGCAGACGGTGCAGCCTGGAGGCAGTGCCCTGTTCCAGTGCAGAGTCACCGGGGGGATGCCCTCACCAACCATCACATGGTCCAGGTGTGTACCTTCGGCTTGTCTGTCTTCTTCTGCTTGTCTGTCTATCTTCTGTCTGTCTTCCTGTCTGTCTGTCTGTCTGTCTGTCTTCTTTTTCTTCCTCTGCGTTCCCAGACCATGTGGCTGTAATGGGTAATGTGCATATGCATCTGGTTTTCAGCTTTCACTGGTCTCCCCACTGCATTCAGCATTCACGTTCAGACTTTGAAGGAGGCTCAAACAAAACATACATAAACAAAAGGTTTAAACATAGGGAAGTGGTAGACTATTTTATGTATAGACTTTATATAGAAAAATCTCTCTATACTGATTGGTTTCCCCACAATAAACCACTACAAGAGCAAAGTCTTGTGGTTTGGAAGTGACCAAAGTTCAAGTTCAAGTATACTTTAATATCTCCAAAAGAGAAATTCAGGTTAGGTGCAACAACATGACAGAAATACAATGTAACTGAAAGAACATTAATCAAACATGTGAAACAAAATTATACTAACCAAATAATTATCATTAAAAATTCATTGCATCAACTTAGAAATGTGCACATTTAAAACACAGAGAGAGAGAGAGAGAGACTGACTGACAGAGAGAGAGAGAGAGAGAGAGAGAAGATCAACAACCATTATTAACTTTAGTTATAGCAGTCAAGGTATGGTGTGCAAACAGATTTACTTCCCTTGAAGCAAATGCACCAAATTGACAGCTATCTATTAATTCCGGACATACATGGCCGGAACGACTTGAATGAGTTAAGAGAGTGATAGTTTTTGTTATGCATAGCATTGCTTTTATCTTTCTGACAGGGTTGGCGGGAAGGAGTTCAGCGCCAGCACCAAAGTCATGGAGAACAACGGAGTGATCATGTTTGAGAGGGTGACGGGGGCAGAGCAGGGAGGATACATCTGCACTGCCACCAACTCTGCCGGCACTGTCACACTCACTGCCAGTCTGGTTGTGGAAGGTGGGTGTTGGAGAGAAAGACAGACAGATATACGCACACATATGCATGCATGCATGCACGCACACACTCACTGTCACCCTCGCTGCCAGTCTGGTTGTGGAAGGTGGGTGTTAGAGAGAGAGACAGACAGATGCACTCAAAACAATAGCAAAGACACTTCAGTTTGGAAACCAATACCCTGGCAACATAAAAACAAATAGGGCAAAGGATCGCAACTCTCCCTTTCCGGAAGTAGGTATGACCTCCCCTTACTGCCTTGTGAGTTCAAGGGAGTGCTCTTTATAATCAGGTGCGCCTTGTGGTCCGAAGAATATGGTAGGGTTTTCTTCTTCTTCTCCGATCGCTCAGACTTCTGCTGGAGAAAATATTTTTGAAAGTGTTTCGTGAAAAAAGGCTGGGGAATGGATGGACTGGAAAGGCAGAAAGATAGTAGATGATAGTAAGCAAAGGGAAAAGGCAGGAGAATGGATGGACTGGAAAGGCAGAAAGATAGTAGATGATAGTAAGCAAAGGGAAAAGGCTGGGGAATGGATGGACTGGAAAGGCAGAAAGATAGTAGATGATAGTAAGCAAAGGGAAAAGGCAGAGTCAAAGAGGAGTGACAGATTAGAGGAAGTTACAAGCACAGAACTTCCAGATGAAAATCTGCTTAACGTCCTCCGGTCTGGAACAGACACATGTGGGACATTAGTAGATGGTGAGAACGATCCTGGAGGCAATGCCTGGAGGCAGTGCAACACCAGGAAAGTCAAATTCTTAACAGTACAGTAAATGTATATAATGCTTAAAGCTGAACTTCGAGAAGGTGGAACTATTTATGCAAAAGACACCCCCCCCCCCCCCTTATCCCCATGGAGGGATACATTAGGGGTGAATTAACCCTTTTGCTGCGTTCATTCCCCCAGGGCCCCCCACCATCACGGTGACCCCCGGCACCAGGATCACCGCCATCGTGGGCGAGCGCGTCACCATCGAGTGCGTGGGCGAAGGGGAGCCCACTCCCACGGTGGTGTGGAGGAAGGAGTCGCGGCGCCGCAGCGACGTTCTCCCCGCCGCGTTCGCCCCCTACCCCGGCACCGCGGGCCTGCTCTTTGACCCCGTGTCGGAGTCGGACGGCGGCCGCTACACCTGCGTGGCCATGAACGAGAGGGGGACCACCGAGGAGATTGTCGACATCAATGGTATGAATGGGAATGTCTTGATATTTTTGTTTGTTTAATTTTTTATTCTTAAAGGTGGACCCTGATGGATGAGTTTTTGCAAGGAACACGTCGAGATCACCAGAAAGACAGCCCTTTTAAGTATCGGAACACTCACTTTGCTCTGGTTTCCTAGAAATTAAACCGTCAAAATGGTGATTCCTCCTTGGCGGAGATGCCGGAGAGAGTAGCCATTTTGGATGGGGTGGGTGGAGGTCACTCATTGTGGTTGAAGCGTTTTCTTTTTTTGTAGTGCAGTAAAAAACCAATTGGAGCCATTTCCTTTGTTGTGAGCGAAACTCCTTTAGATAAACTATAAAATTTTAAATAATAAAATAAAAAGGCTAAACTATAAAATTTAAAATAATAAAATAAAAAGGCTTGTATTGCGAACATTTTGTGCAAATGATTTGGCGGCCATTAGAAAAGAGACTTCTCTTTGGGTGAAAGAATTTGACTTCCAGCACCTCCGCCAAGGATAAATCGCCAATTTGACGGTTTGATTTCTTGGAAACCAGAGCCAAGTGAGTGTTGCAATCTCTCTAAAGGGTGTTTTACTGGTGATCTCGACGTGTTTGTTGCAAACACTGATCCGTCAGGGTGCCCCTTTAAGACTTTTTTGGAAAAATATCTTTGATTGCTAGAGTACTAACAGGTCTGCACGTTGGTTGGGTATGTGCATACCCCTCCTTGAAATCGTTGGGAAATCATGTCATGCTTGGGTGTGGTTTGTGTTTCAGTGGTGTTGACGATGTTGATTTGTGGGTGTGGTTTGCGTTTCAGTGGTGCAGATGATGTTGACTTGGTGTGGTTTGTGTTTCAGTGGTGCAGACGATGTTGACCTGTCGGTGTGGTTTGTGTTTCAGTGGTGCAGATGATGTTGACCTGTGGGTGTGGTTTGTGTTTCAGTGGTGCAGACGATGTTGACCTGTCGGTGTGGTTTGCGTTTCAGTGGTGCAGATGATGTTGACCTGTGGGTGTGGTTTGTGTTTCAGTGGTGCCCACGGGCGTGGCCCCTCTGGTGGACATTGAAGGCCCTGACCGCGTACCTCTGGTGGAGGGAGAGTCGGTGCAGCTGTCCTGTAACGCTAGAGGTAAGGATGGGAAATCTTTGACGGATTTTGTCACTGTTTTGGAGTTTTTGTGTCTGTTTGTCCGTACTACCGTTAGCTGTAAGGGAGTCGCGCTGTGTGTGTAAGATTAGAGAGTGTAGTGAAGGGGGGGGGGAGTGTAGTGAAGTGTGAAGGGGGGGGGAGATGAAAAAGCTGCGGGTGGAATTAAAATCTGCACTTGGCACAAACTTCTGCCATGCGGTGAGATGCCTTTACACTAATTAAAGCAAAGTAAGCTAGCAGAGCGCTAGCATTGTTTAAAAGGAAAACATTACGTATTATTCTAAAACTGCATGTTGCAGAATTGTAAGCTGTTAGTTGTTTTTCCTTCTTCTCCTTGATGTAAATGTGAAACTGTAAGGTGTTATTACAAGTTTTTGCTGTATGTTCAGGTCTGAACAACGTACCCATTGTGGCCTTATGGCTCAGGAATGCAGAAGAAGAAGTCAGGTGTTATTACACGTTTTTGCTGTACGTTCAGGTCTGATCAACCCACTGGTGCGATGGTGTTTTGTAAGGTGTTATTACAAGTTGTTGCTGTACGTTCAGGTCTGATCAAACCACTGGTGCGATGGTGTTTTGTAAGGTGTTATTACAAGTTGTTGCTGTACGTTCAGGTCTGATCAAACCACTGGTGCGATGGTGTTTTGTAAGGTGTTATTACAAGTTGTTGCTGTACGTTGAGGTCTGATCAACCCACTGGTGCGATGGCGTTTTGTAAGGTGTTATTACAAGTTGTTGCTGTACGTTGAGGTCTGATCAAACCACTGGTGCGATGGTGTTTTGTAAGGTGTTATTACAAGTTGTTGCTGTACGTTGAGGTCTGATCAACCCACTGGTGCGATGGTGTTTTGTAAGGTGTTATTGCAAGTTGTTGCTGTACGTTGAGGTCTGATCAACCCACTGGTGCGATGGTGTTTTGTAAGGTGTTATTACAAGTTGTTGCTGTACGTTCAGGTCTGATCAACCCACTGGTGCGATGGTGTTTTGTAAGGTGTTATTACAAGTTGTTGCTGTACGTTCAGGTCTGATCAATCCACTGGTGCGATGGTGTTTTGTAAGGTGTTATTACAAGTTGTTGCTGTACGTTCAGGTCTGATCAAACCACTGGTGCGATGGTGTTTTGTAAGGTGTTATTGCAAGTTGTTGCTGTACGTTGAGGTCTGATCAACCCACTGGTGCGATGGTGTTTTGTAAGGTGTTATTACAAGTTGTTGCTGTACGTTCAGGTCTGATCAATCCACTGGTGCGATGGTGTTTTGTAAGGTGTTATTGCAAGTTGTTGCTGTACGTTGAGGTCTGATCAACCCACTGGTGCGATGGTGTTTTGTAAGGTGTTATTACAAGTTGTTGCTGTACGTTCAGGTCTGATCAACCCACTGGTGCGATGGTGTTTTGTAAGGTGTTATTACAAGTTGTTGCTGTACGTTCAGGTCTGATCAATCCACTGGTGCGATGGTGTTTTGTAAGGTGTTATTGCAAGTTGTTGCTGTACGTTGAGGTCTGATCAACCCACTGGTGCGATGGTGTTTTGTAAGGTGTTATTACAAGTTGTTGCTGTACGTTCAGGTCTGATCAATCCACTGGTGCGATGGCGTCGCCCCAACGGCCAGCCCCTGCCCCCAGGCCACAGTGTGACGGGAGGAAGGCTGTACATCCCCCGCATCACCACCGAATACCAGGGGACCTACGAGTGCATCGTGTCCTCCGAGAGGGGAGACTACTCCGCCACTGTCATCCTCATCGTCACGGGTAAAGAGTGTTCTTGTGTTGGTTTTTTCTTCCAACTAACGTTAGGTGGATTTACTGAGTGCGAATAACCGGTAAACAAAGCCGCATTCTTCAGCCTATTTTGAGCTTCTTTAGACTCAGAACTGGTTTTGGTAATCAATAGAGTCAAATCCCATGTTTAAAGTGTCTGAGGACATTAAATACTTATGTTCTGATAGAAGAATTTCTATATTTGTGTTAGTTTGTGCACATACAATATTCTCTGCGGCTTATAAGCTGGTGCGGCTTATATGTGAATAAATACCTAATATTTTTATAGTCCGTTTTTTTACGGTAATATTTCATATTTCATCATGACTGTGTCCAAGCTATATAACTGTGCTACACGATGACCTAAGCAAACTAAAGCTTTGTACTCGTCTTGGCATGTCGTCAGTGACTCCCTGGCTATATAACTGCTACACCATGACCTAAAGCGTTGTACCTGTCTTGGCGTGTCCCCAGTGACTCCCTGGCTCAAGGTGTTTCCCTCTCAGATCATGGCACTCAATGAGAATCAGTGATAATATTTCATATTTTGTCATAATTGTGTTCAAGCTGTGCTACACGATGACCTAAACAAACTAAAGCTTTGTACTCGTCTTGGCGTGTCGTCAGTGACTCCCTGGCTATATAACTGTGCTACACCATGACCTAAACAAACTAAAGCGTTGTACCTGTCTTGGTGTGTCCCCAGTGACTCCCTGGCTATATAGCTGTGCTACACCATGACCTAAACAAACTAAAGCGTTGTACCTGTCTTGGTGTGTCCCCATTGATTCCATGGTTCAAGGTGTTTCCCTCTCAGATCACGGCACGCGCTGAGAATCGGTGATAATATTTCATATATCATCATGATTGTGTTCAAGCTGTGCTACACGATGACTGTAACAAACTAAAGCATTGTACTCGTCTTGGTGTGTCCCCAGTGACTCCCCGACTGACGGTGTCCCCCTCCCAGATCACGGCGCGCACGGGCGACAGCATCTCGCTGAACTGCCAGCCCACGGGCAGCGGGCCTTTCCAGATCGAGTGGCAGAAGGTGGGCGGTGTGCTGCCCCCTGGTGTGCGCGAGTACGACGGCGTTCTGCAGATCTCTCGAGTGACGGCGGCGGATGCCGGCCAGTACCGCTGCATTGCCACCACTGATGCCGGCATGTCGGAAGGATTTGCCACTCTCCGGGTGGCTGGTAAGTGGTGGTTGTTATGGGTGCTACTCTTTCATTTTTGTTACACTGATTTCAGTAGTTTTAATTTTATCAGAAACTGAACTTCAGTTGTTTTTAATTAATCCAAAAATCCTGTTTTGACCCACAAGCGATTTGGGACGTTTTGAACTGAATCTAGTTGTTCTGTCTTGGAAGTTTACAAAGGGAATGTAATAATTTTACTAGGCTTATCAGACTCAAACTGTCTCTGTCTATCATTTTAACTGTCTGTCTATCTCGTTATAGATTCTCTCTCTTAACTTGCCCCCCTGAATCGTCCGACGGGGCTCTGCCCCTGTACACTGTCGGGGCCATGGTTCCCTGGACCCCTGCCTTTCAGTTTCATTTTTGTTTCATTTTGGGGAGTTGCTCCCATGTGTCTTATACCATTGTGTGCGTGTTCTGTTGTTTAATTTGACCCTTGACTGCCGCATAACGTAATGTCTTAAAATTCCCCTGTCATTTTCCAAATATTGTCTATTCCAATCCTCGGTTGTTCTTTTGCTTCCACTGGCCCCGTTGTGTCAGTGACTCTCCGGGAAGAGAACTTTCCCTTGTCATTTTCCAAATATTGTCTATTCCAATCCTCGGTTGTTCTTTTGCTTCCACTGGCCCCGTTGTGGCAGTGACTCTCCGGGAAGAGAACTTTCCCTTGTCATTTTCCAAATATTGTCTATTCCAATCCTCGGTTGTTCTTTTGCTTCCACTGGCCCCGTTGTGTCAGTGACTCTCCGGGAAGAGAACTTTCCCTTGTCATTTTCCAAATATTGTCTATTCCAATCCTCGGTTGTTCTTTTGCTTCCACTGGCCCCATTGTGGCAGTGACTCTCCGGGAGGAGAACTTCCCCTGTCATTTTCCAAATATCTTCTATTCCAGTGCACTGTTTTTTTGTGGGTTTTTTTGTGTGCTTCCATTGGCCCCCATTGTGGCAGTGACTCTCTGGGAGGAGAACTTTCCCTTGTCATTTTCCAAATATCTTCTATTCTAGTGCACTATTTTTCCTTGCAGTGACCCCCATTGTGGCAGTGACTCTCTGGGAGGAGAACTTTCCCTTGTCATTTTCCAAATATCTTCTATTCTAGTGCACTATTTTTCCTTGCAGTGACCCCCATTGTGGCAGTGACTCTCTGGGAAGAGAACTTCCCTTGTCATTTTCCAAATATCGCCTATTCCAGTGCAATGCTGTGTTCTCCTTGTAGTGACCCCCGTTGTGACCCTCCAGTAAGAAAACTTTGCCTTGTCGCTTTCCAAATATCATCTATACCAGTGCAATGCTGTGTTCTCCTTGCAGTCGCCCCCGTGGTGGCAGTGACACCCTGGGAGGAGAACTTTCCTTGTCATTTTCCAAATATCATCTATCCCAGTGCAATGCTGCGTTCTCCTTGCAGTGGTCCCCATTGTGACTCTCCAGTAGGAGAACTTTCTCTTCTCGTTTTCCAAATATCGTGCAATGCTGTGTTCTCCTTGCAGTGGTCCCCAGTGTGACTCTCCAGTAGGAGAACTTTCTCTTCTCGTTTTCCAAATATTGTGCAATGCTGTGTTCTCCTTGCAGTGGTCCCCAGTGTGACTCTCCAGTAGGAGAACTTTCTCTTCTCGTTTTCCAAATATCGTGCAATGCTGTGTTCTCCTTGCAGTGGTCCCCAGTGTGACTCTCCAGTAGGAGAACTTTCTCTTCTCGTTTTCCAAATATCGTGCAATGCTGTGTTCTCCTTGCAGTGGTCCCCAGTGTGACTCTCCAGTAGGAGAACTTTCTCTTCTCGTTTTCCAAATATCGTGCAATGCTGTGTTCTCCTTGCAGTGGTCCCCAGTGTGACTCTCCAGTAGGAGAACTTTCTCTTCTCGTTTTCCAAATATCGTGCAATGCTGTGTTCTCCTTGCAGTGGTCCCCAGTGTGACTCTCCAGTAGGAGAACTTTCTCTTCTCGTTTTCCAAATATCGTGCAATGCTGTGTTCTCCTTGCAGTGGTCCCCAGTGTGACTCTCCAGTAGGAGAACTTTCTCTTCTCGTTTTCCAAATATCGTGCAATGCTGTGTTCTCCTTGCAGTGGTCCCCAGTGTGACTCTCCAGTAGGAGAACTTTCCCTTCTCGTTTTCCAAATATCGTGCAATGCTGTGTTCTCCTTGCAGTGGCCCCCATTGTGACTCTCCAGTAGGAGAACTTTCCCTTCTCGTTTTCCAAATATCGTGCAATGCTGTGTTCTCCTTGCAGTGGCCCCCATTGTGACTCTCCAGTAGGAGAACTTTCTCTTCTCGTTTTCCAAATATCGTGCAATGCTGTGTTCTCCTTGCAGTGGCCCCCATTGTGACTCTCCAGTAGGAGAACTTTCTCTTCTCGTTTTCCAAATATCGTGCAATGCTGTGTTCTCCTTGCAGTGGTCCCCAGTGTGACTCTCCAGTAGGAGAACTTTCTCTTCTCGTTTTCCAAATATCGTGCAATGCTGTGTTCTCCTTGCAGTGGTCCCCAGTGTGACTCTCCAGTAGGAGAACTTTCTCTTCTCGTTTTCCAAATATCGTGCAATGCTGTGTTCTCCTTGCAGTGGTCCCCAGTGTGACTCTCCAGTAGGAGAACTTTCTCTTCTCGTTTTCCAAATATCGTGCAATGCTGTGTTCTCCTTGCAGTGGTCCCCATTGTGACTCTCCAGTAGGAGAACTTTCCCTTCTCGTTTTCCAAATATCGTGCAATGCTGTGTTCTCCTTGCAGTGGCCCCCATTGTGACTCTCCAGTAGGAGAACTTTCCCTTCTCGTTTTCCAAATATCGTGCAATGCTGTGTTCTCCTTGCAGTGGCCCCCATTGTGACTCTCCAGTAGGAGAACTTTCCCTTCTCGTTTTCCAAATATCGTGCAATGCTGTGTTCTCCTTGCAGTGGTCCCCATTGTGACTCTCCAGTAGGAGAACTTTCCCTTCTCGTTTTCCAAATATCGTGCAATGCTGTGTTCTCCTTGCAGTGGCCCCCATTGTGACTCTCCAGTAGGAGAACTTTCCCTTCTCGTTTTCCAAATATCGTGCAATGCTGTGTTCTCCTTGCAGTGGTCCCCAGTGTGACTCTCCAGTAGGAGAACTTTCTCTTCTCGTTTTCCAAATATCGTGCAATGCTGTGTTCTCCTTGCAGTGGCCCCCAGTGTGACTCTCCAGTAGGAGAACTTTCTCTTCTCGTTTTCCAAATATCGTGCAATGCTGTGTTCTCCTTGCAGTGGTCCCCGTGGTGGCAGTGACTCCCCGGGAGGAGAACCGGCAGGTGGGCAGCCAGGTGGAGTTCCGCTGCGAGGTGTCCGGGGACCCCATTCCCGACATCGTCTGGAAGAAGGACGGCGGAGAGCTCCCAGCCCAGCACCAGATCAGGAACGGAGTGCTCACGTCAGTCGCTTTTCTTGCCTTGTTTTATGTATAGATCTCTCCCAGTGGGGATACCGGGGGGTGTTTTGTAGAAATAGTTCCCCCACCTTCTAGACGTTCTGTGCTTGTAACTTTCTCATCCTTGTCCTGTTTCCTGCCTTAAGACTATGTTCCCCACATTGTGTGTGGGGGTGTGCGCGCGTGGGGGTGTGTGGGTGCGGACATGTGTGTGTGTGTGCGTGCGTGTTGTGGCTATGTGCATGTTTTTGATAGTTAATATTGTAGTAGCTTATGATCTATGTATTTATTTAAGTAATTGTGAAGCGCCGTGAGCTCAAGAGAGAAAGGGCGCTTTATAAATGTTAGTTATTATTATTATTATTATCTGCCACTCTCTTTGACTCTGTCTTTTTCCTTTGCTGTCTGTCATCTACTATCTTTCTGACTTATTGGCCCATTCTTCCTGCCTTTTTTTCAAAAAAATCTTCCAAATAATTGTTCTCCATTGAGCTCCTCCGAAATCGGAATGTGTCAGCTGTACGCAGCGGGGAGACCAGTGAAAACTGAAAACCAGACACATACGTACCTTACCCATTATGACCATATGGCCTGGGAACGCAGAAGAAGAAGAAGAAGGCGCACCCCCAAAATGTTACACAAAATTCAGATTTTGTTATTATATTTTCTTACTGTTTTATGTCACATTATAAGGCGCAGTATTGCCTTATAGTCCAAAAAATGCAGTGTAGATCTCCTTGCGTCTTATTTGAAAGAGAGCAACGTTTTTCGTCTGGCCTGAGGGTTAACAACAGATTGAAGGAGTGCTTTAACTTTGTTAAAGGAAACATTAAGGCAAAAGACGAGTCAGCCTTAAATTAATGTTTATTTGTAATAAGCAATCACTGTGCATTTCTCTCCATTCAAAAGTCTTTCAAATAGAAATAAATCAACATTAAAGTGCAGAATTTTTGTCCCCAAGGACGTTGCCACTGTTAAGAGTAGATGCCCCCTGAATAATTATGTCACAGACCCAGTTTACCTACTATGGTTAGTGCTTGGGCAGTGAGCCTAAGGCCGGTTTCACACTAGACGCGTTCCGTACGGAAAACCCTAAATAGGTGGAAGAAAGAAGGGTAAAAATGTACGCATATAGGGGAAGTTCAGACACGTGCGCAAATCGTTTCCCTTTTTTGTTTCACTTATTTATGGATTGCGCACTGGTTTCCGCATGGAATATCCGCTTATATGTGTACACGGCCTTAAAAGGTATAAATAGGTGTAGCATGCATGCGTGGGGTTGTGTGTGTGTGTGTGTGAGGTGGGGGAATGATTGATTTAAAGTTGAATCAGGTCACAGAGAGAGGGGAGAAAGAGAGAGAGAGAGAGAGTGTTTGTTCTTTGTTGACTGAGTTCAGCACCAGACTGGCACCCTCAAGTACCATTAATTAATAGCTTCTCACCCTTCCTTCTTTTCTTTAGCTGCGGAGTGTGTAGCAGGTCAGTGTCGCTGTGGAATGATTGAATTCACCTTTGTTCTGGTTTTATCGTAACGGACTATTAGAAGTCTAAGGGAAACTGAGTCTGTGACGTCAGAACCTGGCACAACTAACTAAGAAATAGTTAGGCCCAGCATCTCCGTCTTCGGCTGGAGACAATCTTTGTAAATGTTTCTTGAAAAAAAAGGCAGGAGAATGGACCTGTAAGGCAGAAGGATAGTAGATGATAGTAAACAAAGGGAAAAGGCAGAGTCAAATAGAGTGACAGCTAGATTAGAGGAAGTTACAAGCACAAAACTTCCAGACGTTTTGATTCTTGGTTTTGTTTTGCTCTTTGGGTGAAGAAGAAAAAATTCTGCTTAATGTCCTCCAGTCTGAAACAGACACACATGGGACATTAGTAGATATAAAGGTGGTGGGAACAATGCTGGAGGCAATGCCCGGAGGCAGTGCAACACCAGGAAAGTCCCGATTTTTTAGCAATACAGATGATTGATGTTCTGAGGCTCTTTCGCTGTTTGGGTTGAACTTGGAGTACATTTTATATAGCTTGACCTTCTTACGTTTCAGACTGTACAATGTCAGGGCGGAAGATTCTGGGCGATACATCTGCACAGCCATCAGCGACAGTGGGCAGGCCCGAGATTACTCCATCCTGCGAGTATCAAGTATGCCATTTTTAACTCGTTCGCATCGCAACGATTTTGAATTATTAAAAAAACTAGCAAATCACTTCAGCCACACACGCACAACAAAACAGACACAAACAAAAGGAGAAATGAAAGAAGATTATGGGTTTTGTACTTCAGGTTTAAACATAGGGAAGTGGTAGATCAGACTTTTTTATATCTAGACTTTATACAGAAAAAAACTCTACACCGATTGGTTTCCCCACAACAAACCACTGCAAAAGCAAAGTCAGAGGCAAAATTGTGGTCTGAGGGAGCAAAGCGAGGTTAGAAGTGACCAAGGTATGGTGTGCACACAGCTTTACTTCCCTTGAAACAAATGCATCAAATTGACAGCTATCTATTAGTTCTGGACATATATGGCCGGAACGACTGGAATCGAGTTCAGCTGTACTGTAGGGTCTTTTTGAAGCATTTATGAGGAGGAAACAAACAGCAATTTCAAAGAAGCTTTCTTATAGAACTTGCTTTTTCTTTTTTATAACGCCTCTTTCCTTTCATAAAAAAACCACTGTGCTTTTTGTGCTGACGTGGCGAGGTAATCAAAAAACGGTCAACACACGTAATGTTCTCATCCCTAGTTGGTGCATTTGTACCATAGTGTTCAATGGTCAACTTAGGACGATGGTTTGACTGCCAGGGGGCAGTCAAACCAGTAGGGGCTTAGCGCGCGATATTCTTAGTTGGGCGTAGTGAGAGAGAGAGGGAGGAGTCTTCTCCCTCTCTCTAGTTGGGTGTAGTGAGAGAGAGAGAGAGGGAGGACTATTCTCCCTCTCTCTCTCTCTCTCTCACTATGCCCAACTAAGAATATCTCGCGCTAAGCCCCTACTGGTTTGACTGCCCCTGGCGGTAAAATGTGCGTCCTAAGTTGCTCATTGCTTTCACTGTTGGGATGATCCCTGGAGTCTTTAAGCCAAGGAACAACAACAACAGCATGGCATTGATGAGGGGATTAGGGCCTGTACAGAAGAAGAAAACAACCCTGAAGACAGAAATGAATGTGATGGGTGGCCTCTAGAAAACAGTGCATTTCAAAGGAACGTGTCGCTGTTAGTGCTGCGCCACCTTTTTTTGTTAATTATATTTGGCATGTACCTGTAGCAGTGTTCCTTACAGCAATTTTAACTGAGGGTCCTTGGGACCCTCTGCTGGAAAATCTGAGGGTCCTTTGAAGAAATCTGAGGGTCCTTAACAAAATTTAAAAAAAGGTTAAGAAAATCTATACATACCATTTCCAACCAAACAAACACTGCAATCCAAAAACAGAGGCAGAGAACAGATGAAGTTTCGCCGTCATTAGAATTGTTTGTAGGCCTACTCCATGTAGCGTCATCGTCCACTTCATCGATCACATCGAGAGCAGGATCCCGTGATCGAGTTTTAGTTTTTGACAGCCACTGAAGACATCGTGCATCGTCGTCACGCAAGGCCAAGATGAAGACGCGTTACTTATGCTGACTAGCCCGCCCAGTTAACGGAAGTGGTAATTGTATTCAGGGGCGATAACTCTTAAAGCTTATGCAGACGATAATTTCACAGAGCAAACTTCCGTCCAACTTCCGTCATCTGTTCACGACTTTTGTCGGGTGTTTCGTTCAATACCCTTCCAGAAAACGTCAATCATGCTACTAGTAATCAGGGGAAAAACCGTTGCGTCCCTAAGACCCTCTGTGATAAAATCTGTGCGTCCCTTTCGGATTTCTGTGCGTAATAGACCCCCAGCTGTGCGTTATAAGGAACACTGCCTGTAGGTTTTCTTGTTGTGTGTGACTCGAGGGGGAGGGGTACATTTTGACTGATCAACAACTCCTTTATTGACACTGGGTTCTTTAACGTGAGCCAAGTGAGTGAGCACATGGGAACTTGGTGTTTGTTGACTCGTTCTGAAAGCACTTAGCATTCAGATCAGAAGGTCTAGTGGAGAGTAAGCGTAAATAACTCTGTATACGTCCAGGAGAGGAACTCGTATTTGTTGTTTATCAGGCAAACGCTTTACCATTAGCCAGTCTTTCATTTTCTTTCTTTGTGTGTGTTGTGTGTTGTGTTTGTTTTGTTTTTTTACTAAAACAGTCTGTTTCTTTGGTTGCAGGCATTGGTGACAACAACATTGACAGCCACATTGGTCGCAGTGTGCAGACGGTGGAGATTGGAGACAGGGTGGAGTTTGAGTGCATCGTCATAGGTAACACTTTTTCCTCAACACCTGATCTGCATCGTCGGTACTTATCTCTTTCTACAGACGTCACCCCCCAAAAAACCCCCACCAAAGACACTTCTTTACAAGAGAGCAAAACATAAATTGCTTGACCAAATCATTTTAAATGTTAGATAATGTATATTTAATTCAATTATATGTACAACAGGACGTAAAGGTTCATTGCATTCAATTTATCACAAAAGTGGCCACTCAGAAAGTTTCAAAATTGGGTGTGCATGCCATCGTTGGTAAGGCAGTCCTAAAAGCACTGTCTTTTAAACCTCTCCAATTTAGCAAGGAAGCCCTGAGGAACTGCTGCTTCCTCCTCCCGTTGTTTGTTGTTTTCGCTACCCAGCTAAGACGCTCTGGGGGCACGCCCAGTGCCATGTGAACATTCCGCAGGGCCTTGGGTGGGAAGATTACGTGTATGGCTGCTTTTAAAGGGCCGCGCCACATGGGCGGCCATAAAACGACTTCAGGGGACTTCGCTCCATTCATGGAGCCACCCACACATTCACTCCACCCATGGAGTGACAACAGCCAACAATTCTTAACGGCGTGTAGGGAGCACTGCCACTGGTAAAGACAACTTCCATTGGGCACAGCCGTATCATTTTAATATTGGCCATGGGTCAGTTTCACTTGCATCACACGTACAGACACTGTGAATAGCCAAGGACCCTTGGCCGACTCCTCCTGCTAAAACAACCCTAACAGTCGTCACAGAGTTGAGCGATTTACTCTGACAACAGTCTGGGTCTGAATAGCTTTGATTTTTTTGGATGAGCTACGGCTGAGTAAATCGCTCTCCACCTTTTTACTCTGCGACATCTGTTGGGCTGGCTTCAACTTAAAAATAATTTAAAAAAATGAAACGTGGACAGTATGAACGAGAGAGGTTAAATGTTGACATGTTTCATTTCTCTAATTGATTACTGGCAGTTTGTTTTGTTTGTTTGTATTACCCTGGCTTAAAGACTCCAGGGATCATCCTAACAGCCGAAGCACTTGAGCACTATGGTACAAATGCACCAGCTGGGGATGAGAACATTCCTTATGTATGTGACCATTTTTGATTACCCTACCACGTGGGCAGCCACACTCCGACTTCGGAGGAGTTTGGTGGCAGTGATTTATGAATCAGTTCTTTTTTTTCTTCTTCAAAACTTGTAATATTTTGTTTTGCTTTGTGTAGGTTTGTTTGTGTGTGTGTGTGTGCGTATGTATATGTGCTTGCGTGGATGCATGCGTGTTTGCGCGTGTGTTCATGTTCGCCTTTTTTTATCATTAATTTAAAATGCAGTCCACTATTTCGAGCCGATTTCCTCCTCGGTGTGTGAATCAGGTGTAGTAGAGTATGTAGGTATCAGACAGGATTTGGAGGTTTGGGAATATGATAGAAAATAGATTGCAGGAAATGTTTTACTCTGTCTGTTTTAATATTTGTGGACTAGGACCAAGCATGATTTTGCACTCACTGCTTCACAGGCACGCCCACCCCCACAGTGCAGTGGAGCAAGATGGAGGGCCCCATCCCCGACACGGCCATCATCGGCGAGGGTCTGCTGGTGATCCCCGAGGCCAAGCCGGAGCATGCCGGCACCTACCGCTGTACCGCCACCAACGTGGCCGGCTCCGTGCAGTCCCAGGTCGAGCTGTTTGTCCAGTGTGAGTCCACCGCTCTCCGCCTCTTCTGTGTGATGGTGTCTTCTTCTGTGTTCTGTGTTCCTGTTTGTTGATTGTCCAGTGTGAGTCCACCACTCTCCTCCTCTTCTGTGTGCTGGTGTCTTCTGTGTTCTGTGTTCCTGTTTGTTGATTGTCCAGTGTGAGTCCACCGCCCTCCGCCTCTTCTGTGTGCTGGTGTCTTCTGTGTTCTGTGTTCCTGTTTGTTGATTGTCCAGTGTGAGTCCACAGCTCTCCGCCTCTTCTGTGTGCTGGTGTCTTCTGTGTTCTGTGTTCCTGTTTGTTGATTGTCCAGTGTGAGTCCACCACTCTCCGCCTCTTCTGTGTGCTGGTGTCTTCTGTGTTCTGTGTTCCTGTTTGTTGATTGTCCAGTGTGAGTCCACCACTCTCCGCCTCTTCTGTGTGCTGGTGTCTTCTGTGTTCTGTGTTCCTGTTTGTTGATTGTCCAGTGTGAGTCCACCACTCTCCGCCTCTTCTGTGTGCTGGTGTCTTCTGTGTTCTGTGTTCCTGTTTGTTGATTGTCCAGTGTGAGTCCACCGCTCTCCGCCTCTTCTGTGTGATGGTGTCTTCTTCTGTGTTCCTGTTTGTTGATTGTCCAGTGTGAGTCCACCGCTTTCCGCCTCTTCTGTGTGCTGGTGTCTTCTGTGTTCTGTGTTCCTGTTTGTTGATTGTCCAGTGTGAGTCCACCGCTCTCCGCCTCTTCTGTGTGATGGTGTCTTCTTCTGTGTTCCTGTTTGTTGATTGTCCAGTGTGAGTCCACCGCTCTCCGCCTCTTCTGTGTGCTGGTGTCTTCTTCTGTGTTCCTGTTTGTTGTTTGTCCAGTGTGAGTCCACTCTCCTCTGTGTGATGGTGTCTTCTTCTGTGTTCTGTGTTCTGTGTTCCTTGTTTGTTGATTGTCCAGTGTGAGTCCACCGCTCTACGCCTCTTCTGTGTGCTGGTGTCTTCTTCTTCTGTGTTCTGTGTTCCTGTTTGTTGATTGTCCAGTGTGAGGCCACTCTCTGTGTGCTGGTTTCTTCATCTTCTTCTTTTCTTCTTCTTCTTCTTCTTCTTCTTCTTCTTCTTCTTCTTCTTCTTCTTCTTCTTCTTCTTCTTCTTCTTCTTCTTCTTCTGTGTTCTGTGTTTCTGTTTGTTGATTGTCCAATGTGAGTTCACTCTCTTCTGTGTGCTGGTTTCTTTTTCTTCTTCTTCTTGTTCGTCTGTGTTCTGTGTTCCTGTTTTCTTCTTCTTTTTCTTCTTCTTCTTCTTCTTCTGTGTTCTGTGTTTCTGTTTGTTGATTGTCCAATGTGAGTTCACTCTCTTCTGTGTGCTGGTTTCTTTTTCTTCTTCTTCTTGTTCGTCTGTGTTCTGTGTTCCTGTTTTCTTCTTCTTTTTCTTCTTCTTCTTCTTCTTCTGTGTTCTGTGTTCCTGTTTGTTGATTGTCGTTGTTTTGCTGCACCAGCCCGGCCCATCGTGTCCCAGCAGCAGGACCTGCAGACGGCGGCTTTGGGTGGACCCACCACCCTGTCCTGTGACACCCTGGGTAGCCCCCAACCCGCCATCACCTGGGTCAAGAAGGAGGGGGACCTGCCTGTGTAAGTACCCTGTGTTATGGACCATACCCTGTCCTGTGACACCCTGGGTAGCCCCCAACCCGCCATCACCTGGGTCAAGAAGGAGGGGGACCTGCCTGTGTAAGTACCCTGTGTTATGGACCATACCCTGTCCTGTGGCACCCTGGGTAGCCCCCAACCCGCCATCACCTGGGTCAAGAAGGAGGGAGACCTGCCTGTGTAAGTACCCTGTATCATGGACCATACCCTGTCCTGTGGCACCCTGGGTAGCCCCCAACCCGCCATCACCTGGGTCAAGAAGGAGGGGGACCTGCCTGTGTAAGTACCCTGTATCATGGACCATACCCTGTCCTGTGGCACCCTGGGTAGCCCCCAACCCGCCATCACCTGGATCAAGAAGGAGGGGGACCTGCCTGTGCAAGTACCCTGTATCATGGACCATACCCTGTCCTGTGGCACCCTGGGTAGCCCCCAACCCGCCATCACCTGGATCAAGAAGGAGGGGGACCTGCCTGTGCAAGTACCCTGTATCATGGACCATACCCTGTCCTGTGTAAGTACCATATTTGAAAACGATGCAGCACTTTGAAGAGCAGCCTCGTTTTGAATTTGGGGGAATTTATATGTGGGTCACACCTGTCCAGAAAAAAATCAAGGGACTTAATTTTGCTGGGTCAGTGTGTCTTTAAAACCGTTTCATCGCCACTGTCGCCTCTTGGCACCACAATGATGTAATACCCATGTCACTGAAAGGCATCAAATGAGGGTCTGGTATTTAAATACCTTATGTTCTTAATTTTACAAGGTAAGGATAGGCCCTATTTTATGCATGTCACAGAGGAATCCCCAATATTGCAGACAGAATCTTTTCTCTACCCAGGTAAGTTTAATTAACGTTTTAGCTGAAAAAATGGCTGGCATTGAAAGGGTTAAAGTTGAAGTTTAATGAAATCCTCCATGCCCCAATACTAGGGGTGAAAGAATAATGAAATCTTGAATCTTGTGTGTGTGTTCGTAACAGAGAGCACCGCATTGAGAACAACGGAGGGCTGTACATCCCGCGGGTGAGGGAGGAGGACGCCGGAGTGTACGAGTGTCACGCCAGCAACAACCTGGGCAAGGCCGTGCTGCCCGTCGTCCTGGTCATTGGAGGTCAGCGGGCAGCCGCACGTCTTATCCTTGGGTCTAGGCCACTTCTTCCTCCCCCTCCCCCCCTGTACATTTGCCCCCAGACATTTCCCCCCTGCCATTTTTCTCCTGGACATTAGCCCCCGGCCATTTGCCCCCCCTGACCATTTTCCCACAGACATTTGCCCCCCTGACCATTTTCCCACAGACATTTGCCCCCCCTGACCATTTGCCCACAGACATTTGACCCCCCCCCCCCCCCTTGACCATTTTCCCACAGACATTTGCCCCCCCCCTGACCATTTTCCCACAGACATTTGCCCCCCCCCCCCCCCCCCCCCTTGACCATTTTCCCACAGACATTTGCCCCCCCTGACCATTTGCCCACAGACATTTGCCCCCCCCCCCTTGACCATTTTCGCACAGACATTTGCCCCCCCCCTGACCATTTTCCCACAGACATTTGCCCCCTGGTCTTGTTGCCCCCTGGACGCTTCCCACTGACTCCTCCCCGACATCCCTCCCCCCCCAGACATTTCCCCCCTGTTATATTTATTTACCATCGTATATTCCCCGCCCGCTTTTCTCCAGTTGTTCCCCAAGGATTGTTGTAAAATGTATTAGCCTGTGCTCCCTGTCTGTCTCTCTCATGCTTTCTCTGTTTGTGTCTCTGTCTGTTTGTTTGTCTCTCTCTCTCTCTCTCTCTCTCTCTCTCTCTCTCTCTCTCTCTCTCTCTCTCTCTCTCATAGAACTAAGCAAGAGGTGGACGGATGATGGTTTATTGTCTAACCAAAAGACATAATTTCAAATCACATAAAAAAGAAGTTGACGAACTTGGAAAAAGACATACATTGCTGAAGCCTAGATAGTATAATATTTGAAATATAAATCATTGATGCTTTGTTGTGTTCGTGTGTGTGTGTGTGATGTTTTGATTTTGCTTATGTTTTTCTGTCAGTCTGGCCATTTCTTTGTACGTCTGTCATATGTCTCAATTTCATTATTTTTCTGATAAACCTTTGGACAGAGAAAGAAGAGAGAGATGGAGAGACAGAGAATGAGAGAGAGAGAAAGAAAGAGACAAACAGACAGAGAGAGACAGAGACAGAAGGGAGCACAGGGCATAAATATAATAGGGGGGGGGGGGGGGTAGGACAGTACATGGATGGAGCACAGTTGTGTACTTTGATCATTTTCTGTGCAGTGTAGGATAGCAGGACAGTACATAGATGGAGGTCAGTTGTGTACTTTGTATCATTTTCTGTGCAGTGTAGGATAGCAGGACAGTACATAGATGGAGGTCAGTTGTGTACTTTGTATCATTTTCTGTGCAGTGTAGGATAGCAGGACAGTACATGGATGGAGCACAGTTGTGTACTTTGATCGTTTTCTGTCGCAGCCTTCGTGCCATACTTCCCGCAGAACCCCAACTCGTACATGAGCTTCGCGCCGCTGCGTGATGTCTACATCGACCTGGACATCCTGCTGTCGTTCCGCCCCGAGGCCACGGACGGCACCATCCTCTACAACGGGCAGTACGTCAACGAGCTGCGCGACCAGAGCGGGGACTTTGTCTGCTTCGGCCTCAACGGGGCCTACCCCGAGTTCCGCTTCGACGTGGGCTCCGGCCCCGCCATCATCCGGGGCCAGACCCCCCTGCAGCTGAATCGCTGGCACACCGTGCAGCTCAAGAGGCAGAAGAAGAACGGTGAGGGGCACGGAAAAAGGGTTGCAGGGTTCAACGGCCAACTTATGACAATAATTTGACCGACAGGGGGCAGTCAAGCCGGTAGGGGCTTAGCGCATGATATTCTTAGTTGGGCGTAGTGAGAGGGAGAGGGAGATGAGGCGATCAAATTATCGTCCTAAGTTGCCCATTGCTCGAACCTTTTGTACATTGTGAAATAGATTGACTCGAATCTTACCAGTACCGCGTTGTATGTTTATAGGGTTCTTTGGGGGGAAAAAATGAGCACAAGCCATTTAAAGTATGCTTTAAACGTGGGTGCAACTTTTCCTGGTATACAAGGATTTCCTGTTTTTGAATTTTACCAGAAAAGGAAGTTCCTTTTTTTTTTTATTTGTCAAACAAGATCTTTGTGTGTCTTTTTCAAACACTACAAATAAGCATTTGTATAAATTGTGGAAAAAGCAAACTAAAACACCTTCATAAATCTATTTTTGCTTCAGCTGCAGGGGTACAATGCCCCTGGACCCCGACCTTTCAGGGTTTTTTCATTTTGTGTAGCTGCACCCATGTTTAAAGAATGCATCATGAAGTGTACACACAGTGTGTTATCATTAGCAATATATACAATTAAAATGTAATTTTCATAAGGCAAGCAAATAATGGTTTTCATTTGGAAGGGATCCAAAATATGTGAAAGCTTGTGGTGACTTGGAGAGGGTGGGGGTTTGGGGGTAGGGTGGGGGTGAATACATGAATGCGAGGATAGAAATGGTGAGAAAGAGGGCAGTTCTTAATGTTTTGATCGTCGCTTGTATCGACCCTATGTTCATCTTCTTGCGACGCATGATTTGTTATCCATTTTTCATTAGTTTTGTTTCCACTTTTAATGCACGCAAATGTGTTTCCTTGCTTGTACGAGACCACACTGTAATTTCACCTAAAGTGATAATAAAGTATTTTTGAGTTTTGATTATCAACATTTTTGTAATCATTTGCACGTTTAACAACTGAGTCAATATCAAAACTTTTTTTTTTTAAAAGCGAATGTTGTTAAAAGTGATGACTGCATGACACAATGCTGATTGCCGTGGCTGCAGGCACCCTGCTGGTGAACGATGAGCCCCCCTACTACGGAGAGGCCCCCGGGCGTTTTGTGGGCATGGACATCGTGCAGCCCATGTACCTGGGAGGGGTGCCCAACTACGCCGAGATCCCCAGAGCTGCCGGAGTCAGCCAAGGATTTGTCGGTACGTGCCTGTGAAATAATAAACACCAGTAACACTGATCCTGTAGTGGGGTTTCTGTTCGGATAGGGTTGGTATTTGTTTATTTATACAGTGAACCTCCCTATTAAGACCTTGAATTTCACTGAGTTGAACTTAGAGAGTTGAACTAGAAAGGTCAGCGTAACTCGGGCAGAACAAGTGTGGGCAAATTAGTAGTCTAGTATAGAGAACAAACACTTGTGGCAAATGCCCTATTAAGACCTTCACAATAAGGCATTTGCTGCGTACCAGCCACCTTGAATTTCACTGAGTTGTGGATGATTGTTCAAGGTTCCACTCTAGATGATTATTGTATTAAAATATGCGCTTTTCTGACGGTTATTTATCTGAATTCAGGGGGTTTGTTTGTTTTGTTACGATGAGGGCAGCTTTATTTAATCTCTTGTCTACTTATTTGTTGCCAGAAGTCTTCAGAATAAGGACCTCCTGGCATTAACAGACAGTTTTGTGGGTGCGTGTGCCTGTGCCCCAAACCTGAATGGGGCTTTATGCTACTTGCCGACACGAAAGGGCGATAAATTTAGGCCCAAACTGCACACACCACCTAGTGATGAGTTAGGGGCTGATCATTTTTTGTGGCTGTATACTACTAGTTCCTGACAGGCAAGGGTGATAATCTTAAGTAGGTGGCATTGAGCAGGTACAACAGGCATCCCCCTGAACCTGTCACTACTGTTGACTGTTTCAACAGGTAGCATAGGGCAGGTACAACTGAAGGGCATTCCACAGGTAGCATAGGGCAGGTACAACAGGCATTCCCCTGAACATGTCACTACTGTTGACTGTTTCAACAGGTAGCATAGGGCAGGTACAACTGAAGGGCATTCCACAGGTAGCATAGGGCAGGTACAACAGGCATTCCCCTGAAACTGTCACTACTGTTGACTGTTTCAACAGGTAGCATAGGGCAGGTACAACTGATGGGCAATCCACAGGTAGCATAGGGCAGGTACAACAGGCATTCCCCTGAACCTGTCACTACTGTTGACTGTTTCCACAGGTAGCATAGGGCAGGTACAACAGGCATCCCCCTGAACCTGTCACTGCTGCTGACTGTTTCCACAGGTAGCAAAGGGCAGGTACAACTGATGGGCATTCCACAGGTAGCATAGGGCAGGTACAACAGGCATTCCCCTGAACATGTCACTACTGCTGACTGTTTCCACAGGTAGCATAGGGCAGGTACAACTGAAGGGCATTCCACAGGTAGCATAGGGCAGGTACAACAGGCATCCCCCTGAACCTGTCACTACTGTTGACTGTTTCCACAGGTAGCATAGGGCAGGTACAACAGGCATCCCCCTGAACCTGTCACTACTGTTTCCACAGGTAGCATAGGGCAGGTACAACAGGCACCACCCTCAACCTGTCACTACTGTTTCCACAGGTAGCATAGGGCAGGTACAACAGACATCCCCCTGAACCTGTCACTACTGTTTCCACAGGTAGCATAGGGCAGGTACAACAGGCATTCCCCTCAACCTGTCACTACTGTTTCCACAGGTAGCATAGGGCAGGTGCAACAGGCATCCCCCTCAACCTGTCACTACTGTTTCCACAGGTAGCATAGGGCAAGTACAACAGGCACCCCCCTCAACCTGTCACTACTGTTTCCACAGGTAGCATAGGGCAGGTACAACAGGCATCCCCCTGAACCTGTCACTACTGTTTCCACAGGTAGCATAGGGCAGGTACAACAGGCATCCCCCTCAACCTGTCACTACTGTTTCCACAGGTAGCATAGGGCAGGTACAACAGGCATCCCCCTCAACCTGTCACTACTGTTTCCACAGGTAGCATAGGGCAGGTACAACAGGCACCCCCCTCAACCTGTCACTACTGTTTCCACAGGTAGCATAGGGCAGGTACAACAGGCACCCCCCTCAACCTGTCACTACTGTTTCCACAGGTAGCATAGGGCAGGTAGAACAGGCATTCCCCTCAACCTGTCACTACTGTTTCCACAGGTAGCATAGGGCAGATGCAACAGGCATCCCCCTCAACCTGTCACTACTGTTTCCACAGGTAGCATAGGGCAGGTGCAACAGGCATCCCCCTCAACCTGTCACTACTGTTTCCACAGGTAGCATAGGGCAGGTGCAACAGGCATCCCCCTCAACCTGTCACTACTGTTTCCACAGGTAGCATAGGGCAGGTACAACAGGCATCCCCCTCAACCTGTCACTACTGTTTCCACAGGTAGCATAGGGCAGGTACAACAGGCATCCCCCTCAACCTGTCACTACTGTTTCCACAGGTAGCATAGGGCAGATGCAACAGGCATCCCCCTCAACCTGTCACTACTGTTTCCACAGGTAGCATAGGGCAGGTACAACAGGCACCCCCCTCAACCTGTCACTACTGTTTCCACAGGTAGCATAGGGCAAGTACAACAGGCACCCCCCTGAACCTGTCACTACTGTTTCCACAGGTAGCATAGGGCAGGTGCAACAGGCATCCCCCTCAACCTGTCACTACTGTTTCCACAGGTAGCATAGGGCAGGTACAACAGGCATCCCCCTCAACCTGTCACTACTGTTTCCACAGGTAGCATAGGGCAGGTACAACAGGCATCCCCCCCCCTCAACCTGTCACTACTGTTTCCACAGGTAGCATAGGGCAGGTGCAACAGGCACCACCCTCAACCTGTCACTACTGTTTCCACAGGTAGCATAGGGCAGGTGCAACAGGCACCCCCCTCAACCTGTCACTACTGTTTCCACAGGTAGCATAGGGCAGGTACAACAGGCATCCCCCCCCCTCAACCTGTCACTACTGTTTCCACAGGTAGCATAGGGCAGGTGCAACAGGCACCACCCTCAACCTGTCACTACTGTTTCCACAGGTAGCATAGGCAGACCTGCCTACTGCTACGATTTGGCCGTAGCAGCTACGAAAAATAAAGCTTTGCTACGGAGCTACGGCAACCTTAACGTTGCTACGGAAAAAACAAATTGCCGCCGCATTTTATTTTTGCTTATGCCGTTCCCAGTTTTGTCGGTTTCTAAGAGCAGACGCCGTGTCATGCGCGATAACCTAGTCACTTCCGTTTTTATGAAAGTGACTGCGCATGCGTTCTTATTACTTTCTCTGAAAAAAATGGCGGACTCCAGCAGCAGTAGCGATTCGGGAGATGTTTCAAACGAAAAAACCCGAACCAAAACCAGAAAACGAAAATCATCTGGCACACCATCTTGTTCTAAGAAAAAACATCGGCCTGCCGCACAAGTTTTTAAAATAGCTTACACGGAGGAGTGGCCTTGCATCGTCAGAACCATGCTCGCTGCAGTGCAACCTCTGCCATGCGGACTTCTCTGTGAATCATGGCGGTAGAGACGATTGCCGTCAACACGTTCAATCGGCGAAACATAAGCAGTGCGTTTCGGCTCAGAAAAAGAACAAATCGATTGCCGTTGTTTGTGGATGCTACGGAAAAATTTGCCATGCTACTGAAAATTGATGGCTGGGCAACTGATTGGGAAAATTCCAAGTAGGCAGGTCTGCATAGGGCAGGTACAACAGGCACCACCCTCAACCTGTCACTACTGTTTCCACAGGTAGCATAGGGCAGGTGCAGCTGAAGGGCATTCCCCTCAACCTGTCACTACTGTTTCCACAGGTAGCATAGGGCAGGTGCAGCTGAAGGGCATTCCCCTCAACCTGTCACTACTGTTTCCACAGGTAGCATAGGGCAGGTACAACAGGCACCCCCCTCAACCTGTCACTACTGTTTCCACAGGTAGCATAGGGCAGGTGCAGCTGAAGGGCGTTCCCCTCAACCTGTCACTACTGTTTCCACAGGTAGCATAGGGCAGGTAGAACAGGCATTCCCCTCAACCTGTCACTACTGTTTCCACAGGTAGCATAGGGCAGGTGCAGCTGAAGGGCATTCCCCTCAACCTGTCACTACTGTTTCCACAGGTAGCATAGGGCAGGTGCAGCTGAAGGGCATCCCCCTCAACCTGTCACTACTGTTTCCACAGGTAGCATAGGGCAGGTGCAGCTGAAGGGCATTCCCCTCAACCTGGGTGCGGCGGCCATTGACCTGTACGGGGTGGAGCAGTACGACGCCTGCCAGGACTCGCCCTGCTTCAACGGCGGCCGCTGCCAGCCCTCCAACAACGCCAACGGCTTCACCTGTCTCTGTCCCCGGGGGTTCGCCGGCTATCGCTGCGAGCGGATGGGCTTCAGGTGCTACCCAGGTAAGTCTTTGTTTTGTTTTAACTTTGCCAGAACAAACTTGGAAAATAGTGCGTATTTAGCAAAACGCTAACTGCGGATATGTTTGCCGAAAGCTTTCCCTTGTTGAAACACTGACAAACGGAATTTGGAAAAAGTACTGTATCAAATTTTACACAAATTTCTGATTTGGTTATTATAGTTTCTTACTATTTTATTAGTCATACAGTAAAGTGCAGGGCTCTCAGTCTGGGGAAAAAGTAATGCCTTATAGTCAGCAAAATGCGGTAGGTTTATTTGTCAGAGTGCTAACACTGTAACAGCAGATGTTTTAAGAATGCATCACATTATTGCCATGCAAATGATTAAGCCATTCTCAGGGTTTGATCTAAATAGGAGCTTAGAAGATTGTGAAAGCGACATGTTTGATTCTACACAAGCTGGTATGTTCGTGAAGTAATATGTTTGTAAGTCTGTTGTTGAACTATAGCAGACTTTTTACTGTCTACTAGACACCCCATAAAATCTCATGGTAGCAACATTCATGCTTGAGCATCATCATCATGAAATATTGAAGATCCAAATTACTGTATTTACGGACTGCAAGGCGTCACCTGATTATAAGGTGCGCGCCCCAAATTTTACCAAAAATTCATATTTTGTTATTATAGTTTCTTACTACATTATCAGTCGCATTATAAGGCGCAGGGGTCTCAGTCTAAGAAAAAGTATCGCCTTATTGGCCAATGCAAAGAACACCTTTTGCAAGAGTGAATGCCCTTGGTGGGTGGGGGAAGATGGTTGAGTACTGACCAAACAAGGGAATAACTCTCGCCAATAACCCTATTTGAGGCCACTTAATGGCTGCCTTTTGCAAGAGTGAATGCCCTTTTGGATACTGATCAACAAGGGCTTAACTCTTGCCATCAAGGGCGTTAATAACCCTACTTGCAGTGGCCAATAGTCCTTAACATACGGTAAAGAAAAAGAAATGCATGTAAACCAACAAAATTGGAGTCGTTGAAACTTTTGTAGGGCCATGCGGAAACTTTGTAAGCTGTACATTTGTAGAAGATGGTACTTTTACCTGTTTTATGTGCAACATTGAGAACAGAAGGTATGATCTTCAGGTGCGTGCGGGGAGGGTCGGTGCTACGACTTCCCCGATGGCTCGGGCTTCCAGTGCATCTGTCCCAGAGGGTTCGCCAGGGAGGGCTGCCTCACAGGTCAGTAAGATTGGCTTTACTCATTCTCATCGCAACGATTTTGAATTGTTAAAAAAACCTCACAAATCACTCCAGCCATACACACAAACAAAACATACATAAACAAAAGGAGAAATGAAAGAAGATTACAGTTTTTTTTACTTCAGGTTTAGACATAGGGAAGTGGCAGATAAGATGTTTTTATATATAGACTTTATATAGAAAAACTCCGACACCGATTGGTTCCCTCACAACAAACCACTACAAAAGCAAAGTCAGAGGCAACATTGTGGTCAGAGGGAGCGAAGCGAGTTTAGAAGTGTCCAAGGTATGGTGTGCACACAGATTGACATCCCTTGAAACAAATGCATCAAATTGACAGCTATCTATTAATTCCGGACATATATGACTTGAATGAGTTAACTACTATTAATTTCCCTAAAGTATTGTAAATCCCATCCCCATAACATGGACGTTGTGGTCTTAATGCATTAAACTTTGTGAATATCTTTAAGACGTTAGGCCTCTGTTGCTTTTAATGTAAAGAAGTAGTGTTTTACATAAAGAAGTATTCTACTCTTGTCTTATGATCCTTCTTCATCCTTCTGTATCCAACCACGGACTGAACTATAAAACTTCCCAGCGTGCAACAAGTTGGAAAATTCATCATTAAAACAATTGGCAAAGGTAAAGATGTGCCACCCCCCCTGCATTTCTCGGTTAATTCTATTTTTCCGTTTTTGCCTTTCTTACCATACATAAAGCTGTATTTTAGGAACATATTGAGCTAATAACCTTTTTGGAATACTAACCCTAACCCTAACCCTAGCCCTAAGCCTAACCCTACCCCCCACTATGTACTGCAGTACACCGCGATTTGTCACAGTTGTGGTTCGTTGCGTTTTTCCATCTTATAGGGTGGGGGGTAGGGTTAGGGTTAGGGCTAGGGTTAGGGTTAGGGTTAGTATTCCAAAAAGGTTATTAGCTAAAAATGTTCCTAAAATACAGCTTTATGTATGGTAAGAAAGGCAATAACGGAAAAATAGAATTCACCGAGATAGGTAGGGGGGGTGGCACATCTTGACCTTTACCAAACAATTCACCGTAAAACAAATACTGAGTTCGTATAAATGTTCAGTATTATTATTAAAACAAATGGTTGTTCAGTGCTGACGGTGGTGGACCCAGCCTTCAACAAGACGTCCTTCATTTCGTACCCGACCATCGAGAACGGCCTGCTGTCGGTGAGCCTCAAGCTGATGTTCAAGCCGCGCAGCAGGGACGACGGCATCATCCTCTACAACGCGCAGCAGGAGGACGGTCGCGGGGATTTCGTTGCCGTCATCATGAAGGACGGATTTGTCGAGTTCAGATTTGATACCGGGAAAGGTAAGTCTGGGACAGACTTTCTTGTCTTTCCCCCACTATTATTCATTCTTGGAATGAGGCTTAATACTACCCCTTGCTGACACGAAAGGAGGCCCGAACTGCCAATGCCCCCTGGTGATGAGTCAGGAGCAGATAATTTTCTGTGGCTATATACTACTAGTTCCTGACAGGTGATGAAAATGATGTTTTGCGTCCTCTCGGTCATAGACACATATGGGACATTTGTAAATACAAAGATGGTGGGAACAATACTGGCTGCAATGCCCGGAGGCAGTGCAACACCAGTAAAGTCCCGAGTTTTTAACAATATAGATAGGTGTAGCGGTAACCACGCCTCGGTTAAACCTCATCAGCTATGGTACCGCCACGAATTATACAGTGTATTTATTACTTCCTGACAGGCAAGGGCGATAATCTTAAGTAGGTGGCGTTCGCATCTCGGGTCACGAGATAGGGGCAGAGAATGTTCGGTATAAAGCCTCGTTGAAGTCTGTTCAGTGCAAAGATGTTTTAAGGTGTGCACAATTCTTCTTCCTCTTCTTCGATCGCTCAGACAGTTTCCTGTCAATTATGATCGCAGATGCATCATGCTGCCGTTATGCGCGTAACTAAGAAATAATTAGGCCCAGCATGTCCGACTTCGGCTGGAGGAATCTTTTTGGGAGGAATCCTTTTGTAAGCGTTTCTTGAAAAAAGGCAGGAGAATGGACCGGAAAGGCAGAAAGATAGTAGATGACAGTAAGCAAAGGGAAAAGGCAGAGTCAAAGAGAGTGACAGGTTAGAGGAAGTTACAAGCACAGAACTTCCAGAAGGTGGGGGATCTATTTATACAAAAGACCCCCCCGGTATCCCCATGGGTGTGTGTGTGCACAATGTTTGTGTGGTGTGTGTGTGTATGTGTGCACAATGTTTGTGTGTGTATGTGTGCACAATGTTTGTGTGGTGTGTGTGTGTGCACAATGTTTGTGTGGTGTGTGTGTGTGTGTGTATGTGTGCACAATGTTTGTGTGTGTATGTGTGCACAATGTTTGTGTGTGTGTGTGTGCACACAATGTTTGTGTGTGTGTGCGCACAATGTTTGTGTGTGTGTGTGTGTGTGCACAATGTTTGTGTGGTGTGTGTGTGTATGTGTGCACAATGTTTGTGTGGTGTGTATGTGTGCACAATGTTTGTGTGTGTGTGTGCACAATGTTTGTGTGGTGTGTGTGTGTGTGTATGTGTGCACAATGTATGTGTGTGTGTGTGTGTGTGCACAATGTTTGTGTGGTGTGTGTGTGCACAATGTTTGTGTGGTGTGTGTGTGCACAATGTTTGTGTGGTGTGTATGTGTGCACAATATTTGTGTGTGTGTGTGTGTGTGCACAATGTTTGTGTGGTGTGTGTGTGTGTATGTGTGCACAATGTTGTGTGTGTGTGTGTGTGTGTGTGTGTGTGTGTGCACAATGTTTGTGGTGTGTGTGTGCACAATGTTTGTGTGGTGTGTGTGTGTGTGTGCACAATGTTTGTGTGGTGTGTGTGTGTGTGTGCACAATGTTTGTGTGGTGTGTGTGTGTGTGTGTGCACAATGTTTGTGTGGTGTGTGTGTGTGCACAATGTTTGTGTGGCGTGTGTGTGTGTGCACAATGTTTGTGTGGTGTGTGTGTGTGTGTGTGTGCACAATGTTTGTGTGGTGTGTGTGTGTGCACAATGTTTGTGTGGTGTGTGTGTGTGCACAATGTTTGTGTGGTGTGTGTGTGTGCACAATGTTTGTGTGGTGTGTGTGTGTGTGTGTGTGCTAGTTGTGGATGTATGTTGCTGGGCGACTTTTGTTTTGTTGTTGACATACCCTGGCTTAAGCGGGCGACAGACTATGCGACTGCCTCATATGACTCGATCAGGTCGTGACGTAGATCAAATTTTGTTTCCCGCACAGAAGAGGTCACAAGCCATCTGACTCGATCAGACTCGATCAGCTCGATTTAGAACCCGCCCTATTCGGCCCTGTCACCTGACTGGGGCCGACTGAGTCAGACCGATCGAGCAGGATGGTATGCAAATGAGGTGAAGCGTCACGACCTGATCGAGTCACATGAGGCAGTCACATAGTCTGTCGCCGGCTTGAGAGACTCCAGAGATCTTCCCAACAGCCGAAGCACTTGGATACTATGGTACAAGTGCATTATCTATTGATGAGAGCATTACCTGCGTGACTTTTTTATTACCCCGCCACATGAGCAGTCACACACGTTATGTTCTCATGCCTAGCTGGTGCGTGAGTATCATAGTGTTCAAGTGCTTCGGCTGATTGGGATGATCCCTGGTGTCTTTAAGCCAGGGTATGACAACAACAAAACCAACAACTGTTGTTGTTGTTTTCGTTCCCCAGCTTAAACGCTCTGGGGGCACACCCAGTGCCATGTGAACATTTTACATGGCCTTGGGTGGGAAGATAACGTGTATGGCTGCTTTTAAAGGACCCCGCCACATGGGCAGCCATACTCCGACTTCAGAGGGGAACCAACAAGTGTTATTGTTAAACATTTCAGGGCCAGCCATTCTGCGCAGTCGTCAGCAGATCCCGATCAACGAGTGGGCCATGGTGATGGCTGACCGCAAGGGCCGCGACGGAATGTTGATTGTCAACAACGAGGACCCTGTCAATGGTAGGTGGCCTCTGGCCTCTGACGTCTACTGTCATTTGTCTCTTCAGTCATTTAGCTCAGTAGTTGTCTTCCTTTCCAGGGATGATTTTTGTGTTTGTTTGTTTGTTTGTTAAGGAAACATGCACTAGTGCCAATCGCTGTAGTCATCTATCTCAAAAGTTTGTGTTTTCTTTTCAGGGCTGTTTCTCTCTTTACGCAGACCTGTTTACTCTACTCTTTTCGAGTAGTATGCTACTCAATTTGGACCTCTACTTTTCAAAATTGAAAATAATGCTCTAATTACTAATTTTCCATGAACATTGTTTGATGGTTTAATGAAGAGGACTACTCATTTCACACCAAAACTACTCATTTCAGCTATCCAGACTACTCAAGACTTGTGTAGGGGGTAAACAGGTCTGTTTACGAGACACCATAGTCTTCTAGCTGTACTGTTAGTGGTCATCGAAGGCTGTTTCTGTGTGTGCGAGACGCAAATTTAGATCTAGTCTGTTTGCTGTTTTTTGGGGGGTGGGGGTGTTTCTTTGGGAAGACAAACACAACTGCCTTTAAGCATAGTCATCTAGCTCAACAGTTTGTGTTTTTTTCACTTTTTTCCCCGTTCTTTACAAAACGCATACAAACTCCTATAGCATTATTACATAGTCATCTAGTTCTACTATTTGTGGATTCCAAGCGCTGCTTTTTGTTTGTTTGTTTGTTTGTTGGACTTTTGTAAAAGTTTGTTTTGGTTGACACAACGCATCACATTTAGCTCTACAGTTTGTGCTTTCAGGATTGTTTTTGTTTAGAAGACAATTGCCAGTTGCTGTAGAATTCTAGCTTTATACTTTGTGTGCTTTTTCAGACTCTTTTTTTAATTTTAAAATCTTGAGTACTATTCAGTTTTTGTGTACATGTACATATGCTATTTGCATGCATTTTGTAGAATGTAAAACAAAGTATAGACGGTGTGAGAAAGTACTCATAACAACAGAAATACAGGAGCACCATTCTTCTAAGGTTATACAGAGAGAGATTTGCAAGGAAATCCAAAATGCATTTGTACAGTGGAACCTCCCTAATAAGACCTCCCATTATAAGACTCCCTCCCATAAGACCTACTTCTTTGAGACATTGCCCTTCTTTGTAAGTGTTAACATTGCCTCTCTTATAAGACCCCTCCCTTATAAGACCTCAATCTATTCTAACCATACTGACCAACACTCAAAACAATAGCAGAAACATCTCAATTTGGAAACCAATGCCCAAGCAACATAAAAACGAAAATAGCAAAGGGACCGCAACTCTCCTTGCCGGAAGCCTGCTTACTCCCCTTTTGCTTCCGGTCATGCGGTCCATTTGACCTGTCAGCGTCACTTTTTCATTTGGGGTGATTTTTGAAGGTCTTATAAGGGAGGTTCCACTGTATTTGCTTCCTAGTTTCTCATTGGTATTTCAGTGCAGTTTTTTCGTTGGTTGTTACAGCGTGGCAACAGCACTTTGTAGCGTTAATGATGCCAGGCTGGGGTGTCATGAATGAAGAATAACTCTGCACACTTATCTTAACCCGTGTTTCACATGTGTGTATTTCACTGTACCCGTTAATCAGTTTATTATGGAGCTGTCATTGGTGAGTTAACTCGCTCGGGACGATTGAGCCGGCTCCGGCTCATGGCCTGCACAACCGTTTAGGACGAATGAACTGGGTCGGGCTAATGAGAGTTTTCCAGAGGTTTTGATTTCTGGAGGTAACCAGCTTTCAAGAGTCAGGTCATAATCTATGTTTAGTTTGCTTTGACCTTTCTTCTCTTAAGATTAACCAATCATTGCTCTCAGTTTTTGGGGTGGTTTTTTTTAGGGGGGGGTTGTCAGAGATCAGAATGTGAAATTTCCCTTCTTTCTGTGTGTAATCTGTTTTCGTCAATAGAAGTCAAATGACAAAGGTACGGAATCTGATATTTTATGTATTAGGTATTAGGTACTTTATAGTCACAGAGGCGTCTCTGTGAAATTCGGGTTGCTCCCACCTGGAGAGAGTATCGCAGCCAGAGGCGCGCCAGCCACCATCACTTTAGCGCATGGTGTTGGTAATCTTCTGAAAATATCAGTCCCTAAATTTACATAACTTTATTTGTGGTGATGGTGTTTTCAAATCTAATCAAATATGGCCCGTCCTAAACGGTTGTAAGGGGAAGCAACCAGCCAGTGCTGAAGTTAGAGACAGAGAGCACCTCGTTGGACGTTGTTTTTTTTTCTCTCTTTAATACATGAACCTTTACAGCAATTTGACTCTTTTTAAAGCATCTTTTTTTTCTGATTAATACAGTACACAGCGATGCACATGCACACACAAAACCAGTTATTGTTAATAATATGAAATCGCATAAGAAGGTATTGACATTGAAACTATTGCATTACAAGTTTCCTTTTATAGTTCGCAAGACCTACTTACAATTTATGGAGAAAGGTTTCAGCGGTACCGAGTCACATAATGACAGCTTCAGTATGATTGCATGACGTGCACTGCAGACGTACTGCCTCGTGTGACCAGCTGCAAGATTGAAAGGGTTAACAGTGTTGTCACCCGTCTTCCGTAAATGTTCCTAGGAATACTTGAATAGAAATTTGTTTGTTTTTTCTGTGGGAAGAAATTCAGAAAACTAATTAAGCGTGACAGTAACTAGTGAAGATTCTCACGTCATCAGAAATTAGCCGCAATGGCAGCAGGTTGAGAAGAATCGTCCCTCGTATGAATGTTTCAAGTTGTAATTGTTTCCTCCTCCCCCCTCCCTCCTCCCCTCCCTACTTTGAGAGGGAAAGGCTATGCCCAGGTTTTAACACAGCTAAATGACCGCCTGTTTCGTGTGTGTGTGTTTATTTGGTTGGGTTGTTAGGCGTTTTGTATGGATTTGCGTCCTTTTAATGGTCATTTATACGACAAATACATGTATTAGTCTTTCGATATGTAGGCATCTTAATATTCACTCTTTTTTTTATACGTCATCTGTTGTACGTCGAGAAACTCGTCTCCTGTAATTGTAAAGCTCATCGTTGATCCTTCTTGACAAGATCAGGCACGAAAATGAAGCGATTCCGATTTTGTGGCAACACATTGTCAATTTTACCCAAATTAAAACACTGTCTTTCAACCAACATGACCTTGCACTGGTCTCTGATGGTAAGCTTCTGCTATGATCTGTGACAGTTGTGTCCATATATAAATGGGTGAGGTTTTGTCTTTGCACAGTGTTTGAGAGAGTTATCGACAAACCCTACCCCTTCCCACCCCCCACCCCTCCATCCTATGGCAACTGGCGTAGCTCTCTGTGATTGACTGTCAAGACTCTGATCAGACATTGTGCCTTTGAAAATCTCGCCCATTTGTGGTGACAACTTTGTATTCATTTAGCCAGCCACGCACTGTTTTGATTGCTTGAATGCGGTGAATTAATGTGTGGGTATTCACCTTGTGTGTACACAGCGTGAACAAATATAATCTACAATGCACTGTATTTATTTTTGTTTTGTTTGTTGGTTTTTAGCTGCTCTTGTACAGCAATTGTTTCTTCAGATATAAAGATGCTGCATGAGGCTGATGTCAGATCAGTTTTGCGTTTTCCAGATATTATATATATAAAGTTAAAGTAATTTTCTTTCTTAGGTTCACAAACACATACGTTGGACACAAAAAAAGTTTTATCAAAGCAAGCTATATATATATAAGAGGAAAGATTAATGGTGTGTTTGTTTTTTCTTCTTCAATTCTTGTACGCTTATATATATATTAGAAAGAGAGATTTTGAGTTAAAATCTCAGTATACTGTATACTGCTGTTCACTGTGCCTCTGATCTAAAGGACTTGAAAGTTGGAACATTTGAAAGGCAAAAACTTAAAATTTTGATAAAAACTTTTTGTCCAAATGTCTTTATATATATATAAAGAAAACTTCAGGGCTTGTTTTTTTTCTTTCTCCCGTTTAGTTAGACGTTAGAGTGCTAGTTTGCGTGTGTGTGGGTGTTTTTTTCTATGAGGCTAAAGAGTGTTGTGTTTCCAGATATAAAGAAAACTTCAGTGCTTGTTTTTTTTCTTTCTCCCATTTAGTTAGACGGTCAGAGTGCTAGTTTGCGTGTGTGTGGGTGTTTTTTTTCTATGAGGCTAAAGAGTGTTGTGTTTGGTTTTTTCTTTTTTTGTCCCTCCCAGAACAAGTTGACTCCTACTACGACCCCTACTCTAGAAGAGATAGAGGGGATGTATATGATAGAGGTATTTACTCCCTGTTGCTATGCTACGTGTCGCCATTGAACCGCTCTCTTGTCAAACACTTTCCCTCTCAATTCACAGGCCTTGCTCTCTTTCCTTTCCTGATGTTCTCAGTGAATTGTTGGCTGTTTTCTTTCCCTTACTTTCTCTCTTTCTCCTTTTTTCGTTTTGCTGTGAATGTTGACTCACCTCTTTTAATGCTCTGGCTTGGCTCGGATTGGCTTGGATTTGGGGCTATCCGTT
>CM065698.1:13728177-13800677 GCA_017654935.2 Phymorhynchus buccinoides | reverse complement strand
ATTTACGTTTCATACTTTTATTTAATATTTTTATTTTACACGGTGGACGACAAGTTTCCATGTGCGTTGTGCAATGCCAATGGACAATAAAGAAACGTATATGTCTGACGATGACATTGTCTTGATTACTGCCCAGGGTCTGCCAGCGGCACGACGGTGGGATTGAACCTGAAGCGCCCTCTGTACCTGGGCGGGGTGGACCCCGCGGAGTCCCTGTCATCCAACGTGGGTGCCAACCTGGGCTTCGTGGGCTGCATCGCCGAGGTCAGTTAAGTTCAGTTACAGAGTTCCTTTCGGTATTAGGTATTAGGTACGTTATAGTCACAGAGGCGTATCTGTGAAATTCGGGTTGCTCCCACCTGGAGAGCGCGTCGCAGATCCCCTTTTTTTTTTTCATGCGATGTTTGTGTAACTGATGAGGAAGGAAGGTGGGGGGGGGGGGGTAAATTTTGATTAAATGACAACTTTTTCGTTACCACTGGGTTTAACGTGTGCTAAGTGCATGGGCACACAGGACTTCAGTTTATCGTCTCATCCGAAAGACTCCACGTTCAATGCCTAGTGCAAAGTGAGAGGAAAAATCCCCTGTACCCAGATTCGAACTCGGGTTTACTCGACACAAGGCGAACACTTTACCTTTGTGCCACTCTACACCACTATGTTGTTTTGTGCCCTACAGCTGAGAGTGGACAGCACGGAGGTTGACCTGATGGGCGACGCGGTTGAGAGCGTCAACATCGCCGACTGTGGTGACCGCAGCAAGTGTGACCGCAGCCCCTGCCAGAATGGGGCCATCTGCCAGGACCTCTCCATGACGGAGTACCGCTGCTTGTGCCCCGAGTCCCACACCGGTCAGTCCACAGGGAGAGCAAGTGTGCGCACGAGTCAGTAGTGTTAAAGGTGGCTCCTGACATGAGTTTTTTTGCAAGAAACGCTACGAGATCACCAGAAAGACAGCCTTTTCAAGGATCGGAACACTCACTTTGCTCTGGTTTCCTAGAAATTAAGCCGTCAAAACAGTGATTCCTCCTTGGCGGAGATGCCGGAGAGAGTAGCCATTTTGGATGGGGTCACTCATTGTGGCTGAAGCGTTTCCTTTGTTGAGAGCGAAATACCTTTAGTGAAACTGTATAACATTTTAAAAAAAGAAAGAAAAAAAAGGCTTGTATTGCGAAAATTTCGTGCAAACGATTTGGCGGCCATTAGAAAAGAGACGGCACGCGCCTTCTCTTTGTGTGAAAGAATTTGACTTCCAGCACCTCCGCCGAGGAGGAATCGCCAATTTGACGGTTTGATTTCCAGGAAACAAAGGAACAAAGTGAGTGTTGCAATATCTGTAAAGGGTGTTTTCCTGGAGATCTCGACGTGTTTCTTACAAAAACTAATCCGTCAGGGTGCCCCTTTAATAGGTTTCTGTATAGGGCCGGGTGCCAGGACCTCTCCATGACGGAGTACCGCTTACATTCAGAATTTCTGTTTCAGGCAAAATGTATGTGTGTGTGTATTCTTTTGTCTTTATTCTTTCGTAGAAATAGTGTATGCCCGAACACAACCTTACTTTTTTTTCTCAAAGCTGTATTTGTGAGCTTTTGTTTTCTCTTAAAGCCCTATCAACCGATCCATAGGATCGGGTAACGATACTCCGACACATCTGACTCGGCGAGCGAAGCCTTCTCCCTCGTACAATATGGGGAAAAGAAGGGAAAACCCGATTCTGTGGCCTGCAGCGGTTCCAATGCTGAGCGCGCGAGGCGCAACTCGCCTTTTATACTCCAGTTACGGGTTTAAGACTTTGATTCATTTTGCACATGTGCAAGCACAGCATTCTTTCTTCCGTATTAACCCTATGCCTCCCGATCAATCGAACCGAGAATCGATCCTATTGCATAAGAGAAGGGTAGTAACTCCGAATGTCACACCAAATCTTTTATCTAAAAAAATCATCCAGAATAAAGTCAAACTCACATTTAATTTCTGAAAGATGCGTATTGAATAGCAATGATGATATTTTCATTCGAAAGCTAACACAATGTCGCACAACAAACCATGAATTAGAAGAAAAAATCTGTAATGGCGCTCCGAGCATCGCGCCGAGTCAATACTGCACACGTCACGTGGAAAGAAGAAAAAAATTTGGGGTCACTTCGAAAAATCCGTTCAAAAAGACTATTGGGTGCTTTCCCTTGCTGTAAAGACCAAAAACGGATCAGTGAGTGTCAGGAACAGGAAGAACTAACCTAGTATATTGCATTGTGGGTAGGGAGAAAGTGAAAGTGAACGTACTAGACCTGGCATTCAGCGGGCGCAATCGGCGTCAACGGTCACCAGGGAAGGAAAAAAAATCGGGCGGATTTCGGTTCTGCAGCCTTGAGAGACTTAAGCTGCAGTCAAACCCTACCTAGCAGGCCCCTTGGTATTACAAATACTCTGATGCACATTTATTTTATTCAGTCTATTCTCTACTGATCTTAATGCCTCTTTTATTTGAACAATTGTGTGTGTGTCCTTTTGTTTGTTCGCCCTGCAACTCACGAACCAGTGAGTGATGGTGCAGGGAGGGCCCCATAGAAAATTTGTAACCGCTTTGACCTTGGAGTTTGACCTTGAAAACCGGTCATTATGGGTGCAAATAGGGAGACTGGCTGGACCTCTGGTTACTTCCCTTGCAACCGTGGAGAGAGTGTGATAGAGTGTGTGTGTGTGTGACCTGCAGTGAAAGGACCTAGTTTATCGCTAAAAGAGTGTTCAGTGTAACGACCACCTCGCAATAGGGAATGACTGGCTGGACTGGTTTCTCTGGTTACTTCCCTTGCATCATGCATCTGAGTTAAAGAGGGGGGGATGCGAAAGAGAGAGAGTGAGTGTGAGATAGAGTGTGTGTGTGTGTGAAGTGTAGTGAGCAGGACTGCTAGTTTATCGCTAAAAGAGTGTTCAGTGTAACGACCGCCTCGCAATAGGGAATGACTGGCTGGACTGGTTTCTCTGGTTACTTCCCTTGCAAGAGGGGGGGATGCGAAAGAGAGAGAGAGAGTGTGAGATAGAGTGTGTGTGTGTGTGAAGTGTAGTGAGCAGGACTGCTAGTTTATCACTAAAAGAGTGTTCAGTGTAACGACCGCCTCGCAATAGGGAATGACTGGCTGGACTGGTTTCTCTGGTTACTTCCCTTGCATCATGCATCGGAGTTAAAGAGGGGGGGATGCGAAAGAGAGAGAGAGTGTCCAGTGTAACGACCACCTCGTAATTACGGACAGTTTCAGCCAGCCAATTCAAACAGGTGATCTAGAATGCTGAGGTTCGACTGTATCTCTGCCATTTTATTGTCTTCCAATACAGTGAAACCACCCTTACAAGAACCCCCATATAAGACTCCCTCCCACATGAGACCTACTTCTCTGAAACATTGCCCTTCTTTGTAAGTATTAAAATTACTTCCCTTTCTCCGCCAGCCATTTTTCAGCCCACAAATACCATTGAACTTAACTGGGTACACAAAAAACTAATATTGCAAATTCGTCTGTGACATGTATAACATTAGGCCTATCTTTACCTACCCAAATTAAGAAAATAGGGTCTTCAGATAACAGGCCCTGATTTGATGCCTTTTAGTGACATGGGTGTTAAACCATTGTGGTGCAAAAATGCGACATTGGCGGTGAAAGGGTTAAAAGACCTCATTGTAGACGATTTTTGAAGGTCTTATAAGGGAGGTTCCGCTGTGCGTAGTTGTCTTCAAATTGTTCATGTTGTGTAGGCAGGACTTCCTGTTTCCGTTTCAGGGCGCAACTGCGAGATCGAGATCAACGAGTGTGTGACGCGTCAGCCGTGTCTGAGTGGCGGAACGTGCATGATCAGCAGTAGAGGAGGCTACCGCTGCAGCTGCCCCTTGGGATACATGGGCCGCGACTGCGAAGCAGGTGAAGCTGTCAACACTTCACTTAGTCTTTGTTTGTGTGCGTGCATGCATGCGTGTGTGTGTGTTTGCCTGTCCTTGGTGGGGGCTGTTGGATTCGTGCTGGTTTCTCTGAATGGGGTGTCTTTTGCTGGTGGGCTCTGCAGTCATGAAAAACGGGCTGGTACACCCATGAGGACATTTCGCAAGGACTCCTCTGCATCGTGTATGATGGTCAGCAAGCTGGGAGTAGCTATGTGCCTCTGTATAATTAATGAAATGTTCCATGTGTGTCTTCTCCTAAATAACACAATTCAGACTTCCAGGGCTGTTCTCGTGTTGATAGGGCAGGTGTGGCTGGTGCATCTCTGGGTCCCAGCAGCACCTTCAGGTGTTTCTTCTTCTTCATTATTCAAAAAGCCTCTTGGACTTTTGGCATCTGTAGACAAAAATATCAATGGTACTGTGCCACTGTCTGGGCATCATGCGGTTCATCAGCTGGACCAGTGCGGTATATGACAGCGCATGGCGAGTCTATCTGTCTCTCTGTCTGTCTGTGTCTCTCTCTCTTGATTAGGCCAACATCAATAGAATGTGTCTGTAGCGTCTGTCTGTCTCTCTGTCTCTCTATCTGAAGACCTGGGAGAACGTTTACACCGTTTGCCATCAATTGGTTTCCAAGCAGAAATCGCCATATAGAGCGGTCGTTTGAGGTGTATGGTGATGGTTTGTTACTAATTCTGGACTTTCCTGGTGTTGCACTGCCTCCGGGCATTGCCTCCAGGATCGTTCCCACCATATTTATATCTACTAATGTCCCATATTGTTTCAGACCGGAGGTTGTTAATAAGATTTTCCATGTAGGGTGATGGCTGTATAGAGTTTGAGCATGTGTGTTGTTTACGAAAGAAAGTCACAGTAGGAGAAATCCATCAAACAGTTTAGAGAAAGAAAAAAGGGCGGTACGGTACTGGGAAAAGGTTAAAATCCTTTGACATCTGTTTCCCCTTGCAGAAATCGCCATAGAGTAGTCATTTGAGGTGCAGAGTAAATGCCATACAAAGAAACAGTACTGTATTTTACGGCTATACTTTTTTTTTTTCCTAGACTGAGACCCCTGCGCGTTATAATGTGACTGATAATATAGTACAAAAAAATTATAATAACAAAATCAGAAGTTTTGCGTAAAATTTTATGTGATCAATCTTATAATCAGGTGCGCCTTGTAGTCTGTAAAATCTGGCAACTGTTTCACCATGGTTTTCTTTGCTTCTTTCCCCTGCAGAAATCGCCATAGAGCAGTCGTTTGAGGTGCAGGGCGATGGCTACGTGGAGTTTGAGCGGTCCCTGCTGCCTCACCGGCGGCGCCAGGTAGGGGAGAGCATCCTGTTCACCATCACCACCACGGAGGCCGACGGCCTGGTGTTCTGGCAGGGCCAGCGGCCTGGGGAGCAGAGCGGAGCTGATTACCTGGCTGTTGAGCTGCGTGACGGATTTGTGCAGTTCAGGTCGGTGGATAGCTAACAGCAAAGCTTCACACGTATGAACACTCACTCTCTCTCTCTCTCTCTCTCTCTCTCTCTCTCTCTCTCTCTCTCTCTCTCTCTCTCTCTCTCTCTCTCTCTCTCTCTCTCTCTCTCTCTCTCTCTCTCACAGGGGAGCAGATTACCTAGCTATTCAACTGCATGACGGATTTGTGCAGTTCAGGTCAGTGGATAGCTAACAGCAAAGCTTCACACGTATGAACATACACACACACACACACTCTCTCTCTCTCTCTCTCTCTCTCTCTCTCTCTCTCTCTCTCTCTCACACACACACACACACACACACACACACACACTCAGCAGATTACCTAGCTATTCAGCTGTGTGACTGATTTGTGCAGTTCAGGTCGGTGGATAGCTAACGGCAAAGCTTCACACATATGAACATACACACACACACCTCTCTCTCTCTCTCTCTCTCTCTCTCTCTCTCTCTCTCTCTCTCTCTCTCTCTCTCTCTCTCTCTCTCTCTCTCTCTCTCTCTCTCTCTCTCTCTCTCTCACACACACACACACACACACACACACACAGGGGAGCAGATTACCTAGCTATTCAGCTGTGTGACTGATTTGTGCAGTTCAGGTCGGTGGATAGCTAACGGCAAAGCTTCACACATATGAACATACACACACACACACACCCTCTCTCTCTCTCTCTCTCTCTCTCTCTCTCTCTCTCTCTCTCTCTCTCTCTCTCTCTCTCTCTCTCTCTCTCTCTCTCTCACACACACACACACACACACACACACACACACACACTCACACAGGGGAGCAGATTACCTAGCTATTCAGCTGTGTGACTGATTTGTGCAGTTCAGGTCGGTGGATAGCTAACGGCAAAGCTTCACACATATGAACATACACACACACACACTCTCTCTCTCTCTCTCTCTCTCTCTCTCTCTCTCTCTCTCTCTCTCTCTCTCTCTCTCTCTCTCTCTCTCTCTCTCTCTCACAGGGGAGCAGATTACCTAGCTATTCAGCTGCATGACTGATTTGTGCAGTTCAGGTCAGTGGATAGCTAACGGCAAAGCTTCACACATATGAACATACACACACACACACACACCCTCTCTCTCTCTCTCTCTCTCTCTCTCTCTCTCTCTCTCACTCTCTCTCTCTCTCTCTCTCTCTCTCTCTCTCTCTCTCTCTCTCTCTCTCTCTCTCTCTCTCTCTCTCTCTCTCTCTCTCTCACACACACACACACACACACACACACACACACACACACACACACACAGGGAGCAGATTACCTAGCTATTCATTGTACTGGTGACTGATTTGTGCAGTTCAGGTCGGTGGATAGCTAACGGCAAAGCTTCACACGTATAAACACTGAACTGGACTGTTGGAGATTTAGTTTGAAACTGTCGACAAAAAGGTGCATGAGCTGAAGCAGTTTAGCTCTGGACAGGAGCTGTTAAGGGCTTAGATAAGTACCATACTCTACGGACCACAAGGCAATGCTTTTTTGTGTGCTTTTTTTGCGAACTCAGAATTTTTAATGAGGATAAACTGAGTAAGCATAAATAACTGCTTCTTTTAATCAGGTCCTCTAAAATATAATGACATATGAAGTGAATAAATAAATAAATTACAAAACACACTCAACTAGACTGAGACCCCTGCGCCTTAAAATGTGACTGATAATATAGTAAGAAACTATAATAACAAAATCTGAATTTTGTGTAAAATTTAGGGGGGGGGGGGGGGGGGGGGGGGGGGGGCTTATAATCAGGTGCACCTTGTAGTCTATGAGATATGGTAAACGGATCACTGGTGTCAAATATATCTAGCAGGTTTTTAACACGTACCATGATTTGTCTTTTCAAAAATGTTAGATCTGTGTCTTTGTCTTTTGTATGTACCGTTGGTGTTTATGCAAAAGGTGTGTGTGTGTGTGCGCACTTGTGTGTGAATGCATGCTGCGTGTGCGTGTGTTTGGTTGATGTCGCTGCGTGCAGGTACGAACTGGGCAGTGGACCCGCAGTGCTCATCTCCGACGTCCCAGTGAACGACGGATTCCCTCACACCGTCGAGGCAAAGAGGTACGGTGTCACGGGACCCCTTTTGTTGCCGCTGCTTATGTCACCTTTTAAGTAAACTTTACAGTATGGACAAACTTCACTATATAGTCATTTAACCCTTTTGTTGTTGTTGTTGTTGCTTATGTCACCTTTTAAGTAAACTTTACAGTATGGACAAACTTGACTATATAGTCATTTAACCCTTTTGTTGTTGTTGTTGCTTATGTTACCTTTTAAGTAAACTTTACAGTATGGACAAACTTGACTATATAGTCATTTAACCCTTTCACCGCCAAAGTCGCATTTTAGCACCACAGTGATTTAACACCTATGTCACTAAAAGGCACCAAATTGAGGTCTGTTATCCAAAGACCTTGTTGTCTCAGTTTTGGGAAGTAAGGGTAGACCTTATTTTAGACATGTCACAGAAGAATCCCCAATACTGCAGATGGATTTTGTTCTCTACCCAGGTAAACTTAATGGACATTTTTGGCTGAAATATGGCTGGCGGTGAAAGGGTTAAATTATCATGTAATGATTTTTATATGAATTATCATTTATGCTAAAAGATAGACATGCCATCACAGATGATTTATGCACGTACACTGCGGTTCTGGTAAGTCAAAATTGAATGGAAATTTTCGCATAGCCAATATTTTGAGATTAAAAAAAAGTTTTGCCATTAGATTTAAATCGGGACCCCAACAAATATTGTGGATGATGATTGATCCTATCTTTAGTGGTACAGACAAACCTCTATTTTAAGACTTCCAAAATGTCCGGAAAAATCGGTCATAAATTGGAGGGGTCGTATGACGGAGGTTTTCACTGGCAGCCGTAGAAAGAAAAAGTTCAGCACAGTTCATACTCTCTTCTTCATGCACACATACAATGACATATTAAAACTGGATTTGGGTCTTTCCAACTCCATAGGATTGTGCAATCGATATTACAGTTTCACTTTGCCGACTTCTGTTAATCACCTCCACTCTCGTCCAAAGTCAGTGGTTTTCTTTTTCAAAGTCAGTGGTTTTCGTGCTTTTCCTACGCTTTCCGCCATCTTTTCTACAACAAGGGAAGCGACTCCGCTTTCAGGCCCTTGACCGTGGTTGTTTCCCTTTGCTCGAAGTCTATGCAGACGACAACAACGGTCGTAAAAACCAACAAAATGGCGGTCGTAAGTCGCGTTTTAGAGGAAGTCGTTTAAGAGAGGTCGTTTACATAGTAAAATGCATCCGTGCCAACAAATCCGGTCTCAAATGAGAGGTGGTCGCTTAACAGAGGGTCGTAAAATAGGGGTTTGTCTGTACCCATTTTTTTCTATCTCCTAGTTAGCTGGTTTCCACAGTACACAATCCATTCTAACCATACTGACCAACACTCAAACAATAGCATAAGACTCTCTCAAATTGGAAACCTTACCCTAGCAACAATAAACAAAAAGCAAAGGACGATAACTTCCCTTTCTGGAAGTAGCCCATGCTCTCCCTTTACTTCCACAGTACACATTAGCACTCAGACACTTAGTTTAGCTATTAGACTGAGTCGCCCAATTGTTTTTTTGCATGCGATTTTTGTGTGATTGATGAGGAAGGAAAGGGGGTGGGGTGGGTAAATTTTGACCAAATGATGTTTCCATTGCCACTGGGATTAACGTGTGCTAAGTGCATGGGCACACAGGACCTCGGTTTGTCATCTCGTCCGAAAGACTTTACAAGTTTACAGCTGTTCCAAAGTTTGTTGTATATGGAAGCTGACAAACTGATTATCGTTGACAGACTGAGTCGGGACGGCACCTTGGTGATTGACGGGGAACACGAGGTGAGGGGGTCCACCAGGGGGCCTCTCCAAGTGCTCAATGTGCAAGGGAACATTTTCTTCGGTAAGTCTCATCATTCTATGACTCTTGGCGTCACCTCACTATTGCTTATGTACACATCTACAGTGTGTCACACGTGAAAGAGGAAATATTGAGTTCAGTGTTCATTCTCATGGGTGAGAGGAAATATTGAGTTCAGTGTTCATTCTCATGGGTGAGAGGAAATATTGAGTTCAGTGTTCATTCTCATGGGTGAGAGGAAATATTGAGTTCAGTGTTCATTCTCATGGGTGAGAGGAAATATTGAGTTCAGTGTTCATTCTCAGGGGTGAGAGGAAATATTGAGTTCAGTGTTCATTCTCATGGGTGAGAGGAAATATTGAGTTCAGTGTTCAACATTCTCATGGGTGAGAGGAAATATTGAGTTCAGTGTTCAACATTCTCATGGGTGAGAGGAAATATTGAGTTCAGTGTTCAACATTCTCAGGGGTGAGAGGAAATATTGAGTTCAGTGTTTAACATTCTCAGGGGTGAGAGGAAATGTTGAGTTCAGTGTTTAACATTCTCAGGGGTGAGAGGAAATATTGAGTTCAGTGTTCAACATTCTCAGGGGTGAGAGGAAATATTGAGTTCAGTGTTCAACATTCTCAGGGGTGAGAGGAAATATTGAGTTCAGTGTTCAACATTCTCAGGGGTGAGAGGAAATATTGAGTTCAGTGTTTAACATTCTCAGGGGTGAGAGGAAATATTGAGTTCAGTGTTCAACATTCTCATGGGTGAGAGGAAATATTGAGTTCAGTGTTCAACATTCTCAGGGGTGAGAGGAAATATTGAGTTCAGTGTTCAACATTCTCATGGGTGAGAGGAAATATTGAGTTCAGTGTTCAACATTCTCAGGGGTGAGAGGAAATATTGAGTTCAGTGTTCATTCTCATGGGTGAGAGGAAATATTGAGTTCAGTGTTCAACATTCTCAGGGGTGAGAGGAAATATTGAGTTCAGTGTTCAACATTCTCAGGGGTGAGAGGAAATATTGAGTTCAGTGTTCAACATTCTCAGGGGTGAGAGGAAATATTGAGTTCAGTGTTCAACATTCTCAGGGGTGAGAGGAAATATTGAGTTCAGTGTTCATTCTCATGGGTGAGAGGAAATATTGAGTTCAGTGTTCAACATTCTCAGGGGTGAGAGGAAATATTGAGTTCAGTGTTCAACATTCTCAGGGGTGAGAGGAAATATTGAGTTCAGTGTTCAACATTCTCAGGGGTGAGAGGAAATATTGAGTTCAGTGTTCAACATTCTCATGGGTGAGAGGAAATATTGAGTTCAGTGTTCATTCTCATGGGTGAGAGGAAATATTGAGTTCAGTGTTCAACATTCTCATGGGTGAGAGGAAATATTGAGTTCAGTGTTCAACATTCTCAGGGGTGAGAGGAAATATTGAGTTCAGTGTTCAACATTCTCATGGGTGAGAGGAAATATTGAGTTCAGTGTTCATTCTCATGGGTGAGAGGAAATATTGAGTTCAGTGTTCAACATTCTCATGGGTGAGAGGAAATATTGAGTTCAGTGTTCAACATTCTCAGGGGTGAGAGGAAATATTGAGTTCAGTGTTCAACATTCTCATGGGTGAGAGGAAATATTGAGTTCAGTGTTCAACATTCTCAGGGGTGAGAGGAAATATTGAGTTCAGTGTTCAACATTCTCAGGGGTGAGAGGAAATATTGAGTTCAGTGTTCATTCTCATGGGTGAGAGGAAATATTGAGTTCAGTGTTTAATATTCTCAGGGGTGAGAGGAAATATTGAGTTCAGTGTTTAATATTCTCATGAGTGCATGTGGGAATGCCTGAAGCCTGAATTCAGGCAGTTTGATGCTGGTTCAGGTAGTGGTCTGCCTGTAGACAGGGCTCTTCTCGTGCTCTTTTTGCTCTTAAATTGACCGTTTTAGCAAGGGTTATGATGGAGAGTTCATGCAAACACTTTGGTCACTGCATGCGCCCATAGCCACAAATCTTCACTTGTGCGCAGACAGCAGAAAAGAATCATTCTTTTCTGCTGTCTGCGCACAAGTGAAGATTTGTGACTGACAGTCACACTGTGAAGAGCATGGGCAGCTAATGAAACTCAGAATATAATCATTTATGGGAGCCACTTTGAAATGCTTTTGAAATGATTTGTTCCTGTTAATAGGCGCTTTAGCCCTCTTTCATGTGTGACGTTTGGGACACCGAGAGAAGGAAGGTGGCAGAGCGTTTAAGACTAGACGTTGGCCTGCCAATTTCAATGCTTGAGTGATGCAGGTTTGAATCCTGGCCTCGCCCTTTTTTTTCTAGTTTGATGGGAAAATCGAACTGAACGTTGAGTCCTTTGCTCGTAAAAATCCCACGGCAGTTAAACGTTAATAAGAGCAGGGAGAAATCCTTCTGCCTGGTAAGACCGAATTGATAGCTAGTTTTTTCAAGTCTGCTCCCCCTCCTCGGGTGGCGCTGCGCTCGCGGCGATGCGCCATCCAGGTGGGAGCAGCCCGAATTTCACCAAGACAAGTCTCTGTGACTAGAATAAACCAAACACCAAAGAAAAAACAACCATGTGTGCAAATAATGTTCTGCTGTGGGCGGCAGGCGGCGTTCCTGACCTGGAGCGTCACACGGACGGCCAGTCCTCTTCCAACTTCATCGGCTGCGTCAGCGACATCCAGATCCAGGGCGAGCCAGCCATCAACGTGGGCAGCCGGGCCATTAGCGGAGCCAACGTCAGACCGTGCTTGAACTGAGGGGGGCAGCGAATGTCGCTTATCGTTAGGTTAGCATCACACTGGGCCACAATCGCAGCAACAACAACGCCACGCTACTACCCATCTACACCATTGTCTCGGTTGAAATGTGTCGGACGTCTACCCGGCAACAGTTTCGGCACAAACCGTGGCTCGTCCAGTGTGTTTGCTGTTCTTTAGGAATCAGTCTCTCCCATCCAGATTCATTAGGTCTCGTTTGTGTCTGTTAACACCTTTTTTTGTTAGTTTTTGTTGATCGATTTTCTACTTTCTGTTTGTTTTTTCTTCTTCTCGTAGGTAACATGATGATCAGATCTGTAATGTATATTGTATGTATGCTGTTTTTTTAATTTCCGCAAACTGTTCTGTAGAGAAATTAGTGGCCCAGAGAATGCGACGTGGTAGTTGTTTGTTTGTTTGTTCAGTTTCTCTAAATATATATATTTGTATTCTTCGGAGTGTAGACCTACTGCTGACAGTGCCTTTTTTCCATCAGTGAGTTTAGTCTTGGCGTGTGAGTGGACAATTATAATAATTCTGATTATAATTATATAATTAATAATTATATAATTATGTGTGCGTGGGCAATCTGTAGCTTTACCAAAATGTACTGACAGTATTGGATGTTGTGCGGTGAAGTTCAGCTTTCTGGTATCAGCTAGTGTAATAATAATATGTGTGCGTTTCATATGGACTGTAGTTATACTCGTCTTACTAAAACTCTCTTACAAAGTATTATGATTCGTTGTCCAGAGCATTGTCGGTTTCAAATGACTCGCGTATTCTTTTAGTCTGCGTAATGTGTTGTCTTATTATCGACTTGCCATGTTACTTACTTTATGATGTTGTGTTAATTAACTTGCGTTATGTGAATGGGTTTTTAGATCATTGTTAACTTCAACATTGTTGATGACTTTTTTTTACATGGATATGATTGTGAAAAGAAATCAATAAGAAAAGAAACTCGGTTGAGAAAAAAAAGTATTAAAATGATTTTAAGATTTCAATAGATAATAATTGTGGCTTTCAACTTTTGTTAATAATCACACCAAGTCAAAATGTTTAACTTTTGTTACGAAATCGCACCTGTTCGAAAATAAAAATTGCACTGCAAAAATAATGTACAAAGCAACTGAAGTAAACGCAAACATTACACTTTTATTCAGAATGCATAATGTTCATATGAAATTGTGGCAAGTGTCCTCGTGCATAATTTCAACATTTTAGATATAGAAGAAGAGTGTAGGTATCAAGGGGAAGAGGGGGGTGTTGTACAGATCGATGTTTTGCAAGATGGGAATGTGTGTGCATGATCTGTGTTTGTACATTTGTAACTGGCAAGATAAATAAACCACGCTGTTCCCTGGGAGCTACAAGGGCTGCTCTTGTGTTGGTAGGGCAGGTGGGTGGGTGGGAGGGCAGTGTGTTTCTGGGTCCCATTGGCACCTCCGGGCGTTTCTTTTTCAGTCTGTGGTGATGTCTTAAGGGTCAGCCACATGCCAGCTGAAATCGTGCGACTGTACGAAACGATTCGATCACGTGCTCTCGAATCGCGAAGCGCATTTGTTCTTGGAGACCATGAGGTCGAATCGTATCGCACTGTTGTATGATTTTAGTGGATGTGTGGCTGGCCCGTTACTCTCCAGTCTTTGCCCAAACTTCGGGCAAAGTTGAGGTTTCGACACCCTCCCCCCTGTCAAACCAACATTCTGCTGTTCTAATCTAGGGATAGGGTTAGGATCAGCCTAGGGTTATTGTCGGGACACTGAATGAACCAGATTTGGAGACTTGAGAGTCGTAAACTAGAACACGAGGGGGTGTCTAACTACTGCCAGAAAGGTGGCAATGTAATGCGTGACTGCAACGTGAGTGACCCGGGTTCGAATCCCGGCCTCCTCGCCCCTTTCTTTCTAGTTTGACAGGAAAATCGAACTGAACGTCCAGTCCTTCGGATGGGGACTTAAAGCTAGTCTGACCCGTGCGCTTTATGCACGTAAAAATCACACGGCAGTTGAAAGTCAGTAAGAGCAGGGCGAAATCCCGCTGCCTGGTATGGCCAAATTGATAGCTAGGTTTTCCAAGTGTGCCCCACACCCCCTCCTCACCCTGTGCGCCCCCCCCCCCCCTTCCAAAAAAAAGGTAGGCGCTGTACTTGCAGCGATGCACTCTCCGGGGGAGAGCAGCCTGGATTTCACAGAAATAAGTCTGTGACTAGGATATACGAAATATCAATGCTAAGCCAAACTGAATGGCCTCTCTTGGCTGAGGTTTGCACCGTTAGGGTTCAGCTTCTCTTTTGTGGTGTGGTTCTTCTTTACTTGATGGTTGTGTCCTTTTATTCTGGCCCTTCACTCAGAGGGCTTTTATCACTGGTTGACATTAGCCTGTAGTAGGGGCCTACAGTGAACCAGATGGCAACGCCATCAGGCATCAAATCTACTGTTCCAAAAAAAAGAGGATTTTTTGAGCCGAGAAATCCTTCCACCCGGATTTTCAGCTGTCAGAAGTTTTGTTGAGGGGTGGTGGTGGAGGGGGGGGGGGTGCGAAGAGAGACTGTTACCAACTTTCCGGCACAAATAAATAACTAACGTCAGTTACCAGCAACACACACACACATACATGGGTGCAACTCCCCCAAATGAAAAAAAGAGCCCAGTCGGACGATTCAGGGGGGGGCAAGTCAAGAGAGAGATAACGAGAAAGACAGGCAGTTAAAATTATAGACAAGGACAGTTTGAGTCTGATAAGCCTTATAAAATTATTACATTGCCTTTGTAAACTTCCAAAATAGAGCCACCAAGTTCAAAACGCCCCAAATCGCTTGTCAATTTAAAATTATTTTTTTTTGATGAATTAAGAAAACCAAGTTCGGTTTCTGGTAAAATTAAAAATACTGACATCAGTGTAAAAATTAAAGAGTAGCACCCATGCCTATACTACCCCTTGAGACACACACAAAAATAGTAATGGGAAAATCCCATTTGTTGTAAATTTAGAATGATTCATCAGTTTGTCTTATTTGATGAAATTCATGGGAGTTATATTTATAATTTTGGACTCTATGGTCATTGTGTATTTTTACGTTTAATAATTTCCTGTATTAATATAAAATTGTTTAGAAATAAGATATTTTGCAACAAAATGGTATTAAGTACCCCCTTTACAGTATACTTACTTTGGTTTAAATCCACCCATTATCTTTTAAACAATCAATGTTTTTTAATATTCAACATTTTCTCATTGGGATTACGTTGATATGGCTTGTCGTTATGTGAATCTGACATGGTGTGCAGCATCTGCAAGGTCCAAGGAATCATTCTGCAAAGTTTCGTTCAGATCGGTTCAGTGGTTTAGGCGCTATGAAGGGGAACATCTTTGGTCACACACAGACGCACATGCACACATACATACATACAGACAGCAGAGAAACGCACAGCCCTCGTCCCCATCGTAATGTAGTCCCGTTCTTATAGAACACCCCCCCCCCCCCCCCGTGGGGATGCCGGGGGTCTTTTGTATAAATAGTTCACCCACCTTCTGGAAGTTCTGTGCTTGTAACTTCCTCTCTGCCACTCTCTTTGATTCTGTCTTTTCCCTTTGCTTTCTGTCATCTACTATCTTTCCGACTTTTTTGCCCCATTCTCCTGCCTGTTTTTAATAAAAAAACTCTTCCAAATAATTTTTCTCCTTTGAGCTCCTCCGAAATCGGAATGTGTTGGCTGTGCGTAGCGGGGAGACCAGTGAAAACTGAAAAACGGACACATACGTACCTTACCCATTATGGCCATATGGCCTGGGAACACAGAAGAAGAAGAAGAAGAAGAAACAGTAAGGACTTGCATACATTAGACGGGGAAACTTCATGCGCTTATTCGCAAATAAGTAACAGAAAGTAATAAAATGAAGTGGATGGGATAAGCGCGTGCGGAAACGCAATGACAAAGACAAAATTAAAAGAAAGGGACAGAACTCTCCAGCTTTAAAGGTACATAACTTCAGACACACTGCCCTAATCGGTTCACCTTTTTGTTTGTGGCTCAAGCCACAAACCTATAACTCACTTTGTCGGTCGGTCGTTCCAAAATTGTCACACATTTCGACAAAATTGTCGCACTTCAAATCGAGGCTACACTTCAAATTAATTGAGGCCGCTCTTTAAAATATTTTAAAAGCGTACAAAATAATAAACATACGTAACACAGACACTACAACAGACATGACGAGTATGCGGTGCTTCTTTCGACGAGTATAAGTAGGATACATAGTTTTAAATGTTTTCCAAAAGATATAAAAAGTTACGAAATGCTGCAGAGATAACATTCTGGGACGGTATTCATGTCGAGATAGCATGAGACTTAGCATGATGCTAACTTAGAATACCGTCCCTGGTTTACAGATTAAAATTATTGAAAATCCAGGGGAGGTAACTCATGATTGGAGTGGTAAAAATAGACCGCGTCCCACAAACTATTGCTATTTCGCGCTTGTTTCCCTTTCAAGTTCTGGTCCACAGTAGGATTTTCTCTTTCTCCAGCACACAATAAGCCATCACGCAAAAGGTTTCTCCGCATTTTATTTTGAAAAAATAATGCAATTTGTTCCTGTTAAACTATTGACAAAAATAGTTCAAAAATCAATAATTTATGCATGCATTGGGGAAATACAATGTTGTCAATGCCACAATTTAATTTATTAAAACGACGGCCTAACACCCAACGGCCAACATTGGACCGTGTTGAAGCACACTCGCGTGATTTTCCTGATTATCTGTTAGAAAATGCATTAATACATGGCAAATCCCACAATATGAAAACTTTATGGAAGACAATTATAATTCAGTGCATCTCATGCATTGTTAATCATCAAATTCTGATCGCTTCTCGGCCTTTTGGCTAAGACAGTGATTCAGGAACATACATTTTTGTTTATACCCTGGTTGGTTGGTTCAGCCCGTCGTCGTACATGGCGAAAGCCGATACGCGACGTTAATTCAGTTCACCTGACAATTATATATAACATACAATTCTCATTAAAAAAAATCATTCATTACAACCAATAGTCACAAGTTGTACATGCTGATACACGAAGTACGAAGCAATGTTTAAAATTTTAATTTCTTAATTTTGCCTTTGAACTAATACAGTGGCATATAAGAACATTTTGTATGTGATGTTCACAAAAGCATGATAATGACAGTCTACTTGTATAAAATTATGCATGCATTTTTGTTCAAGGGTTCGTTTTCTTTTGGCTTGTGCTATTCAATCGTCAAAACTGAGCAAAATATTTCAAGCACCAATGTTTTTCGCCTTCCATAAACTACAAACAAAACAAACATTTAATTCAAAAAGAAAACATCAGGAGGGAGGGGGGGAGCAACACAATTCCAACTCCCCAGCAGTATGGGTTAAAAGGAACATCAATGTCAAACAAAAATGTTGAACGCCATCATAGCTGTTAGCATTTCTTCAAATGATTTCTTCTCTGTGCATTCTGTCAGCAATAAATGACAGATTCTCTTTCTAAAGCAATGTCATAGAAACGGTCAAAATACTAACATGCAACATGTACTTTACAGACAGAACCCATAGATTTGTTTAAAATTAGGATATCACATAGAGAACACTTGATTCATTTGTGATTAGTCCCAGCTGTCATTATAAATACAGGATTTATTTTTTCTTTCGCAAATCACTTGAAATCTCAGCAATTTGTTTGTAAAGTATTAAAACAGACCTGCGCCTAACTAAGATAGTTAGGCCCAGCATGTCTCGTCTTCGGCTGAACAAATAATTCTTTGTAAGAGTTTCTAGAAAAAAGGCAGATAGTAGATGACAGTAAGCAAAGGGAAAAGACAGTCCAAGAGACAAATAATTAGAGGAAGTTGCAAGCACAGATCTTCCAGAAGGTGAGGGAACTGTTTGTATTAAAGACCCCCGGTATCCCCACGGTGGGAGGGGGGGGTGCACCTAACAATGGAACTCTTGCCCATTCTCCTGCCTTTTTTCTAGAAACTTACAAAGAATTATTTCTCCAGCCGAAGACGAGACGTGCTGAGCAAATGAAGAAGATGCACAGCAGTAGTCTCTCCCATGCTATGGGGGCATTTCTCAGATGCACCTATCGGGATGCAAAGCTTCAGCAACAGCAAACCCAAAATGAGGATGGACAGGTATTCACTCAACTTCACAAATATTCAGAAGTCGCTCAATTGTCATGACGGCCATGAGCAGCAGACATGCTGTTTGCAGAGTATTTCATTAGAAAAGCGGAAACACTTGAACACTGGTACAAGTGCATCAACTAGATGAGAACATTACGTGTGTGACTGTTATTGATTACCCCGCCACAGCATTTAAGAGAGAAAATATTACCAAAAAAAAGATTTTGGGGGGGAAGTCCATCCTCACTTTCTTAGCTGAACTTTAAAAAGAAACCAAAATAAACTTGAAATTATTGGTTTTCACATTCGGGGGTATGGGGGCTGCATGGTGTTGTGGATAGAGCATGACAAGAAAACTGTTCCATGTTTAGTGGGCACAGGTTTAACTTGTGCTGCATGTCCTGATTACAGGTTCAATTCCAGGTAGAGGCAAAAATGTTTCTTTCCAAGATTTTTTTTAATTCAACTCCGATTTTAAATGATATATATTAGTTTTCACATCAGGGGGTATGGAGGCTGGTTGGTGTAGTGGATAGAGTGCACAACTTCTAAACATAAACTGTTGCATGCCCTGACCATGGGTTCAATTCCAGCTAGAGCCTTTTTTTTGGGGGGGGGGGACAAATGCAAGAGATTAGCTGAAAGTTCTACAAATTACAGCGATTTCTTGATTTTTTTTTTTTACAGCAACTTGCTTAAAATATTGAAACTTGGAAATGGTTTTAAAGACCCTAAGACTTTTCAGACAATGAAATAAACTGCAATCTCCCTGGTCAAAGTTCTCTGCATCTGCCTAGACTTGCTTTAGTCACTTTTCGTTCTCTAAAATTGTTCATGTTTTTTGTCGTTACGTGATGGCAAACATCCCAAGTCAGTTGGCCAAGGGCAGAAATACTCAGAGCCAGTGCAAATGCCTCCTAGTTGTTCAGAAAAGACCTGGCTGTACCTGGTTGAAAATCATTAATTGTGCAGCTCTTTCTTAAACTATTGGTTCCGACTTCAGTTACATCAACCCTCCACAAAAGCTTGTTACTTGTCTACTTACCTATCTTGTCTACCTACTCTATAAACAGGAGTTAGCCAACTTAAAATGGAACAATTACATGGGTAGGAGCACAAGTTTGCAAGAGCATGTTACTTGCCTACTTACCAACCTACCTATCTTGTCTACATACTCTTAACAGTACTTGCCTACTTACCAACCTACCTATCTTGTCTACATACTCTAAACAGGAGAGTTAGCAAACTTAAAATGAAATAATAATTACATGGGTAGGAGCACAAAAGCTTTCTAGAGCATGTTACTTGCCTACTTTCCAACCAACCTACATCCTGTCTTGTCTTGTTACTTGCCTACTTACCAAACAACCTACCTACCGACATCCTATCTTGCCTTGTTACTTGCCTACTTACCAACCTACCTACATCCTATCTTGTCTTGTTACTTGCCTACTTACCACCCTACATACATCCTATCTTGTCTTGTTACTTGCCCACTTACCACCCTACCTACATCCTATCTTGTCTTGTTTCTTGCCTACTTACCAACCTACCTACCTATAGACATCCTACCTACCTACCTACTCTAAACCGGAGGGGAGTAGTGTCCTTTCATCGTACCATGAGTTGCGCGCAACTCAAAACCCCAGCGGACCTTAGCCTACCCCCCTCAAAACCTAACAAAACAAAAACTAAACAATCCCAAAACAAAGCAAAAGAACAAATCCTCTGCCTACCTACCTAGCAGCTAGCTACCCTAGGTGAGGGGCAGGGAGTGAAAGGGGGCAGGGGGGTGGAGGGTATCCCGTTAAGCTGCGCACAGCCCCCCAGCACGAGGTTGGGGACCCCCCCTACTCTCGCACCCCTACCTTACCAATCGCGCGACCTCCACTACCCCTCCCCTAAACAGCCCCTCTAACCCACCCAGCCAAAAAGAAAGAAAAAAGGCTACCCCCCTCCTTCCCACCCCACCCATCCTATCCCCCATACTCACCGTTTCCTTTTCTGCAGTCTGCACAAAATAACATAACATCACAACGCATGGTATTTACACATGGTATGTATCCGCACATTACACAAAATAATCACACCATTATAGTAGGTAGCGCCATTACACAAAATCTATTAAAAAAAACTCAACATCTACTTTAACCCTTTTGCTGCCGATGTCGCATTTCTGCACTAGATTGGTTAAAAACACCCATGTCACAAATTACTAAAAGGCATGAAAGAAAGATCTGTTATCCGAAGACCATATGTTATATATTGTTTTAGATAAGGAAAGGTCTTGTTTGATACATGTCGGAGGGGGATTCACAGCTTTGCAGACACCAACTATTCCTTACCCAGGTAAGTTTGACATTTGGCTGAAAAATGGCTGGCAGCGAAAGGGTTAAATCATGTGGCAGAATCACAATATTGTCCATGATCACAACGGTTTATGAAAGTTCAATAACCCATCAAGACAATGTATGCAACATCCCTTGCAAGTTTAACCCTTTCACCGCCAGCCATTTTTTTAGCCAAAAAATACCATTAAGCTTACCTGGGTAAAGAAAAAAATAATATCTGCAATATTGGGATGCTCTGTGACATATAACATTAGGCATATCCTTGCCTCCCAAAATTACGAAAATAGGGTCTTCAGATAACGCCCTGATTTGATGCCTTTTAGTAACATGGGTGTTAAACCATTGTGGTGCAGAAATGTGACATTGGCCGTGAAAGGGTTAAACAGCACACAGCAAGTTGAAATCTACATTTGGAAGGGGCCTGTATGTATCCCAATGACAATCACGAATGATGTTCAAAGTATGAGGAAAGTTCTTTAAGTGACAAACTTTCAGTAAAATCTGTTCATAATTACACCCGTCTTTACGCCTCGGCATAAGGTCGTGTCTGACCTATAAGCTAGAACACCAAGGCTACATCAAAATGTTATGCTATTCATAGATATGCAGGGATTGTAGCCATGGCAAGCTCCTAGCATAACATGTCCAAAATCCTCTGAAGTCTGGTTGTGGCTGCCCACGTGGCGGGGTAATAAAAAGCGGTCACGCGCGTAATGTTCTCATCCCTAGCTGGTGCATTTGTAGTATAGTGTTCAAGTGCTTCGGCTGTTGGGATGATCCCTGGAGTCTTTTAGCCAGGGCACAACAACATCCTAGTCTTTCATAAAAGTATTAAAATCTGTTCATTACCAGTTACGATGTTTACCCAAAATATAAAAATAACAAAAATATTGATGAACTACAACATATTACTCCCACCAAGTTGGATTTAACATCATTCCTACCTTTTCTTATAACGGTTCTACTTTTGAACTGAAAAACAAAAGCAAACCTAACTTTTAACCTCGCCACCAACGTCGCATTTTTGCACCACAATGATTTAACACCCATGTCACTAAAAGGCATCAAACACAAAGACCCGATTTTCTTAATTTTGGAATAGTCTTTACTTTGTGCATGTCACGGAAGAATCCCCAATATTGAAGATGATCATTTTTTCTCTACCAGGTAAGTACAATGGAATTTTGTTTTGGCTGAGAAATGGCTGGCAGCTAAAGGGTTAAAGCAGGTTACAGCAACATTACCAATACCAACGTCTAGAATCGATGTTAAGGTTACAGCAACATTACCAATACCAACGTCTAGAATCGATGTTAAGGTTACAGCAACATTACCAACGCCTAGAACCAATGTTCTTCAATGAAGGGAAAATCCCCTGAAGTCGGAGTATGGCCGCCAATGTGCCGGGGGCCTTTAAAAGCAGCCATACACGTAACCTTCCCACCCAAGGCCATGCGAAATGTTCACATGGCACTGGGTGTGTGCCCAGAACGTTGAAAGGGAAAGATGCAGCCCCACAAAAAAGAAAAGAAATAATATGACCCCCCCCAAAAATGTGCTGGTGTAGGAAGAAATATTTAGGTATTTGGTACTTTATAGTCACAGAGGCGTCTCTGTGAAATTCGGGTTGCTCCCACCTGGAGAGCGCGTCGCAGCCAGAGGCGCGCCACCCAAAATGCGATTTTTGTCACTGATGAGGGGGGGGGGGGGTAAATTTTGACCAAATGACAACTTTTGCGTTGCCACTGGGTTTAACGTATGCTAAGTGCATGGGCACACGGGGCCTCGGTTTATCAATCCGAAAGACTCCACGTTCAGACCGTTAAGGCCTAGTGCAGGATGAGAGGAAAAAATCCCCTGTACCCAGTGAACTCGGGTTTACTTGACACAAAGCGAACGCGTGTGCCACTCTACACCGCTGCCCAAAGCTGCCAACAAGCGTGGCCATGATACAGATGGGGAAAACAGAGAGGGAATACTGTGCTAGTTTTTACTTCAGGGGCGATTATTTTTACAGGGGTGATTATTATTTTTAAAGAATCACCTATGTACAGCAATTCATCAAATTTATGTAAATTCGCATTTTATGGGTTTAAAAATAGACAACTATGCAAATTCACTATAAATTCAATAATTTTCCTTTTACTGAAAACTCTTCTGTGTCTCAGGTTTTCTCAAGCATGGCCACTATTATTGAATAAATACTCAGCCACTATTAATGAATAAATAAATGAGTATGTCACCTAACCTAAGCATTAGCAAAAGAGGGAATGAATTAAATTCTGCTTAACGTCCTCCGGTCTTGAACAGACGCATACGGGACATTAGTAGATATAAAGATGGTGGGAACGATCCTAGAGGCAGTGCAACACCAAGAAAGTCCTGAATTTTTAACAACACAGATGTAACTCTAAGCAAAAGATGGAAGGGGTTAACTGAGGCTTTATACAGAACATTATCTGCCCTTGTCTCATGTACTGAGATGCGAACACCACCTACTTAAGAATATCGCCCTTGCCTGTCAGGAACTAGTAGCATAATAATAGTCCCAGAAAATTATCTGCCCCTGACTAGTCACTAGGTGGCATGGTCAAGTCAGTACAAAAATTATTGTCCTTTCGTGTCGCCAAGATGTACTATAAAGGCCCCATTGCCAAGCTCACGAAAAGACGGTATTAAAAACACAATACACTTATTAAAAAAAAAAGTGCACTCACCAAATTAAAATGCATGAAGAAAATGAAAAGCAAAGCAAAAACGTGTAGCTGCGAATTGGGATTCGGAATGAGCGGCGTGGGAGCGACGCCACTGTACGACCCAGAAGATGGGACAGCAAAAAAATAATTAAAAAAAGTAATGCTTAACAGAATTCAACACTCAGTAACAGTCTAAAGCATAATATGGCAGTTGTGAACATATTAAAAAAAATCACTATTCTCTCTCTCTTTCAAGCATTTTTTCTCCATCTCCTATTACCTTTTACAGTCTCTTAAAAAAAATGATTGAAAAATATACATGTATTTTATACAAAATATACATAGTCTCTTTGCAGTTCATTTGAACTGATCGCAAACAATGCGATATTGATGCACATCATGATCGTGTACATATGCGTGTTCCAAGCCACGAGACCAATGACATAATTATTATGTGAAGCTATACACGGACTGAGATGAAATGGATTTCAAATGATCACCATTACTTCACAAAGAAGTCGTCCCATCTGGCCAGCGTCTAGAAAGAATTAACTTGAAAGATTAGCTGGAATCGGATAGATTCACATCTGTAAGATACTACAATATTATAAACAATGCCAACACAGAGAACACAATAATGTACAATAAAACTGAATTTACAATCAAACCCTGCCTAAAGCCGGCGACAGACTATGTGACTGCCTCATGTGACTCGATCAGGTCGTGACGTTTCACCTCATTTGCATACCATCCTGCTCGATCAGTCGGGCCCAGTCAGGTGACAGGGCCGAATAGGGCGGGTTCTAAATTTCACTGATCGAGTCTGATCGAGTCAGATGGCTTGTAACCTCTTCTGTGTGGGAAACAAAATTTGATCTACGTCACGACCTGATCGAGTCATATGAGGCAGTCGCATAGTCTGTCGCCCGCTTAACAGACACCTCAGTGTCATCGGCACCCCGGTAATCCGGACAGTTTTACTCAATCTCTTCTCTTCTTCTTCATTGCTGAAAGAGTCTCGTAATTACGGACAGTTTGGGCCAGTCTGAAGGTTGGTCGCAATACAGTGGAACCTCCCCTTATAAGACCCCCTCCCATATAAGACCTTCTTCTCTGAGACATTGCCCTTCTTTGCAAGTATTAAAATTACCTCCCTTATAAGACCCCTCCCTAATAAGACGTCATTTTGGATGATTTGTTAAGGTCTTATAAGGGAGGTTCCACTGTATACATAACAGAAACCAGTCGTCTTCAGACAAACATATTACTGTACTCGGTCTTGCTCGTTGGTTCAGAAATGTCACACTATTCCTACTACAGTATTAACAATAGTAAATAAGAATGTGTATTTGTATGTTTCATAAGGGGTTTCGAGATCTTTAAAAAAAATAGATATATCAAAATAAAGAGTAACATTGCAGACATATCAAACGAGACTCGCACACAATGACATGAGGCTTAATCTCCTGGGTTATGGTTCTTTGTGTTTCCCTTAACCCCTTCGCTGCCAAGCCCGTTTCCGGTTCTGAGGCAACTATTTGCCAAGACGTTTTAGGTTGTGAAAAACTGCTGAATAAAAGTGCAGATGACCTATACTTTTCTGAAAGGGAATAGAATATACTATCATTTGAGAACACTTTCACATGTATTCAAACATTCTGCTAAAAGCACATGGATAGAAAAAGGGAAACTCTTAGAATAACCCTATGACGGATATTTCCGTGACGGGGCAGTTTATAGGTTACCGGAAGTTGACAGAAATATCCGTGACGGGGCAGGGAAGAGGCTAAGGTTTTCCACAATTATTGTTCTTTCAAATTGTCACTGTGCTTAAGGAGACACCAAGGGAGGTAATGATAGACGCGTAACAGCGTGTCGTCAGATCCCATACAGCGACACACACACACACACTCCCAAATTATTTTTTTTTTAAAAGAGCACCAAGTCACAACCTCTGCAGCACTACTCTCCCTCTTCCTTCACTATCCCCATCACCCACCCACCACACCCATTCTCCCCACTGAACCAAGTTACAACTTTTAACACACACAGACCTGCCTACTTGGAATTTTCCCAATCAGTAGCCCAGCCATCAATTTCAGTAGCATGGCAAAAATTTTCGTAGCATCCACAAACGACGGCAATCGATTTGTTCTCTTCCTGAGCCGAAACGCACTGCTTATGTTTCGCCGATTGAACGTGTTGACGGCAATCGTATCTACCACAGAGAAGTCCGCATGGCAGAGGTTGCACTGCAGTGACTGAGTTAGTATGGTTCGCACCGAGTCAACTTCTGACGATGCAAGGCCACTCCTCCGTGTAAGCTATTTTGAAAACTTGTGCGGCAGGCCGATGTTTTTTCTTAGAACAAGATGGTGTGCCAGATGATTTTCGTTTTCTGGTTTGGGTTCGTTTTTCTTCGTTTGAAACATCTCCCGTATCGCTACTGCTGCTGGAGTCCGCCGTTGTTTTTTTCAGAGAAAGTAATAAGAACACATGCGCAGTCACTTTGATAAAACGGAAGTGACTAGGTTATCGCGCGTGATACGGCGTCTGCTCTTAAAAACAGACAAAAACGGGAACGGTATAAGCAAAAATAAAATGCGGCGGCATTTTGTTTTCTCCGTAGCAATGTTAAGGTTGCCGTAGCTCCGTAGCCAAGCTTTATTTTTCGTAGCTGCTACGGCCAAATCGTAGCAGTAGGCAGGTCTGCACACACCATCCTCCGTATTCTCTCCTTCCCGATTTTACACCCCCCCCCCCCCCCCCCCCCCCCCCCCCCATCCCGTTGACATCCACCATCCCCATAAACTCATATCCATAAACATTGTTGCACGCATGCGCATACGCACACATTCATTTGCATGCACTCGCCCCTAACATATTTTCTTGATGAACACATTATAGGTTTTCCGCTAATGTGGACAAGATATGTACTTGCTGTTGTTTAACCTGATAGCCCACCTGTTCCCCCATCATTAAAGCTCTGCTCTCTTTCTCTTCCCTCCCTTGCCTCTAGGTCTGTTTCTGTTGTATTCCATTTATGCCATACTACGTGAGTGTTCGCTTTGTATTGCGTTTTTGTTTGAATGCGTTATGAATGCTAACGTGTGTGCGCACGCTTTGATTTGATTTCTATCAAGATTCAGCACCGTATAAATACTGTATGTTGTTGTTGTTTGCAAAACTCAGCAAAAACAAACAATAATTCATTAAAAGGAGGTTTTAGGAAGCATACAATTGTGAGTTAATTGTGCGTTTTCTTTAATTTTGTTTCATAATAATCACACTTATGCATGATTAGATCAAACTTTTTCAGCAACGCATTAAATTGGTATAATCATCATACTTCATTCGTACAGTGGCATGCATTTCTGAATATATTATGTGCAGATAGCATTAACATGTGCAATAAGATGAACTAAAAAAAATTCCATGTACACCTCTGAAAGATTTTCAAAGCAGCTTTGGGGTCAACACCAAATCCACACCCGAGGGAACTTTAAACCCGTTCAGGTTCAGCCTTCTTGGATTTTTTTAATTATTTCTTGTAAAACTATTCTTGAGTTTCAAACTTCATACGACTAAAATCAAGTCAAAGATGTTAAAAAATTGGCCAGCTTGTACTTTGGTCACTCCTCCCCTTCATGTTAACGACCCTCAATCTCAAAGTCTGCTTCTTTCAGTTTTATGAAAATAATTCCAGGCTGGTCCTAACCCTAGTAGCTCTTTCCCTCTTCTTATTCTTCTGCGTTCCCAGGTCATATGGCCATAATGGTTAAGGTATGCATGTGTCCGGTTTTCAGTTTTCACTGGTCTCCTCCTAATTATTCTTTACGTCATCTTTGGCAGAGGACATTTACGTCAAAACCTCCAACCCGGAATAGTCACAATCATCCAAACTTTTGTCCATCTCCAGTGAGGTGGGTGGTGGTCAGGGGGGGGGGGGGGGGGGGGCGTTATGTAAAAGTTTGCATAAAATCACGTAATTGTTTACGAAACTAGCAATGACATTTCCGTCAAGTATCTCTTCCTTTGATGGTTTTACGACAAATAAAAAAGTTTGAGTTTGAGTTCTTCCCAGGAATTATCCGAAAACAGGAATCACCCCACCCTCCCACCCACCTACCCCACAAAAACAGGAAGCCACAACTTTTGGAATTAAAAAACAAAAAATGACAAGTTTCCGCACTCAAAAATTAATTTTTTTTTAAAATGTCAAAATGAAACCACAAGTTTTGGCACCAGTCAAAAAACGGATTTCTGGCATGTTCCGGACAAATAGCACCCCAGTGAATACAAGTCTTGGAGTGTGTGCATGCTTGTGCATGCACACAAACATGATAATGTGGGTCATAAACGAGATGTGCTTCTGATGTATTTTTTTATAGTCTTTTTTTTTTTTTCTTCAGATAAAGTTAAGGTGGAAACAATTCAGCAGAGATAAGTCAACGTTTTCATCAACAGATCACCAATCAGCGATTAAAAACAACAACCAAACGTTTTGATATGCATTGGAAGAGTGACGGACAGACAGACAGACAGACAGACAAACAGATAGACAAGAGAGACAGGGGTGTAGGCAAACCACTGCCACACTTGCATCCATGATGGGTTGTATAAACGAGAGAACAACAAGGAGAAAGCTGCCAAATGTCACACAAAAAAACAAACAAACGAGGAAGACCCATACAGCCAGTCTTGAGAGACTGAGCATGAAACTTTGGGAGGGGAAAAGGGGGGGGGGGGGGGGGGTATACTTTCCATCCTCATAACAAAAACAACAAAACTCAACGTTTAAAAAGTCCATCGACTTAAAAGTAACCCCACAAAGTAAAGTTTGCGCTTGTGTTTGCTAATTCGCTTTGTCCGTGGTCGGGTGTATACGACAAAGAATTAATAACATTCGGAAATATTTACGGTTTTAAAGTGGGCGCTCGTCGGGTGTTTTCATTGTCTAATTCACTTTGATGTTTCAGTGTCGTACAGTTTTAGCAGACCCACTTGTGAAATGTGACAACAGCCCCTTTTAACCTTTACCGGACTTCTGGGGTCGCCCACGACCCCTTGACACACAAAACATGTTATATCTCTAAAACTATTTAAGCAATCTTCATGAAATTTCATGACTTTGTCAAAAACGTAAATGGCTTTAAGTGTGTAAATTTCATTAATGTGTATAAAATATAAATGACGTAATATCATGCGTAATTTTGATATACCTGTCTGGATGATGGGGGTCTCCCACGACCCCTACTTTAAAGAGCACTGCAGTGCACAAAACATGTTATATCTCTAAAACTATTTAAGCAATCTTCATGAAATTTCATGACTTTGTCAAAAACGTAAATGGCTTTAAGTGTGTTAAATTTCATTAATGTGTATAAAATATAAATGACGTAATATCATGCGTAATTTTGATATACCTGTCCGGATGATGGGGGTCTCCCACGACCCCTACTTTAAAGAGCACTGCAGTGCATTGAGTAGGGGTCGTGGGAGACCCCCGCCATCCGGACAGGGATAAACACATGGTGCCTCTTTGACAAGTAGGGGTCGTGGGAGACCCCCGCCATCCGGACAGGGATAAACACATGGTGACTCTTTGACAAGTAGGGGTCGTGGGAGACCCCCGCCATCCGGACAGGGATAAACACATGGTGACTCTTTGACAAGTAGGGGTCGTGGGAGACCCCCGCCATCCGGACAGGGATAAACACCTAGGAATTCGCTCTTTGCTGAGTAGGGGGTCGTGGAAGACCCCCGCCATCGTGTCTGTGTAGTCAAAAGCATGATCCGGTAAAGGTTAACCCTTTCGTCGCATTTTAGCACCACAGTGATTTAACACCTATGTCACTAAAAGGCATCAAATTGGGGTCTATTATCCACAGACCCTGTTGTCTTGGGTTTGGGAAGTAAGGATAGACCTTATTTTATATATGTCACAGAAGAATCCACAATACTGCAGATGGATTTTGTTCTCTGTCCAGGTAAATTTAATGGACATTTTTGGCTAAAATATGTCTGGCGGTGAAAAGGTTAAGAAGCATCTTCGGCAGGCGTTCCTTTAACTTAAAAAAGAAAAGGGAAAAAAAAGGCGGCTGAACCTTTTTGTGGCTTGGCTCGAGTTTGCGGAACTCGCAAAGTCGCGACAACAACAGCCCTTGAAAACTAACTGATCAACTGTTCTGCCCCCACCCACCACCCACACACATGTCTTGCTTTCACAATCGAGTTCCCTCCCTTCCCAATTCGTCCACCAAGGTGTTGGATTGGGTGGAGTTAAGCCGGAAAAAGGGCTGGGTTCCGTCCAACGGGGTGTCCGGAGAGTTGAGGCTCTTGTCCGTGTTGGTGGAGCCGTTGGTGGCAACAGCAGCAGCAGTGGAAGTGGTCAGCCCCGAGTGACAGTCTCCATCGTCCATCTCCAGAATGTGGTCCAGCCTCGTCTGTATATAAAAAAAACCCAAAAAACCTGGAAATGTCTGATGCTACCAACTGCATTGACTGCGGAAGATTCTTCTTCTTCTTCGATCGCTCAGACAGTGTCCTGTCAATTATGAGCGCAGATGCGTCATGTTGCCGTTATGCGCCTAACTAAGAAATAGTTAGGCCCAGCAAGTCCGACTTCGGCTGGAGGAAATCTCTTTTGAAAGTGTGTCCTGAAAAAAGGCAGGAGAATGGACCAGAAAGGCAGAAAGACAGTGTCCGACTTCGGCTGGAGGAAATCTCTTTTGAAAGTGTGTCCTGAAAAAAGGCAGGAGAATGGACCGGAAAGGCAGAAAGACAGTGTCCGACTTCGGCTGGAGGTAATCTCTTTTGAAAGTGTGTCTTGAAAAAAGGCAGGAGAATGGACCGGAAAGGCAGAAAGACAGTGTCCGACTTCGGCTGGAGGTAATCTCTTTTGAAAGTGTGTCTTGAAAAAAGGCAGGAGAATGGACCGGAAAGGCAGAAAGACAGTGTCCGACTTCGGCTGGAGGTAATCTCTTTTGAAAGTGTGTCTTGAAAAAAGGCAGGAGAATGGACCGGTAAGGCAGAAAGACAGTGTCCGACTTCGGCTGGAGGTAATCTCTTTTGAAAGTGTGTCTTGAAAAAAGGCAGGAGAATGGACCGGTAAGGCAGAAAGACAGTGTCCGACTTCGGCTGGAGGTAATCTCTTTTGAAAGTGTGTCTTGAAAAAAGGCAGGAGAATGGACCGGAAAGGGCAGAAAGATAGATGACAGCAAGCAAAGGGGAAAGGCAGAGTCAAAGAGTGTGGCAGATTAAAGGAAGTTACAAGCACAGAACTTACAGAAGGTGGGAGAACTAGCAGTACAAAAGACACCCCCACCCCCACCCCAGGGACAGACTTGAGGGGGGTGGGGGTTGTCAAGCTCCCCGTATGGAGGCACAAGGCAGCCTCCACCCATTGCCCCCCAAAAATTGGTAAAAAATAAATAAAAATCCAAGCGTACTGAACTGTCCATAACGGTCTCTGACCGATTGGATGCTAATCCAAATCCAAATCAACTTTATTATCTCATAACAGAAATTGCAACCAGGTGCACACACAAAAACAACAACAATAAACACATTTATCGACAACAAAGAATATGAACTAATAACTAATAACACTGCAATGTTGTAATTAACAAACCGGACAAATATGAACAAATAAACCAATAAAAGCAGAACGCATTTAAAAAATACATTTAACCCTTTCACTGCCAAAGTCGCATTTTAGCACCACAGTGCTTTAACTCTTCTGCTGCCATCGGCGGGTTGAACCACCTGGTTTACTGTTCACCGTTGCTTAGCCATGGGCGGGTTTGACCGCCAGATACTAGGGAAACCCCGGTGTCCCCCTTTGCACTATTTATATGAAGTGACATCACATCCTTTACTTCCGTGACATGCGCAGTTCGCTCAGGGAAAGCACAATCTTCCGCCATCTGCATTTGTAGGCTAAATTTTGCCATTTTCAATCGGTTTTCGACGATGGAAACTGACGATGACTTTTGGCATGAACTTCTACAAGATGGCGACAGTGACGACGAAGCATTCACTGGATTTACTGTGGAAGAAGTGGCAGAATCTGAACTTAGGCGAATAAAAAAAGAGCTGCTGAAACGATCTTGGGTTTGCAGCAGCAGATCGACACAGGGAATTTTAGTGATGATTCGAGCGAGTATTTTTTATGAATTTTTAAAGTGAGTGTGTGCGAAAATCAGTGCAGCGGCAAAAATTACTTGGTGCTCAACAGTAAACAGTCTAAGTAATACTTGGTAGTAGAAGAGTTAACACCTATGTCACTACTACCAAGTATTACTATATATCTCTGTCTCTGTTTGTGTCTCTCTCTTCTCTCTTTCTCTGTCTGTCCCTCTGTGTCTCCGTCTCTGTCTTTCTCCGTCTGTCTGTATGTCTGTCTCTTTCTCTCTCTCGTTCTCTTTCTCTCTCTATCGTTATAAGTGTGGGTGTGAGTGTGATTTGTTAATAGTGTGGCCCGGGCGTCTTTAAGCGTCCATCAGTGTGAGTGTTTCAAGTTGGTTGCGAAAGTGTTCTGTAGATTATGTCATTCATTATTTGGGCGTGATTGAGAAATTGACTGAGGGATCAGGGAAGGGGGGTGTTGGTCAATGTTTGATGTATACTTTTTGTTCATTGTGTTTATTTTAGTGGTTTCTGTAAAGCGCTTAGAGCTTAAAGATTAGGCGCTATAAAACTTGTCTTAATAATAATAATAATAATAATAAAAGGCATCAAATTGAGGTCTATTATCCAAAGACCCTGTTGTCTTAGTTTTGGGAAGTAAGGATAGACCTTATTTTATATATGTCACAGAAGAATCCACAATACTGCAGATGGATTTTGTTCTCTACCCAGGTAAATTTAATGAAAATGTTTGGCTGAAATATGGCTGGCGGTGAAAGGGTTAAAATAAAATTTAAAATAATCTCATCAGCAAGCGTACTGACCCCAACAGAGGGCTGGTCCGGAGGGATCTGGTGGACGCTGTCCAGGCGCTGGAAGACGGTGGCCAGGTCGATGGTCTTCTGACTGACCGGGGGCCAGGTCGGGTCCTCCTTCAGCGAGCTCTCGATGGCCGCGTACTCGTACTGGTCCGTGTTGAAGCAGCGCGCCACCCACCGGGCGCAGCGCTCGCGCATCGAATCGTTGTCCACCACAAACATCTGAACAAAAGAAAAATGGACCGTATTTTTGCTAAAACTATATTCACCCTCTTACCCCCCAGCCGCCCCACGCTAACCTTACTATGAAATCCCATGTCAAGGGAAATAACTCACGCAATTCACATCAGTAGGTAATTTATTAAAAAAAAAAATATATATCATTTCAGTCTGAAAATGCATTGAATTATTTCTATTATGTTCTTGATACTCTGAAAAAGCAACAAAGAAACACTAATTTCAAATTCATGGTAATGATTACATTAAAAAAAAAAAAAGAGTCACATGTGACAGCAAAATGTGCTAAAAATAAATAAATAAAAAATAAATAAATGTAAAAAATCAATCAAGAAGGCTCCCAATTTGGAATCGGAGAACAGAATATTCAATCTACTACAGCTATGTACAATAAAACTGGGCAAAACAATGTCCGTAGCAAAGATGGGCTTTGCAAACAGCGCAGCCGACAACAGTTTCTCTATGATTTCTATACTGTAGCCATTCGGCTGACGGCACCCACTTTCGCAATAATATTTGGTGTCAGATCATCGATTTTGGCTTTGAGAGCTTCGAAGTCTGTTATCTTTTAATTTGTTGTGAATTTTATTGAACCCAGCAGTCATCTTCGTTTCTTCACATTCTGTTATCTAGGTCACATTCGCCCCCTACTCGTTCAATTTCTACAAGCTACCTCGCTAAAAAGCCGTCAAAATCGCGGTAATCATCCAGCAGACGCCATAATACTTCATCGGACAACTAAATTTTTAATGTTGAATTAAAGAGTTGAGAAAAGAGCCGTTGAAATTGACTGACCTCCAGACCAACAGACAGCAGGAAGTTGACGAAGGCCACGCCCAGTAACAGAGCTCTGTACGTCATGGAGGGAAACTGAGCCAGCTGCACAATCAATCAGCCAATCAATTGATAATCAATTCATCCATCCACAATCAGGCCACGCCCAGTAACAGAGCCCTGTACGTCATGGAGGGAAACTGAGCCAGCTGCACAATCAATCAGCCAATCAATTGATAATCAATTCATCCATCCACAATCAGGCCACGCCCAGTAACAGAGCCCTGTACGTCATGGAGGGAAACTGAGCCATCTGCACAATCAATCAGCCAATCAATTGATAATCAATTCATCCATCCACAATCAGGCCACGCCCAGTAACAGAGCCCTGTACGTCATGGAGGGAAACTGAGCCAGCTGCACAATCATTCAGCCAATCAATTGATAATCAATTCATCCATCCACAATCAGGCCATGCTCAGTAACAGAGCCCTGTACGTCATGGAGGGAAACTGAGCCATCTGCACAATCATTCAGCCAATCAATTGATCAATCAATCCATCCAAATTGTCCATTAGGACATTTATACATGTCTATCACAGTCGTCTTTATTCATATGCTCACAGGGCTCCCAATCGTCCTGCAAAACAAGGGGACTCCTTCACTTACATCATAGAGGGTCCTAGAGTTGGGAAAGACAGTCCCAGTTGCATTGAGAATACTAAAAATAATTTTTCTAGTGCATCCCTGGGACCCCCTGCACATTCTTTTAGCAGGTCCTTTAGAAACTTAGTGCTTCATAGACCCCCAAATGGGGGTCCCTGGGTGCCCTGGCTCATGCACACACACACACACACACACTGTCCTTCTTTCTCACACACACATACACTCAAACTCAAATGCGGCTTATATACAGGTGCGTCTTATAGTCCAGATTTTACGATAATCTTGTGCTATACCGTACCTCTATGAAGTCTGCAAACTCATCCGTGGGGTAGATAGTGATCCAGATGGTAGCAGCCACACAAAGGATCAGGTTGATCAAAAAGGGCCCTGAGCAGCATTGGAAAAAAGCGCGCACGCACGCACACACACAATTTCAATTTAATAATAATTCCTTTGAACCAGCCGCCGTGGCATAGTGGTTAGCGTTGCGAACTACTGGCTGGGAGGTCTCGGGTTCGAATCCCATCAGAGGTGAGGGTTTTTTCGGTCCTGGACCGACTCCTACCCAGAGTGAGTGGCTGTGGGCTCAATGGGAAGACTGAAATCACACAGTCGAGCTTCATCCACTTAACGGATGCGATTCTGAGAGTGTTGCTCTAATTGCAAGACCAACACTGCAGGTGTCTGTAGTTCTCGGGCCTGGTTAACGCCGGGATATCATTATGAAAGGAAGCGTAGAATACAGCCCTGTCAGTCTCAAACCGATATGGAACTCCATAGCATCATCATCATAGTCATCTGCCTCATTTCCATCAATCATTAAAATATAAAAAAAATTTAAGTCTCAAATTCTGTGGCTTTGCAAGACCTGCTCTCATGGTGACCTCAGTTTCGGTTTCCAATCCAGTCTATGCCTTGGTGCGTTCGGGTCAAAGTCATTGGGATCAGTGCAGACCTGTTTACCCCCTACAGGAGCCTGGAGTAGTCTGGGCAGCTGAAATGAGTAGTCATGGGGGTCAAAAGAGTAGTCCTGGTCACCAACCGCAATATACACGAAAATTGGTCTCATTATTCATTTGTAACCATTTGCATAATGCATGTGTATGTGCGCGTGTTACTGTGTGTGTATGCCAGTGCATGTGTGTGCATGTGTACGTCTGTGTGTGTGTACCGTGTATGTTTGTGTGAGTGAATGTTTGTGTAAATGTGTGCATGCGCATATGTATGTTTTCTCTCTCTGTGATTGTGTGCGTGTCTTACTGTGTGTGTGTGTGTGTGTGTGTGTGTGTGTGTGTGTGTGTGTGTGTGTGTGTGTGTGTGTGTGTTGTATGTATGTTGTATGTGATTGTGTCTTACTCTATGTGTGTGCGTATGTGTGTGTGTGCGTGTGCGTGCGTCACTGTGTGTGTGTGTGTGTGTGTGTGTGATTATGTATTTGTGTGTGAGTGTTGTGTGTGTGTATGTATGTGTGTGTGTGAGTATGTCTTACTCTGTGTGTGTGTGTGTGTGTGTGTGATTATGTATCTGTGTGTGTGTGTGTGTGTGTGTGTGTGTGTGTGTGTGTGTGTGTGTGTGTGTGTGTGTGTGTGTGTGTGTGTGTGTGTGTGTGTGTGTGTGTGTGTGTGTGTGTGTGTGTGTGTGCATGTGATTGTGTGTGAGTATGTCTTACCCTCTGTGTGTTTGTGTGTGTGTGTGTGTGTGTGTGTGATGTGTATCTGTGTGTGAGTGTGTGTGTTGTATGTGATTGTGTGTGAGTATGTCTTACCCTCTGTGTGTTTGTGTGTGTGTGTGTGTGTGTGATTATGTATCTGTGTGTGAGTGTGTGTGTTGTATGTGATTGTGTGTGAGTATGTCTTACCCTGTGTGTGTGTGTGTGTGTGTGTGTGTGTGTGTGTGTGTGTGTGTGTGTGTGTGTGTGTGTGTGTGTGTGATTATGTATCTGTGTGTGTGTGTGATTATGTATCTGTGTGTGAGTGTGTGTTGTATGTATGTTGTATGTGATTGTGTGTGAGTATGTCTTACTCTGTGTGTGTGTGTGTGTGTGTGTGTGTGTGTGTGTGTGTCTGTGTGTGTGTGTGTGTGTGTGTGTGCATGTGCGCGTGTGTGTGTGTGTGTGTGATTAAGTATTTGTGTGCGAGTGTGTGTGTTGTATGTATGTTGTATGTGATTGTGTGTATGTCTTACTCTGTGTGTGTGTGTGTGTGTGTGTGTGTGTGTGTGTGTGTGTGTGTGTGTGTGTGTGTGTGTGTGTGTGTGAGTGTGTGTGTGTGTGTGTGTGTGTGTGTGTGTGTGTGTGTGTGTGTGTGTGTGATTTATCTGAGTGTGAGTGTGTGTTGTATGTGATTGTGTGTGAGTATGTCTTACTCTGTGTGTGTATGTGATTATGTATCTGTGTGTGAGTGTGTGTGTTGTGTGTGTATCTGTGTGTGAGTGTGAATGTGTGTATCACTGTGTTTGTGTCACTCTGTGTGCGTGCGTGCATGCTTGTGTGCATAATTCGTAAGTAACAGTTACGGAAGAAACACTCACTTGCAGCGATTTTAGAGTCCGGGCACATTGCCTGGATCGCCGGTGTCAAATAAGTAGCAACTGGCTAGAGCCTTTGATGGATTATGCTAGATATTTGTGCCCTTTTCCCTCACAATGCTTCTAGCCACAGGAGGCCTAGCCTAGCAGTCGGACAAGCCACCGTGACTCAATGAGAAGTCTGACGGATTTGCAGACGGTACAAAAAGCTTAATGAACGCCTTTCTTCTTTGAAGCAATGATGCTCGGGTAGTCGCGATGGTAGTTGGAGAGGTATTTTTGATTTGCTGTTTTTCTCCTCGTTGCTTGTTTTTGTTGTTCTCTCACTTCCACCACCTCACATTCTGACTCATCGTCGGTTTGGTGCATTTTACGCTTTCTTGACTCTTCACCTTCCATTTTGCTTTTACACCACCAAAACAATGCGCTGCAAGCACTGTAGGCAAGACGCGCGCGATTTATTTTTGGCCGGGCGCTAATTTGCATATAGGCACGCAGCGGCGAGTTCGCGAAGCGGGCCGCCCGCGTAAAGTTGAGCTGGGTTACAAAGCAGTAAAGCTATAGGGCGGCGATGACCACGGACACGCGTCTCACGCTAACACGACACAAATGGTGAAGTCGCGAAACAGACCGCCCGCGATAGCTGCAGTGAAGTAGAGAAAGGCAACAACTGGGCGGGCGCTTGCAAACCGCGAGTAAGACGTGAAAAGTGCGATTGAGTAACCGAGCAGCGTTCATTGAAAATTCGTAGCTGGCAAGAGTGAAAATGCGGAGTTTGCGATTTCAAGTCGTAGTAGCGTAGTCAATGCCCTGATTTCGTAGAAAGCTACGCCTAAATCGTAGAGTAAACAGGTCTGTCAGTGTGTTCTGGGGAGCTGTCAGTGGACGGTCGTGGTGGCGCCCTCGGAGGAGGAACTCACTCACGCTGGCTCCGCGACTAAGAGAATAGTGTCGTCAGTAGGGGGCTTAGTAGGTGGTGTCCTGAACAGGTTCCACTGAACTACACCGAAGTGACTCAGCAGCAGTGCAGTGTCTCCTCGGTTGGCTGCCTCCTGACGGCCTAATATAGATTAGCTCCTCTTGGACTGTTAGTTTTGGATTCTGCGACCTGAATGTGCGGAGGTGTGGCTGCGAGTTGAGACTCGGAATGAGCGGCGTGGGAGCAACGCCACTGTACGGCCTAGAAGATTGGACAGCAAAATAATTACAAATTCTTTTGACCCCTCTTGGGGGCATGGAGTATGAAACGGTCGGCCGCAAGCAAAAAGCACACAATATTATCATATTCATCAAACAAGGCTAAGCTGCAAACACATTGTAAAATAATTAACACAAACACGCATGTGTGCACACACACATTTAGCTGAAATGTCAATAAAATTTACTTTCCTGAGAAAAAAAGGCATAATAATATCATCATAAGGTATATATTAATTTTGGAAGGAAAAAATAATTGGAGCTGTTTCCTTTGTTGTGAGCGAAACTCCTTTAGATAATCTGTATATAAAAAAAATTAAAAAGAAAAAAAAGGCTTGCATTGCGAAACTTTTGTGCAAACTTCCAGCACCTCCGCCAAGGAGGTATCGCCGATTTGACGGATTGATTTCTAGGAAACCAGATCAAAGTGAGTTTTGCAATCTCTATAAAGGGGGTTTTCCTGGGGGATCTGGATGTGTTTCTTACAAAAACTCATCCATCAGGGTGGCCCTTTAAAAACTTGTATTGTATCCCAACATACAAACTCACAGTTGGAGAACACTGTTTTGCGGAAGGGCGCCCCTTTGCTGAAGGTGACGCTGAGGATGACGTATTGGTACGCCGAGATCAGAAACACTGCAGCATTTTCGTGGCACTCGTAGTCATCGTCATCGTTATCCACAAATGGCACAAACCTGAACAGAAACAACAAGCAGGTACCTTCACACAAGTCATATATTATATTCACACCTCTTTTGGCTGAGCTCCACTGGCTTCCTGTCAAATTCCGCTGGCAGTTCAAGATGGCTACTCTCGCTTTTCGTCACTTTGACAAAACTCTTCCTCAGTACCTCTCTTCTTCTCTCTGCACCTACCAAAGCTCTCGTACTCTTCGTTCTTCTTCCCAGAAACTTCTTAAAGTTCCTAAGCGGTCCTTGAAATCTTCGGGTGAGAGGGCGTTTAGTTTTGTTGCACCAAACGTTTGGAATTCTCTCCCTAACCATACCCGTAACCAGTCCACTCTTCCTTCCTTCAAGTCCCAACTAAAGACCCACTTCTTCAGGAAAGCTTTCCCTCTGCAAAGTCTATGATCCTTTCCCCACTCTTGTTTTCCAGCTCATTGAAGACGCTGAGTATGAGGTTAACGCGTGCACGTGTGTGTGTATGGGGTGGGGGTGGGGAGTAGGGGGGCAGGGGTGGGGATGGGGGGGGGGGGGGTGGGGGGATGGTTGGGGTGGTGGTGTTGAAGGGAGGTGGGTGTTGGTGTGTTGTGTTATGATTATATGCAATGCATTCTCTAATATGTATTCATTTTCATAGAGATGTATGGTGAGGATGCGTGGGCCAGTTTGTTAGAAATATTTATACGAATGGTGAGTGAAAAGCGCATTGAGTTGCTTTGCAAGATTATGCGCTATATAAGCATTATTAATTTTCAAGTCTAAAATTTATAATCAAACGACCAGAACTTTCTGTACTGATGAAAATCCATTTAACGTCCTCCGGCCAAGAACATTAACCCTTTCGCCACCAGCTATTTTTCAGCGAAAAACCCCAACCCAATTAAACTTAACTGGGTAGAGAAAAAAACATATCTGCACTTGGAATTCCTTGAAGAATATTTGGAATTCCTGAATTTCTCTGTGACATGTATAAGATGAGGCCTATCTTTACCTCCCCAAATGACACCCATGGCATCAAATGAGGGTCTGTTATCCAATGGCAGACCTGCCTACTTGGAATTTTTCCAATCAGTAGCCCAGCCATCAATTTTCAGTAGCATGGCAAAGTTTTCAGTAGCATCTACAAATGACACAAATGTTTCGCCGATTGAACGTGTCAACGGCAATCGTCTCTACCGCCATGATTCACAGAGAAGTCCACGTGGCAGAGGTTGCAGTGAGCATGGTTTGCACTGAGTCGACTTCTGACGATGCAAGGCCACTCCTCCGTGTAAGCTATTTTGAAAACTTGTGCGACTGGCCGATGTTTTTTCTTAGAACAAAATGGTGCGCCAGATGATTTTCGTTTTCTGGTTTGGGTTCGTTTTTCTTCGTTTGAAACATCTCCCGAATCGCTACTACTGCTGGAGTCCGCCATTTTTTCAGAGAAGTAATAAGAACGCATGCGCAGTCACTTTGATAAAAACGGAAGAGGTTATCGCACGTCTGCTCTTGGAAACAGACAAAACCGGGAACGGCACAAGCAAAAATAAAATGCATCTCCAATTTGTTTTTTTCCCGTAACAATATAAGGTTGCCATAGCTCCGTAGCAAAGCTTTATTTTTCGTAGCTGCTACGGCCAAATCGTAGCAGTAGGCAGGTCTGCAATGGCCTTATATTCTTAATTTTGGGAGGTAAGGATAGGCCCTATTTTATGCATGTCACAGAGAAATCCCCAGTATTGCAGACAGAATCTTTTCTCTACCCAGGTAAGTAGAAAAAATGGCGAAAGGGTTAAAATGCAATTTAACAGAAAAGATAACACTCAATGTAAAGGCAAAACCTCTGACAGTAGAGGCCAGTCCTCTGTCAGAAATTCTCAATCCTCTTTGCCTGTTTAAAGATGGACAGACCTGCCTACCCCCAATTTCTTTTTTAGGTACTCCACAAAATAAAATTCCGTACTTTTTCTCAAAATTCCGTATTTTGCAAGGAGACCCCAAAACAGAACATTTACTGAACATTTTCTTGCAATGCATCTTAATGTCGTGTACACCGCCATGCGAAATGACGAAGTCCGTTTGGCAGTACAAACACTGTGCAAAAGTACTTCCCAGTGAGGATGGTTGAATTCTGGGAATTTGCTTGTACCTTGCTAGAAATACCTGTTTGGGGGCCGAAGGGCCGCTGGTTTCACTACTGCTGGGTCGTTTAGACATGATTTGCAATGTGACGATCCCGCCAAACCATGAAAAAGTTAATATGGCCGACACTAACCGGAAGTTGGAAGTCGTGAAAGTGAAACTAGGATCGAATGACAGACTCGATTTTGACCGATCTTAGAAGACCTTAAGTTCCAACAAATTTTTGCCGTGTTAATTTTCCATTTACCGTACTGCCGTACTGGGGCTCAAAATTGTGTACAAAATACGGAAAAATCGTATGGATAGGCAATTCTGGATGGAGGGCGTACCAAGGCTGCTGCTGGATGTGGAGGAAGACCAGGACCTGGGCCAGGATGATCAGCACCAGCTGGGACAGGATGGACAGGATGGGCCCGGGGCTCACCAGGCTGACCGCAGGGGTCTGCCGGGACAGGTCCTCGTGGGGCGGGGTCATGCTGACTGAAACGCACACCACGCATCATGGGTTCAAACTCCTCCTCGTGGGGATACCCGGGGTGGGGTGGGGGGTGGTGTCATGCTGACTGAAACACGCATCACGCATCATGGGTTCAAACTCCTCCCCGTGAGGATACCCGGGGTGGGGGTGGGGGGGTCTTTCGTTCCCCCACCTTTGGACATTCTGTGCTCCTAACTTCCTCTAATTTGTTACTCTCTTTGACTCTGCCTTTTCCCTTTGCTCTCTGTCGTCTATTATCTCTCTGACTTATTGGGCCATTCTCCTGCCTTTTTTCCGTCAGGGTGCATCTTTAAAACATTTTTTGGCAGAAATTTCCAATTGTCCGAAATTGTTTCACAAATGACTGTCTTCTTTGCCCTGAACAGTGGAATGCAAGACTGTACAACGTACCCCGACGGTTGTTTTGTTTTAGGCCACATACGACTAAAACGTTTGGTCCAGATACCTACCGCAGACATTGAAATTGCATACGAAGCCATCGAAATAGCGAAAGTGTTTTTGGACCTATAAAAAAGGGTTTTTTTTGTTTTTTTAGATGAAAACTGTTAATTTCTAATAATTTTCCTTTGAGCTCCTCCGAAATCGGAATATGTTGACTAAATGCAGCGGGGAGACCAGTGAAAACTGAAAACCGGACACATACCCATTATGGCCAATATGGCCTGGGAATACAGAAGAAGAAGAAGAAGAAACCAAACTCAATTTGTGCTAGTACATGTAGCTACATGTGCAATGATAAAATTGACAATGGACAGTGACATCACTTGAGTAAAAATGATGACAATTACTACGATTTATATGAAATAGATTTTACTTAAGTGATGTCACTGTCCATCGTCAATTTTATCATTGCATCACAACTTGTTTACGTCTTTACGTCATGTGTGTCACTGTCATATCTATTTTTAGCACTGGACAACGGGTTGAACCCGAAATGTCGTGATTTGTTTGGTTCTGTGTTTTTGTCGTCATCTTCGATCGCTCAGACAGTTTCCTGTCAATCATGAGCACAGATGCGTCATGCTGCTGTTATGCGCCTAACTAAAAAATAGTTAGGCCCAGCAAGTCCGACTTCGGCTGAAGGAAATCTTTCTGAAAGCGTTTCGTGAAAAAAAGGCAGGAGAATGGACCGGTTAGGCAGAAAGATAGTAGATGACAAAAAGCAAAGGGAAAAGGCAGAGTCAAGTGACAGATGAGAGGTTACAAGCACAGAACTTCCAGAAGGTTGGGGAACTATTTATACAAAAGGTGTACAAACGGGGGTTTGTGTGGTTTTGTTATTAAACCTTTTCTTTGGGGTTTCAATTTCGACTCTGTTTTAATAATTATCACTGATTTTAAGAAGCTTTCAATTTATTTTCTTTCTTAACCCTAACCTGTGTAAAGTAGGTCATGATTTCAGTCATCGTTGGTCTGACAATCTCTCTCATCTCTTTTGCATTGCTTGGAATGAAATATGGCAAATCCTCCGAGTTTATAGGCAAGCTGGGGCAGTGGGTGGATGCCTCGTGCCTCCATTCGGGGAGCTGGATGACCCCGCCCCCCCTCCACGAGTCTCTCCCCGCTGGGGAATTCTTTCATAAAAATAGTCTCCCCACCTTCTGGAAGTTCTGTGCTTGTAACTTTCCCTAATCTGCCACTCTCTTTGACTCTGCCTTTTCCCTTTGCTTTCCATCATCTACTATCTTTCCGACTTATCGGCCCATTCTCCTGCCTTTTTTCAAAAACATCTTCCAAATAAATGTTCTCCTTTGAGCTCCTTCGAAATCGGAATGTGTCGGGAGACCAGTGAAAACTGAAAAACGGACACATACGTACCTTATCCATTATGGCCATATGGCCTGGGAACGCAGAAGAAGAAGAAGAATAGGCAAGCAAAAGATTATTACCGTAGTTTTCAGTCTATAAGGCGATACTTTTCCCCCAGACTGAGACCCCTGCGCCTTATAATATGACTACTAAAATACTAAGAAAATATAATAACAGAATCTAAATTTTGTGTCAAATTTTGGGGGTGCGCCTTATAATCAGGTACACCTTATAGTCCAAAAAATACGGTACTCAAAAGGCGCACATAATCATCATGTGCACAAACGTGTGAATGGCCAACTCACATGTGATAAACAGTGTGGTGATGATGAACAGGTCCGCCCACAGGAATTCATAATCCGTTAAATTAGCACCAATCTGGAGAAAAAAACAGAATAAACACCACTAAAATTGGTTTTTGTTTCAAATAGGGCATTTGCTGCGCACCCATCAACAACAACGAGCAGAGGGAAAAAACAACAACCACACACACAAACACAAGAGAAAAATGCATACAAGAAGTAAACCAAGCGAAACACACACAAATGTTACTGCCTTTTACATGTATATATTGCTTATGTATGATCCTATTAAAAATGCTTTATATAGTTATTATGTTTTAACACGCAATATTTAACCATCTCCGAATGTGTAGTCTATTTTAAGTTTGTAAATCATATTATCTTACGTTTTCATGTGTGCTATTACGAAGTGTATGTCATATGCCTATCATGTTTTAGTATAGGAAGTAAGTTTTAATCTGTTGTTATCGTATGAATGTGTTGTCGGTTGTAGTATGTGGAGCATGTTATCTTGTATTGTCTTATCAAGTGTATACTATTCGTTATTTTCTTATTTTAGTCTGATGTTTTATTTATATTTCAATTTGTAAAGCGCACAGAGCATACTGATAGTGTGGATTGATAGCGCTATATCAAATAAAATCATTATATTATTATTAGTATTATTATTATTAAATTACAGTTGTAAATCAATACATTTTCACTTATTTTCACACACCCCAGACTTAACTCTTCTACCACCATGGGCCCCCAAAACATCGCTCTACACTCCCACCAAATGCAAAGACATTCACTGCCAAGCACCCTGCCATGTGTTTGGTGTTTTTTTTATTAGAGCTTTTGTCACATGTTTCTGCCGCTCAAGTAATGCGTGCGCACTCGGGAAAACCCCCCCAGTTACTTCCCTCTTGTCGGTTGAGATGCAACGGATAACCAAGAACGTCAAAAAATACATGGTGCTAGAGGAGTTAAAGTTTTTGCTACAATGGATATTGCACACAGTCCCACCCAATGCAAGATAAGGAAAAAAGTGAACTGCGTAAGACTGTAGGGCAAATAAACTCTACGGACAGCTGGACAACAGAGGGTCTTTTTCATACTCACCGAATACCCCCCCCATGTGGGGATACCGGGTGGTCTTTTGTATAAATAGTTCCGCCACATTCTGGAAGTTCTGTGCTTGCAACTTCCTCTAATCTGTCACTCTCTTTGACTCTGCCTTTTCCCTTTGCTTACTTACAGTCATCTACTATCTTTCTGCCTTACCAGTCCATTCTCCTGCCTTTTTTCAAAAAACACTTTCAAAAAGATTTCCTCCAGCCGAAGTCGGACTTGCTGCGCCTAACTATTTCTTAAAAATAATTAGATGACCACTAGGACCAATCGTAGACACATGAAACACAAGACATTCAGGTAGTATTATAAAAGGACCAAATACTACCTCAATGTCTTGTGCTTCATGTAACTATTTCTCAATTAGGCGCATAACGGCAGCATGATGCATCTGCGCTCATAATGACAGGAAACTGTGTGAGCGATCGACGAAGATACTCACCCAGTACAAAATGAGAACTGAAGTGAACTGCGTAAGGCTGTAGGCGGCCATGTACTTGAAGATACCAAAGGCCGTCACCAGCGAACACCTCCCTTCTCTGAAAGCACACAAACCAAGATATTGATAATGCATGAAAATCATAGAATATAGAACAATAGGGCATTTGCCACGCACCGGCGACCTTGAATTTCATCGAGTTGAATTTAGAGAGTTGAATTAGAAAGGTCAGCGTAACTCGGGCAGAACGAGCACAGGCAAATTAGTAGTCTGGTATAGTGAACGAACACTCGTGGCAAATGCCCTATTTCATATTCTCATGGGTGCAACTCCGCAAAATGAACAAAACTGAAAGGCATGGTACAGGGGCAGAGCCCTGTTGGACGATTCAGGGGGGCAAGTTAAGAGAGAGAGAGAGATAGCGAGACAGACAGGCAGTTAAAATGATACACAGAGACAGTTTGAGTCTGATAAGCCTTGTGAAATTATTACATTGCCTTTGTAAACTTCCAAGATAGAAAAACCAAGTTCAAAAAAGGTTCTCTCTCTCTTATTACATAAAACACATACAGTGGAACCTCCCTTATAAGACCTCCCATTATAAGACTCCCTCCCACATAAGACCTACTTCCCTGAGACATTGCCCTTCTTTGTAAGTATTAAAATTACCTCCCTTAAAAGACCCCTCCCTTATAAGACTTCATTTAGATGATTTTTGAAGGTCTTATAAGGGAGGTTCCACTGTAATAGACAAACATTACAATTATAACTGCATCCATCCACTAAAGTGTTTTGTGCAAAATGAGAACAAATATATAACAAGAGATGTGGCTATGTTCGATCACTATGCACTTTGTCTAAGAGAAGAATCAATGTAATTTGGTTAAAGTTGTTTTTGAGTTATTATCAAGGTATTTCTACTAGCTTGATTGAATGTTGTGCAGTCGATTGTACATGTCCCCATGTGGATAGGCCGGAGGCCTCACATTAAAAATCCAGTGTTCTCTCTCTCTCTCAAGATACGTACATACACACAGACACATGAAGAAGAAGAAGAAGAAGAAGAAGAAGAAGAAGAAGAAGACAAAGAAGAAGAAGCCATGATTCCTAAACAAAGCAAAGAAACAATTCATGCAACAACCCAAAAACACAACCGATATATGATAAGGAGGAAATGAAAATCTGCTTAACGTTCTCCGGTCTGGAACAGACACATATGGGACATTAGACTAGTAGACATAAAGATGGTGGGAACGATCCTGGAGGTAATGCCTGGAGGCAGTGCAACACCAGGAAAGTCCCAAATTTTTAACAATACAGATACATGATAAGAATTAATGCATCCTCTTTCTATTCTTTGTCTTTTTTACCTCTCTCTCTCTCTCTCTCTCTCTCTCTCTCTCAAGATATGTACATACACACAGACACATGAAGAAGAAGAAGAAGAAGAAGAAGAAGAAGAAGAAGAAGAAGAAGCCATGATTCCTAAACAGACCACAGACACGCAGACAGACAGACATACGGCCAGCACTCACTTGATGACGGATGGCACACACTCGATGGTGGGTTTCTTCGACGTGAATGGCGAAGCCACGGAGGCTTCGGCTTCCGACAGGGAGATGCCGGTGTGGGCGGCTTTCAGGGCACCGCAGTCATTGGCTCCGTCGCCGCACATCCCCACATAGTACCTGAACGCAACGCATCAACAGTATTACTGAGTGCTAATTGTGGTGTAGAATGACACAGAGGTAGCGCGTTTGCCTCGTGTCGAATAAACCTGAGTTCGAACCTGGGTACAGGGAATTGATTTTTCCTCTCACTTTGCACTAGGCCTCGGATGAGACGATAAACCGAGGTCCTGTGTGCCCATGCACTTAGCATACGGTAAACCCAGAGGCAACGAAAAAGTTGTCATTTGGTCAAAATTTACACCCCTCCCCTCCCTCCCCCCCCCCCCCCCCCCCCCCGCCCCCCACACACACACACACACTTTCCTTCCTCATCAAGTCACACAAAAATCGCATGCCCCCCCAAAAAAAAAATTGGGTGACGCGTCTCCAGGTGGGAGCAACCCGAATTTCACAGAGACGCATCTGCGACTATAAACTAATACGTACCTAATATCGCAATGCAATAAAGCCAAGACAGGGCTCCCAATCATCCCGCAAAACAAGTGGTCTCCTTCACTTACAGCATAGAGGATCCTAGAGGCGGGATAGAGGGTCCCAGTGGCATTGCGAATGCTAAAACAAAAAAGTTCTAGTGCATCTCTGGGACCCCCTGCACATTCTTTTAGAGGATCCTTTAGAATGTTAGTACTTCATAGACCCCCAAATGGGGGTCCCTGGGAGCCCTGCAAGATATTTTTATTTTTAAATTTGCAACACAAAAAACTAAAAAGCATAGCCTATTTTAGCTTAAATAATGAAATAGTGAGGCCAAGAGAGGAGATAACGAAATTGAACAAAGGAGGAATACTCTCTTTCTAATTAACTCCCCTCCACCAAAGTTGATTACGATACCAACCATCTAGCAGTGCGTGGGTCAGAACCAATGGTCAAGCGCCTAATGGTCCAAAAATATATGGTATAAAGAGGAAGAAAAAAAATGATACAAGTCTAGATCTGGCGTCATAATTGGCGCAGCGCTCACCCCACGTTCTGCAGAACCTCCACCAACTGAGCCTTCTGGTCAGGGGACATGCGGGCGAACACCGTGCCTCGCACCACCAACTGAAACATTATGAAAGAATTAGTGCAAGGTTTCCATGTTATACACACTTCGCACAGTGCCTCGCACCACCAACTGAAACATTATGAAGGAATCAGTGCAAGGTTTCCATGTTATACACACTTCGCACAGTGCCTCGCACCACCAACTGAAACATTATGAAGGAATTAGTGCAAGGTTTCCATGTTATACACACTTCGCACAGTGCCTCGCACCATCAACTGAAACATTATGAAAGAATTAGTGCAAGGTTTCCATGTTATACACACTTCGCACAGTGCCTCGCACCACCAACTGAAACATTATGAATCACTGTAAGGTTTCCATGTTATACACACTTCGCACAGTGCCTCGCACCACCAACTGAAACATTATGAAAGAATCACTGTAAGGTTTCCATGTTATACACACTTCGCACAGTGCCTCGCACCACCAACTGAAACATTATGAAAGAATCACTGTAAGGTTTCCATGTTATACACACTTCGCACAGTGCCTCGCACCACCAACTGAAACATTATGAAGGAATCAGTGTAAGGTTTCCATGTTTCCATGGAAAACCTAGCTATCAATTTGGCCATACTGACTTTCAACTGCCATGTGATTTTTACGTGCGTAAACACACGGGTCAGACTAGCTTTAAGTCCCCCTCCGAAGGACTCAACGTTCAGTTCGATTTTCCTGTCAAACTAGAAAGAAATGGCAAGGCCGGGATTCGAACCCGGGTCACTCACGTTGCAGTCACGCATTGCATTTGGCAGGCGAACGTCTGCCACCTTACCTTTCTCCCTAAAGAATTAGTGTAAGGTTTCCATGTTATACACACTTTGCACAGTCAGAGTGAAGAAACTGTATTGAGGGAGCTCTGGACAAGTCTTAGAAACTGGGCCGTGGATCAACTGAAAAATAACAGTAACTGTTAACCCCTTGACTGCCACCAGCATAATCACGTAGTGACCTGATGACATCACTGATTATGTCATCAGATGAAGAGGAACCTGTTATGCTGGCTTTTGCTCTTGCACAATCAAGAGATCCATATCCCCAGACCATTTTTTTCAGATTGTCTCTATTAGTTGTCTTTTTCGAGGCATGGTTTGCCCAATGATTTTTTCTTTAATTTTCTCTGGCAGTTAAGGGGTTAAATGGTGATAGCAGTTATTGTTAACTTTCTGGGTTTTACACAGTTCGAAGTCAGCCAGTGTAAAGAAACTGTAGGAGAGCTGGATAACACAGAGTCTTAAGAGAAGAAATCTTCTGCATAGCACCACCGCAATGGAGTGATTTACATTGTATTTTATTCTTAGTATTTTAGGGTGTTAACATATTTTAAAAATGGGTGGGCGCTGCACTTGTGGCGACACGCTCTCCCGGGGAGAGCAGCCCAAATTTCACAGAGATGTCTCTGTGACTAGAATATACCAACTACTAAATTATCTGCTCCATCAGAGAGACAGTTTTACGGAGAAAAGAAGAACGAATTGGGTGTGCACATGCCCACATGCATATGCAGAAGTCTATAGTGATACACATAAAATAACTGACTGACTAGTACAATTCGAATACATACACTCAAAATAATTGGTACATTTTCAATGCAATACACACACACACACACACACATATTCCCCGGGGGAGGGGGCTTTCACATAACCCCCAACTTTTGGACATTTTGTGCTTGTAACTTCCTCTAATTTGTCACTCTTTGACTCTGCCTTTTCCCTTTGCTTACTGTCGTCTACCATCTTTCTGTCTTACTGGTCCATTCTCCTGCCTTTGTTCTAGAAACCCTTACAAAGATTTTCTCCAGCCGAAGACGGACATGCTGGGCCTAACTATTTCTCAGTTAGGCGCATAACGGCAGCTTGACGCCATCTGCGCTCATATGACAGGAGACTGTCTGAGCGATCAACCGTGCTTCCGGTAAGGAGAGTTGCGGTCCTTTGCTACTCTCGTTTTTTATGTTGCTAGGGCATTGGTTTCCAAATTGAAGTGTCTATGCTATTGTTTTGAGTGTTGGTCAGTATGGTTAGAACAGATAAACTAAACACACACACACAAACACACGCACACGCACACACGCACACACACACACAAGCTGACCTTAGACAGGAGCTCTGGCTGGTATTTTCGGATGACACCCCATGATTTGCCCGTCACCGCAAAGTGAAACCGTTGGCTGTCTTCGTCAATGCTGATCACACTCGACCCTTTCACCTTCTGCAATGATAGAAAGACTAAGGATAATAATAATAAGAAGAAGAAGGGAATCATAATCATAATAATAATAACCACACCAAAACAAATGTTAATGGCGCAAAAACTTACGATGCTCCAAGTGCTTACAATCATACATTACGCTTTTGAAAAAAAAACCACCCCCAAACATACAAGTATACTGTAAGAGCCTTAACCCTTTCACCGCAAGCCATTTTTCAGCCAAAAAACACCATTAAACTTAAACTGATGAGGAAAAACTGTAGAGGGAAAAAAAATTGTCAGCAATATTGGGAATTCCTCTGTGACATGCACAACATTAGGCCTATCCTTACCTTCCAAAATTAAGAAGATAGGGTCTTTGGATAACAGGCCCTGATTTGATGCCTTTTAGTGACATGGGTGTCAAACCATTGTGGTGCATGAATGCGACATTGGCGGTGAAAGGGTTAATTCATGTACACAAAATCTGTCAGGTATTGGCATCATTCTTCTAGTCAGAAATTGGGGCTGCCCCAACCTGGAGAGCACATCGGTACTAGGTGTTTTTTTTGGGTGGTGGTTTTGCAAATGCTTTTTGTGTGTGTGACTGAGGAGAATGGGAGAGGAAAGGAGTAAATTTTGACAACTCCTTTGTTGCGACTGGGCTCTTTAACATGCGCAAAGTGCACGAGTGCATGGCACCTGGTTTTTTCTGTCTCATCCGAAAGACTAAGGCCGTGTACACACATAAGCGGATATTCCATGCGGAAACCCATAAATTAGTGAAACAAAGAAGGGAAAAGATTTGCGCACGTGTCCGAATTTCCCCTATATGTGTAAACTTTGATCCTTCTTTCTTCCACTTATTTAGGGTTTTCCGTACGGAACTTACGCGTCTAATGTGAACCCGGCCTTAGCGTTCAGACCATAACGTCTAGCTGAGAGTGAGCAGACCAAAAATAAATAAAATCAACGGTTTGTGTAAAATTGAGATGCATAAAATTCTTAACAAGTTTTATGATCCTAACACAACTAAAACTTTACTAACTCTAACTGATGAGGAGAGAACACGAGGGCATAATTTCAAACTAACAAAAAAACAGTCGTTCAGCTCAAAACGTAATAACTGCATGGAACAATCTTTCTAATGAAACTGTAAATGCATCATCACTAAATATGTTCAAAAATCTTATTGACAAAAAATGTAATACATGTACTATTATGTACTCCACAAATTTGGAGAAAATAAATTTTTAAAAACAATACACAAAAGCCAAAGTAATTCACGGGCAAAAAGAAAAGATATAAATTTATACTACAGTCTTTCTGATGAGACGATAAACCGAGGTCCTGTGTGCCCATGCACTTAGCACACGTGGCAACGAAAAAGTTGTCATTTGGTCAAAATTTACCCACACCCCAGCCCCTTTCCTTCCTCATCAGCCACACAAAAATTGCATGCAAAAAACTAAAACAAAATTGGGTGGTGCGGCTCTGGCTGCAACGCGCTCTCCAGGTGGGAGCAACCCGAATTTCACAGAGAAGCCTCTATGACTATAAAGTACCTAAAACCTATGAAAAATATCTAGAGGGCAAAAGGCTTCAAAAGCCTACAGAGCCTAAACTGATATGATGTGATGAGGGTAAAATGACTGCAGCAAATAAACTCACGTTGACTTCCTCCACCTTGGTCTCGCGGTCGCCAGCGTAGAAGAACTCAATGTCGGGGGAGGAGCTGGGTGTTTGGGGGTCGTAGGCCTGAACCAGAATGATCTTGTCTGTCTTGTCCACCATTGCACACTCCCTGGCCACGCTGAGAGCTGTCAGCATGTTGTCTCCTGAAATCACAGCAATATACACAGCAATGTATTGCCTCATATTGCATCACATGAGGCTTTATGCACGTAAAAATCCCATGGCAGTTGAAAGTCGGTAAGAGCAGGGAGAAATCCTGCTGCCTGGTATGGCCAAATTGATAGCTAGGTTTCCCAAGCTTGACCCCCCCTCCTCCTCACCCTCACCCCCCCCCCCCCCAAATAAAAAAAAAAAAAAAAAAATTGGGTAGGTGCTGCGCTTGTGGCGACGCTTTCTCCGAGAGAGAGCAGCCCGAATTTCACACAGATAAGTCTGTGACTTGAACATACCAAATACCAAAAAAGCATATTGTCCCCTGTGATCATCACATAATCCGTTGCATTACATTACACAATATAAGGGTGTTAACCTTTAGAGGTTTGAACCAAGAACGATCTTGTCTATTTTGTCCAGCCTAGCTAGAACGCATTCCCTAGCCACACTGAGGGCTACAGGTCGGCATGTTAACGCTACTGACCAACACATTATACCACATCGAATCACACTGCACCACACCGCATAGTGAGGTTTTGAAACCTTACATGGGTGCTCCTGGGAAATTAAAAAATTCTTGCAAGGCAGGGGTCCAGGGGCCGGCCATTCAGGCACTGGCAGAGTGCTGGGACAGCGCCCCTCCTGGGGGTTCCGGGGGGCAATGCCCCCTGGAAGCTGAAGGGAAACAACAGTTTCCAATGTAATTGACAGGCTCTCGTTGCACTTTCACTTCTGGTTAAACTTCATGACCTCTATAACCAGCAAAATGCATCTTCTCAAATTCTCATAATCCAGCGACGCTGGCTCCAGGCAATAAAAAAAATCCTGAACTTCAGGACATCCTGGACCAAAAAATCCTGAACTTCAGGACATCCTGGACAAAAAAAAAATCCTGAACTTCAGGACATCCTGAAAGCAGGAGCATCCATGACTTTATTCTCTACTCTATCCTGCGAAGTCGGAGTGTGGCTGTCCACGTGGCGGGGTCATCAAAAACGGTCACACACGTAATGTTCCTAGCTGTTGCATTTGTGCCATAGTGTTCCAAGTGCTTCGGCTGTTGGGATGATCCCTGGAGTCTTTAAGCCAGGGTAATACAACAACAACAACAGACTGACCAGTGACCATGATGGTTCTGATGTTGGCTTCTGACAGCTGGTGGATGATGGGGGTGGTCTCTGGCTTGATCCTGTTCTCCATCACCAGCAGCCCCAGGAAGGTGAGGTCACACTCCACCTGGTCCCTGGAGACACACAACATCCCCTTATAATACACATGGTGGGGGTGGTCTCTGGCTTGAGCCTGTTCTTCATCACCAGCAGCCCCAGGAAGGTGAGGTCACACTCCACCTGCTCCCTGGAGACACACACAACATCCCCTTATAATACACATGGTGGGGGTGGTCTCTGGCTTGAGCCTGTTCTTCATCACCAGCAGCCCCAGGAAGGTGAGGTCACACTCCACCTGCTCCCTGGAGACACACAACATCCCCTTATAATACACATGGTGGGGGTGGTCTCTGGCTTGAGCCTGTTCTCCATCACCAGCAGCCCCAGGAAGGTGAGGTCACACTCCACCTGCTCCCTGGAGACACACACAACATCCCCTTATAATACACATGGTGGGGGTGGTCTCTGGCTTGATCCTGTTCTCCATCACCAGCAGCCCCAGGAAGGTGAGGTCACACTCCACCTGGTCCCTGGAGACACACACACACACACATCCCCTTATAATACACATGGTGGGGGTGGTCTCTGGCTTGAGCCTGTTCTCCATCACCAGCAGCCCCAGGAAGGTGAGGTCACACTCCACCTGCTCCCTGGACACACACACTCCACCTGCTCCCTGGACACATCCCCTTATAATACACATGGTGGGGGTGGTCTCTGGCTTGAGCCTGTTCTCCATCACCAGCAGCCCCAGGAAGGTGAGGTCACACTCCACCTGGTCCCTGGAGACACACACATCCCCTTATAATACACATGGTGGGGGTGGTCTCTGGCTTGAGCCTGTTCTCCATCACCAGCAGCCCCAGGAAGGTGAGGTCACACTCCACCTGCTCCCTGGAGACACACACAACATCCCCTTATAATACACATGGTGGGGGTGGTCTCTGGCTTGAGCCTGTTCTCCATCACCAGCAGCCCCAGGAAGGTGAGGTCACACTCCACCTGCTCCCTGGACACACACAACATCCCCTTATAATACACATGGTGGGGGTGGTCTCTGGCTTGAGCCTGTTCTCCATCACCAGCAGCCCCAGGAAGGTGAGGTCACACTCCACCTGCTCCCTGGAGACACACACAACATCCCCTTATAATACACATGGTGGGGGTGGTCTCTGGCATGAGCCTGTTCTCCATCACCAGCAGCCCCAGGAAGGTGAGGTCACACTCCACCTGGTCCCTGGAGACACACACAACATCCCCTTATAATACACATGATGGGGGTGGTCTCCGGCTTGAGCCTGTTCTCCATCACCAGCAGCCCCAGGAAGGTGAGGTCACACTGCACCTGCTCCCTGGACAAACACACACAAAATACTTGTAACACTTCTTCTTCTTCGCCGTCGATCGCTCAGACAGTTTCCTGTCAATTATGAGCGCAGATGCGCCACCATGCTGCCGTTATGCACATAACTAAGAAACAGTTAGGCCCAGCATGTTCGTCTTCGGCCGGAGATCTTTGTAAGAATGTCTTGAAAAAAAGGCAGGGGAATGGACCAGTAAGGTAGAAAGAGAGTAGATGACAGTACTACAAGAATAGTACGACACTTCACAGAACAAGTCTTCGTCTCTGGCTGCAACCTGTTTTCCGTCCAGGCCCACTAGGTAAGGTCACATTTCATATTATGCTCCCTAAAAATATTAACAATATCATGTCATTTGTCACAACACACCACAACATAAAACTGTAACCAGTTACTAGGTGTTTCAGAGTGATGACGACGATGTCGATGATGACAATGATGATGATGACGATGATGACGACTAACCTCTGCAGTCGCTGTATCTTGGGGTAGGTCAGTTTGGAGGGCAGCTGTTTCATGGCTAGAGCGATGATGATGATGATGATGATGACGATGATGACTAACCTCTGCAGTCGCTGTATCTTGGGGTAGGTCAGTTTGGAGGGCAGCTGTTTCATGGCTAGAGCGATGATGATGATGATGACGACGATAATAACAATGATGATGATGACAATGATGATGATGATGATGATGACGATGATGATGACTAACCTCTGCAGTCGCTGTATCTTGGGGTAGGTCAGTTTGGAGGGCAGCTGTTTCATGGCCAGAGCGATGATGATGACAATGATGATGATGACAATGATGATGATGATGATGATGATGATGATGACGATGATGACTAACCTCTGCAGTCGCTGTATCTTGGGGTAGGTCAGCTTGGAGGGCAGCTGTTTCATGGCCAGAGTGATGATGATGACGATGATGATAATAATGACGACGATGATGATGACGACGACAATGATGATAAGGATGATGATGATGATGATGATGATGATGATGACTAACCTCTGCAGTCGCTGTATCTTGGGGTAGGTCAGTTTGGAGGGCAGCTGTTTCATGGCTAGAGCGATGACCCGGTACCCGTGCTGGGTGTAGTCGGTCAACACACTGTTAAAGTCCATGGGCACTGACAACACACACAATAGATAACAGTGGTCACTCTAACTTCATCGCCTAGGCATAACGTCATAAGGCTGTGTCAGACACACACAATAGAGAACAGTGGTCACTCTAACTTCATCGCCTAGGCATAAGGCTGTGTCAGACACACACAATAGAGAACAGTGGTCACTCTAACTTCATCGCCTAGACATAAGGCTGTGTCAGACACACACAATAGATAACAGTGGTCACTCTAACTTCATCGCCTAGACATAAGGCTGTGTCAGACACACACAATAGATAACAGTGGTCACTCTAACTTCATCGCCTAGACATAAGGCTGTGTCAGACACACACAATAGATAACAGTGGTCACTCTAACTTCATCGCCTAGGCATAAGGCTGTGTCACACACACAATAGAGAACAGTGGTCACTTTAACTTCATCACCTAGACATAAGGCTGTGTCAGACACACACAATAGATAACAGTGGTCACTCTAACTTCATCGCCTAGACATAAGGCTGTGTCAGACACACACAATAGAGAACAGTGGTCACTTTAACTTCATCACCTAGACATAAGGCTGTGTCAGACACACACAATAGAGAACAGTGGTCACTCTAACTTCATCGCCTAGACATAAGGCTGTGTCAGACACACACAATAGATAACAGTGGTCACTCTAACTTCATCGCCTAGACATAAGGCTGTGTCAGACACACACAATAGAGAACAGTGGTCACTCTAACTGACATCGCCTAGACATAAGGCTGTGTCAGACACACACAATAGATAACAGTGGTCACTCTAACTTCATCGCCTAGACATAAGGCTGTGTCAGACACACACAATAGAGCACAGTGGTCACTGAACTTCATCACCTAGACATAAGGCTGTGTCAGACACACACAATAGAGAACAGTGGTCACAGTAACTTCATCGCCTAGACATAAGGCACAGTGAGTGACACAATAGAGACTCTAACTTCATCGCCTAGGCATAGTGTGTCAGACACACACAATAGATAACAGTGGTCACTCTAACTTCATCGCCTGACATAAGGCTGTGTCAGACACACACAATAGAGAACAGTGGTCACTCTAGTTCATCGCCTGACATAAGGCTGTGTCAGACACACACAATAGAGAACAGTGGTCACTCTAGTAGACATAAGGCTGAGACACACACAATAGAGAACAGTGGCACTCTAACTTCATCGTAGACATAAGGCTGTGTCAGACACACACAATAGAGAACAGTGGCACTCTAACTTCATTGACAGGCATAAGGCTGTGTCAGACCAATTGACATAAAGTGGCACAGTGAGTGACATATAGAGGGATCAGCCGTGGCACAGTGAGTGACAGCCCTCCATAAACACCTCCAGAAACAGAGACAGTGGCACCCCCCCCCCCCCCCCACCCCCCCCCCCCATCCCACACACATAAACTAGGGTATTAGGGGCCATAGATCAAAGTAGTGGTAAATAAAAGGCAGTGGCTGTGCCGGTCGGGATTCGACCCCGGAGGCCGCTACGGTAGCCGATTGGTCTTGACTAGATACTGTCAAAGGTCCGTGGTCCTCCTCTGACAGACCTACTGGCACACAGTCCCCTACTCAGTGAGTGACACATAGAACGGTCAGCAGACACACTCTGCATGCACATGTGGGGCCCAAGTAACGGTCGTGCATGACACACTCTGCATGCATCATGTGGGGCCCAAGTACGGTCGTGCATGACACACTCTGCATGCACATGTGGGGCCCAAGTAACAGTGCATGACACAGTGATCATGTGGGGCATAACGGTCGTGCATGACACAGATGCATCAGTGGGGCACAACGTGTGCATGACACACTCTGCATGCATCATGTGGGGCCCAAGTAACAGTCGTGCATGACACACTCTGAGACAGATGTCTCTGGCTACAGTGGGTGACACGTGTATGACTTTTAACTCGTCTTTCCCTCTCACACGTCCCCCATAGAGATCTGACTAACAGTTAAATCTATCTAATAAAATTACATCCTTCTACATAGCAAACAGTGTACATAAAAATACTTTAAATTATTCCTGACTACTTTGGGCTCTATCTTCTCCCCATACCATCTCATCATTTCAATATCTTTGCTGAACTTATTTTCTTTCCTTTTCGTACTACCCCCTAAAGTGCAGCAGAATCTTCAACGTGATGAAGTTGGCTGACTAAGGCGAAGAAGAAGAAGAAATCCTCCGAAGTCGGAGTGTGGCTGCCTGACAGGGGCACAAAAAGGTGACACATAGAGACCCTAGCTGGACATTTGTACCGTGTTCAGTGACATTTGTTGGGATGATCCCTGGAGTCTTTAAGCCAGGGAACACAACAACAATAATTCTAATTTCAAAATCAGGGGTGGGGGGCGCCAGATTTAGCGAGCAAGATTATGTTTTAAGGTTTCAAGGGGGTCTCCTTCATATTTTAGAGGGGGGGGGGGGGGGAAGGCTGAAAAGCTGGGGTAGGGAGCAAAGCGGCAGCCCCCTGAAGTTGAATAGAGACAGTGGCACAATGAATGTCACACAGTCACATAGAGACAGTGGCACAGTGAGTGACACATAGAGACAGTGGCACAAAGAGTGACACAGAGACATAGAGACAGTGGCACAGTGAGTGACACAGAGAGACAGAGACAGTGACACAGAGAGTGAGACATAGAGACAGTGGCACAGTGAGTGACACAGACAGAGACAAACAGACAGTGGCACAATGAGTGACACATAGAGATAGAGACAGTGGCACAGTGAGTGACACATAGTGACAGTGGCACAGTGAGTGACACAGAGATAGAGACAAAGAGACAGTGGCACAGTGAGTGACACATAGACAGTGGCACAGTGAGTGACACATAGAGATAGAGACAAAGAGACAGTGGCACAGTGAGTGACACATAGAGACAGTGGCACAGTGAGTGACATATAGAGACAGAGACAGTGGCACAGTGAGTGACACATAGAGACAGTGGCACAGTGAGTGACACATAGAGACAGAGACATAGAGACAGTGGCACAGTGAGTGACACATAGACAGTGGCACAGTGAGTGACATATAGACAGTGACACAGTGAGTGACATATAGAGACAGAGACAGTGGCACAGTGAGTGACATATAGAGACAGAGACAAAGAGACAGTGGCACAGTGAGTGACACATAGAGACAGTGGCACAGTGAGTGACATATAGAGACAGTGGCACAGTGAGTGACATATAGAGACAGACAGTGGCACAGTGAGTGACACATAGAGATAGAGACAAAGAGACAGTGGCACAGTGAGTGACACATAGAGACAGTGGCACAGTGAGTGACATATAGAGACAGAGACAGTGGCACAGTGAGTGACACATAGAGACAGTGGCACAGTGAGTGACATATAGAGACAGTGGCACAGTGAGTGACATATAGAGACAGAGACAGTGGCACAGTGAGTGACATATAGAGACAGAGACAAAGAGACAGTGGCACAGTGAGTGACACATAGAGACAGTGGCACAGTGAGTGACATATAGAGACAGAGACAGTGAGTGACATATAGAGACAGAGACAAAGAGACAGTGGCACAGTGAGTGACACATAGAGACAGTGGCACAGTGAGTGACATATAGAGACAGAGACAAAGAGACAGTGGCACAGTGAGTGACACATAGAGACAGTGGCACAGTGAGTGACACATAGAGACAGTGGCACAGTGAGTGACACATAGAGACAGAGACAGTGAGTGACACATAGAGACAGAGACAGTGGCACAGTGAGTGACACATAGAGACAGAGACAGTGGCACAGTGAGTGACACATAGAGACAGAGACAGTGGCACAGTGAGTGACACATAGAGACAGAGACAGTGGCACAGTGAGTGACACATAGAGACAGAGACAGTGGCACAGTGAGTGACACATAGAGACAGAGACAGTGGCACAGTGAGTGACACATAGAGACAGAGACAGTGGCACAGTGAGTGACACATAGAGACAGAGACAGCGGCACAGTGAGTGACACATAGAGACAGAGACAGTGGCACAATGAGTGACACATAGACAGAGACAGTGAGTGACACATAGAGACAGAGACAGTGGCACAGTGACACATAGAGACAGAGACAGTGGCACAGTGAGTGACACATATAGACAGTGGCACAGTGACACATAGAGACAATGGCACAATGAGAGACAGTGACAATTAGACACAGGGGACAGTGACAGACAGAGACGGGGATACACAGAGATGGGTACGCATAGACGGAAACACATAGAGACAGGGACACACAGATAATCTTGTTATCAATGTAAAGCGCACTGAGCTCATGTGAGAAAGAGCGCTATATAAATTCCCATCATTATTATTATTATTATATAAGGGCACAATAAGAATGACACATAGAGACAGAGACACATATAGAGTGACACATATAGAGTGACACATATAGAATGACACATAGAGACAGGGCCTACACATACCCTCTGACCTGCGCTAGGCTTGGACAGGCTAGTGATCATCTCGGGCGACCCCTTGACATAGAGGTCAAAGTTCTAGGCCCTCTGGCCTGGCACCGAGTGATAGAGACACATAGAGACAGAGAACAGAGATAGAGACACATAGACAGGGACACATAGAGACACAGACACATAGAGACAGAGACACATAGAGACAGACACATAGAGACAGAGACACATAGAGACAGGGACACATAGAGACAGGGACACATAGAGACAGATACAGAGACAGACACATAGAGACAGAGACAGGGACATACGACATAGAGACAGGGACACATAGAGACAGGACACATAGAGACAGAGACACATAGAGACAGACACATAGAGACAGGGACACATAGAGACAGATACACATAGAGACAGAGACACATAGAGACAGGGACACATAGAGATAGACACATAGAGATAGAGACAGAGACACATAGAGACAGGGACACATAGAGATGAAGTCCTCAGACCTGTGCTAGGCGTGGAGAGGCTGGTGATCATTTCTGGTGACCCCTTGACGTAGAGGTCAAAGTTCTTGGCCCCCAGGCGTCGCGTGATGACCGACATCCTTTGCAGGCTGGACGAGAAGGGGAACTGACGAACGATGCCGATGTCTTCTCCGGTCAGCTGAAACCAACGCCAAATTTTATTCCTTTTTTTCAGGCATTTTACCGTTTGGTATTGCTAATTTCAAACCTAACTGCATGTATCATTTGATATGGCTAATTTCAAACTGAGTTGCATTTATTGTTTTGGAACTGTTAATATCAAATCTGACTGCTTTTATCAAAAAGACATATACAAGGGCTCAGATATATTACCTTAAAAGTTCCTTAACAATCCATATCAAAATAACAATAATAAAACCGACAGAACCTCTCCATTGCTGTATATAAAAAAAGTGATGCTGATTGATGTTTGGGCCGTACAATGGTATCAAAGTTAAGGATTTTACAACTATTTACTCTGTAATAACAATGATAAAACCTAGCAGTACCTCTCCATTGCTGGAATAGGGCGACATGGGATCGTGTTTGGGCCGCACAATGGTGAAGACACAGTGTTATGATAATTATGATAAAACCTAGCAGTACCTCTCCATTGCTGGAGTAGGGCGACACGGGATGGTGTTTGGGCCGCACAATGGTGGGCACATAGTGTTATGATAATTATGATAAAACCTAGCAGTACCTCTCCATTGCTGGAGTAGGGCGACACGGGATGGTGTTTGGGCCGCACAATGGTGGGCACATAGTGTTATGATAATTATGATAAAACCTAGCAGTACCTCTCCATTGCTGGAGTAGGGCGACACGGGCTGGTGTTTGGGCCGCACAATGGTGAAGACAGTGTTATGATAATTATGATAAAACCTAGCAGTACCTCTCCATTGCTGGAGTAGGGCGACATGGGATGGTGTTTGGGCCGCACAATGGTGGGCACATAGTGTTATGATAATTATGATAAAACCTAGCAGTACCTCTCCATTGCTGGAGTAGGGCGACATGGGATGGTGTTTGGGCCGCACAATGGTGGGCACATAGTGTTATGATAATTATGATAAAACCTAGCAGTACCTCTCCATTGCTGGAGTAGGGCGACATGGGATGGTGTTTGGGCCGCACAATGGTGGGCACATAGTGTTATGATAATTATGATAAAACCTAGCAGTACCTCTCCATTGCTGGAGTAGGGCGACATGGGATGGTGTTTGGGCCGCACAATGGTGGGCACATAGTGTTATGATAATTATGATAAAACCTAGCAGTACCTCTCCATTGCTGGAGTAGGGCGACATGGGATGGTGTTTGGGATGTACAATGGTGGGCACATAGTGTTATGATAATTATGATAAAACCTAGCAGTACCTCTCCATTGCTGGAGTAGGGCGACATGGGATGGTGTTTGGGCCGCACAATGGTGGGCACATAGTGTTATGATAATTATGATAAAACCTAGCAGTACCTCTCCATTGCTGGAGTAGGGCGACATGGGATGGTGTTTGGGATGTACAATGGTGGGCACATAGTGTTATGATAATTATGATAAAACCTAGCAGTACCTCTCCATTGCTGGAGTAGGGCGACATGGGATGGTGTTTGGGATGTACAATGGTGGGCACATAGTGTTATGATAATTATGATAAAACCTAGCAGTACCTCTCCATTGCTGGAGTAGGGCGACATGGGATGGTGTTTGGGATGTACAATGGTGGGCACATAGTGTTATGATAATTATGATAAAACCTAGCAGTACCTCTCCATTGCTGGAGTAGGGCGACATGGGATGGTGTTTGGGATGTACAATGGTGGGCACATAGTGTTATGATAATTATGATAAAACCTAGCAGTACCTCTCCATTGCTGGAGTAGGGCGACACGGGATGGTGTTTGGGATGTACAATGGTGGGCACATAGTGTTATGATAATTATGATAAAACCTAGCAGTACCTCTCCATTGCTGGAGTAGGGCGACACGGGATGGTGTTTGGGATGTACAATGGTGGGCACATAGTGTTATGATAATTATGATAAAACCTAGCAGTACCTCTCCATTGCTGGAGTAGGGCGACATGGGATGGTGTTTGGGATGTACAATGGTGGGCACATAGTGTTATGATAATTATGATAAAACCTAGCAGTACCTCTCCATTGCTGGAGTAGGGCGACATGGGATGGTGTTTGGGATGTACAATGGTGGGCACATAGTGTTATGATAATTATGATAAAACCTAGCAGTACCTCTCCATTGCTGGAGTAGGGCGACATGGGATGGTGTTTGGGATGTACAATGGTGGGCACATAGTGTTATGATAATTATGATAAAACCTAGCAGTACCTCTCCATTGCTGGAGTAGGGCGACATGGGATGGTGTTTGGGATGTACAATGGTGGGCACATAGTGTTATGATAATTATGATAAAACCTAGCAGTACCTCTCCATTGCTGGAGTAGGGCGACATGGGATGGTGTTTGGGATGTACAATGGTGGGCACATAGTGTTATGATAATTATGATAAAACCTAGCAGTACCTCTCCATTGCTGGAGTAGGGCGACATGGGATGGTGTTTGGGATGTACAATGGTGGGCACATAGTGTTATGATAATTATGATAAAACCTAGCAGTACCTCTCCATTGCTGGAGTAGGGCGACACGGGATGGTGTTTGGGATGTACAATGGTGGGCACATAGTGTTATGATAATTATGATAAAACCTAGCAGTACCTCTCCATTGCTGGAGTAGGGCGACATGGGATGGTGTTTGGGATGTACAATGGTGGGCACATAGTGTTATGATAATTATGATAAAACCTAGCAGTACCTCTCCATTGCTGGAGTAGGGCGACACGGGATGGTGTTTGGGATGTACAATGGTGGGCACATAGTGTTATGATAATTATGATAAAACCTAGCAGTACCTCTCCATTGCTGGAGTAGGGCGACATGGGATGGTGTTTGGGATGTACAATGGTGGGCACATAGTGTTATGATAATTATGATAAAACCTAGCAGTACCTCTCCATTGCTGGAGTAGGGCGACATGGGATGGTGTGGGCACATGGGTTATGTACAAAACCTAGCAGTACCTCTCCATTGCTGGAGTGGGCGACATGGGATGGTGTTTGGGATGTACAATGGTGGACATAGTGTTATGATAATTATGATAAAACCTAGCAGTACCTCTCCATTGCTGGAGTAGGGCGACACGGGATGGTGTTTGGGATGTACAATGGTGGGCACATAGTGTTATGATAATTATGATAAAACCTAGCAGTACCTCTCCATTGCTGGAGTAGGGCGACATGGGATGGTGTTTGGGATGTACAATGGTGGGCACATAGTGTTATGATAATTATGATAAAACCTAGCAGTACCTCTCCATTGCTGGAGTAGGGCGACACGGGATGGTGTTTGGGATGTACAATGGTGGGCACATAGTGTTATGATAATTATGATAAAACCTAGCAGTACCTCTCCATTGCTGGAGTAGGGCGACATGGGATGGTGTTTGGGATGTACAATGGTGGGCACATAGTGTTATGATAATTATGATAAAACCTAGCAGTACCTCTCCATTGCTGGAGTAGGGCGACACGGGATGGTGTTTGGGATGTACAATGGTGGGCACATAGTGTTATGATAATTATGATAAAACCTAGCAGTACCTCTCCATTGCTGGAGTAGGGCGACACGGGATGGTGTTTGGGATGTACAATGGTGGGCACATAGTGTTATGATAATTATGATAAAACCTAGCAGTACCTCTCCATTGCTGGAGTAGGGCGACACGGGATGGTGTTTGGGATGTACAATGGCAGAGCTTAATCTAGGATTTCTGAAAAATCTCTGGGGCAGTCCCCCCCTCATATAAAAAAAATCTAGGGCACTCCCCCACATCCAACCCCACATCACATACATAAGAACCAGTACCTCCCCCACCCTCGTACACAGACTTTACACCTCGGCCACTTTTTCAACCAGTCATTTTTGAACCGATGTTCCTTTGCACTGCCACTGTTGTCATTCTTTTCCGACGTTTTAGATGTAGAAGCCTTTTCTTCGAGGTCTTCACACTCGCTTGGAACAGGATTTTTTTTTTTTACTTTGCCTCCGCGAAAATCAAAATCAAACACCTCCCTGCCCGCTTCATTTTGAAGAACATTCAAGATGGCGGCCGAAACTCTCGCAACTTCCTGTCGGTAGAACGAGAAGAACGCGATTGGTTGATTAACACTAACATTTTGTCAAGAACCAATGAAACATCGAGAAATCCTTCACTCCTGCTCGATACTTTCAGTTTGTCCAGATGACGGGTTTAGCAGACGGCGAAGGTCTTCCCGCATCAATCGGTAAAAACTGTGGGCCGTTCTGCAAATGTGCGGGACTCGGCCCACTCCCCGCACCGATTATCGCGGGAAGGAACAACATTTCGGGGGATTTGACCAATCCCGCACTCTAGATTAAGCTCTGAATGGTGAAGACATAGTGTTATGATAAAACCTAGCGGTACCTCTCCATTGCTGGAATAAGGCTGGTGTTTGGGACGTCGAATAATGAAGACATAGTGTTATGATAATTATGATAAAACCTAGCAGTACCTCTCCATTGCTGGAGTAGGGGGACACGGGCTGGTGTTTGGGCCCACACAAACACACTCAAGCACGATGGTGGGCACCATGGTGTCAAAGCGGGTCTCCTCGGCACCGGGCTCCTCCAGTTCCTGGTAAAAAACACACACCATTTAATGAACATTTTCGACACCTTCACCCATTCAATCTGGTATTTTGGTACTTTATAGTCACAGAGGTGCATGTGAAATTTGGGTTGCTCCCACCTGGAGAGCGTGTCGCAGCCAGAGGCGCACCACACAAATAAAAAATAATAAATTTGCATGCGATTTTTGTGTGACTGATGAGGAAAGAAAGGGTGTACCCCCCTAAATTTTGACCAAATAACACACATCGTTGCCACTGGGATTAACGTGTGCTAAGTGCATGGGCACACGGAACCTCGGTTTATCGTCTCATCCGAAAGACTCCACGTTCAGACCGCAAGGCCTAGTGCAAAGTGAGAGGAAAAATCCCCTGTACCCAGGTTCGAACTCGGGTTTACTTGACACAAGGCAAACGTGTTTCTCCTAAGCCACTCTACGCTACGCCACATTTAATGAACATTTTCGACACCATCTATTCAATCTTTCTTGACACTCACAACACTAGGTTTGTGAGATAACCCTTTTAAAGTTCCCCCTTTTGGAGGATGACGAAACAGTCTTTGACAAGAAGTAGAAGTCAGGGTTTGTTCGTAATCTACTGCATAGAAAGCCGTGTTCCACAAAGAGCTCTGCAAGGGTGGGGGTGTGTGGGGTGGGGTGTGTGGGAGGGAGGGGGTCTTTTGTAAAAATAGTTTCCCCACCTTCTGGAAGTTCTGTGCTTGTAACTTCCTTTAATATGTCACTCTCTTTGACTCTGCCTTTTCCCTTTGCTTGCTGTCATCTACCTACTATCTTTCTGCCTTTCCGGTCCATTCTCCTGCTTTTTTTCTTCTCAAGAAACACTTTTATATTTCCTACAACAGCCGAAGTCGGAGACATGCAGGGCCTAAATATTTCTTACTTAGGCGCATAACGGCAGCATGACACATCTGCGCTCATAATTGACAGGAAACTGTCTGAGCGATTGAAGAAGAAGTTGGTCTCTCAAATTATGACGCAGGGCATTTCTCTCGGTGCTGCAGCCTTGGGGATTGGTGGGACTTCAAGTAAGGGCCATCCCCATTGCTAACTAGGCAAACGTACCCAGGCCAAGACATCTCCACCATGAACAAATTCCTGCCCAGCAATCCAAAATAGCTGTTGCCTCTTCCATTATCTGCTGGTCATAACACAAGTTCAACTAGCACAGACTGTTGGACAAACTGACTCAGGCGCAAGTCTGTGCCAGACCAGTTGACATAAGCTAGAACACCAAGGCTACATCAAAATGTTGTTATGTTCTGCAAAGTTATGCGGGGATTGTCTTACTTAAGCCATGACAAGCTCCTAGCATAACGTCATCATTCTAAAATCCTCCGAAGTCGGAGTGTGGCTGCTCACGTGGCGGGGTAATCAATTAACGGCCACACACACAATGTTCTCATCAGTAGCTGGTGCACTTGTACCATAGTGTTCAAGTGCTTCGGCTGTCGGGGTGATCCCTGGAGTCTTTTAGCCAGGGTAGGTCAACAAACAACAATGACAGGGTGACATTCTTAACCCTTTCACCACCAGCAGTTTTTCAGCAAAAAATGTCCATTAAACTTACCTGGGTAGAGAACAAAATATGTCTATAATATTGGGGATTCCTCTGTGACATATTTAAAGTAAGGCCTATCCTTACCTCCCAAAATTAAGAGAATAGGGTCTTTGGATAACAGAAACTGATATGATGCCTTTTAGTGACATGGGTGTTAAATCATTGTGATGCAAAAATGTGACGTTCAGACCTGCCTACCCCCAATTTCTTTTTTAGGTACTCTACGAAATAAAATTCTGTACTTTTTCTCAAAATTCTGTATTTTGCAAGGAGACCCCAAAACAGAACATTACAGAACATTAAACCGCCATGCGAAATGACGAAAAACACTCAATTTTGACCGATCTTAGAAGACCTTAAGTTCAAATTTTTGCCATATTAATTTTCCATTTACCGTACTGCAGTACTGGGGCTCAAAATCGTGTACAAAATACGGAAAAATCGTATGGGTAGGCAGGTCTGGACGTTGGCGGTGAAAGGGTTAATCCCTCAGGCCGCCCCTGGCACTGATTGCCGACTGACCCAGTCGGTGGCGTGGAACATGATGAGGTCCAGGGGGTCCCCGGTCAGCTGCCCCTCGATGATGGTCAGGGAGTGACACGTGGCCATGGCCCCCTGCAGAGGGCCCTTGGGCAGCTGACGCATGTCATGAAGCTCGGGGTCAAACCTACGACACAGGACATAAATCTTCAAACATAAGCATGTCGTGAAACTCGGGGTCAAACCTACACAAACAACAGAGAAATCTCTGGGTCAAACCTACACAACAAGAGAGAAATCTTCAAAAAAGGAAGCTCTGGGTCAAACCTACACAACAAGAGAGAAATCTTCAAACAAAGGAAGCTCTGGGTCAAACCTACACAACAAGAGAGAAATCTTCAAACAAAGGAAGCTCTGGGTCAAACCTACACAACAAGAGAGAAATCTTCAAACAAAGGAAGCTCTGGGTCAAACCTACACAACAACCTAGAAATCTTCAAACAAAGGAAGCTCTGGGTCAAACCTACACAACAACCCCAAATCTTCAAACAAAAAAACTTAAGCTCTGGGTCAAACCTACACAACAAGAGAGAAATCTTCAAACAAAGGAAGCTCTGGGTCAAACCTACACAACAACAGATAAATCTTCAAGCAAAGGAAGCTCTGGGTCAAACCTACACAACAGAGAAATCTTCAAACAAAGGAAGCTCTGGGTCAAACCTACACAACAGAGAAATCTTCAAACAAAGGCATGTCGTGAACCTTTGAGTCAAACCTACACAACAACAGAGAAATCTCTGGGTCAAACCTACACAACAACAAAGAAATCTCTAGGTCAAATCTACACAACAGAGAAATCTCTAGGTCAAACCTACACAACAACAAAGAAATCTCTAGGTCAAATCTACACAACAACAGAGAAATCTCTAGGTCAAACCTACACAACAACAGAGAAATCTCTGGGTCAAACCTACACAACAACAAAGAAATCTCTAGGTCAAACCTACACAACAACAGAGAAATCTCTAGGTCAAACCTACACAACAACAAAGAAATCTCTAGGTCAAATCTACACAACAACAGAGAAATCTCTAGGTCAAACCTACACAACAACAAAGAAATCTCTAGGTCAAACCTACACAACAACAGAGAAATCTTCAAGCAAAGGCATGATCGTGAAGCTCGATGTCAAACCTACAAAATAACAGAGAATTCAATCTTCGCTAGCCATGGCCACTTCTTCAGCTTACTCGTCTTAGAACCGGTGTTCCCTCGCACTAGTGCTGTTATCTTTGGGCTGCTTCTCCGAGACTGTTAATGCAGTAGCTGTTTCTGCAACATCTTCTGCACACTCGTTTGGCAGAAGATTTATTTTTCTTATTTTTGCCGCCACAAAAATCAAAGTCGAAGAGCAGCGTTGTCCGCTTCATTTTGAAGAAAATTCAACATGGCGGGTAGGATTCTCGCAACTTCTTGTTGGTGAAAAGAGATGAACGCGATTGGTGGATTTACACTAACATTGTAAAAGAACCAATGAAATGTCGAGAAATCATTCATTCCTGCTCGATGCTTTTGGTTTGTGTAGACGACGGATTTAGCAGTCGACGAAGGAATTCCCGCAGCGATCAGTAAAAAGTGCATCGCAGTTCTGCAAATATGCGGGTGTCGGCCCGCACATTAGACCCGATTATTGCGGGAAGGAACAGATTTGGGGGTGATTGTACTAATCCCGCGCCCTAGAATCAGCTCTGAGACTGTAGCAATGAGAAGAACCCTTGGTGTTCAGTACACACACTCAAGAAGAAGAAACTACCCCCCTACACCCACACAAACACACTCAAGAAGAAGAAACTACCCCCCTACACCCACACAAACACACTCAAGAAGAAGAAACTACCCCCCTACACCCACACAAACACACTCAAGAAGAAGAAACTACCCCCCTACACCCACACAAACACACTCAAGAAGAAGAAACTACCCTCCTACACCCACACAAACACACTCAAGAAGAAGAAACTACCCTCCTACACCCACACAAACACACTCAAGAAGAAGAAACTACCCCCCTACACCCACACAAACACACTCAAGAAGAAGAAACTACCCACCTACACCCACACAAACACACTCAAGAAGAAGAAACTACCCCCCTACACCCACACAAACACACTCAAGAAGAAGAAACTACCCACCTACACCCACACAAACACACTCAAGAAGAAGAAACTACCCCCCTACACCCACACAAACACACTCAAGAAGAAGAAACTACCCACCTACACCCACACAAACACACTCAAGAAGAAGAAACTACCCTAATACACCCACACAAACACACTCAAGAAGAAGAAACTACCCCCCTACACCCACACAAACACACTCAAGAAGAAGAAACTACCCCCCACCTACACCCACACAAACACACCCACACAAACACACTCAAGAAGAAGAAACTACCCCACACAAACACACTCAAGAAGAAGAAACCTACACCCACACAAACACACTCAAGAAGAAGAAACTACCCCCCTACACCCACACAAACACACTCAAGAAGAAGAAACTACCCCCCTACACCCACACAAACACACTCAAGAAGAAGAAACTACCCTCCTACACCCACACAAACACACTCAAGAAGAAGAAACTACCCCCCTACACCCACACAAACACACTCAAGAAGAAGAAACTACCCTCCTACACCCACACAAACACACTCAAGAAGAAGAAACTACCCAGTGTACACCCACACAAACACACTCAAGAAGAAGAAACTACCCCCCTACACCCACACAAACACACTCAAGAAGAAGAAACTACCCTCCTACACCCACACAAACACACTCAAGAAGAAGAAACTACCCACCTACACCCACACAAACACACTCAAGAAGAAGAAACTACCCTCCTACACCCACACAAACACACTCAAGAAGAAGAAACTACCCTCCTACAAGAAGACGAAACTACAGGACCCACACTCAAGAAGAAGAAACTACCCAGAATTTTACACCCACACAAACACACTCAAGAAGAAGAAACTACCCTCATACACCCACACAAACACACTCAAGAAGAAGAAACTACCCTCCTACACCCACACAAACACACTCAAGAAGAAGAAACTACCCCCCTACACCCACACAAACACACTCAAGAAGAAGAAACTACCCCCCTACACCCACACAAACACACTCAAGAAGAAGAAACTACCCACCTACACCCACACAAACACACTCAAGAAGAAGAAACTACCCTTCTACACCCACACAAACACACTCAAGAAGAAGAAACTACCCCATACACCCACACAAACACACTCAAGAAGAAGAAACTACCCCCCTACACCCAACTTTTTCTCCCTTGAGCTCCTCCGAAACTGGAATGTGTTGGCTGTACGCAGCGGGGAGACCAGTGAAAACTGAAAACCAGACACATACGTACCTTACCCATTATGGCCATATGACCTGAGAACGTAGAAGAAGAAGAAGAAGAAGAAGAAAAGAAACCAACACGAAATGACGGAACACGACAAGGGACCAACCAACCTGTGCGAAGCACCACGGCTCTGACTCTCTGGTTGCCGTAGAAACGCGTCTGGATGACGTTGGTGCCGGAGAACAGCACGTGCCTGGAATGCTTCTGCATGGAGAAGGACGTCTCGTCCACGCCCGAGGCCGACACGGGGTTGGTGATGGAGGTCTTGGTGATGGGCACACTCTCCCCTGAACACAGCCCAAGTCTTTTGATTATGTTACTGGGAGTGTCCTTGCCAATTTGTTTTTTGGGGGGAATGAATCGAATCAATTTCAGGATAAACTTGCATGTTTAGCGCAACTGCATTCTCTCAAATTATGTTAGCATAACTGCTTTAAAGATCCACCCGATCACGTGTCAAAATCAAGGGTTTCACGTGTTTTCCCTCTTATAACTGGAAAGAAATCTTGATTTGACCAAGTCTGGCCCCAAATTCAAACCGACACATCAGTTTAAAGAGCAGCCTCAATTTGAAGTTGGGGAAATGTGTATGTGGGTCACAGCAACCCAGAAAAAAACCAAGGGACTTAATCGTGGTGCGTCAGTGGGTCTTTAAAATGGGAGAACAATTCCTTTAGATATTTCATGTCAAAACACACTTAATGGAGAATACCAAAAAAAAGTAATAAGTGTGCAGAATGATGCAAAATCGAATTGGATCATAAACTCCGAGTTTACTGGAACTCACGAAAATACATGAAACTGAGACGCGATCAAGCTGATAAGGCATAATTTGCACACAAAAAAAATGCACTGTCGAGTTCACTTCAGCGTTGTCTGCTTTTTGTGAAATCACGTTCCCCAGAACTATAGAGCTATGACGTCATCCACAGAATTCCTCACAATCACTTTGCCTGTTTGAAGCCAACAAAGTCTTTCTGTGAGTGACGTCAAACCTCATCTTATCGAAGAAACGACGCCAGGGGCGAGATACAATGGCCGGCTGATTCCAGCTGGCAAAATCTGCGATTTTAAAAATAATAAAAGTATGAGTGCTCACTTTATCTTGGAGAATGCAACATAACAGGTAGGTTATAGAGATGGAGTTTGCGGTCTGAGCCTTTCTATGTCTTAAAACTATGCTTTCTATCATCTATCCTTCTGACTTATTGGCCCATTCTCCTGCCTTTTTTCCAAAAATAAATCTTCCAAATAATTGTTCTCCTTTGAGCTCCTCCAAAAATCGGAACGCGTCGGCTCTATGCAGAGGGGAGACCGGCGAAAACTGAAAAACGGACACATGCGTGTCTTACCCATTATGGCCATATGGCCTGGGAACGCAGAGGAAGAAGTGTTCTGCAAGAAACTCGGATCTTTTACTCAAACTGGTCTGACCTGGGTACAGGGGATTTTTCCTCTCACTTTGCACTAGGCCTTGCGGTCTGAACGCGGAGTCTTTCGGATGAGACGATAAACCGAGGTCCCATGTGCCCATGCACTTAGCACATGTTAAACCCAGTGGCAACAAAAAAGTTGTCATTTGGTCAAAATTCACCCTCCTCCCTACCTTCCTTATCAGTCACACAAAAATCCCATGCAACATTTTCTTTTTTAAATTGGGTGGCGCGCCTCTGGCTGCGACGCGCTCTCCAGGTGGGAGCAACCCGAATGTCAGAGAGTCTGTGACTATAATGTACCCAACCTGACCTGTGAGCATGCTCTCGTTGACGATGCAGTTCCCGCTGATGAGGACGGCGTCACACTGCATGATGCAACCCCGCCGGGGGATCTCTATCACGTCACCCGGCACCAGGTCTTCAGAGGAAATGTCGTGATAGACTGCAACAAACGGGAATCCGGAATAAGGTCGAAAGTACGGTTGCGCCTAAGGTCGAATGTACAGGTGTGCTTAAGGTCGAAAATAAGTAAATGCACACTTCAGCCTAATGTCGAATTGCAGAGCTGTGCCTAACGTCGAATATACGGTTGAGCCTAAGGTCGAATGCAAAGTTGAGCCTAACGTCGAATTGCAAAGTTGCGCCCAAGGTCGAAGGTACGGTTCAGCCTAAGGTCGAATGCAAAGTTGAGCCTAAGGTCGAATTGCAAAGACATTAGGCTCAACTAAACATTCGACCTTAGGCACAACTTTGAAATTCGACGTTGGGCTCAACTGTGCATTCGACCTTAGGCTCAACGATGCATTCGACCTTAGGCTCAACCGTACATTCGACCTTAGGCA